>CM053598.1:64853279-64895986 GCA_028646575.1 Pseudocheirus occidentalis | reverse complement strand
GGTACACGTATGTAGTCACTTTCTTTCAGCTATCTTCCTTTTATATCTGCTGTACTGATGTTTTAAAGTATCTGGTGAAATCCAGAGGCAGCTGAATAGTAGTTTCACTGCAATGAGTTCTTATTAGTTGGCTTAAATCTTCATTTAGATATGAATCCACGTGGAAAATTTTATCCTGGAAAAAAAAAAATCAATATGTACAAACTCAAAGTTAAGGGCATTGGCTATCCACCAACAGCTCAACCTTCTGGCTAAAATCTGAAACAGAACATAGTTCTTTTACACTGTAGCTTATCTGGCCACTGACCATCTCTTGTAATGAAATGAAATGGCCAGCATTCCCTGTGTACAGACTTGGTTTCATGCCACCATCACCTCCCTTCAACGTGTTTTAACTTTATTCTACCTATATGATCAATTCAAAAGTCAAACTCTGAAGTGGAAAAAAAATATCTCATTTTAAGAAACAAAGAAAAACATACCTTCTTTGGGGGATTAGCTGACGTAACAGGAGGATTAAACGTCATTGTCTTCATACTATAAGTTTCAAAAAGTTCTGTAGCTGATCTGTAATTGCAAAATACTGATTATCTTGTAAGTTCGAAAGCTGACACTATATTATATGTCTATAATGTAAAAATTACAGAAGGCGGTCGTTTCAAGAGAATCTGCACAAAGAATTACAAATAAAGTAAATAGTCATTAACAGGGAACTGCTAAACAGCTGTGGTACACAAATTCACTGGTATATTACTGTGTTATAACAAATGAGAAGCACTGACAGACTCATCTGAACTAATACAAAAGAAATAATCAGAACCAGGAAAATTACTATAAAAATGGAAATGGAAAAAACAACAAGCCTTTTGTCTTTGGTCTTTGCTATTAGCACCATGGGTCACCAACAGCTCTATTGGAGCTACCCTCGCAAATTTGGCCAGGAGTCTCGGTCGTGCCATGTCTGTTCGGACCAGCATGGCCTGATACGCAAGTACAGCCTGAACATGTGCCACCAGTGCTTCCGGGAGTATGCGAAAGACATAGGCTTCATCAAGTTGGACTAAGTTATATTTATGGATCTCGCTTCAGTGATTACACTAACCATCAGTGACTTCCATTTTACTGGATTCCGGACAACTTGTTACTTTAACTTTGTTAATTTGCAAATAAAATTTTAAAAGGTCATCCTCAAAAAATAAAAAAAGAAAGAAACTGAATGCTATGAGATTATACTCATCAAGCTTAGTCCCTAAAAGAGAGATGTTTAAGGTCCTACCTCCCCAAACATTCTTTGCATGGGATGGGAAGATATGGGTGTGGAACACTATATTTGTAATAGTGTTCTAATCTATATGTTGGATTAGTTTTGTTGAACTGTATTTCCCCTTTCTATCCTTTGTTATAAGGAAATGGGGTAGGGGGAAAGGAGTGTACATCAGAATATGAAGGTAACAAAATGATCAATAAAAATTTTAATTAAAAAAACAAAGATCATATAAATCAACAACCATATGAAAAATGCAGTTATCATCACTAGGTACATATCCCCAAGACAGTAAAAATGGGCAAAAGAATCCTATGTACAAAAATATTTGTAACAGCACTTTTTGTCAAAACAAAAACTAGAGGCAAAGTAGGCGCTCTACCTGTGGAATGGCTTGACATTCGGGCCTGTGAATGTAATGAAATTCTGAGCCATAAGAAATGACAACATATGATAGATTCAGAGAAACTTGGAAAAACTCCTATGAAGAACATAATATAAAAATAATAGAGCAATTATGTCTCTTGAACTTTTTATTCCTCACAGGAAGGAGTTAAACCTTCCTAGGGAGGGTTATCTTCCCCAAAATGGATGATTTAGTGCCACAAGAACTATCAGGTGATACGTCATCCATTAAGGAACATATGCAAGAGATGAGTTGGAATGTTTACTGACTCCCTGCACTAACTTCAAGTCATCTGTCTTCCTCAGGAGAATGTCCAGGACATGACACAGATCCTTTTAACACTTGTCCAATCTGATGATCACTACTCACTTCTGTTGCATTTTATGGGCACAGTTTATGCACCTACCATGTGCCAAGTGCTATGCAAGGCATTGGAGACACAAAGACAAAAATTAAATGTGCCCTCCCTTCATGAAGATTACTTTCTATCAAGAGAGACAGTAAGTATGTAAGTATGTGCAGGATATTTTACAAAAAAAAGAACAAAACTACAAAGTAATTAAGTAGTAGGAACACTGCTTGAAATTAGGGAGTTTGGGGCAAGAAACTCAAAACTTCAAGAACACAAGTGGTATTTTTTCATCACTACAAGGTCTTCAGAAGAGAAAACAAGAAGATCTGCAAAATAAAGAGGTGATTAAGATAATAGGTGAGAAGCAGATGTCTATTTCTAGATCATGGCTTAAAATAAGGAAGGACAAACTCTTAACCAGGGATGGATTACTTGGGAAAAAACCCTATTCTTCCAGAATCCTGCAAACCTAACCAAAAAGGGATGAAAGGGAGAAGGAAGGAAGAAGGCTGTTTACAAGTATATACACCAAGCCAGACAGCACAAAATGTAAACAAAATGCATAAATAGCAATAGAAATATCCAAAAATTGACAAAATAAAAAAAAGAGGGATACTAAAGTTCAATGTGTTTCTACATGAATGCACAAAGTAGGGGGAAATATAGATGCTAACACAAGGAGACAAATTTGATTACATGGAAATAATTTTAACTAATACTTATAACCCTTGAAAGTTTGGTAAATTATCAAGTTATCAAAAATTCAAATTATCATTTGATTCTCTCATCGACCCTTTTTCACACATGAGGAAGGGATCTGCCCCGGTCAGAAAACTATAAATACCAGGAGCTTGGTAGAATAGATCTCAAATTTGGAATGTGGCTTTGTAAGAGTATATTTGATTCAAAGTGAAGAGGATACTAAAAAGAGTGCCAGCTCAGTATTCTACAATATGGCTCAAGAGTCTAAAATGTTTGGGCCACCTTTTAGATTAAGACGAAATATAAAGGAATCCAGGAAGCAGGAAGGAGAATAGTGGAGAGCAATCAGTGAAGATCAATGAAAGCAAAAACAGAAGTGATCCTGTTGCTGGTGTATAGTACAGACCAGCTGGGAAAAGGAAACAGATGAGTTCACAAAATCCATCATCAACCTGGCCCAGTGTCACGGCACACTATAACACCGACAGAGCTAGCCATTTGTCTGATCTGCTTTATTGACAATTCCATCCTTCCAAAGATACAAACAGAGGAAATGGCTATACTGGCTCTAATTCTCACCAAATAGAATGTGGCTGCTGGGGTGGAAATGAGGGGAATGGAGAAACAATGACTGGTTACTAAAGCTTAGAATTTGTGACAGAGGACAGAAAACTGGGCATTGTGAAAGGAGATTTCAAATGGTTCAGAGGAAAGCAAAGAGGATCCCATAGAGGAAAAAAACTTTTTTTAATCAAATACCTCTAATAAGGGTTTAATAACCAAAATACGTAGACAACAATTCTCAAAAGAATTTTAAACTATTAACAATCACACGAATGTTTCCATTGCTGTTTTTAAGAAAAATATGCATGAAAACAACCTTGAGGTTCCTTCTCACAGGCAGAAAACTGGCAAAGATGACAAAGATGACAAAAATTCTATAATGGAAGTCAGCTAAATTCTGAAAGGATTGTGAAGAGAGGCATGTTAATGCTTTGTGGATGGAGCTGTGAATTCGTACAGCCATTCTGAAAAGCAGTGAGCAAATGAAGGGACTAAAATGAACATATCTTTTGACAGCGACCCAGAGATCCACTGCTAGACACATACCCCAAAGAGGACACTGACAAAAAGGTCTAAGAGATACCAAAATATTTAGAACACTACTTTGTTGATAGCAAAGGATTGGAAAGGAGATGCCCATCAACAGGTGACTGGGCAAAGAAACTGCTGAGCATAAATTTAACAAACACAAGTACATGCTAAGAAATGGCCAGAAGGAATACAGAAAAGCATGGAAACTCATATGAACTTATGCCAGATAAAAGAAGAGGAAAACATCATACACAATGACAATGGATATGAAATAATCAAAACTGAATGCTGCAAAACTATAAAGGGCAAGGTAGGTCACAGAGAAGACAAAACATCTCCCCCTCCTTTGCAGGCAGGGGAAAAGGTCCATAGCCAGCAGTACTATCTACCAAGTCAGCCTCTTTTTTGCTGGTCAACTGTTCTGACTGGTGTGCACTGGTATAGTGCATTACATAAGACTTCAGATTTTCTGGATGGGTTGATCAGTTTTATGGAATTTTTTTTTTCTTTTGTCAATTTTTTTTTCTTTTAGAGGAAGAAGAAATGAGGGTTAAGTGACTTGCCCACGGTCACACAGATAGCAAGTGTCTGATCTGAACTCAGGTCCTTCTCACTTCAGGGCCAGTGCTCTATCTGTTGTACCACCTAGCTGCCCCAAAACTTTCTGATAAAGGAGCATTCTCTAAGAAGGGAAAAGAAGAAAATCCAGGCAATGTAAATACAAAAGATAACAATAAAGATCTTTGGTTCTTTTTTTTTTTTAACAGGTTCCCATGGTCTAGAATTCTATAATGGAAGTCAGCTAAATTTTAAAAACACAAAGAAAAATTTTCCAAAAAGGAAGAAAAGGAGTTGTCTAAAAGAAAAAGACCTGGATACAATGGAAAGATCAGGCAATGTAGATTCTGAAAATTCACATAGAAACAAAGGAAGGTAACCTCGATCCACTGGTGATCCCAGACTGCAGCGATCCAGGCAGACTAAATCCAAACTGTACCATCATGTAGCCATCATGTTCATAAGGAAAACGTGAAAAATGGCCTAAGGTCAAGCTGGTCACATAAATAAGGTTAGGCCTGAAGTCAGAAAGAAATTAGTTCAAATCCTGCCTCAAACACCTGCTAGCTGTGTGATCCTCGACAACTCACTAAAACCTCGCCGTGTTCATTTCTAGGATCCTCACAACGACAACCTCAGAGCTATATTAGTGAAACAACACTAATGGCAGAAGGCGGCTCTACTGGTGTCCTTGGAATCGGTGCTTTGGCTCTGTGATATTCACATCAGTGACTCAGATAACAGGCCAGAATACAGGCTAATCAAATCTGCATATGACACAAAGGAAAGAGAGCTGATCTACTGCATGAAACATGGGCATCAAGATGCAGACTAGAACACTGGCTCAAATCTAATGGAATAGGATCTAAATGGAATAAACATAGTTTTACATTCAAGTGCAAAACTCAGTTTTACATACACAATTTTGGGGAGACAACATTGCACCTGAAAAAGATTTTTTTTTTCTTGTGGACTGAAAGCTCAACATGATGAGTATACAGTGTAATGTGGAAGCCCAATAAGGGAATGGGATCTTAGCACCAGGAAGAGGCAATTCTGAGGGAGTTAGTCCCACCAATCTGGATTACGATGTTCCAATTCTGGGCATCTTCAAGAGATACACTGGTAGGGAAGTGAGGTAGGGCAGTGAATAGAGTACTGGCCCTGGAGTCAGGACCTGAGTTTAAATCCCACCTCAGACACTTTATGCACTAACTAGCTATGGCAAGTTAACTAACTACCTTGGGCAAGTCACTTAACCCCAACTGCCTTGCTTTCCCCCTCAAAAAAAAAAAAAAAAAAGAAATACTTATAAGCTGGAAAGGACAACCGAAGGCCAGAAAGCCTCCAGATCAGGCTATGTGAAGACTGGGTAAAGGGACTTCAGCTAAAGGTAAGAGAGGACTTGGGGAGGAGGTACAGGCTGTTGCACAGCAGCTGTCTTCAAGTCTGTGAAGAGTATGGCCTCAAAGAGAAGAAATGGCAGCAAAAAAGAGCCTTAGCCTCCTCATCTATCAAAAGAGAGTGACTGGTTCTAAACCTAAGATCTCGCAATCTTGATGTTCAAAAATGGCAAAAATGGCTGAAATGAAAAAAACTTACCAACAATTAAAACTATCCAAAAATAGCATGGCATGGGCTGCTTCAGGAGGAGGTAGCAAACTTCCCTTCACTATAGATCTTCCACAAGCTGGACTGACCACTTGCTTGCCAGAAAGAGGAATCTTGGGCAGAGAGAGGTAGGACTAGAACCTCCCAGGTCCCTTCCAACTTTTAAGTCAGAGTACAGATCAAGACATCCTTTTTTGAACAAGAAACCTTTCTAGATGGTTCAACAAGAAGAGGACAACAAAAGAAGAGCAGGAAAAGGAACTCCAGGGAAATTCCTAAGGACAGAAGGCTGGCCTCAGAGCCTCCCTGGTCAGCTTGGGAGCTCTGCAATCCCACATCCTGCAGATGAGATCAGTATAGACCAAGTAATATTCTGATGACCGTGGGAATTTTGCCTCCCAGGGAGACTAATAGGAAATTAAAAAGTGGAGATAAGACAAGAGTGAATGTAAATATCTAAAACTATTAAAAAAAAGAAACAGTAAGAGGAATGAGTCCCTTCAAGGACAAATACAAGAATTCCTATACAGGACTGAAAATCAAGGAATATAAAGAAGCTGCCCAGATTTTAATTAAACCTGGACTACACTCAGAGAATCAACAAGAAGACCTCATTTCCTGAGTAACCAATTTATGGTACAAAGAGGGATCAAGGTTCAATGTGAGTAAAAAGAAAAAGATTACAGAGCCAAAGAGAGAGAAAAGGGCAAAAAAGGCATTAGACTCAAAAGGAATGGAAAGGGGAAATGAAATTAAAATCTATATGAGCTAGACTTGCATCTGTAATGTGCTAACTATACACAGCTTCTACCCTAATAAGAAGCTTCACACCAGTGCAAGTAGCTCTTAGCTCTTAGGCCCTTGAGGTAAATAAGCTGTGTGAAGTGTCAAGCAGGAAAGAATGAAGATACATTCTTAGGGTGTGCCCCCTAAAAAGAGAGCCATCCTCCACCACCCCAAAATGAGATATTCAACTGCTGCACTTTTAATTTCCTCAACAACTTACAGTGGTGCTGGGATCAGTCATGTGGCATCAGAAATCTCCCTTCCATACTCTAGCTATATCCTGAACCCAAGTCGACCAATATCTTAGCTGTCACCTCCTTCTCACCTAAACTATCTTTGTTCCCTTTTGCAAAGGAACGCTTTTAAAAATGCTCTCTTACAAAGAAGCACGAATGTGTTCAGAACTTCCGATATCCAAGATGGAAAAATGAGTATTCAAAATAAAACCGAATTCCCCAAACAGCTCTTCACAGGTTAATACAAGGAAGTGCTAAGACCGATGTTTAAGTCTACATTAATAAATAAACCACAATCAACAGACTCTTAGGGAAAACTCTGTGGGCGCCTCCCATAACTACCTCAATACCTATAAAATATGCCTCTAAACAAATTTTAGAGCTATAGAACTAAGTGATAGAGAAAAACAAATCTCCCGCTGAAGGCAGCCCAGCAGGCAAATAGGAAGGGTCCATCGCAACACACTGGGAGCCAAGACCAGCCCCACTTGAGTCCATGCAGTTTTAGCCCCAGGGTGGTAAGGACCAGCAGCTGCAGCAGACTTCTGGAGAGTGGATCACCAGCAGCCGTGGCAGTTTCCAGAATTATCAATCCATAAATGCCAAAGACAAAGTAAAAGGAACTTGGCTGAATTTGGGCAGGACAGAGGAGAGGGTCCAGCCCTCTACCCCCAGAGCCAGAAGCAGCGGAACCGGCTGCTGCCTCCACATGGCTGCTTCAGAGCTCCTGGCCTGCAGACTGCAGGGGGGCCAAGCAACCATTTAGAGGCTAAATGCTCTTGCCTTAACCTGCCTGGATCTGGATCACAGTCTTGGGTGGTAGTCCTGAGGTGACCAGTGAGCTAGAGCTGGTGGGGGCAGTAGAGATGGATGGCACCTTCCTAACAGCTCCGGCAGCTGGGAAAACCCCAGTGATTTGGGATAAAGCTCTCCCCTCTGGAAGCAGAGTTCTACTGTGTGGCAAAGAGCTCAAAAGTCAAGTAATTCACTGGCAACATGAGCAAGCAAAGGAATCAAAGCAAGCAGAGCCATCCAACTTTAGATTCCTTTTTTGGGGGACAAAAAGGATCAACGTATGGAATAAGAGGAAGACAACACAGTCAGATATTCTGCACCAAAAGCTTCCAAGAAAAATATGAACTGGTTACAGGCCACAAAGGAGCTTAAGAAGGATTCTGAAAACCAAATAAGAGAAGTAGAGGAAAAATTGGGAAGAGAAATAAGAATGATACAATTAAATCACAAAAATAGAGTCAACAACCTGACTGAAGAAAATAACACCTTAAAAAAAATAGACTAACTGAAATAGCAAAAGAGGCCCAAAAAGCCAATGAGAAGAATGCCTTAAAAAGTCAAATTTGCCAGATGGAAAAAGAATCTCAAAAGCATTCTGAAGAGAATAATTCCTTCAAATTTAGAGTGGAGCAAATGGAAGCAAATGACTTTATAAGAAATCAAATAACTATTAAACAGGTCTAAACAAATGAAAAAATAGAAGGCAATGTGAAATATCTCACTGAAAAAAATCACTGACCTGGAAAATAGATCTGGGAGAGACAATTTAAAAATTACTGGACTACCTGAAAGCCATGATCAAAAAAAGAACCTAGAAATCATCCTTCAAGAAATTCTCAAAGAAAATTGTCCTGACATTTTAGAACCAGAGGGCAAAATAGAACTTGAAAGAATTCACTGATCAACTCTTGAAAAAGATCCCATAAAGAAAACTCCTAGGAATGTTATACCTAGGTTCCAGAGTTCCCAGATCAAGGAGAAAATATTACAAGCTGTCAAGAAGAAACAATTTGAATACTGTGGAAACACAATCAGGATAACCCAGAATCTAGCAGCTTCTACATTAAGAGATCAAAGGGTCTGGAATATGATATTTTGGAGATCAAGGAAGCTAGGATTAAAACCAAGTCACCGACCCAGCAAAATTGAGTATAATGTTTCAGGGGAAAATATGGTCATTCAATGAGGTGGAGGACTTTCAAGCAATCTTGATGAAAAAACCAGAGCTGAATAGAAAGTTTGACATTCACATACAAAAAGCATGAGAAAGTAAACAGGAAAAAGAAATCATAAGGAATTTACCAAAGTTGGACTATTTACATGCCTACATAGAAAAACGATAATTGTAACTTAATGAAACTTTTTAGTATGAGGACAGCTGAAAGGAATATAAATGTATATATATGTATACATACACATATGTCTATACAGGAGGGTATATATGCGTATGAATACATATGTGAGTGTGTGTATATATGTGTACAGGTATACATAGATAGAGGGCACAGAATCAATTGGATAGGGAGAGATGATATTTAAAAGGTGAAATTGAGAGGTGGAAAAGGAATGGAATGAGAGGAGAGAAGGAGAGACAGAATGGGGCTAATTATCTCACACAGAAGAGGCAAAGAATAATTGTTACAATGGAGGGGAAGAACAGGAAGGCAAAAGGCAATGGCTCAAACTTACTCTCATTGAATTTGGCTTAGGGAGGGTATGACATACACTCTAAATTGGGTATCTTGACCTACAGGAGAGTAGGGGGCAAGAGGGAGAGGAAGAATAATGGAGGGGAGGACAGGTTGGGGGGGAGGGTTGTTCGAAGCACACACTTTTGTAAAGGGACAGGAATAAAGTAGAGAACAGAACAAGTGGGGAGCAAGATAAGATGGAGAGAAATATAGTCAGTCTTTCACAATATGTCTATTGTGGACATATTTTGCGTAACTACACACACATGGCCTGTATTGAATCGCTTTTCTTCCCAGTGGGTATGGGGGACGAGTGAGAAAGGGAAAAAATCTAGAATTTAAAGTTTTAAAATCAAATGTTAAAAAAAAATATTTGATAGATAATAATAATAATTATTATTATTAACATGAAACTGGGAAATAAGGTATACAGACAATGGGGTATGGAGATCCATCTTACCCTACTGGAAAGTGAGAGGGGGTATGGGGGAGGATATAGGCGAGAGCAGATTGGGGGAGGGGGTATATAGCGGGATCGCTGTTTTGGGTTGGTGGGTAGGGAAAAGACGAGGAGAAAATTTGTAACTCAAAAACTTGTGGAAATGAATGACATAAAGTAAAAATAAACATTAAAAAAAGACTCTTAGTTTTGTTATAAGGTGCTGTACTATGAACTTCACCTCCGACTTAAATCTGGTCTGAGAGCTTCAGAACCTTCAGAGGGCGCTCCAGCAATCAGGTGAGATGCAAATCTCTGAACCACAGGATGGTAATGTCTCTGAAAGAAAAGTAGAGAATGACTGTAGGAATTTGCACGGTACTTTAAGCATCCATTTGAGAAAACTAAGATTATACTTAAGATTCACACAGACGTACACTGAGGAACTTAAATCCAGAGTCTTGTCCCTGGGCTTACAACAATCAGTCCAATCACCAGGTTATCAGTGAAGTAGTTTGTATCACTCTCACTACAGTAAAATGGTGACTTCTCTTTATTTTCTGAGTGTTTTCACTCTTTTTTAAAAATTTTTTTTTTGCTACATTTTAAGTTTTGAACTGTTCTCCCAACCTCCCTACCCTGAACTAAAGAGGGACTCATTAGATAAACAGACAGATAGACAGAGAGACAGATAGATATATAAACAGATAGGTAAAAACCATACTATGCATACTTCTATTTATCAGTTCTTTCTCTGGAGTTGGATAGCACCTTCCTTCATAGGTCCTTTATGGTTGATCTGAATATTTATAATACTCAGAATAGCTTAGCCATTTAGTTATTCTTTGAACAATATTGCTATAATTGTATACAACATTCTCTTGGTTCTGCTCATTTCACTCTTCATTATTTCATGCAAGTCTTTCCATGTTTTTCTAAAATCAACCTGGTCACCATTTCTTACAGCACAATAGTAGTCCATCACAATCATATACCACAACTTGTTTAGCCATTCCCCAATTTGATGGGGATCCCCTCAATTTCCTGTTCTATGTCCCCACAAAGAGAACTGTTATAAACATTTTAGAACATACAGATTCTTTTCTTTTTTCCCTAGTCACCTTTGGAAAAAGATCTAATAATGAGTAGTATTGCTGGTTGGGTGACTTCTCTTTCAGAATCCAAACTTGCCAAATGTTTCCTTGCCAAAGTTTCCAAGTCAAAAATGTTTCCTTGTGTGTGTGTTTTTTAGGCCTTGAAGATTCACTGTAACGCTACCCTCAAAACTTCATCAACTATAAAAATACTTTATAGATAAAAGTATATTAGAGTTAGATTCCCTTAGTATTTCAAGAATTAATTCTCCCTGTTTATATTCCAAGTCAGATCTTCCTGTATCATGTTCAACTCCATTAGGAAATACTACAAAAAGGTTCTAGAAACCCTACCACTTCACTTTTTCTCCTCCCACTTAACTTATATTTCTCTTTATTGATAAAAGTATGGCATCATGGGAAAACTGCTAAATTTGATGTAGAACCTAGTTTCCAGTACTGAGTGAGTCTGCCTCTTAGCATCTGAGTGACTTTGGACCAGAGTTCCTCATCAATAAAAATGGTCTCTACCATTCCAGTCAAGGATCAAAATCAAATGTAGCATTATGAGAAATTGGACAGTAACTGGCAGGAAAATTAGTCTCTAGGAGATCAACTTATTAACTACCACAGCAGAAAGTTATTTGGAGACCACAAGATTAAAAAACACCGTCCCCTGAAGGAGATACAAAATCTCACCCGAAGTGTATGCAATTCCCAAACTGCAGTGTTCTGAGCATTGCAGTACTCTGGCTCATCCAGTTCAGGAAGGAAAATTCCACTCCCCTGAGATTCATTGTCAAGCAGTAGATCTGTCTTTGGAAAAGCCTAAAATAAAGCCACAAAGAAAAGGTTTGTACCACAAGAGAACAAAACAGCATTCAATCTTTGCCCATCCTTTAAGATTCCTCTGACCTATCTGAGATAATACAGCATTAAATCAAAAAGTTATGTTCCCCCTGCCCCTACACACACAAACAAACCAAGAGCTTTTTTTAAAGGGCATTACCAATACTTACATGCATCAAAACTCTGTTAGTTGCAAGAATGCCAATACTTGAATTTGGGAGAACATGAAGAGCTAGGGTACAAAGGCGTTTTATGAAAGCAAGGGCTCGCTGCTGAGAAACCTGCTTTCTGCGTTTGGTTAGCATAACATCAAGGCACTGAAGGATAATTTCAACATCCTCGTTGGTAGCACCTAGCACAGAGAGGAAAAAATATTTCAGGATGTGTTACTCCCAAAACCTCACGGAGGGCTCCCCTCAGTCTGAAAGCTCAATGTACCCACATTACTCTTCTACCAGTGACCCAGAAACATATTTTCATCCCCAGTGACATGAAATGAAGAAAGGAGAGTAAGCAGTATCTTTCTAATTGTAAGGGCTGTAATCTACTGGAGGTCTATTACAAAAACAGGGCAGCTAGGTGGTACAGTACAGATAGAGCATTGTGCTTGGAGTCGGGAAGATTCTTCTTCCTGAGTTCAAATTCAGCCTCAGACACTTAGAAGCTATGTGACCCTGGGAAAGTCACTTAACCTCGCTTGCCTCAAGTTTCCTCATCTATAAAACAATCTGGAGAAGGAAATAGCAAACTGTCACAGTATCTTTGCCATGAAAACCCCCAATGGGGTCATGAAGAGTCAGACATTCTGGAAAGATTACTAAAAAACATGACATATAAGCTAAGCATGTGACACGGCTTTGCCAAAAACTCAAGCCTAACCACATGTGTGCTCTTGTACCACTTGTCTCCACAACTTCCTCAGAAATCCCTCAAAGGTCCCCTTCCCTCCTTTCATCATCACCTCCAGTACCAGTTAGAGGAGCATTTTTCACTCTCTGGCATATCTGTAAAGGTTTAAATTCAATGCAGCATATTTCAGGTGTGAAATACCATACAAAGCTAAACATGTCATAAAAAAGAAGAGAAGCAGCTCAGATAGCTTTCACCATTATGGACGAGAGACGTATTCTTCCAAAAAGATAAAGATAAAATAGACTTGATTACATTAAACTGAAAAGTTCCTATATAAAACTAATTCATCTAGGAAGAAGGGAAGTGGCTGAAAGAGATGAATGGTCAGCACATATGACCAACCAATTTTTGAAAGAAAAACTGCTATTAACAAAAATATGAAAGAATATTCCAAATCACTAATAAGAAGAAAAATACAAATCAAAATAATACTGAGTTCACCTTTCATACCCCAAATCAGCAAAGAATTAACAATGTCAGAGGGTTCTGAGAGGACAGATACACAAAGGCACTGCTGGAGCTATGGAGTAGTATAAACATTTGGGAAATATTTTAGAATTATGGAAATATAGTAAGCAAAATGTCCATACCCTTTGATCCAGTGATTCCACTCTGTGGCTTATAATCCCACAGAGGTCAATGCTAAGAAAAAAGTTCCCCAACAAACCATTATATTTGTAACAGTGCTTTTTGTGATAGCAAAGAATTGGAAGCAAAGTAGATGCCCACTGAGAGGGGAAAGGCTAAACTGTCACACCTAAATAGGATAGAATATCACTGTGATAACATGTAAACACTGACATATTCGTTGCAATTAACTCCCTCTGAAGAATAAAAAGTCTTTATATAAGGAGTAACATTCTCAAAAGACAACCAAGAAAAAAATACTTAGAAAATTTGCAACTTCCAGAGCATTTTACAGCAGCCCTATATTTTTTTGTCTTTTGTTGATATTACAACATCATCTCTCCAGTATCCTTCTTCCTCCCAAAGAGTCAACTCAGATAACAAACAGTATTCTGACCAAAAAAAGAAAAATCAGCGTAACTGATATATCAGAACAGATTTGAAAACATGCACAGCACTGCTCCACACTCATGGGCCTCCTTCCACCCCTGCTCAGCGATGGGCTGGAGGCATCTTCTCAAATCTCTTCTATCTCACTGTGCCTGTTCTTTATTTGCAACATTCACTTCTGATTTATGTGTGGGTAGGTGTGGCTGTTTTCTCCATTTACAATGTTGTAGCTGTTAGGTATATTGTTTCCTTGGCTCCACTTAATCTACTCTACATCAGCTTCTCAGCATTCATCACAATTCTTGTCTATTACAGCACAGAAATATTCTATTACATTCATGAACCACATAGCCATTCCCTCATTGACATCTTTCTAAAGTGCTGTTATAAATATTCTGGTATATACATCGGGACTTTCTTCTTAGATCTTTCTTAAAGGTAATTATACAACTGCAACTGGCTTCTGATTTAAGGCAGTAGTTCTCAAACTTAATCTTACTACATCCATGTACTGTCTAGCTTTTGCTAAATTCCAAAATTATTGTCTTTTGTGCTCCTCACAATTAGAGTTAATATCAAAAACATTATTTTTGCAAGGCACTAGATTTTGGTAAACCCAAACACTTTAACATTGAATTCTTAACTTCAGAGCAACTGTGTAGCTATTCTACTCTCCCAAAGACAGTGCATGTTAGGTAAGTGGTATGACTGTGCTCGCCTATAATGACCCTTCTGACCAAACAAGCTAATCATCTTACAGCTAAAGAGCAGAAAGGAAAAAAATATGGTTCTTATCTGCCTTGAAAGATCCTAGTGACGAAAATGCTCCCATCATTGTATTTTAGTCTACTCAATATGAATCTAGGTGACCAAAAGGGGAAACTAAGAATATATTCCTGTTTTACTATGGACACTTCATCTCAGCCTATAAAAAACTGATTTCAGAATCAAAGTTCTGTATCAATAAAAAAAAATCTCATTAAAAACATGAACTAATCATTAACATACCTGCATGTAATTTAAACAAGGTTTTGTAGAGATGTGTATAGAACTTCATAGGATCGATATTTAGAACATCACCTGTTGGAAACAGAAAACCACAAATGAAGTACGGGCCCATCTACACTGCAGGTCACTAACACTTTACTTAGCAGATATTTTACCTTGGCCAGAAAGAATGTGGAAAGCAGTATGAACACAATGAAGGCACTCTCGGTAGCTTAGTTCCTATAAGTAAAGATCAATATTAGGAAGCATGCTTGAAAGTCTCACATTTGACAAATAATTTTTCAACAAATTTACTTACACCGGACTCAATGAGAGAATGCAGAACAACTAATAAGTCATCAAAAAACTCCACATTTATAAGGTGTGCAAACCTAGAATAAAACAAAAGATTACACTCAAAAACAGATTATACTAAAAGCACAACAAATAGCTAGGAATAAAGTTTAACATCATGAAAACTTCCTTCTTGGTGCAGACTTCTAATGTCAGCAGTTTAAGGAAATCCTGATGTAAAAAATCCATCCACCAGTGCAGATCAGTAACTTGTCTGTAATTTCTAATTTGACCAAGCTGCCTAGGAAACTGAGTGTGAAATGTCCAGGGTCACATAGCTACTACTCTAAGAAATGTTAATATGTAAAGTCCAAAATGTGCTAGGTATCAAGTCAAGTAAAAAAGTAAATCGCTTCTGAACCACACCTGACCTAATGTCGTTAACTGAGAAATGAAAGCATAACATTAGAAACTTGGAAAACTCCAAAGAAAGTATCCTAAGTTAATAATGATGAGTTGATTCATACCATAAAAGTCATGGCTTTAATGTTAATAATGGGAGGGTGAGGGTAGGGGGGAGGTGTTGGCTTGCTGCTCTGATCATCTACACTGTCAATGTTGCTGCTCCTTCTATCCAGTTTGCGATATTACTGTATGGCCAAAGTTCATCCTAAGCTCAATGGTGACAAGCCCAAAGGAAACAAACTGAAAATCAGCCCTGGCCTTTTCTTCTACTGTGGGCCCTATGGATGTGGCTGGAGGTCAGCGGTTGGACAGGGAGCATAACCTAAGCAAACAGCATTTGGACTAGGATGGTCACCATGCAACCAGAGAAGCTGTACTTCATAAGCTGGGGAGAAAGGAGGACAAAGGAGTTGGATCCCAGGTCACTGGAACCTGAAAGCATGGGATGGCCACCATGTGTATGTGTGCAATGTGGTTAATATAGAAATATGTCTTGAATGAAAAAAAAAAAAGGAACTGGAACCCCCAAGGATGTGCAGGAAGTAGATCAAAGGACACCTTGGAGCAATGGAGATGAGATAAGCCAAAAGCAGAAGAAGGAAGGCTTATGGATCCTTAGAGATCAACAAGGTGGCCAGGAGCACTTACCCTCTAACAATTGTCTATGCCCAGTCATGCATGACCAGCAGAGCTTTGGACTCAACAACATCAACAGGATTCACTACATCCAACAACTGTCATCTGGGGAAGACTATGCAAGGATTATGAATCCAACTGGATAACAGCAATATCCTTGCCTCCCAAGCCTCCATGATTTTGTATTACTTTATTCTGTATTACTGTAGTGTAACTGAAGGTAGTACATGAAGGCATATTAGCTGGTGTTGACGACAAATCGTTTCTTTGTGACAAGACAGGAAAAGCCAGGTTGGGGACCAGAGGCTTCCTGGCATCTTTGTCCTGTACTGAGTTCTTATCTATACAAGAATCAGAAGTCCTTCACCCACTTCCTTATGGGATCTGAGCCTTCACTGTAGGCAAATTCACATCACTGGATCCACTGATTCCTTAACCTACCACTCTGGCTCAGCCTTAACGTCCTAGTTGTGACCCATGCCCCCACCTCATTAATGCCTCTGATCACAAGACCAGTCAGTCTTGCTCTATCATACCCTACCCCTAGTTGGTAAAGGTGTATACTATTGACGGTAACAAGAAAAGGTACCATAGTGAAACGGAGTTGGTCTTCATAATAAAACCACATCAATTCATAAAAGATGAAGCATCATAAATGGACTAGGTTCAAGTTTAACCTTTTCATCAAAAAAAATTTTTACTAAGCAAATACTCAGCAGTTGTTTTTGTTTCTCCCTATTTGTATTAATACATCAATGACCATGATGCTACAATTTCCAAAGCCAAATACCTTTTTATTCTCATACTGAATTCTTGAGTTTAAAAGACTACAGGGACACAGGAAGCAAGACACACAAGGGAGAGATGGCCTTGGCCTTGGGGTCAGGAAGACCTGGGTTCAGGTGCTGTCTCTGACATATCCTAGCTATGGGATCCTGGTCAAGGCATCCTCACTTCTGTGTCCCTAGTAACTCAAGAGAAGGTGCACTGGGCAAAGACATTCTCACTGAAAGCTCCCTACATGGATGGAACTATAGACCCAGGCACAAAAAAATGAAAAAAAAAAAACCCTACAAAGAAACGATCTTGAGAGATGCAACATAGCTGCATTAATTTGTGCTTTACAATCAATCAGAATGACTATCCCCAACTAGTCTGAATTATGAATTTTTATGTAATTGCATTTAATAAGGTTTGAAAACACGAGACACAATTCAAATATATTAAGAAAGTTGAAGCAGTCAGAACTCAACCAGTACTGAGGTCAGTCTTGGGGGGGAAAACGCAGTAGGAAGACCATCTAAAGCAGCAGTTCTCAACCTGTGGGTCGTGACCCCTTTGGGAGTCAAACAACTCTTTCACAGGGATCACCTAAGACCATGGGAAAACACGTATTTCCGATGGTCTTAGGAACCAAGACACCACTCCTCTATCTGTCTCCAGGTGGGTCTGCCCACATGCAGATATGCCCACATACAAGTATTAAAGGCATTAGGAAGGTTGAGAATCACCAATCTAGAGGTATGAGAAAAAGGAGGTAAGAATAACCTGAGGAAACATGTGATGAGACATACTCCTCCTTAGCAGGGCAGTATTCTGGATTCCTATCAGCCCATCACTGTATTTGCTGGTTTTGTTTCAAGGGAGGCAGCCTGGTATACATGGATTCTTAAATCAAAGACCTTAGATCCAAATCTCTCCTTTCTGCATTTAACACCAGCTATGACATAAGGCAAGTTACCTGAAATCCCTGCAACTCAGTTTCTTTATCTGTAAAATGATGGAGATTGGGGGCGGCGAGGTGGCGCAGTGAATAGAGCACCGGCCCTGGAGTCAGAAGTACCTGAGTTCAAATCCGATCTCAGACACTTAACACAAAAACTAGCCGTGTGACCTTGGGCAAGTCACTTAACCCCAACTGCCCTCTAAAAAAAAAAAAAGAAAAAAAAAGAATACAAATTATTAGGGGCGGCTAGGTGGCGCAGTGAATAGAGCACCGGCCCTGGAGTCAGGAGTACCTGAGTTCAAATCCGGCCTCAGACACATAACACACACACAAAAAAAACTAGCCGTGTGACCTTGGGCAAGTCACTTAACCCCAAATGCCCTCCAAAAAGAAAAAAAAAAAAGAAAAGAAAAAAAAAATGATGGAGATTGGATTCAATCACTGCTAAGGTCCCTTCGGCTCTACAGCTATATTCCTTACCATTTAATCCACAGGACAACTCTTTATCCTCAAAACCATTTCTTTTTTTTTTTTATTAACTGATTTGTTTATTTACTTTTAGTTTATAAGATTCAGTTCCACAATCCCTTAAGTTTCAAATTTTCTCCCCTCTCTCTCCCCTCACCCCCAAGGCAGCATACAATCAAGTATAGGATCTCTTCTTTCTTATCCCTAAATGTCCCCAGGTTCCTTCAATTCTTGAACATGTTTACAAAGTCTTCTAAAGTGATATAATATGACCAAAGGTGTGCTGGTAGATATTTAACAACTAGCTCACCAGAGGGAAAATGTATACAGGACACTGTAGGTTTAATCTCTATCATTAACATTTTCTCCATCACTTTATTAAATCTAGATAATCAACAAAATGATAAATCAAGTTCTAATTTGGAGCCTTTTCTAATTTCTGAGGTATAAATGCTAACAGTGAAAATTTAACAACTGGCTCAGAGACAGTTTAAACTGGCTCCAGGACATACCTGAGTATAACATTACTAAGTACTTCACGTATATTTAAGAAGGAAGAAAACAAGATATCAAAGCAAAAAGAGTTATTCAGAGGTGTGTATTATACATTTATGGAACAGTTCTAGCACACCTCAACAAGTGTCATTAAGCACATCATCCTCAGAATTTTATATTTTATAGTGAGATATGGCCAGAGAACAAACAAAATCAACACATGAAATCACAAGTCATCAAAAAATTACTGTCCCTATAATCTATTCTAAAATGTGAGAAATATCTTATATTGCTTAGATTAGAATTCTCCTCCAATAAAGATATTACTACTTCTTACTTCTAGCATCACCACCACTACAATCTATCAAATTTGTTACCAAATTTCTCCTTAAAGCCACCAATTAAGCCAATTTTAAATCTCCCACTGATGCTAAGGAAAATGGGATTACAAAGCTCAGGTTCAAATTACTGGTGCCACAAAGTAACAAGAGAAGCAATATATTAGCAAGCGATGTTGAAGCTAATTACAAATGCTTATCTTGGGTTTAAACTAGGGCAGTGGTTGTATCAATAATAAAAAGGGAATGGATGCAAGAGATACTATGGAGATGGAAATACCAAAATTCAGCAAACCAACTGAGTATGCAGGGTAAGGGACATGGAGGAGCAGAGAATAATGCCAATGTTATGAACCTGGGAGACTAGAAAGAATGATAGGGCCCTCAACAAAAATAGGGAACTTCAGTATATGGGAGGGTTTAGGGGAAAGATAATGAATTGTTCTAAATACATGGAGTTTAAGATGTCAATGGAACACCCAGTCTGAAATGTCTAATAGCTCAGGAGAGGATCTAGGGCTGGATATACAGATCCTGGAGTCAATTGCATAAAAATGTTATTTAAAACCACAGAAGCTAATGAGATCAACAAGTAAGAAATTATACAGAAAAAAGAAAAGTGTATATATACAAACGAAGAGTCAACAATGGAGATAGACAAGAAAGTAGGTCATGTAGGAGAACCAGGACCTAGCTGTGCTCCAAAAACACAGAAAATACAAGAGGAGGGGTTAAATGTTACAGAACGGTCAAAAAGGACGAGGACTGAGAAAAGGCCACCAGATTGGCACAGACCACTGATAATTTCCATTACACAAAATTGGACAGCATTCATACAAACAAAATTAATGCAACTAGGTAAAGAAGGGAAACTAGCAACTGGAGAAAAAACATCTTTGAATCACATCTCTGATAAGTGGCTGGCAACTAAACTATATTGGCAATACAAATATGTAAGACCAAATGTTATTAGTGGTCAATGGAATTAACAAACAATTCTCAAAATAACAGTAAATCATTATACATCAAATCAAAGAAAGCTCCAAATCACTAATAAAGCAAATACAAATCAAAATAACTGAGGTTTCATATCGGCAGAGATGATATAGTTGGAAAGGGAATAGTCAGTTCTGGAGATTAGAGAGATATGTGCACACTAAGGTACTGCTGACGGAGCTGTGAATTGGTCCAACCATTGCAAAAAACAAATTGGAATTATACAAATATAGTAACTAAAATACCTATACTCTTTAAGCCAGAATGTTCTACTGCTAGGAATATTCCCTAAGAAAGTCAGTAACAAAAACAAAGCCCTACTACATATGCCAAAATATTTACAGCAGCAATTTTAGTAGCAAAAAAACTGGTGAAAAAAAAGTAGATGTCCATCAAATGAGGGATAGTTTAATATTAACATCAATTTAATGAATTATTATTACTGTGCTATAAGAAACAGCAAAGATAAAGAATGCAGAGATATTTGGGAAAGCTTACATAAAGTAATGCGCTTTAAGAAATTGCAAATACAGGGCAACTAGGTGGCACACTGAATAGAGCACTGACCCTGGATTCAGGGGAAATGGAGTTCAAATCCGACTTCAGACACTTAATACTTACTAACCCTGTGTGACCTTGGGCAAGTCACTTAACCCCATGCCCTACGTTCCCTACTCCAAAAAGAAAAAAAAAAAAGGAAGAAAATGCAAATATAAGGAATCAAGAGCAGCATGAAAAGAAATAAGTGGAGCCAAGAATAAGTATATACAATGACTAAAACAAGGTAAATGGAAAGAAAAATCACACACACACACACACACACACACACACAAACTTAAGTCAATTTTTCAAAATTACAAATAGCAAGCATGGCTCAAAAAGAAGAGATCTGAGAAAACATCCATACTTTATCTTCTGGAAGAGATGGGAGTTCCACAACTGTGGTACACCACATGTTTTCAAACTTTTTTAATGTATTGATCAGTTCTGCTGATTTTTTTCTTATGTCTTTAAATAAAGTATTTGTTATATAGGATGGTTCTTTGTAACAAGGTTGGGGAGACACTGAGAGGGAAATTATGCGGATGGTTAAAAAAAAAGAAACCAATTAAAACCTTATTTTTAAAAAATATAAACAAAACCAAATTTATACAGTGACTATAACATTATAAACAAAAGAACAATAATCAAAACAATGCTATGAAATTATACTAACCAAGTTTGGTCCCAAAGAATTGGAATTAAGAAAACTATGGCTGTGGAACACTCCATAAAATGTCACACTTTTTCAATCTGTTGATTAGTTTTGCTCAACTGACTTTTTTCCTCTTTCTTAAATTCTTTGTTATAGGGAAACTGATGTCTGGTAAAGAAAGGAAGGAGGCTTATATTGAGAAATGTAGGTGATACAAAAACAAAAATTTTAAATAAAAATTGATTTTAAAAATAAAGAGGAAAAAATAAAGTGAGGCAGAGAATTCAGTAAAGACCAAAAAAAAACAGTCAAGAGGCTTTATGAGGAACTAGGAACTATAAAAAGTTAGAAGTTTTCAACTGAAAGGGTAGACAGACTAATCGTCACAGATAAATCGGAATATCCCCTCTCCCTCAAGCTTCAGTCCCACATCACTACTTACCTACCAGACATTTCAAACTCAATCTGGTCAAAATTGAACTTATTTACCTTTCACTCCCAAACTCTCCCCTCTTCCAAATTTCTATTTCTCATAAACTCAACATTATCCTTACTCCCTCATTCCCCTTTGTTTCACAGATCCAATGAGGTGCAAAATCTTGTTGCTTCTCTCTCCATCTCTCTCATACTGACCCCTTCTGTTCACTTAGAAAGCTACTGCCTTAGGTCAAGTCCTGGATGATTTTAACAGCCTTCTAAATCATGGCTGGGGCCTGCTTTTTGTAAGGCCCACAAAGCTAATAATGGTTTACATTTTTAAATACAATAAAAATTTATTTTAAGATGTAAAAACAATTCTTGGCTCCTGAACAAACCAAAGAATGCAATTGGCTGACCCCTGATCTAAATGATTTCCCTTTCTGAGCTCTCTCCAGTCCATCCTATACACTGCTACCAAAGCATAAATCTAACCATGTCCCTGTTAAACTCAATCAACTACAAGATTTCCCTAGTACCTATAGGATAACATAAAAACCCTTTTGTGGTTTTTAAAGCCTTAAACCAGTGATGTCAAACATAAAAAGAAAGAGGGGCCACTAATCTCTAGGCTAAGGATCCCTGACAACACATACAGACCTAGTTTTAAAATGTGATATCTACCTCTTGTATTTTTATTTACTTTGTTAAGTGTTTCCCCACTTTGTTTTAATCTGGTTCCAATGCATTTGGTCCTGTGGGGAGCATGTCTGAAACCTCTGCCCTACAGATCTGACCCCAATCTATCTTTTCAGTCTTACTGGACATGACTCCTGCTCCTGACCACTCCTTTCCTCAGACAGAACATTCCGGATCTCAATCTTCCAGCACACCTTTGCACCACCATCCCCCGTACCATATTCCTTATCTCCGGCTCTTCCTTCAAAACACAGCTCAAGCATAACCTCCTATAGGAAACCCTTCTGGATCTCCCAAATGCTGGTGTACCCCTCCCTCCCAAGTTACTTTTACTCATGTACTTGTTGGTCAATAAGCACTCACTGAGAGTCTACTATGTGCCAGGCACTGTGCTAAGCATTGGGATATGAAGAAAAGAAAAAGACAGCTCCTGCCCTCAAGTATAAGGGAGAGACAACATGCAAACAACTATGGACAAACTATATCTTTCCTCATTAGAAGTGAGCTTCAATCAAGTAGGGAATAGTTCATTCATTGCATCTTATCTCCAGTGCTTACCACAATGCCTAATAAAAGCTTCATCTGTTAGTTTTTAATAAGTCTTTCAGAACCTAAAGCTCACATTATACACATTTTTGTACTTTATAAACAAAAAAACTGTTCAGACTACAGAGATCTTACTTGGCAAGACCTTCTAGGACCGCTGGCAGAAGAGGTGACCTCTGGGCTTTCTTCAGTATTCTAAAGTAGGTTACAAACACCATGTTCAGCGTCTCAGTGTGCTATGAGAAGAAGTACCCAAAAAAAGTCAGCAAAACTTCATTTCCTTCCCTGTTACTGAGACTACACATTGAAAACTTATATTTTCTTTCTTTAAAGTAATCTTCTGATCTTTGACAAAGTGGAATGAAACTAGACACCATTAATCCACAAAGAGCTCATATCAGCCACAAGTTAGACTTGGAAGTTTCACATAAAAAAAAAAAACTTCGCTACTGTAATAGAATTTTAACTACCATCACACACCAAAACAGAGGGCCCTACTGCTTACCAGTTTCATCTTTTTTTCGGTACTCTCTGAAGCCTCTGCTTCCCGAAGTTCTCGTTCTAGTTTCTCCTCTGCTTTTTTCCACTGAAAATGGAGGGAAATAAAATATAACACATCAACAAAATAATTTCTAATTAAAGGTTGTCTCTTAAAAGTGGAGGAACCTCCACTGGCTTACCACAATTTCTGGGTCTAAAGATCAATCAACAAACATTCATTAAACACCTATTATGGGCCAGAACAGGGCTAAAAACCAGAGACCATTCATTCTGTGGCTCTTGCCCTCTGAAAGCATACCTTCTAACATGGGAGAGAAGAGGCTCATATCTAGACATAGACAGGATACAGACAAAGTAGATACAAGTTTACCTTATAAGGGAAGGTATGGGCAGCTGGCAGAACCAGGAACGGGGACTATGAGATCAGATTAGAGTGGGGAGAGACTTGAGACAGGGAAACAACTTATAACAGTCCAGTTAAGAGACAATTATGAGTCTAAGTTTAGAATGGTGGTTGTGTAAATGGAGAGAAGGGAAGATGGGTATATATGTGCACACATAAATCACACACACATCTGTCTATGCCACCCAAACCCATATGCATCCATGGTATTTCCCCACCTAAACTGTTAGCTCCTCGAAGGCAAGGGTCATGTTCACTAGCCTTCCCATTTCTGGCCCCCCAGCAGTTTCCAGCCCAAAGGAGGCTTTTAACAAAAGCTTTTTTTAAACAAAACCAATAAAAGAAAAGAAATCAGACCTTCCTTTGCATTCTTGAAAGAGATTGTCTCTTTTCCTTGTAAGACATGAACTTTTTTGGTGCACTAATGTCTTCTGTATCTTTCTTCACTTCTATTTCTTTGATCCTTAGATACAGGAATGATTTTAACAACTAATGATTAAAAAATAAAAAAAAACAATATGATGCAGAAAATCTGACAGCAAAAGAAACACTGTACCAAGAATTATTATAAACATTCTTCCCTAAAACACTGTCACTTTTATCTTCAACTTGCAACTTTTTCTCACTTCCCACAACAGTCTTTTTTGTGAAGTGTCAGGTAAAAGGGTATGGGAATGGGGAATGAGAAGATGAGAATGATCAGATGATCTGAACGGTAGCAGACTGGAAAAAGTTATTTGATGGAGGCTTTTTTTTAACCCATTTACAAGATATCAAGATGCCAAACACTGCTTATCATCACTTCCCTATCTCACTTTTATTCCTATACGTTCTCAATGAAAATGTTCTTGGAAACTTAGGCCAGCATTGTCAAGTTAAGGGTAATGTTTGTTTTATTAATGAGTCACCAGAAGTAAGAACTACACTGATACTTCCTATCTAAGTATGGCAAAAGTATAATCTGGAATCCAAAATCTAAAAAGCCAAGTGGTTTAAAGCCCTACTCTTTCTTTTGTAAAACCATACAAAGCAAAAGGCAACAATGCCAGGAACAAACAGTCATGAATCTCAGTAGCTATTCCAAAATACAAACTTCTAAATATATAAAGAGCATTTCTGGTGAGAGGAATATCTATTCTAAGAGCATAAACCCTGCCCTTGAACTCACTGTGAAATAAGAGATAAAAAGAACTCTGCAAACTTTAAAATGTTATATAAATGTCACTTATCAACAAGTCAGAGATTCATTATCTATAAATTATTTTAAGTTCAGAGGAAAAAAACCATAAGTGATAATAATGTTAAACTCAGGAAGTATCAGATTACAAGATTTAGAACCAGAAAGGACCTTCAAGGTCACCTAGCCCAACTCCCTCATATTCTAAAGATAAGGAAACTGAAGTTCAGGTAAGGGGAAGAGCTGGAATTCAAAGCTAGTTCCTTTTTAAATTCAGCACTCTTAAAGACTATGCTACAATGCCTTCTCCTTACTATTTACCGCTACTATAATTCCCTTATTAAAAAGACCTAAATTTATGTTCATTTCTAGTCAAAAAAAAAAATCTCTCAACTTCTATCCAGAGTAAAGACTCAGAGGTCTCTCTCACTAGATTTGTAGAAAGCAGTACAGTGCAGTGAAGAAAAGGCTGCTCTTGGTGTCAGGAAGATAGAGTAAAATCTCATCATCCCATCTACCTCATCACTTAGCTTCTTAGTGCCACAAGCAGCCAAAAGGTAGAACTGCATTGATGGCAAGAGTTTCCTATAATCATGAAATTACAAACTGAGAAACCTCACCTCCAAAAAGTTTAAGTACAATGCAATGGCCTATAATTTATCAAGAAAAATAGAGTAGAAGGGTTATTTAAAATACACTTTTACATCCAAAACATGAATCAGAGCAAGAAAGTAAATCTTTACCTCTGGTCTAACAACATAATTTTGGCTCTTCACAAAACCAGATATCACTTTAATGACACCAAGAGAGGCATGGCCCAGTTTATCTTGTTTAAAGAGCTTCTGTACTGATTCACAACACATTTCAGAAATCTGAAACACAATGCAGAGTACACCAAATTACATGCAATTAAATTTGAAGGGAATCAGTTACCTTCGAAAAAAATCTTTGGAGAAAACTGCTAAATATCTCATGTCCAAGACAGAAAAGAACTGATTCTAATTCATAAAAATCCATTCCTCAAAAGTAAATAGATATGGACAGGCAGTTTTTCAAGGAAGAAATTCAAGTTATCAACAACCACGTGAAAAAAATGCTTCAAATCACGAATTTTAAAAATGCAAATCAAAACAATTCTAAGGTTCCACTTCACACCAATAAGATTAACAAAAGGACAAGAACAGAAAACAAAGGCTAAGGGAACAGGTATATTAATACACTGTGGGTGAAGCTGTGATATGGTCCGGCTATTCTGGAGAGCAATTTGGAACTATATCCAAAGTATCACTAAACTGTGACCTTTCATGCAGTACTACTGCTAAATCTATAATCCAAAGAGAGCAAAAGAAGAAGAAAGGAACCCGTGTGTACCAAAATACTTTTGGCAGCTTTTTTGGTTTTTGGTGACAAAAGACTGCAAGCTAAAAGGGTTATCATCTTATCATCTATTGGAGAATGGTTAAACTTATGGTATATGCAATATTACTGAGATGTAAGAAATGACAAAAGCGAAAGCTTTCAGAATGAAACATCGGAAGACTTGTACGAATTGTTATAAAGTAAAGTGAAAGGGAAACAATTTATAACATCGATGTAAAGACAAATAACTGTGAAGAACTTAAGAGTATTGATCAAAAGCTACAGTCAATCATGACTCCAAAGAAGTGATGAGCATGCCAATCTTTTGACAGAAATGGGATAGACTTAAGACATAGAATGAAACACACATTTTTGGATGTGGCCAAAATATGGTTATTTAACTTGACCACAGATATTTATTTCAAAAGTTTCCCCTTCCCTCACTGGGAGAGGCATTGAAAGGGACGGAGATAAGGCTCACACCACTATCTCCCCCACACTCCCAAAAAAGAAAGAAAAGTATCAGTGAAGTATGATTTTTAATTCACAAAAGAGAAGAAAAGGAAAGAAAGTCACAGGGAAGCAAGATATCTTTGAAAGCTATATGTTGATTTTGTTTTTTAAAAATTCAAACTGTAGATAATAAGCTCACAGTTTCATGTATAATCTATTTGTTCTACTTGTGTATGTGAAAGTACTCATTTTAGTGTATGTTATGAGCACAATAAAAAAAATTTAAAACAAAAAAATGCAAAAAAAAGCTTTGTAAAGAAATAATACTTGAAATTTTCTTAATAGTTTTGCTAATTTTTTTAATCTAACCTGGAAAGAAACATTATTAGGTGTAGGAATAGAGATAAGATAATAATTATCTGTGATTCTAGAATGATTTTGTTTTTAAACATTTTCTAACAAAATGAACATTCAGAAATACATACCAGTTTTGACTTGTCATTCATAAGAGGGACAACCAACACAATGATGTTATTATGGAAGTTAAAATGAGGAAGTGCCACCAACAGCTCACACAAGCTCTTCACAGCAACCTCTGCCAGACCTTTATATGCCTTTAAGGAGACAACATTACTTTTCTTCAGTTTTCTTTGCTTCCAGTCTAATCAAAAAACAACTTTGGTTATTGAATTTACCCATTAGTCAAAACCCAAACAAAGTCATAATGTTTCCCTACAAAGTGGGGAAGAACCCTAAATCAGAATTTGTATTCAAATACACTATGTGACAAATTAGGTTGTTCAGCATCTCTTCAAATTCGTGTGTGTGTGTGTGTGTGTGTGTGTGTGTGTGTGTGTGTGTGTGTGTGTGTAAAATGCGGGAACGTTTAAAGATTCAGAAATGTCATTCAATCTCATGTATGTTCTACCGTATTTCTCATGAAACTATTCTCAGCTTTTATGCCAATTCTAAGAGGCAAATTTTATTTTTTGACAGTACTTGTTTTTTTCCTTAATTAGTAACTTTTTATTTCTGTCCTTTTCCTCCATTCATAATCACTTCCCAATATACATACCCATTCCAAGTCCTCCAACATCATAGAGAAAAATGTACATAAAACCTGATAAATCTACAATACATACAACTCTGTACACATAATGTGTCACTCACATCTTCAAGAGAAAAACAGATTTCCTCTTTTCCAAGAGACAAATTTTAATAAATCTTAGTTTTCTATCTATACTATCAAATCTATCTATACTATCAAATACGGATGCCAAATCTTTAGAAACCTTAGATCAAACTGATGTATGTCAATTATTTTACAAGATAATATTAGCAGCAGTAAAGTACTCCTAGATACCTTCCATGTAAATGTCACATTCAGATAGAACACTTCCTATGAGACTAGAGTCCAGTCTAATTCAATGCTTACATCCACTTTTATGCAGTCCCTCCCTTTCAGATGCTCCCCTATTTATACCTCCAAAAGAACCTTAGTAAGCACCTACTTTTTGAACAACACTGTGCTCAACACATTTGCACTACCTGCCCCTTTTCCTTTGAAACCTTGCAGCACAAGAGGTCACTGCATAGTGCAAGTCAACAAGACTCATGATCCCTACTTCCAAATAACCAAGGCTTGCCAGCCAAGAGATGAATCCAGTACGGAATCCAAATGTGCTAAGTTAAAGAAATAGACAAAGATGGTCATGTCCATTTCCTTTCCCCATCAATGCCCCATCAAGGACACTAACTTGTTGTAAAATTCTCAAGAATTTATTATAAACATTTATGGTTAAAGTCATTCTTCTTTCTTCCTGAAACAAAATAACTGAGCAAATTCCAACAAATATACAGATAAATCCTTTTACCTTTAATAATTTGTTCCAGATTTTCCAAATAAAATTTATATTGGCTTACTAGGCCTTCTTCAAATTCTCTAAGTTTCTGGGTTTCTTTTCGGACCTGTAAGAAGACAAAAATTCACTTTCCAAATCCAAAGTATTGCAATCTGCAGAAACCACAACTAAAATACAAATGTCAGAATTGAGGCTTTTGTAAAAATACAGAAATAACTTTTTTCCAAATTAAGAAGCATTATTTTACATTGTATGGCACTTCTCTATACACTTAGGAAGTGTTTTCTTCATGACAGCATGGAAACATTCATTGCATGTATTAATACCATCCTAAAAAAGGGCAGCATTATTCAGCTAATTAGTGATAGAGCCAGAACTATAATCACGTTTTTTTAGTTCAGAGCCTTCTCTCCTTACTACATTACAATAAAAACTTTACAATTGGTATACATCTGGAGATCATAACATATGGTTTAAACAGCTGGCAAACATGGCAACTCCTATAAAAGACAGTAATATTCCATTATTCACAAACTCTAAGAACTATAAATGCTTTTTAACATATGCTTGGTTTAAAACCCCTTTATGCTGATAATGCCAAAGAGCTAATCTATATTATTGACCTTTAAGATTCTTTTACAGAAACATCCAAAAGTTCCAAACTATGGAACGAAATGAAGAGCATAATGAGTTTCCCCCTTTACCAACTCTCCTCTCGGTTTCAACCTCCAATATGTACTCACTCTCTCAAATGGCTACAAGTTTGGATATAAGATATATTTTATGACATTTGCTCTTACTTTCAAGAGTAAGGTACTGCAATAAGAAAGGAAAAAGATATTTGAAACACTGACTTTAGAAATAAAAGCGTGAAATATTTTTATATAACATGAATGTGGTAAAAAAGAATCTTGCCACTTTGATCAAAAACTTAATTGAAATACTGGGTCACAGGATACAACATTAACCCCAAAACATCATGTTCATTTTTATTTACTAGTAATAAAGATAAAAAATAACAAACCCCACTGACAAGAAATAAATTACAAATTAGCCACAGAGATACTGTATAAGGACTATAGATCTAAGACCAGACTAAATTACCTAAAAGAAGTTGATAGATATTCAGTGTTCACGGAAAGGTTGGACTAATATAGTAAAAATTAAACACTACAACAGGGATTTTAGTAAATAAAAACTGGAAAAATATTGCATTTGGGAATATTGGTTAGTAACCGGCAAGAAGATACACAGACCCAGATCTTATACCAAATAATCCAGTGAATTCCACCTAGATCAGAGACCAACCAAAATAAAAAACAAAGCCTGCTAGAAATGATGAATAAAAATTTATCAGATAGTTATGAGATGGCAATTTTTAAAAATTCAACAAATAAAAAGAATTGTTGGGGACAAGAGAGGCATACTTGATTACATCACATTAAAATATACTTCTTGCATAGCAAAAAAGCAATTCAAAGAAAAAGAACAACAGTAAGGGAAAATATTTACCGTAATTATGAAAAGTTAAAAGTTGGCATCTAAAATGTAGAAGGGATCCATCTCCAACAGATAAACAATCAAAATGTGTAAGCAGTTTTCAAAAGAATTGCCAGCTATAAATAACTACATTAAAACACTCTTCAAATCACTAATAGTAAAAGAAATAAAACTTTAGACAATTTTGAGGTTTCCTCCTCACAGACTGGCAAAGATGACAAAAGATAATAAAGGACAACAGACAATGAAAGGGTAATGAAGAATCCAGGGACAATAATTTACAGATAATAGAACTGTGAAACAGTCCAGCTGTTCTTGAATGAACTGTCTACATCCTATTCAGTGATTTCATTATTCAGCATATATTGCCAAGAAAAAGACACAGCAACCTTCTCTGGAGTATACTAAAACCAGAAGTCAACTGGTTAGGGAAATACTTAAAAAATACTTCAAAAAAAAAAAAAAACAAAAAATTATGGTACATGAATGTAATAGAATAAGGAAGTCAGAGAAACATGGAAATTTTTATGAAGTGGTACACAGTTAAATTAGATCCAAGATAATAATATACACAAAGACCACAAAAATGTAAATGAATATATCACTGAAGGGAAACTGGGCTCTGAGTTTTAGAAAAATCCACAAAGCTCCTGGAGCTTGGACTGGGCTCCTCCTCAGGGATGACTATCCTATCCTCTACTTTGTTAAAGTTAGGGGTTATCTGGCTTCCAAGGGGAAACCAAACTGGAGGGGTCCTAACTGGGGTAGCTTTGCTTCTCTGGCAGTTGGGTCCTATATAGCAATTAACTTTCTTTAATTGACAGAAGGGCATGATCATTCACACCTGAAGGTCAACCCATCTTAGCTTTAAGCGTTAAGCTTAAGCCCTTAGCTTTCGCCAACTGTGACATTCCCAACCATCCAGAACTCCTCCTTCCCTGCATCTTAATAAAAGGGAGTTTTCTTATACTTTCAAGGCCTCTGGCTTTTTGAGTAAGATAGCCAGCATGACCCGCTTTACTAACAGTTTCTACACCACTGTTAATAAACTGTCATCTTGCCCTGGAGAAAAGTCTGTCTTAGCCTGCCTTTGTAGCAATTTTCCTCACCACAGATTCTTTATAAACCACAAATGAGACAGATTAGCTTGGAAAGCTTGTAACAATACCTTGGATGCCTTTTCAGTTTCTGTTAGAGGTCGAATTTTGTAGGAAGGAGTAATATCTTTAAATAACTCCATCAGGGAAACCATTACCAATTTTCGAACAATGACAGCTACATCAGCATCCTGTTCCATAAGCATGGCACGCAATTCTTTCAGCTTCTTAATCTGTTAAAAGAATAATTTGTGGAATGATAAAATAGATCACAACAAAGTAAGAGCAGCAAGCACTAGGAGACAAAACCTAAAATCAAGCACTAGAATGGAATTTCATCACGGTGCTACAAAAAGAATTATACTGACAATGGAAGTCTGAAAGCCTAAATGCCAAAAATTTACAAGAAAACATCACATAGGTGACAGATGTGGTCCTGAAAGGTTCTTTGTAAATTATCTTTTTGTAAACTCAATCATACTTTAAAGGTAAGGTATTACCATAAAGCAAACAATTCTGTATTATGAAAAACACAAAGTTTAGCAGAACACTGCCTGGAAACTAGAAGCTTCAAGTGGTGGTGCCACACTTTTTATATGTGTAATTATGAGTAAGTTCCATAATCTGAGGTTCACATTCCCTAATGATAAAATGATAGTGATAATATTTACACAACCAACTTCATGTGATTATTATGAAGAACAGTGCTTTGTAAACAAAAATACATTCGTATTAATGTACCTACTTTGGAAATTTGGGGGGGCTATATGTTGGGTTATCTTCAAGTATGACATAACCCTGGCCCTCCTGCACAACACATTAAAATCTTGTGTTTATCGGCTATCCAATATACCCAATCAGATAATCAACCAAACAAACAAGAAAAAAGGCCTTTAAATAATCAGTAAGCCTCTATTAATCCTTTGCCATATGCCCAAAGCCATCCAGTCTGGCAGAGCTTAAAGCGAAACTCTAGTTTCTTGACCTCTGTGTCCATAGCTTTCTCTCACACCACACCCCGTTCCTAACGAGGACAAGTTAGTATTATTTTACGTTTAATTTGGAGGACAAAGCAAACTGAAAACATTCAGGGTTTGCAGCAGCTGTTTAAGAAACAGTCTCAAAGAGTTTAACACTACCTACATTGGACTCTGGATCAGATAAAATGGCAGACGCCAAGGCAGCAATGTGTATTTTTTTTTCCTGTAGTTTCCTCCGCCTTTCAATTATATATTCTTCTGTGGTTAGCTTTGGCATGGAATCCTCAGCAACCACTGAAACAAAATAATATTCGTTAGACTTAATTCAATACCTGAAATGAAACAAGTGAATCATTTAAAAATATTTTTGGATGAAATGTATGCTATTTTTCACAAATATAATTAAAATTAAGCCAAGACAGAAACTGTAAAGAATATGAAATTGAAATTATTAAAATTGGTCAAGGGTACTCAGTCTGAAATAGGCAGCATATAGCGTATGAATTACTATTGCTGTATAATTGGTACTGCATCACTATTGCATTTTTCTCATTCTTATTCTGGTTTGTCAAAGAAATTAATGAACACTAACTTCTTGAAATTAATGAACACTAACTAACTGCTTTACTGAATGACATTCTTGGTGAATCTTCATTATTTTAAACTATAGTGCAGTCAGGATAACATTCAGAAAATTCAAAAATCAAATGCACCATAAGAGCTTTGGAAAACATAAAAGATTGGTGCTGGAAAGCATGAATCTCAAGCTGAAGATTTAATCAAAGTCAGATAACCATGAAGAAATTGCATTAAGTAATAAAAAAAAGTAATGCTCTTCCAAAGAAGGCTACTAAAAAATATAATTCGATATATGAACTTACATCTTTTACCAAACAGAAATAATGATTCAAGTATGATTTATTAGAACTATGTACTTGAACTTGTGAGGAACTAACTTCTCCATGGCTAAAAAAAAACTGTAGCATAGAAGTATAGAATTCATAGGAAAGTGAGAAACAGTTTAACAGTACATCACCTGGGGCGGCTAGGTGGCGCAGTGAATAGAGCACCGGCCCTGGAGTCAGGAGTACCTGAGTTCAAATCCAGCCTCAGACACTTAACACAAAAAACTAGTCGTGTGACCTTGAGCAAGTTACTTAACCCCAACTGCCCTCCAAAAAGCAAAAAAAACAAAAAAACAAAAAACAAAAAAACAGTACATCACCTTTTTATATGTAATAACAAAAAAATTTACTTGGAAAAAGCAGAATGGGATGCAACTCTATCAAATAATGGTTGAAATGTAAATTAGTACAGATACAAAAATTCAACAAAAATAAATAACAAGGGGCAGCTAAGTGATGCAGTGGATGGAGCACTGGACCTGAAGTCAAGAGGACCTGAGACCAAATGTGGCCTCAGACATATACTAGTTGTGTGACCCTGGTCAAGTCATTTAACCCTGAATGCCTCCAAAAATAATAATAAAATGACAGTATTTAGCAAGAAATGGCTCTAAAGAATTTATAATAAAGCATATTGCATATTATTATTATTTGTAAATTGAATTCTATACATCCTTTACGTAATAGTTAAAATAAAGTTATATACCCACAAACATGTATAAAAAATTTTGGTTTTGTTTTTTCCAGAGTTAGCTGTTAAACCTTCACCAGCTAAGCTGTGCATACTACATGCCAGGCTCTGAGCTAAGGGCAAGATATATAAAGACAAAAAAAAAAATGCAATAGCTCCTGGTCTTAAAGAACTTTACACCCTCTCTGCAGAAGAGAGAAAACATGCACACAACATATGCAAAATAGATACAAAAGCACTATGAGGAGGAAGCCACTAGCAGCTGGCTACAGGGTAAATCAGGAAAAACTTCATAAAGGTGCCAATGCTTGAGTGGAGCCTTGAAAGAAACTAGGGACTATAAGAAGCAAGAGGGCGCAAAGGGAATCCATTCCAGATATGGGGAATAGCCAGTACAAAAGCATACAGATAAGACATTGGAGTGCTCTGTGTGAGGATTTACCGTTATTGTTCAGTTGTTTCACTTATGTCTAACTCTTTGTGACCCAATCTGAAGTTTTCTTAGCAAAGATACTGGAGTAGTTTGCCATTTTTTCTCCAGCTCATTTTACAGATGAGGAAACTGAGGTAAACAGGGTTAAGTGACTTGTCCAGGGTCAAACAAGTGTCTGAGGCCAGATTTGAACTCGGGAAGATAAGTCTTCTGACTCCATGCCCAGCCCTCTATCCACTGCACCACCAAGCTGCCTTTCTCCTTGTGAGGAACAGAAAGCTATTTTGTCTGGACTACAGCATGTATAAAAATATCTAACAAAATAATATTTAATAATAATATCTAATAAGGCTGGAATAAAAGGAGGCAGCCAGATTGTGAAGGGCTTTAAAAATCAGTTTATATTTGCAATAATAATAGCTAGCATTTACATAGCACTTAAAGGTTTGCAAGAAATTTTACAAATCTCACTTGATCTTCACAACACCCTATGGAAAGTACCATTATTCACATTTCACAGATGAAAAAAAGGAGATCAAGAGAGGTTAAGTGCACGACCCAGTAACAGAGCTAGGAGTAGTCTGAGGCAGCCTACTCTCTGAAGAGATTAAATAAAGAGGAAAAAGATCCATACAGTCTCTTTTGCCCATATGGCACAAATTTTTGTAGTGGCAAAGAACTGGAAGGGGTTATGTCCATCAATTGCAGAATGGCTGAACAAATGATGAATGAAAGTAGTGGAGAATGTAGAGAAAAAGAGAGAAAAAAGCCCATTACAGAGCTTTAGGGTACACCTTCAGTTAGGGGACATGACTTAGATCATGATCCAAAAGTGGGCACAGAGATTGGAAAGAGCTAAAACCCAATATTCCATTTTCTGAAATGGGCACATACAAAAAGTTACTCCTTTAAGAGAAATGAAATCCTTAAACTTTGTAGCATCCACAATAATCATTTTAAGGTCAAAAAGGAATACATAAACTACACAATTCCTAAACTTAATTTGTAGTTCCCCCTCCAGGTTAAAAAATAAACAAAAATAACATTCCAGAAAGGAAACAAATGAGATTTATCTAGCTATGGAAGACCAAGAGTAGAAAGTGAAAAGGTTCAAGATGTTTAAAGAAGAACACATTTTAAATGATGAAAACTGTGTTTCAAGCCTTGAAATGACTAACACTCCTGAAATAGTGACTCATGTTCCAGACTGTATCAAATTTTAAAACTCACTGTGATACCTCCAGCTGGCACTTGAAATTTGTTTTTCAGTCAACTAAATACAAAAAGTCATTCCATTACCTTCCTCAAACTCCACTTCTTCTTGCTCTTCCTCTTCATTTGTGTTAATATTGACAACTGCATATTGAAAATAGATTGTTAGTAACTCAATCTTATCAAAAGCAACTTAGATTCAATTGTTCAACTGTTAGTTTACCTGGCTTCTCTCTGGTCTGTGGAATAATACCACACTTATCTTTGATGGGAAGTAGGTGAATTACTTCTTTTTCTGGCTCAGTTTGGAGTCGTCTTGGTACTTTCTCGTATTTGTCTATTATGCTCTCCTGCTTCCGTTTCTTGACATGAACAGGCTCACTGCACATTTTGGCAAAAACCACACGTTAAAAATAAATAGGAATTCTTTTCTTTAAGTAAGGGAAAAATAAAATACCACTGATGTTTATTATCTATTTCTAAGCATGAACTCTGCCCCTGACTTTTCCTATTTTGAATCAATTTTCAGTCCTAGCCAATCACGTCCTGAGACAATCAATACTGAGACCTCAATCAAAGTGTAGGACAGTGCCCCCAAATTCCTAGGCATTAAGTCCAGCTCTTTTCCATGCGTCCACTCGCTCTCCTTCTGCCTGTCCTGTTCCATCACTTCCTTCACCCAACCTGAGAAGAAGGGCCCCTCCAGCACCCCATTCCACTCACACATCTGCCCATTCCAATTTAACTTAAATGTGTACTAAGCAAATTCGGTTTTTATTGTTCTTCAGTTACCTTTAGCAATTAAATTTAGATGGGACTATTTTCACAACTACTATATATAATGCTACATATTTTGTCCTAGGTTCATAAATAACCTCAATTTTTTTTCTTTATTACAATGCTCTGATCATTCCAAAACAAATACTTACCTGTAAGAAAGATCTCTAGTTAAAAATGATGGCACTTGACCTAAATCTTTCAGTAACTGCAAGTCGTCTTCATCCATCATGTCCAAAGGAAGGGCTTCTTCTTCTTCCTCCTCTGTTCTTTGAGCTACCTCAAAGTTATCAGAAGCAGAAATTAGTTAGTGTGGAGATAAAGCTCTTTGAAATTTTTTGGCTAGAAAATTTTCTGACTAAATCCACAGTCTGCCCTATGAGTGGGAAAATATATAGATGTTTGACAAAAATTGTCATTTCCCTACTTTCCTCTCCTTTAATTCTATCTCATATAAAAAAATGTAAAGTAGGATTACAACACTATTAGAATTCTACACAGGATGACAATGGGAAATGTATAAAAAAAGTATAAAAAAGTTAAAGGCAGTGGGAAGGAAAACAAGCTTTAAAAGTTTGGCAAAGGGGCGGCTAGGTGGCGCAGTGAATAGAGCACCGGCCCTGGAGTCAGGACTACCTGAGTTCAAATCAGGCCTCAGACACTTAACACAAAAAAACTAGCCGTGTGACCTTGGGCAAGTCACTTAACCCCAACTGCCCTCCAAAAAAAAAAAGTTTGGCAAGACATTTAATGAAAATGGCTATTTAGCCTTCAGACAGGAGCTTAGCCTGGGAGTTGCCTCACTTAGCCCAGCACCCAGCACAGAGCAGGCACTTAATAATCACTGATGACCTGAAGACAGGGGAGGCCCCAAGGGCATTTAAGGATCAAACTAGGAAAACAGATGAAAAATGGAAGAGACTGCCAAAACCACTAAAGCAATGTTATCTTCCCGAGTAGCAACAGGACCACCACAACTGTATTCACAGCCCAAGCCTTGACTAATGACACAGGAACTTTCAGAACCAATTCTTTTCACCATCAAAGAAGGACAAAGGAGCTAGAGATGATGACTCTCTCACTGTGACCCCAACATGATGCTCAAGGAAGCATAAAAACAAAAAAAACAAATGAGAAGAAAAGAATCCTAAATATATAGAAAGCAATGCCATCCTGGAGGTAACCATTTTGAGGATTCTGGGAAAATGATTTTCAAGGGATTTTTAAAAAGTTAACATATGCTTAGAAAAATCATGGAACTTCTTTCCAACACAAACAAAACAATCAAAAGACATCCGTAACTACTGAACCATATGCTGACTTTTCCAAGTCTATAAGCTCTTTATGAGACTAATGTACACATGTATTCAGAACATCCTTGAAAATACAAGCAACAGGTAGGTTTCACAATTGGTATTCCACAGCAAACATCTTTAAACATACACAAAACTGACTTAAAAGTGCAGAGAATACAAGGTACCACCGTTTATTGTTTAACAATAAAAAGCATTTGATTCCATAAAGCAAAATACCACCTTAAAGACTCTCCTCAAATAAGCTGTATTACACTGATCATTAAAATCATGCGAGTATACTTGCAAGACACATCAAATACAACTTTGACAACCACACAATTGTTAAAAACAAGGAGACACAAAAGAATCAGAGAATTCCTCAGAGATCTTTGATATAGTAAGGGAAGAAGTCCAATACACAGGCCAACAAGAAGTACTTTATATAGATGGCAAGGTCTTCAGATGTTCCTATTTTCAAATTACTTTGAGATGACTGCTAGAAACTTTAGAACAAGGGTGGGGAACTGCAGGTTCCCTGCAGCCTCAAGATTACACATCGCCTTCACTTAACTGTGAAGTTTGGGTTCAGTCAAACTGTGAATACAGTAGCCTGAGAACACAATGAAGAATAAATCTGTACTAGACAGAACTATACAAACATATGGAACATACATACACACATGCATATATTGGACTATGTACTTTAAAAACTTTTCATTCCACTAACCTATTCAGAACACCTTACAATAAATTAGCATGTGATTTAATTATTACCACACTTACCTCTAAGTATTTGCTTTCCATCCTCCAATGGAACAGGCTTCTTAGATACAACATCTTTCACAGCTTGTCTAAGTTTCCTTTGTTCTTTTCGGTATTTCTTGGCAGTACTTTGCTGTTTATATTGTTTATTTTTTAACTTGTTGTCAAGTTTGACTTTACTAGTTTTCAGAAGTTTCCGAAAGCTTGGGGCCCGTTTTTTGCTTTTTCGCTAGAAAACGACAGAATGATTACTACATGCTCAAGTTTATTTAAAGAAGGTTTCATTTTTAAAGTTGAAATTTTCTGTGAGTTTTTTTTAATTAAGTAATGGTTTTCATCAGAGCTGTTCTATTTTAAATACCCCATATTTATGGTTTTCGTACAAAAGAGGTAGAGAAAACAGTGTAACTATGGAATACAATGGTGTATTGGGAAGAACAGGGAGTCACCTTGAGGCATTTACTAGTTGTGGAATCCAGAGCAAATCACTTAATTTCAGTGGGTCTGAATTTACTCATTTATAAAATAGAGATGATAACAGCAGCTTCCTTACAGAGTGGTCAGGAAGATCAAATGAGGGAAGAGATAAAAAGGATTTTTGCAAACCTTACAACACTATGGAAATACAATTCAGGAAGGGATTAAGAGCCTTGGAATGGCACTTAAAACACTTAGAGACCATTCAGCAAATATACGGCCCTTTCCCCTCTTTTACCTTTCTCCCTTGCCTTAAACCTGATGCACATGACAAAACACTATTTAGCTCCTCGTGTTCTAATACTTAGGAATCAATTACTGATTACTATCCTAACAAATGGCATTCAAATTCATTTTCCAACTTACACATCACCTGGCCACCATAGAGGGCTAGATGTGTCCTCCTCCCTCAAATCTCTCATTAATCCTCCCTCCACTCAGCAGAAAAAGTGAGTTTCCTTAGAAGTGCAAGCCTGCCCTGTCACCCCGCTGCTCCCCCCAAGGCCAGAGGCAGCGGGGCAGCCCAGGGGATAGAAAGCTGGGCCTACAGATGAATCCAGCCTGAGATGAGTGACCGTGGGCAAGTCCCTTAAATTCAGCCTGCCTCAGTTTCTTCAATTATGAAGTAAAGATAATAGCAGCACATATCCCTCCCAGGGTTGCTGTCTGAATCAAAAAGGCAACATTTGTAAAGCTCTTATCTCAGGGCCTGGCATGCTTGCCTCCCGTCTCGCCAGGTACACAGTCCAGTACCTGCCATGTAGCGAGAGCCTAGTAAATGCTTGTTTCACAGTGCCTGGCACACAGGAGGCGCTTAATAAATACTTACTGGGGGCACAAGTCTGTGACGCGGGAGGGGCTGCGCTCCTTATCCCCATTTTACAGAGGAGAAAACCAAAAACTCCCAGACCTTGCCTGCGCCCCAGCCCCAAGGCTCTCGGCCAGTACCCCGAGCTGCTCCTTGCCTAGGTTCGCTCGGACAGACCTGGCCTGGCCTCTTCCCCCCTTGGTAAGCTCCGAAGGCCGCGTCAGGGTCCGAGCTGGTGTTCTCATACTTACCGCCTTCATCTTTAGGCTTCTCCGCAGCGCCGCGTAGGGCAGCCTCTCTAGCCTCTTTTGTGGGTACAGTGGAAAAAGATCCTAGTACCCTAAAAAATACACGTGGGGTCACAAGGAAGAAAAACCATCCGAAAACCGGAAGACTCAGCAGCGCGACCTCAGGTCACAAACGCCACTTCCTTTCCGAGGCCTCTCCCACAACCGGAAATGCCGTACAGGATGAGGCGCCCACTTCCGCAACCAAGGAGGGCGGCATGCGCCCCCTACAAACGGCGGCTGGCATAGATGCCGAGGGATTGACTGAGGGGGGAGGGGCGGAAACGAGGTGATGCAACGCATGTGCTTGGGCAGGAGGGAATCCTCCACGGCCGGGACATCCCGGAAATACCGTGACTTCCGTTGCTATGGTCCCCCGAGGGGGCGGGGCGGCCCCAGAGGAGGGGGCGGGGCGGCCCCAGAGGAGGGGGCGGGGCGGCCCCAGAGGAGGGGGCGGGGCGGCCCCAGAGGAGGGGGCGGGGCGGCCCCAGAGGAGGGGGCGGGGCGGCCCCAGAGGAGGGGTCCGGCTTCCTCGCAGTAGTTCCTCCACTTCCTGATGGTCGTACCTGTCTCCGCGAGGCGGGAGAAGAGAACGAACCTTCAACCCAACCCCAGCGGAACAGTGGGAGGTGGCAGAGCCCGAAGGGCCCTGGGGTGTCGTCGTCTGAGTGCCCGAGCCCAGTGCCTAAGGAGCGCGCCCTCTGGACACGGCCCGGGCATGGGAAGCGCTTGGGTCGCCTCCTCGCGTGCGCTTCACCTGCGGCATCAGGGATTTGAGCAGCCCCAGCCCCAGTCTCATCGTAAGACCCTAGAATGGCCGAACGCTGGGGCCAGGCGCGGCTCCGGGGCCTGGGGATTTCTGGAGGCCCTTTAACTGCAACGCGGAAACGCTTGGTGGGCAGGCGCTTCCCTATAATGGACTTCAGTATGTTAATATAATGGATTTTATGTTATGGGCGGCCAGACTGCACAGTGGGTAGAGCCCCGGGCCTGAAGTCCGGCAGGCTCACCGTCCTGAATTTCAGTCCAGCCTCAGACACTGACTAGCTGTTTGACCCTGGGCAAGGCACTTCACCCCGTCCGCCTCAGTTTCCTCATCTGTAAAGTGAGCTGGAGAAGAGAACAGCAAACCGCTCCAGTCTCTTTGCCGGGAAGAACCTGAATGGGGTCATGAAGAGTCCCACGCACTGAACCACAATTACTTTTTAGGTTGCGCATGTAACAACTTTTTTTTGAGAAAGGGTGTATAAGCTCCACCAGACTTCCAAAGGGGCTTTAGTAACACACACAAAAAAAGTTAAGGGACTGGGTGGAAAACACAGTTTATAGAGTGGAAGGGGAAATCCCTGCTTTCCTAGAGCTTACAGTTTAGTTAGGGGAATAAAACACAAACCCCTGGAATAAGTAATACAATGTCCCAGAAGTCTTAGGGCAGTTTTAAACCTTAATAGCTTTAAATAGAGTAGCCAAAATAATACCGCCTTCGATAAAAGCTGCGTTAAGACTTTTGGAATACCCAGTTAACCTTCGGGTGGAAAAACAAAGTATTAGTTAAGTATCAGGGGAAGGATGTTACCAGCTGGAAGGATGAGGGAAGTTTTAGGTAGAGATATTAAATAGGTAAAAGTCTTATTAAGTGTTGGTCTGGAAATACAAACAAGCTAGCCTGATGGGCACTTCCTCAAGTAGCTTACACACTAACCAAAGAAAGATAAATCTGCAGAGGGTTTTTCTGAATCCTCCCAGGGCCTGTGCCTTCCCTCATAGTTACCTTCCACAAACCATATTTATTCCGTAGCAATGTCACCTATGGGTAGCAGGAGGGTGTCTGTGGCTTAAGGTGAGGCAGAGTAAACATCTCTAGCCTTTTGGTTCCCCTCACCTCTCTCCAGAGAAAATTTTAATTCCTGCTAAGAGGAGGAGAGAGAAGGAGAGCTACAAGAGATTCCAGAAGATGTCTCTTCTCCCTCCCATTGCCCCAAATTTGTCCCTGGCCCTCATGTGGACTAGGGGCAGTGATATCCACCAATGAGGAGAGAATCCCACAACAGACAGTAGTGTTTGGGGCTCAGGTTAAATAACTCTTAACATTGTCACCCCGGTAAGCTTGTGTGCTCCTTGAGAGAAGGAACTCTGTTCTTGCCTTTTTATCCCCATCACTTGTCAGAGAATCTGACCAATAGTAGTTGCTTAACCCTTTGCACTCTGCTGTCCCCTCTCAGGGAACATCGGAATTCTAGCATATCACTCAGATGTCCCCTCTCAAGCACTAAAACAGTTGCATACAGAAAGAATAATACTACGCTTCATGTGTGGAAAGATAAAAGAATTATTACCATGCTCACCAATTATTATAACACAAACCTACAATCTATCCAGAGAACATTATGCGGTGGACATATCGTAACAGTCAGTAAGCTTGAAATGATGGCAGAATATATGGCAAATATGGGTGGTGTGGATTGTGTGGATCAACATGCTTCAATGTATTGTTTCCTCCGTAAATTGGGACAAAGAAAACGGGACTGCATTGTGTGTTCTAACAGGAAAACACCTGGTGGCAGGCGTCAAACCACTTATTACTGTCAAACATGCACTAACCAGCCTGCAATGCATATTGGGGAGTGTTTCAAAACTTATCATACTGTACAAAATTATA
>CM053598.1:64802386-64852779 GCA_028646575.1 Pseudocheirus occidentalis | reverse complement strand
AGTTTTGACTTTGTTGTCTTCTTCTGGTTCCATGTTTTGATCCTTTTTGTCCCCAAAAAAGGATTCTATGGTCTGATTGTGCTTCCTCTGCTTGCTCATCTTGCCAGCCAATTACTTGACTTTTGAACTCTTTCCCACAGTAGAACTCTGCTTCCAGAGTGGAGAGAGCTGTGTCCAAATTACCAGCAGGGGTGTGAGGGGGGGTTGAAGGGGTTGTTGTTGTTGTTGCTGTCAAAACTATGAGGAAGGCTCCCTCTCTACAGCCACCACAATCTCTGGCATACTGGCATTCCTAACCCCAGGACCACCCAAGACTGCAACCCAGATCCAAGCAGGTCAAAGCAAGAATGATTACCCTCTGAATGTTCACTTACTTTGCCTATAATCTGCAGGAACTCCAGAGGCAGCCACAGGGCAGCAGCTGCACCTCCACCTTCACCTCCTCTCTCCCTGGGGACAGGGGCTGGTCAGCGTTCTTCCCTCACCCAGTTCCAACAGAGTTCCCTACTGACCTTTTACTTTCTTTTTGGCATTTATGTGTTGAGAAGTCTAGAAACCACCACAGTTGCTGCTGATTCATTCTCCTGAAGTTTACTCTGGCTAGTCTGTGCCATGGGTTGGGCCCATGCCAGGTCTGGGCCTACGCAGCTCATGCAGGACTGCTCAGAGACCCCAGCCTGGTGCAATGGACCCTTCCTGTCAGCCTGCCAGACTGTCTTCAGAGGGAGATTTGTTTCTCTCTGTCACTGTGGGGGTTCCATAGCTCTAAAATTTGTTTCGAGTCATATTTTACAGGTGTTGGAGGTGGTTGGTGTGGGAGCTCATGCAAATTCCTGTATTTACTCAGCCATCTTGGCTCTGCCCCACTGCACTAGCTTTTTTGTTGCCTCATTATACAAAATTTAAAAATAATGAATATATAATCATCAAGCCAGTAAGGATGGGAAAATTTTTTGTTGGAGAGGCTATGGGCAGACAGACTAATTTACTGCTGGTGGAACTGTGAAAGGGTCCAACTGTTCTGGAAAGTAATAGGGAATTATGTGTAATTTGGCCTTTGAGCATGACCATTTTATAACAGGTAGAGGAAAGACAGAGATTTCTCAATAAATATTTACTGAAATGGGAACTTAGAACAGTAGATTACAGGCTCTCTCCAGTGGTTCCCCAGTGTTCTCAGGTACACTCCATTGGTACCATTGATGAACCTCAGCCTTGGCTAAGGCTATCCTGTGACCTAACAAACCAAATCAATCAACCTCCCATTACCATTACTATCACCACCATATTTTTTAAAGAGTCCCAAGATATCCTTTGGACCAAGCTAACCCTGATCCAAAAACTGACCTAGGGAAGGCAATCCAACATCAACCTAGGATCCCCTAACATTATAGAAAGGACTAGTACAATGCCCAGGAATAGGTTCAGTGAGGGAGACCAGGGGAGAAAGAAAGAAAGTAGGCAGAGAATACCCAATCAGGAGTAAGACTACAAACTGGCAGAGGTCAAGAAGGCCAGTGAAAGCAACAGGCATCTGGTTGAGCTATCCCTTGCAATTCTGCCTTCTGCTGACTGGCCTCTGAGGTGTCCAGCACCAGCAGTCCACCAGAGGACAAGAAATTATAACTAATCTTCCCAGGACTTCACACACACAGTCCCAGTACAAGAGGTTGCTGGATCTGTCCACCACATAGAGGGGTGGTATTCAACTATATAATTGGCCTATTGTGGCTCTGGGTTCTCAATAACTATGCCAGTGGAGCAAACACCAAATAGCAAACTCTACCAAAATAGACAGGTTTCGAGGACGGACCTGGTGACAGACTATTTCTGTCGTTAGAGGAGCAGCTGAGCTTAGAGAGGTTTACCACCAGACTGCCTGTAGGGAGAAGAAATTTCCATTCTCAGTAAGTCTTGGAAATCATTTACTAAGTCATAAAGTTGCTACAGTTTGTTTTGAAGGAGAGATTACACACAGTGATGAAATCACAGATGTTGAAAGTATTGAAGAAATGAGTGGACAATCATGCTATGTGAACAATAAACTATGATGAACAATCAGAGACTAAGTTTATATGAACAAAGTGTTGAAATTAAACACAATTCCTCTTTTTTTCCCTTCGTTACCAAACTTGTGGGAAGGGTTATCTATCCTTCCGGCCTTTACATCCTTAATATTCACTGACTTCTTCTGCAAGCTTGTTTCCATCTCTACTATTCTATTGAAAACATTATCTCTAGATTCATCATTAACCTCCAAACTGCCAAATTTGATCACCTTTTTTTTTTAGCCTTCATCATCCTTGGATCTTTCCACGGCACTGAAATAAATAAGGCAGAAAGACAGGAGACAACATGTACAAAGAAGGTCAAACTAGTACTATCACCTTCTTCATTTACATTGTGCTTTAAGGTTTGTAAATTATTTTACATACATTATCTCATTGTATATACTAAAGGAAATATAGCAATTGGTTGCTAGGGAGTAGGGTTTCCCATTAGGATAAAGGTCACCAGTCTTTTTTAGACTTCTACCTCAACATCTATGATTTGATGGCAATGATTGGCATCATAGGAATAGAAAGGACTTGAAAGGAGTTTCCTTTCCTATGCAGTGCAGGCTGCCTAAGACCCTTCATCCATAAGCCCTGAGGGTAGTAGTACTCCCTAGGTACCAGCCCTGCTTCCAGCTCACCTTTCCAACAGCCATCCTTTAAAATAAGTTCTTTACCCTCTTGTGTATTGTGGACTTCTTTAGCAATTTGCTGAAACCTATGGAGCCATTTTCAGAATGTTTGTTGCCTACATGAATAATTTAAGGAAATGCTAAATTTTAGCTAGGATTAATGAAAATAAAGATAAAGATTTTTCCCATCTGAGTCCATGGAGTGCCAGAAATCTATCCACTTAAGAGACCAGTGGACACCAGGTTAAGAACCCTTACTTCTGGGAGTACCAACCATGTAGAATACAAACCCAGCAACTGCCTCAGGCTACAGCTACTGAAGACCCCCCAAAAGAAAGTTCTCACCACCAAAGTCTTCGGCACTGTCAAATAGTTCAACATCATAGAGAGTAATGACACTAAAGAAATAAATTCCCATTTGCCTTGCTGCTGTAACTAAAGGAAAAGCACTAAGTTTTCCCAACTGCCCCACAACTGTATATGTTGTCTCCTTTGAGACAACTCTTTGAGGGTAAAGACTGTCTTTGTTGTTTCTATCCCCAGGGCTTAATACATTACTGGGCACAAATAATATATTATTTTTCTTTCTTTTATTTATAATGCCTTCACTTTCTTGAGATTTTTAAGCACTTGGTCACACCATATAGACTATTTATAAAATATCAAGCCAGTTCAGGTGAGGGATTTCAAGCAAGCAGAGAAGACACAGCATTCCATCTAAATTCATGAGAAGAGGGGCAGCTAGGAGGCATAGTGGATAGAGCACCAGCCCTGGAGTCAGGAGGATCTGAGTTCAAATTTGGCCTCAGACCAGACACTTGACACTAACTGGGCAAGTTATTTTATCCCAGTGCCTTGGCCCCCAAAACAAACAAACAAAAAAACCCAACAACTAAAAAAATAATAACAACAACAACTAAATTCATGAGAAGGAATCAGGGGAGGGGGAAGAGGAACAGAGGCCTTGACCTTGGTCTCAGACTCTTCCTCCAACCCCCTTTATCAGAGGAAGACCTTGCAAATGTCTAAGATTCCAAAAGACTTGGGACTTCCTATACACCCACCCAAATCTTAGCAGCATTCCTGATTAGCCAGTGCCTTTTGAATGGATTCTCAGTCCTGGCTTAGAAGCCAATTGAAAGAATCCTCTTCTTTTTTTAAAAATAGTTTTTAAAAAATTTCCCCAATTATATGTAAAGACAATTTTTAGCATTCATTTTTACAAGATTTTGAGTTCTAAATTTTTTCCCTCCCTCCCCCTTTCCTAAAATGGTAAGCAATTTGATATAGGTTATATATGTATAATCATGTAAAACATATTTCCATATTATTCACAGTTGTGAAAGAAAAAAACTAGGAAAAAATGAAGTGAAAAAAGTATTTTAAATATATATTTAGAGTACTTCATTCTGTATCTGAATGTGGATAATATTTTCCATCATGAATAATTTATCATTGTCTTAGACCATTGTGTTGCTGAGAAGAGCTAAATCACTCACAGTTGATCATCCCACAGTGTTGCTGATACCATGTACAGTGTTTACCTGGTTCTGCTCATTTCACATTCCATCAGTTCATGTAAATCTTTCCAGATTTTTCTGAAGTCTACCTGCTCATCATTTTTTTTTTTTTTTTGCTTTTTGGAGGGCAGTTGGGGTTAAGTGACTTGCCCAAGGTCACACGGCTAGTTTTTTGTGTTAAGTGTCTGAGGTTGGATTTGAACTCAGGTCCTCCTGACTCCAGGGCCAGTGCTCTATTCACTGTGCCACCTAACCGCCCCCCTGCTCATCATTTCTTATTGCACAATAGTATTCCATCACATTCATATACCACTTGTTCTGCCATTCCCCAAATGATGGGCATCTCCTCAATTTCCAATATTTTGCCTGCGTGAAAAAGAGATACTATAAATATTTTTGCACATGTACGTCCTTTTCCCTTTTTTATTATTTGTTTGGTATACATACCTAGTAGTGGTATTGCTGGGTCAAAGGATATGCACTGTTTGCTGAAACATTCTTCTTCTTCATGTGGTAAAGGGACCAGAAACAGCCAGCAAACCTATTCATGAACTGAAATGGGAAGCTAGGACCTCCCATTACACATCATCAAGCCTTTCCAGACACTGATTGTATGTGGGCTGGCAGGAGGCAGAGAAAAAGCTACACACACTGAAACAGAGGACTCCTTTGGCCAGACCCCTGTTATACTTGGAAGTCGATAGCACTGTCTGCATTAGTAGCTACTGACAGGATGAATTCAGATTCAAAGTTCTACCAAAAAACCCAGTAGAAAAGCTCCATCATACCTAAGGAGAACACCTTATGGATTCCATGAAACAGACTTCTAGGAGTTGTGAGTTATTCCTTTGCCACATGGACTCTCTATCCTTGAGTCCACTTTCCTTGGACTCTATATTCTTGTAGAGGAGCATGTCAGAGACTTTTGGGGGACATTTTACACCCACTATTCTAAGTATATCACCTTAGTCAATATCTCTATAAAAGCAAATTAAATCTAGCTAATTGATTTCAGCTGACAGTCATGGTGAGGAAACACTTACGAGGCTCATGAGCTACTGCATTAGAAAGACACTCCATAATCCCTCAAAACTAACTCTAGAACCTGACTGCTTAGGGTTAACTCTAGAACCTAACTTTAGGAACCTGGATGGCCAGCATAAATGAGAGTTGGGATGGTTGCCACAGTATATGCTCTTCACTTCCATAGTTGATTCTTGAAATTAAGTGTAGGACTGTGAATTTATCCTCATTAAATTCTATCCTTTGGACCCTAATTCTGTCACCCAACTTGTTGACTATCCCTCTTAGCTCTGTGTCATTTTTCTTATTTCATAAAATAGGAGAATACCCAGAGTGACTTCAAGAAGTGCATTTTTGACAGAACAAAGTAGGCATTTTAGTTTTGAACAAAGCAGGAAGTCTTACTTCCTCAGTGATCAGGATGATCTAGAAAGAGGAATTTAAAAAGAGAGAGAGAAGGCAAATTCTTGTTTGGCCCCAGGATAAAAGAAGAGGCAGTACTAGGAAGTGAAACTTAAGGCAACTGTTAAAAAAAAAAAGAGTCTGATGAATATGTTTTAATTATTTTTCATTTCATCTAGAGCCTAACATAATTCAGTGTACATAGTAAATGTTTAATAAATGACTTCTGAGTGATCAAATCAACTTAATTTCTAAGCCCTACAAATATTTATTTAAGGTAATGCTATATTAGGCAGTGAGCTAGGTGCTATAAACACAAAGATGAAAAATGGCTATATTTCTGCCCTCAGGGAGCTTGCAATTTAATGTGATAAAACATCATGTAAACATGTAAGTACTATAAAGAAAGAACGGATGAGGCACATTAGTTGTCAAGATAAAATTCTGTGAAGAATATTGAATAAGAGAACACTATATTGGGGAGGGATTAGGGAGGGTCAAATGAGGTAGATGACACATGAGTTAGACTTTGAAGGAAGACTGTGACTTCAGTAGGAGGCCAAGATCATAGTGGAGTTAAACTTCAAACAGGTAATTGATTGAACACATAGAGTAATGGCTTGAAGCTAATCTTAAAAGGAGGTGTCTAACAGGGGCTCTGATTTCAGCTCTTTTCTGTTTAACATTTTATCAGTAATTTGGATAAGGGCATGGGTGGCATGCATATTACCTTCTGAATATGACAGAATTGGAAGAGACTCAGCATCTTTATATTAAAAATGAGGTGGTTTAACTAGATGACCCTCCCAAGTGTAACAGAGGTCTGACCAAGGGAGCCTTCTCCTCAGCATATGCAATTTAAGCTCTACCGCCTGCCAGTGTGAGTGCAAGAGGAGAAGCAGCTTTTGGAGAGACTTAATGACATGTAATGGGAGGACCCTGCTCCCCAATTCAGTGCACAGGCAGGTATATTTTCTGGTCCCATTACCACTTGAAGAAGATGAGCCTTTCATTTGGCTGCTGAGCCAGGACTGAGAAGGCATTCAAAAGACACTAACTGACTAAGGCATTTTTCTGTCTGGCTCTTTTGGAGTGAGAAGAGGCATGCTCTGAATTGGGAAGCAGGACCCTTCCATTAAGCAGCTTCTCATCTTTCCAGAAGTTAGAAGCCTCTTCTGTGTGGGCTGGCATCAGTCAGAGCACACTGTTCGTGATCCAAGGAATTGGTCAGTGTTACATCACAGAGCTTTGATCCTATAATCAATCTAGTGAAATGAAATTTAATAATTGAATCTAGTATGAAAAATTAATAATAGAGATAAATATAAATCCTACAACTTAGGTTAAAAAAAACCCAGGTTATGGGGCAGTTGGTGGTACAGTGAGCAAAGTGCTGAACTTGAAATAAAGAAATCCTGAGTTCAAATCTTGTCTCGAACATTTTCCAGTTATGTAATTTAATGCAAATCTCCCCTGTTAGACCTCAGTTTCCTCATTTGTAAAATAGGAATAACAACATCTAACTCATAGGGTTGTTATGAAAATCAAATGAGATAACATAGGTAAAGAGTTTACCTATAGTTAATATAGGTATAGGTAGTTAATAATTATAGTTAATTATTATAATTATATAATATAGTTAATATTAATTAGTTAATTTTATTATAGTTATAATATTTTAGTTAGTTAATAATAACATATAGTTAATAATAGTATTAATTATTATATAGTTAATAATAATAATTCAAGTTTACAAGTATAATATATGAAGGTATAGATTTGTGACAATCCTGTGAAAAAAGACCTGGGAGTTTTAGTGGACAAGTTGAATGAGTCAGTAGTACAACATGGGGGCTAAAAATGCTAATCTGAACATAGCAAGTCATTGAAGACAACATTTGTGGGAGGACGGGGGATTCTGGACTCTTCCTTCATCCCTGGGAATTAATTACAAGGCTGTAACCATGTTAAAGGAAGAAGTGTGGTTTTTATTTCTCCTCTCAGTTAAGGGTAGAAGATAGGGTGGGCCGAAAATCCCATGGGAGGTAAGAATTGAGGGATAAACTTGAGAGAAAATGAAGCTCTTCTGCAACAGGGTGAGAGAAAAGAGAGTCAAGCAAAGCTCTAGAGGGGCAGCTGCATTGCTATCGCTGCCGCTAGCATGGTAGGGAAGGCATGCTCATCCATACAGAAGTCACTCATGGCTAGTTAAGGAGAGTCTATAGCTGTCTGTTTTATTCTGAGAACTACTCTGATGATGTTCTTATTCTCCTCTTCACTTTCCTTCTTTTTCCATGCCAGGGTCAGGGTTTGTCTATTGTAAAGCTTATTTCTGTCTCTTTAAAGTTTTAGTTTTCATCACTGTTGTTTTTCAGTTATTTCAGGAGTGTCCAGCTCTTCATGATTTGGGGTTTTCTTGGCAAAGATATTGGAGTAGTTTGCCATTTCCCTCTCCAGCTCATTTTACAACTGAGGAAACTGAGGCAAACAGGATCAAATGACTTGCCTAAAGTCACATGGCTAGTAATTATCTGAGGCCAAATCTGATTTCATGAAGATGAGTTTACCTGGCTCCAGGCCTAGGTCTTTATTCACTGCACCACCTAATTGCCTTTATTTTTTTCTATTAATCTCCAAAAGATGGTACTAATGAAAAGTATTCCTCCTTTCCTATATGAACAATCTGATGGCTAATAGGGCAGGAAAAGAACTTTCTTACGTGAAAAACAGATATAATTTCATGTGAGAAGAAACAATTTTCCCATTTTAGTTTGAGGATAGACTAAGGAAGACCAGATAAAGAGAGGAGCTCTTTGTGGGCAGAGAAGTGACTGAGGCCAAAGGATTTTGTGGTAGCTCAACTCATTTGCATGTGACTGTTCTTGGAGTGTGTGAGGTGGAAACCCACAGTGGGGAAAATCAAATAACTATTAGGAGACTAGAAGAAGTTTAAATATGAACTCTTAGTTGCATGACTATAGATAGTTGGATTTCAGGAATTATGTATCATAAGGAAAAGATGAATTAGTAACCAAAAAGAGACTATTTCAGTCATTAGGAGAGGAGTTGAAAAGATAATAAGAACATCTAAGTAGGCATCAGGACCTGAGAAGAATGTGGCAAGAGTAAAAAGATTGTAAAAAGGCCAGTTTAGGAAGGACTTTGAATGCCAAACAGAGAATTTTGTATTTGATCCTGAAGTTAAAAAGGGAGTTCCTGGATTTCATTAAATAGGAGAATGGAATGGAAGATGCATATAAGACTTGTAATTTAGGAGGATCAGTTTGACAGCTGAGTGGAAAATGAACTGGAGTGGGGAGATATTTAAGGTATGGATACAAATCAATACAGCTACTGAAAAAGTCCTAAGTGTGAGGTGATGGAGGTCTGCATCAGGGTAGTGGCAGTACCAGTGGAGTCAAGGGGGCATATTACTGTGACAAGTTGTTAACAGCTGACTAGCAAACACAGAATCTAGTTAAATGAAGAGTTGGTTGGGTTTGTCTGTCGTGTCCAGGGAGCCATTCTGAAGAGCTTCGCAGTTCTCTGGCTTCCTGAAACCATTCAAGATTGCATGTTACTATACTTCTCAGTTTTCCTTTAAGGGTTATTATGAGTTAAAAGAACTTGTCACTGTTTCACCATTTCTAGAGCAAGGGAGGAGCAGATCTGCCCATTTAAAGAGCAATGAGGAACAGAAGGGGAGCAGCTAGAGAAGCAGCTTCATGTCGGCAGATTATTGTGGAAGGACCCAAAGACATTAATGCCTGCATTACAAAGTTGTGAGTTGCACTAAGTATATGGGTTTTCCCCACTCACCAGGTTTCTGTAATTATATGCTTACTCTTTCCTCATGGATACTTCATGTATTGGTGGGAAAATGTGACCCATATTTATGTGTAAATTATGAATTTTAAATATTATTGCATTGATTATATATTGAATAACTCTGACATAATTATTCTTGCTATTGGTAATCATTAAATATATGTTTTGTGTCTGAGTTAATGGTCTCATAGTGTCTTGGTTTTGTATAAGTTGGAAGCACACAAATCAAGGTTCCTGAACAATAGGGTTGATTAGTAGGGTTATATTCTGCGTGGAACCCTGGAAGACTTCATTATCATAGTGACATTATCATGATCTCTCTCTAGAAACCCCACTTGAAGGCAGGTAGGAGTGAAGTAATGAGCTGAGAAAGAAGGATAATATATACCACATGCCAGGAGTTACTTTTTGGGATTCATTGTGTGTACTTGCCACATTAAAATAAAATATAGTTAACAAAAAAGTACCATTCATTTATATACATATTTAATTTATCCAAAGACAGCTGCTGTAGAAGTTGGAGTCAGCTCAAGAGAGACAGAAAGATGGGCAGGGAGAGAAAAGAAATTCTTTATATTTTTAAAACATTTAAAAATATTTTATTTTTCCCCAATTACATGTAAAAACAATGTTTAACATTCATTTTCTAAAATTTTGAGTTCTAAATTCTCTCCATCCTTCCCTCCTCCCTGAGATAATAAATAAACTGATGTAGGTCATATACGTACAATCATATAAAACATATTTCCATGTTAGCCATTTTGTGGAGGAAAACTCAAACCCAGAAAGGAAAAAAAGGAAGGAAGGAGGGAAAAAAGCAAAAACAGTATGCTTCAGTTTGCATTCAGACTCCTTTTGTTTTATAAGGCAGCAGTCATCAAAACAATCTGGTATTGGCCAAAAAATGGGATAGATTAAGTACGCAATACTTTGTAGTAAATGACGATAGTAATCTAGTGTTTGATAAGCTCGAAGATCCAAGCTTTTGGGACAAGGACTCCCCACTTGTCAAAAACTGCTAGGAAAACTGGAAAGCAGTATGGCAGAAACCAGGTACAAACATCTCACACCATATACTATGGGGTATAAGGGTACATGGTTTAGAAATAAAGGGTGATGATACCTTAAACAAATTATGAGAGCATGGAATACTTTACCTGTCATTTCTATGGACAGGGGAAGAATTTAGGACCAAATAAGAGAGAGCATTGTGAAATATAAAATGGATCATTTGAATTATGTTAAATTTTTTTAAATTGCACAAACAAAACCAATATGACCAAAATTAGAGAAGGAAAGCAGAAAACTAGGGGAAAATTTCACAGCAAGTGTCTCTGATAAAGGCCTCATTTCTCAAATACATAGAGAACTGAGTCACATTTCTAAAAATGCAAGTCATTCCTCAGTTGTTAAATGGTCAAAGGATATGAACAGGCAATTTTCAGACAAAGAAATCAAAGCTATATATAGTCATATGAAAAAGTGCTCAAAATCACTACTGATTAGAGAAATGCAAATTAAAAGAACTCTGAGGCACTAGTTCATACCCATCAGATTGTTTAATATGACAAAAAACAATTAATTATACATGTTGAAGGGTATGTGGGAAAACTGGGACCCTAATACACTATTGGTGGACTAGTGAACTGATCCAACCATTCCGGAAAATAATTTGAAACTCTGCCCAAAGGGGTATAAACTATGAATGCTTTGATCCAACAATACTCCTGCTAGGTCTGCATTTCAGTGAGATTTTTAAAAAGGAAATTGAACTATTTGTACAAAAATATTTATACCCACTCTTTTTGTTGTGGCTAAAAATTGATAATAAAAGGGAGGTCCATTAATTGGAGAATGACTGAATAAGTTGTAGTAAATGAATGTAATGGAATATTATTGTGCTATGAGGAATGATAAGCATAATGATTTCTTTTTTAATGGTATTTTATTTTTTCTAATTACATGTAAAGACAAATTTTAACATTCATTTAAAAATTTTGGGTTCCCAGTTTCCTTCCTCCTTCCCTTACCGCTCTATTCTCTAAGATGGTAAGAAATTTGATATAGGTTTTTTATATATATATATATGTATATATATATATATATATATGCAATAATGCAAAACATTTTCATATTAGACATGTTGTGAAAGAAGAAACAGACCAAAAGAAAAAAAAGAGTGAAAATAGTATGGTTTCATATGCATTCAGACTCCATCACTTCTTTCTCTAGACGTGAATAGCTTTTTATAAGACTTTTGGAATTGTCTTGAATCATTGTATTGCTGTGAATAGTCATTCACAGTCATTTGCAATTCGTCATACAGTGTTTCAGTTACTTTATGTAGTGTTCTCCTGATTCTGCTCACTTCAGTTCACTTAACTGCTCATATACAGTTCATGTATGTCTTTCCAGGTTTTTCTGAAATTATCCCATTGGGTGGATATTATTTGAATATAGACTAAAGCATACTATTCTTCTCTTTCTTTCCTTTTTTTTACTTCTTCCCTCCCTTTCTCTCTTCCTCTTTCTTTTTCTTTCTTTCTCTCATCTTCTTGTACAAAATGACTAATATAGAAATGTTTTACATGATTACACATGTATAACCTATATGATATTGCTTACCATCTCAGGGAGGGGGGAAGGAAGGGAGAAAGGAATAGAATTTAGAACTTAAAAACTTAGAAAAAAATGTTTAAAATCATTTTACATGTAATTGGGAGAAAATTAAAATATTATTAAGAAATAAAATAAAATACAAACTATTGGTTTGTTTCTCTGGAGGCAGATAGCATTTTTTTTTTCTTTATCATGAGTCTTTTGGGATTGTCCTGAATCAATGTATTGCTGAGAATAGCTAAGTCATTCATAGTTGTTTATCATATAATATTGATGTTACTGTGTACAGTGTTCTCCTGCTTGTGCTTACTTCACCAAGCATCAGTTCATGTAAGTCTTTTGAGGCTTTTCTGAAATCATCCTGCTCATCATTTAAAATAGTATTCTATTGCATTCGTATACTACAACTCATTTAGCCATTCCCCAATTAATGGGCATCTCCTCAATTTCCAATTTTTTGTTGCCACAAAAAGAGCTGCTATATTTTTGTACAAATAGGTCCTTGTCCCTTTTTTCTTATCTCTTTGGAATATAGCTTTAGTAGTGGTGTTGCTAGATCAAAAGGTTTGCACGGTGTTAAGGCCCTTTGGTCATTGATAAGAAGAAAGTTTCAATATACTGAAAATATTTAAAGCAGCACTTTTGGTGGTAGCAAAGTAGCAGCTTATCAAGCGCTAAACAAATTGAATGTAACAGAATATTATTATGCTGTAAGACACAAGGAGGAAGGTTGAATGTAGTCATGTAAGTTTATATTATGTTTAATTATAGAGGACTCAGAAGTTTGTATTTTATCTTTAAAACTCACTGAAGTTTTTTGAGTATGGAAATGATATGGAAGTGGTATAGATAGTATTCTGGACTTGGAGTCACAAGCTTTGGATTTCAATCCTGCCTCAGATATTTACTGGCTTGGGCAGGTTGCTTAACATCTCAGAGCTTCATCTGTTATATGGAGGTAATAATATTTGTTGTTCAGTCATTCAGTTGTGTCCAGCTCTTTGTGAGCCTGTGGATTGTAGAACACCAATGCTATCAATGGGGTTTTTGAGGCAAAGATATTGGAGTGGTTTGCCATTTCCTTCTCCAGTGAGTAATACTTGTACTATCTACTTTAGAAGATCGTTATAAAGACTACTTTGCAAATTGTAAGGCAAAGTAACACAGCACAGAGGTAAAGAGAACTGGATGAATGTGGAGCTAGAGGAGGTGGGTTTGAATCCAAGTTCTGTCACTTTCTCCCTTTATGATCTTGGACAAATCTCAGCCTCTCTGGCCCTTGATTTCCCAATTTGTGAAATGAGGGGTTATTAGCTGTTGGGAACCTGAAGCCTTGAGGCCACATGTGGCTTTGAGGCCACAGGTTCCTCACCCTTAATGATCTCTACAATCCTTTCCAGTTGTGACTCCATGAAAAGTATTTGATAAGGGGGAGTAACTGTTAATAATGAGGAAAGACCCTCTGTGGAGCCTTCTCATTCACACAAGATTTTAGGACCAGAGAAATACCCCTGTCCCAGCAGTGGTAAGCATGCCACAGAGGAAGGAGTTTTAAAAGGCACAATGGAGAAGACAGGGAGAAAGAAGGGAAGGAAATGGTGGTGGAAGAGGCTTCTTCCAACTCATCCTACTGTGGTTTGTAGATGCTGAGGTTTCCCCTTTACTTCCTGTAATGCCAGTCTTTGGATTTGCTGTGGTTGTACATTGTACTCCCTGGCCAGACTTGACACCTTCTGTGCTGGGAGCAGCAGTTAAGCAGCTGCAAATTCTTGAAGACTCAGCATTCCTGTGGTAAGCAGATCACTGAAGACTCTGTATTCCTCTTGTAAGCTGCAACAGCAAGAAACTTTTCTGATCATCCAAGACACAAATTATTAACTGACCATGTTCTACTCTTGTTGAGTGGGCACTGGCCTGCTAACATTGACAGGACATAGAACCTTCTGACCCTGAGAGGGCGGGAGGTGGATTGGTGTAGGACACAAGTACTGAGACCGGTTACTGTTAATGTAATGTCTTCATTTTTATCATGTGTTTCTATTTGAAGTAAATTGTTTTTTTTCACCACTTGCATGTGGTGTCATATGATTTATATTGCAGCTGGTTCTAGAGAAGAAAACCTGAGTAAATGGTAGTTTTGAGAATTAATGTGAGTAGGAATAAATCTGGATGTTACACTGGGCAGTAACATTACAGTAACGTTATTTTTGAGGTTGTGTGATGACCAAACTGGAATGAATGAAAAAAAAAGTTAAATTGAATTAAATGAAATCTATAATAGAAATCACCTATAAAAATAGTCCCAATTTGAAATTATTCTAAGAGCATGGCTTTTGAATCAAGGGTTCTAGTGGTGCTTCTGAATCATTACTTGTGTGATCTGGGGCAAGTCACTTAAACATCTCTGGGTCTCAATTTCTTCATCTCTAAAATGGGGGGAGGGAGCTGGAGGAGATGGCTCCTTTTTTGATCCTAGAATTATAATCCTATGATCTCAATCTTCTCATGGATGAAATCTCTAATGGTACTTCCATAGGAGATGTGAGGAAGAAAACAAACAAAAAACTTGGTGCTTTTAGGTAATCTGTGGGTTTAAACGTAAAGTGTAGAAAAAAGCCATGAAAAGCAAGAAAAGCTTAGAGATTTATCCCTTGCATTCACTTTTACCTAAGGTGATGATTTCTTGATCTAAAATATGATCTTTCAGGGTTTTCTTGCTACTGGTTTTTCCCCCTGAAATCAGAGCAATTAGTAAATTGTTTAGAATAACAGACATTCTCTTTTTTAAATGCGTATAATATTTGGAAATTTGTTTTGCATAGCTTCATATTTATAAAGGGTTTTAAATTTCTTGTCTTCTCAATGGGTTGTGAAGGTGGTGAGGAGGGAGCATATCTGGAACTGAAAATAAAATAAAATTGAATGGAAAAATAATAAAATGTATGTAATAAGAGTTCATATTTACATCAGAAGTATCAAACCCTCAGCTTGGGGATGCAAACAGTCAGGAGCCCACAAAACTCCCATGTTGTTGGGAAATGTTTAATGAAAACAAATAAAAATACAACATAAATAATGTCAATCTGTGGTTTTCTAAGTCAATATGTAGCTCCTAGGGAATGGTTTCTATTTGAGTTTAACCCCACTGAGTTATATAGAACTTTAAAATTTGCCCTCCGTAAATTTGTATTCCAAGGCCTCATGTGGTTATGGAGATAGCCCTGAGTTCTAGAAGGCTAGCCAGTGGCTCACAAGTTTTGGCACTTTCTGCTTATGTTGGTAGAAGAAAAGCTTTCTAACTGTGTTCCAAGGGCTGACCTTGCTATGTACAGAGAGGCTCATTACCAGTAGCTACATGGTGATAAATTTCTCATCTAGGCAGTTTGACCTGAAACAAAAGAAACAAAAAAAAAAAACCAAAAGAAAAATTACAAAATGGTCATTAGTCTTATGTGTAATGACAATTGCGGAGTAGCAGAAAAAAGGGAAACAGGGTTCTAGGAGTCCCATTATTTTCAGATTGCTTGTAAATTGAGAGGCAGCTTGTCCTAGTGGATGATGAGTTGGTCTCAGAGGTAGGAAGGCCTGGGTTCGAGGCCTTCTTCTGACCCATGTTGCCTGGGTGACCTGGGCAAGACTCAGGACTTTCTGCAGCTCTATAAGGTTCTGAATTGCAGAAAAGGTACTAATCTGTGTTGGTAAAGAGATAGTTTTCTCACCAGAGGAGTTCCCAGTATAGAAATCACAGGCCTATCCTATATAAATATTGACTTTTTGTTGGTGCTCTAACAGGGAGATCCGTGTTCAACAAGCAGAATGGAAGGAAGAATGCTTATTTTCCAGCTGGTATACACATTTGGCTGGACATTCTAGAGAACAAGTCCATCAATACGTATATATTAATTAGACAGATAGGAAAAAATGAACCATGAGGGGCCAGAGTTGACTAGGAGGAGGAAAGTTGGCAAAAATATTTCTGGGAAAGTATCTGACCCTAAGGTTCTTCCTGAAACATAGATTCATCTTTTCCCCTCCCCTTTCCTCTCTTTCTCTTGCCTCTCCTCTTCCTTCTGTTCTTTTCAGTATTTGTCTAGTGATGCTCTGAGTCATGGAATACTGTCAACTTTGAAGGGATAAAGCTCTTGAGTGTTGCAAAGGGGAGTGGAGAGGCACATGGTAGGTATAAATTGTCCATAACATTTCACTAATAAAGTGTGCAGAAGCGTCCCCCCTTCACTCCAGTGATTGACCTCCCTGGCTTCCTTTCCATCTCAACTAAAATCCCATGTTTTAATGGGAACCTTCCCCTATCCTTCTTAATTCGAGTGCTTCCCTTCTGTTGGTTATTTCCTATTTGTCCTGTATATAGCTTCCTTTATTTCTCTTTATTTGTATGCTTCTCCCCCATTAGCTTGTGAGCTCCTTTAAGGCAGGGACTGGTTTTTGCCTCTTTTTGTATCTCCAATGCTCAGCATCGTGTCTTACCCATTTGTTGTTCAGTCATGTCTGATTTTTCATGATCCCATTTGAGTTTTTCTTACCACAGATACTAGACTGGTTTGCCAGTTCTTTCTCTGTTTTACAAAAGAAGGAACTGAGGCAAACAGGGTTAAGTGACTTACCCAGGGTCACATGACTAATAAATCTGAGGCTGGATTTGAACTAAGGAAGATGAGTCTTTCTGACTCCAGACTTGACACTCTATCCACTGTGCCATTGATGTCCCTCACCAATGACAGGCAACTAACAAATATCCATTGATTGCTACTGATTGAGAAGAGGCATGAATCTTAACATCAAGGAGATATCAGATAAAAAGGGAAAGGGATAACTGATAGGCAACCCACTTTCTCCATTAACACCCATACAATGCCATTAGATCCAGAGCAGGGGTTCTCACTTTTTTTGTGTGTCAAGGATCCCTTTAGTAGTCTGATGGAGCTTCTGAATCCTTTCTCTGAATAATTATTTGAAATGCATAAAACAAAATGCATGGAATTACAAAAGAAACCAGTGATACTAAAATAAAGTTATCAAAATCTAAAAAAGAAAACAACCCAAGTTTATGGATCCTGGGTTAAGAATCCTAATTTAGTAGAAGGCCACCAGCATGTTCCCTGGGGAGGATTTATGGGCCGCTATAGTGAAGATTTATACAGAATGAGAAGGCATAGATATGGGATAACTATACTATGGAATGGACAAATCATATTTAAGAAATCCCAGATGCATCTAAATATGAAAGCATTTACAATTTGTAAAGCTTACCTACTTTTTCTATCGCATTCTCATCATAACATTTTGGTAGGCACTATGGATACTATGTTCATTTTACAAATGAGGAAATTTAGACCCTGGAGAAATGACTTACCTCAGCTAGTAAGTGTCAGAAGTTAGATTCAAACTGAGGTCTCTCCTGCCAAGTCTAGCAATTCTTTCTCTACCATACCACATAATTGGTGTGAGAGGTTTACATGTATGAAAAAGTGGTCAGTACATATGCAGTTGTGGAAGCATGTTGAAGGGTCCCACATGGAAGGTTGGTGAGCCTGCATCTAGAAGTGTGATGATGTGGAATGGAGGGGCCAAGCTCCCCTCTTCAGAGCAAGTCTGGGTATTCTGTCGCTGTCTCCCATTTCCTTACTGAACCCTTTTAATCGACTGCCTGCTGTATCTTCTCAGGAAACATCCCTTTGTAAAAGCTGATGGATGTATCATCAACGATACAAGGAAGAATACCGGATATTAGGAATCCCAAGTTGGAACTGCAGATGATATTGGGGGTACTAATCACTAGTGATTGATATTGGGGAAAATAGTCTAGAATGGAGGCTCATGTTGATAGTGTTAGAAGAACCCTGAAGTGCTTCAGAGGTACTCCAAGAGCCCTCAACTGTCAGGGGATGTCACTTCTCTCCTGGAACTCAAATTACTAATTCAAGTGGGAGTTCAGTGCTAGTTCAATGCTCCATCTGGAAAGGTGCCCTAGGAGGTGAGAGATTGAAGAAGTGGTGACCCTGGTCAAATCATTTAACTTCTTGTGGTCACAGTTTCCTCATCTGTGAAATGAGGGCATTACATTGTCCAAATTCTAAATTTGTGACACATAAGACAGAAGATGAAAAGGAACCTCTTCCGATATTTAACTTTTTTTTTTTTTAACTGGGAGCAATCCAGTAGCCAGAAAAGATTAAGGAAAACTCCTTTGAGCCTATGCCTCTTCTTCCTGAATTTCATGGTCCTGTTCCCAAGACCCAGACTAGGAGTATGAGTACAATATAGTTCAGTTGTGACCTGCTTTAGGAGGGAATCCTGACACTGATCACCCTGTAGACCCACAGTATTAGGATATTAGAGTTCACCTGCATTTTATGTCAGTTTTTTGAGGGTTGGCTTGGGAAGCTAACCATCAAATAAAACATTGATCCTTTGAGAAATTTCATTTTCATTTTTAAACCAACCTAGAAATAAACTTTTAATACAGCTTATTCCTGAGTGGAAGATTCCCTGTATATAAATTTTAACCTTGAAATCTCCCCATAAAGTCATTAGATATTTCTAATACCCTAAATGACCACATAACAGGGATGGGATGGGTCTTGGGGCTTCAGTACCCACAACATTGCCTTCCTGTTGCCACATGTTCTCAATTCATGGCTCATTTTTGTGCTACTCTTTTCCTGCCTCTTGGATCCAACTGTTATAAGAAGTCTATTTAGACCTCATACTCTAACCCAGTGGTTTTCAACCTTCCTAATGCTGCAACCCTTTAATACAGTTCCTCATGACCACAACATGAACACAACACGATCACAACATGAGGAACTGTATTAAAAGGTTGTGGCATTAGGAAGGTTGAGAACCACTGCTTGACCAAAAGGAAAAGTTTAATTAGATTAAGGAAAGGTATTGTAACATCCAGCATCAGCTATATGTACATGAATGCATTAAACATAAAGAACTATATTGTCATTCCAAAACACCATTCTTCTGACGAGACTGACTCCTGACACCATTTTTTTTGTCTCTGTCCCTGTTAGTTGATGTGGTGTTCTCCTCATGGATAGTGTAGATAGATTAGAATCTGTCAGGTAGAATTTCCAATTGCTGAGAACGCAGAGATCAGATATTATAGTCTTCAGGGTGGAGCACTTTTGGTAAAGAAAGGCACTCTTTTTTTTTTCCTTTTTTTGGAGGGCAGTTGGGGTTAAGTGACTTGCCCAAGGTCACATGGCTAGATTTTGTGTTAAGTGTCTGAGGCTGGATTTGAACTCAGGTCCTCCTGACTCCAGGGCCGGTGCTCTATTCACTGTGCCACCTAGCCACCCCCTAAAGCACTCTTTTTTGAGGCTGGCAAGTCTAGAGGGTAGAGACAAAATGAGCTTTTTTCCATGGTCATCTTCCTCCTGCCCCCAACTTCTTAATTAGTAATTCAAAATTGATGTGCCCTGGGTGCAAAGGCGCAAAATGAAGTTATATCGGAATGTCTAAGTACTGGCAAGGTACTGAAACATCCCACTTTGTGGCTGATTATTCAATATGCTGCACTGAGAACACCATGCTTGAAGGATGCCAGGAAGAAACAAAGGGATAAGGGTACAGGCCCAGGTTCAGGGTCTTTGAAGGAGAAACTCAGAACTCCTTTGGTGGTAGTCATATAAATTTACCGGCTTTGAATCAGAAGTACCTTAGACTCACATCATAACAATAAATACTAATAAACTTATACAAAATAGGGATTATAAGACAGTTAAAACAAATTCTGGGGCAACCTTAGGTTAAGGGCTGGGGCTGGAGTCAGGAAGACTCAACTTCCTGAGTTCAAATTCAGCCTCACTTACCAGCTGTGTGACACTGGGAAAGTCACTTGACCTTGTTTGCCTCAGTTTCCTCATCTGTAAAGTGAGCTAGAGAAGGAAATGGCAAACCACAAGTATCTTTGCTGAGAAATGAGGTTATGAAGAGACAGGACTAAACAACAAATAACATATTTTGGAAATGTCTATCTATTCTTTGAAAAAGAAAGTTGTATTTACTTTGGAAATCCTTTGCTTCATCTAGATTAGCGTAATCTTTTCTAAAAAACAAAACCAAAAGATTCAGCCTAAACCGACCTTCTCCATGAAGCCCTCTAGGATTTCCTTTGCACTAAAGTATATTTAATCTGTAGTTAGTTAATAAACATTTATGAAGCGTCTGGTAGTGTGCTAAGCGCTGGGAATACGGCAAAGAAAGGCAAAAGACAGCCCCTGCTCTCAGTGCCCTCTTTGTATTTATTAAGGAATCTCAAATTCAGAAAGGTCCAATTGATGATGGCACTGACCATGATTTCCAGGTAACTCCGTATCGCCTTTATTTATGGTTCAGTAAATGTTTACTAAGTATCAGTAAAAGGCAAACTCCTTGAGGGAAGGAGCTGTTACATTTTAGAAATTTTCAACCTTGCTTAATAAGAAGGCGTCCAATAACTTTTCCTTGAATCCTGATGTAAATCTCCATTCAGCAGGGACTCCGCATCTGTCACAATTTCGTAACCCGCATCTCGACCAAGTAGCCACCACACTCCAGGTGGCGGATGCGCTCATTGGCTGCCTGAGATTGTCATGGAGTGAGGCTCTCTAGCCACGGTCTCTATGGTTTGGGGAAATCATCTGGGATTTTTTTTGGGGGGGGGAAACGGGCGGAGGGGTGGCGATGGCGGTGGTTTCTTGACCAGTCCGCCGCTGCGAGTGCGCGTGCGCGTAGCCAGGCGTGTGCCCGTGGGCAACTGCTGGCGGCCGGGGGGAGGGGGCGGGGAGCGTTGCGGCGGCTGCCGCCGCGGCCCGGGCCCTAAGAGCCGTTTGTCGGGGGAGCGGAGCGTTGTGCGCGGGGCTGTGCCGGTCGCCTTCGGTCCTCAGTGTCGCGCTCTACAGTCAGCCGCCGGGCCGCCAGATGGTGGGGCCGGAGGATGCTGGCGCCTGTCCGGGAAGGAAGCCCAGACTGTTCCCTCCGCCGGGGCCCGAGCCCGGGGGCCGGGACGGGAGGATGATCGGTGCCACGGGCGGCCCCGGGGACGGCCGCGGCAGCTGCTGCCTGGAGCCGCAGGAGGAGGGGGAGGAAGACGAGGAGGAGGAGGAAGAATCGGAGGAGGAGGTGGAATCGGAGGAGGAGGAGGGGGCTACGCCGCCGCCTCAGCGGCTGATTCAGCGATACTTGGCTGTGGCTGGCGGGCAGCTGGAGCCGGGGCTGTGTCACTGTAGCCCGCTCGCCGGCAGCCAGGCCGCCCGCCCGTCGCCGCCGCCGGGATCGGGCTCCCGGCTCTTCGGAGACGAGCCAGACGGGAAGCCCCCTCAGGGCGGCGGCCCGGGGGCCCAGCGCCTGAGGATGACCAACGGAGACTCGGGCTTCCTGCTGGGCCCGGGCTGTCACGACCTCGAAGCCTGCGGGGTGCCTCTGCCTGCCCGGCCCTGCCCGTCGTCGGCTCTGGAGGGAGGAGGCGGCGGCGGCGGGAGCTTCCTCCGCTTCCCCCGGGAGCCTCGCTGCTGCCGCGCCTCCAGCCTCCGCCGCCTGTCCGGGGCCGACGGCGGCGGGGAGAGCCCGCCCGACGGGGCGACTGCGCTAGAGGACCCGCTCCGGAGCTGCCGCCTGGAAGCGTCGGAGCCGGGGGAGCCCGAGGAACCCGGCGGCTCGGGCTCAGAGGACGCCCGCCGAGGCCGGCAGTCCCCCCCGCCGCCCGGACCTGGGGCAGCCCAGCGCGGCGGGGAGGCGGACGAGAGGACTCTGGCGGGGTCCCCAGCGGAGCCGGACTTTCGCTTCACAGACGTGAACTTGAACTCTCGGAACACTTACGAGGTGAGCCGCAGACAGAGCGCCCCGGACTACCTGGCCCAGGAGGGGCTCCTGGGTCCCCCGCCCGGCCCGGAGCTGGGCCTGGCGGGGGCTGCGGCCAAAGCCCGAAGGAGCGGCGGCGGAGGCGGCTTTGCGGACTTCTTCACCAGGTAGCCACGGGGCGAGGGCGGGGGCTCCCCTGACGGCGGGACCAGACCCGGGGGCTTGGGGCGCCTGTTGGTGAACCGGACCCGGGCTTGACTCTGGGCTTATCTCTAGAAGATCGGCTACCTCTGTGTGCGCAGATTGGGGCGGGGAGAAGGTGGGGGGGCTTCCCTTAAAGAAGGCCATCAGCCTGTGCCTGCAAGAAGTCTCATGCCGAGTCTACAATTTCCGTTGGGGTTGGGGTGGGAAAGGTAAAGCATCCCGTCCGGACCCTTCCCTCCCTCCCTTCCCCAAGGTATTTCAGAGCGTTGCTTGAGATACTACGGAAAAGGCTTTGGAGTCGGGGGCTCGGGTGCCAGTAGGACCTGGACGCTACTTGGGTGACCTTGGGCAAGAAACTTTACCTCTGTGGACCTCAGTTTCCTCATCTGTAAAACGAGGGGCTTGGACTAGATGGCCTCTGAGGTTGTTTCCTGCTCTAAATCTGTGCTCTTGTACGACAAGATTTGTTTGGGGTTTGTCACTTTGCAAGGACAGTTTTATTTGGGTGGTGGCAGAATAAATTCAAACATTTGTAATTGGAGACTCTTGGTTACAGTTGCATTTAAAGAACGACCCACCATCTTTTGATTTTTGCGTTGTGAAGTCAGAAGTGTTCCATTTTGCACCCCAAATTTATCTCTCTACTTTAAGCATTAAGTTTTTTTGAGTCCTCTCTGGCCACCTCCCTCTTTTCCTCCCATGAAGCCTTCTAAAATAGAGACCTTAATTGTTCAGCATTTTGGGGACATTGTCCTTGTATTTAAATGATATGTTGTGATATACTGATAAGTTATGTAGTTAAGGACTTATCTCAATATGCAATTGCTGTAGGTATATAGAATAGCTGGAGCCATTATTAGTTATTAGATGCCTTTTAATTAGGTAAGAGTTGAGTAATTATTGGTGCATTTTTAAAAAGGTGAAGCAAAATTCATCTGGCAGATTTTTATACACGTTTTTCCAGCCATATTTTCTGTTTTTGTAAGACAGCAAGGCAGACAAATAGTATTAATCCTTAACTTGTTAAATTCCAGTCTCCCGAAGTAATTGTCCTTGCTGTCCTCCAGATCCCATTACTTAAGTGTGGAAATAACATATTAAAATCCTGTAGTCATTAATTTTTTTTTTTCAAAAGCAAGTTTGACCTTGACATCATAGTATGGTGGAGAGAGAAATGGATTTAGAATGGAAACTCACTCCATCACTTCTTACCTGTATGGACTATGATCAAGTCAGTTGACCTCTGGGCCTCAGTTTCTTCATCTTGAAGAGGAGGGGGTTGGATTAGATACCCCCTAAAAACTCCTTCAACTCTAAATCTAGGACTCTTATCATTGATTAAAAAAAATCCAGTGTCTATACGTATATATTTTTCAGGGCGCAAAACTAAGAATGTCTCATTCATAATTTAATCCAGGAATGAGTAACAGTCCACTTTAATGGAGCCAGTACCAAGAAGTTGTATTTATGTCTGTAGTGGCAGAAGTACAATGCAAATGTGAAGTCTGTAGTGGCAGTACTCTAAAGGCTATCAGTTGGGAGAGTTTTTAAATTGTTATTATTAAGGTCTTTTTTTGTCTTTATTTCCAGTTCAGTAAGCTTTATTAAACACCTCTTGTGTTTTTTTTCTTTCCATGAATCTATGTTCTGGATGTGAGGGGAGGCAATCTGGGGGAGGGGAGAGAGAGGACAGATGTATAAACTGTGGGTAAGTCACAACATCTTTTGGAGTCTTAGTTTCCTCTTATGTAAAATGATGATACTTGCGTTTCTTCACAGGGTAATTGTGAAGAAAACATTGTATAAACTCTAAAGCTTCATGTGCATGTGCCCTGTGTGTGGTGGCATGTCTTTTCTGTAGGAGGCATCCTGGTTTAATCAATGGGGAACCTGCAGTCATAAGGCCACATGTGGCCCCCTAGGTCCTCAAGTGTGGCTCTTTGACTGAATCCAAACTTCATAGAACAAATGGCCACTTCCTGCCTTTGTGACCCTTGGAAAAATGATTTGAGTGTTTCGTCTTCTGTGAAATGAGGAAGTTAGACTTTGAAGGTTCCTTTTAGTTCTTAAGATCATCCATGACTAGTCTGTCTCATTCTTCATCTTTTGGTGTAGAATTTGGACTAAAGAGATCTTAGATGTCATTTAGACATTTTGCAGATGACAAACCAGGGCTTGGAGAGAAGGATTTTGCCTGATAGAGTAGAAGAGTTGTAAGACCTGGGTTCAAATTCTGCTTCTGAGTTTATAACCTTCTGTTAATTTTGCATATATTATGTATAGTATATACTTATATGCTCTTTTTATCTTTCCTAAACTGTTTGAGGTCAGGGACTTTTGTCATTTTGTCTGTCCCCGGTGCTGAACAGAATACCTGAATAAATACTTCTGGATTGAAGGATTACTACCGATATGACCTGGGAGAAGTAATTTCACCTCATTTTCCTTATTTCTAAAATAAAGGATTGGACTGCTTGGTTTCTGAGGCCTCTTTGTGGCTCTAGTTCTAGAATTCTGTGATTGATGCAAGAAGGCCACTTAGATAGTTAATGGCAGAATCCTGACTAGAATCCAGCTTTGCCATCTCCAAGTCTTCTTTTTGTTGTAAAGCCTTCGTAGGTCTTCTCTCTTCCTTTTTGTTATTCTTCTCCATCTACTGTCTTCTCTTCTTAAATTGGTCATAATAACAAACTGAAATACATTTTTTCGTTGAATTAAAAGATTTTACTTTTAAAAGGATGAGTTTAATATTTTGCAGAAAGGACACTGTTTATAATGACACAACTCCTTACCAAGGGTAAAAAATAGGATTGGAGGCATAAGGAAGTATATGTATTTTTTTATCTTGGAATGGAGGTGGTTGGGGAGGGAAGAGGTGGATTCTGACTTTTCAGTCCTTCAGTACCTTAAAGTTGAAGGTTCTTTTTGACTTTTAGTTTGCAGTGAGTAGGGTGGTGGAGGGAAGTTGAATCTGAGCAGCATCTTCCACTTCATGGTGACTGGATTATGTGATACCAGGAGCTAGACTGGCTTATTTAGGAGCTGTGTACCTGAGAAAGCAGCAACTGAACTTCTCAGCTGCCTCTGATTGAGCAATCAGGAGTTTGAACCCAAACTTACCTTCTTCCCTTTCTAGTAGCCAACTTCCTCTCAAGCCAACTTTGTTAAAAAGCTTTGTTTCCCTAAGATTTAAGTGATATATCAACATATGTTTTTTTCTCAGAAAACTAAATTAACTTTGCCTTTTACTATTGTGACTCTGAGTTTTAGATTCTTAAAGAAGTTTTTTCTCTGGTACATGACAGAATAAAATTATTCAAATGAGAATGGCTGCATTTTTTGCCACAGTTGTATCATGAACCCCCTTTTTACTCACATTTTACTAGGTCATTTGACAGCTCTACTGCTTCTTAGGGTTACACTGTCCCTGTTGTTTTTGTTTGCAGGCTCCTGAGTTTCTCTGCCTTCCTTTAGTTAACTTACTATAGATATAGAATACCTATAGAATAATTGAACAAAGATAAGTGTAAGCCTCAAACTTTATTGAAGTTTGCTGACATGAATAAATTATGAGTAATCGTTTCTGAGTCTGAAAAGATACAAAATTGTAGAATTCTAGAGCTGGTAATTCCATTTATATGTTCCCTTCCTATCATAGCAACTGATGACAAGGATGTTAAGCAGAGCTCTTTCTAAAACTGTTATATTGGGGACATGAAGAACCCTTTACTCCTCATGGTGATTTCTTTGATCCATGCATGCAGATTCAAATGTTTCCCATTCTTCTTGACAAAAATGTTGATGAGCACAACAAGCACTGTTGATTCTTGAACCTGCTTCAAAGCTTAATTTTTAAAATAACTTTTTTATACATTATCTTTACTTCCAAATATACCTTCTCTTTTCTCCCCTCACCAGAAAAAGAATGGGTAAAAAAACTTCTGGAGTCTGACAGGAGGTGTAATTTTTCATTTTTTCTTTTGGGCCATCATAATTAAACAGCTTTCAGTTTTGCATTTTATTGTCATTTGTATTTCCATTGTCAGAGTCATTGCACATGTTGTTTTTCTGGTTCTGTGTGCTTTGTATCAGTTCACATAAGGCTTCCCATGCTTCTTTATTTTTCATATTCGTAGGTTTTTTTCATTGCATAAAATGTGTTTAACCACAATTTATTAACCATTCCTCATCACTAGGCATCTATTTTGTTTCCAGTTCAATTGCCTCAGGGTGTTAAAATTTTTTCTAAATTGTGGTTTTCAAATTTCTCTAGCCATAGTTTACCTGACCAAGTTGCTCTAGACCTCTTATCAGACAAGCTTCCATAATTCATAATTTCATAATTCCTCTTTGGACTCTTTTTTTTAAAAAAACAACATTCTCTTTCCTACTTCCTTTTTCCCAATGATAACCCAATGATGACTATAAATCCATTATTTGGTTTTTTATGTTTATAAGTTATTCAAAGAATGCAAAAATAAGCATTCATTCATTTATTTATCTATTTTTGCTTTTTGGAGGGGGAGGGCAGGGCAGTTGGGGTTAAGTGATCTGTCCAAGGTCACATGGCTAGTAAGTGTTGTGTCTGAGATTGGATTTGAACTCAGATCCTCCTGTCTCCAGGGCTGGTGCTCTATTCACTGTGCCACCTACCTGCCCCAGAAAGCCTTATTTTGTTTGTTTTTGTGGTATTTTTGCTTTTTGGAGGGAGGAGGCGGGGCAATTGGAGTTAAGTGACTTGCCCAAGGTCACACAGCTGCTAAGTGTTAAGTGTCTGAGGGCAGATTTGAACTCTAGTCCTCTTGACTCCAGGGCTGTTTCTCTATTCACTACGCCATGTTAGCCACCCCAAACCATTTATTTTTTAAGGTATTTCCTGCCATAAAAGTTGACATGGTAAAAGATTTAATAGGGAGATAATTGGAATATTTAGGCATAAATATGAGATGTTTTACTGAGACCTACTTGAGAATCCACTCTGTTAATGAATGGATTGTCCTTTAGTTGTATTTGTTTTCAAGTTTAGGACTAATACAAAGAAATCAATAAAATTTTAAAAATACATGCTACATAGGGACTGTGAGCAAGACAATGTGCTTAGGATACAAAGTCAACAAGAGGAAATCTTACTAAACCAGTTGATCTTTAACTATTAGATTGGTTGGTATTTACATAGTGCTTTCAGGTTTGCTAGACCCTTTAATTTTGTTTCCTGACCTCTTGACTGGAGATGTCAAACATGCAGCCCACATCACTCCCTAATGCCTGAACCAGATTAAAATATAATTGAGATATATTTTAAAAATAAATGAAAATACAATGAAACATAGATGTTAATTCACATGTGATTTTCTAAGTCAATATGTTGCCCACAGTGGCCCTTATGTATGGTTTAGTGGCTCCTGTTTTTATTTGAATTTGACACCACTGCTCTTGACAACCCTGTGAGTGAAGCACAACTGAATAGGGGAGTGAAAAGAATTCTGCAATCATAGGAATCATGGCATTTGGTTCAAATCCTAGCTCTGCATTACTACCTAACTAGAGCATCATCGGCAACTTGAGTAAGAGCAGTTTCAGTTGAATGATGAGATCAGAAACCAGACTGTAAAGAGTTAAGAAGACAGTGAGAGGAATGGAAGTGTATGAAGAGAGATAGAGGATGAAAGCTAGTGGTAATGGGTAAATAAAATGAGGATGGGGAAGACATGGATGTGTTTGTAGACAGCAGGGAAGCAACCAGTAGACAGGGAAAGATTGAAGATTAGTGAGAGTGGGGATTAGAGTGGAGGACAGTCTGCTGGAGAAGATAGGATGGAATGGGATCATTTGTGGATATAGAGGATTTTGCCTTGGCAAGGAGAAGCAGGGGAGGGAACAAGCATCTATCCATCCATCTGTCTCTCTATCTACGAATTCTCCTGATCTGTCCCAAGTTACATTGTGCTTTTTAAGGCTGCTCACCCAGCTTTGGTGTCCACTGGCCACCCAACTCCTACCTGTGACTCCAAGTAGTTGTAACATGTATTGGTCATACTAGTCACCTTGACTTTTGTCTTGCCACTGGACTTTGATGAGTCTGGAAGAGAGAGTGAGGCTGCTGACTTTGGGAAACTCTGCCTCACTTAAATCCAACTCACATGCAAGTCAAGATATCACTCATCATCCATTATTTTATTCGTCTTGAAATACCTTGGTATCATGATATCATTGGTTGTCTTTGAAAACGAGGAATCAACAATCATCCTGTCAAAAAAGGAAATTAAGTTAGTCATGACTTCTTGGTGAATTCATTTTGGCTTTTCATAATCACTGCTTCCCTTTCGAAGTGCTATAAAAAACCACTCACTTAATCATGTGTTTTGTGAGTTTTCCAGGAATAAGTCAAATTCAAAGTCTATAGTTTATAGACTCTTTCTCTCCTTCCTTCCTTCCTTTCTTCCTTCCTTCCTTCCTTCCTTCCTTCCTTCCTTCCTTCCTTCCTTCCTTCCTTCCTTCCTTCCTTCCCTTCCCTTCCCTTCCCTTCCCTTCCCTTCTCTTCCTTCCTTTCCTTGCTGCCTGCCTGCCTGCCTGATTTCTTGAAAACTGGGACATTTGCTCATCTTTAGTCCTAAAGAATCTCTTATATTCTCCAAAATATTTTTAAAGGTCACTACAAGCAACTCAACAATCCTAGTACTATTTCAATACTTTAGAACATAGTTCTCTTCCCAGTGATTGGAACTCATTTAGGGTAGTTTGATGCTATCTGGACATACCTTCATTCAGTTTAATTTGGGTTTCTACTCGTGTCTAATAATTGCTGTTTTATCTTACTTTCCAATCCGAAAACCTTCTCCTTGGGAGAGAAACCAGAAGTAAAACTAAAGTTGAGTCTCATCACTCCATCTACCCCAAACAGCCATCTCATTCCTTCTTTGATCCTTCTGTTGGCTGATACAGCCTTAAAAACATTTCATTGGGACAAGTATTTATTAAGCACCTGCTGTGTACCAGGCACTGCCCTGAGCCCTTTTTAGATATTTCAGACTCACAGCATACTGTGAAGTGGGTAATAGTATGATCCCCATGAGGAAACTGAGACAGAATGATTTGCTTAGGGCTACATAGCTAGTATGTGTCTGAAGCTGAATCTGAACTTGGATCTTGCTGATTGGAGGCCCAGCCTCTATGCACTATGCCACCTGCCTCTCTACACTTGAGCTGGGGTGAAGGGGAAGCTTTATCTGAGTGATGTGAATTGAGGAGAAGGGGAGAAAGAGAAAGATCGATTTTAGAGTGAAATATAAGGCAAGATTCTAAGTTGACCAGGGGGTAGGGGAGACCATGGGAGATTTGAAGAGGTCAAAAAAGATTTGGAAAAGTCTAGGTGAGTAGGGTAGAGAATTGATTAGGGAGGTGCAGGCTTTCCAATTGTCTAAGAAATCTAAATGCAGCCATTCCCATTGGAACGTTTTCAGTGATTTCAGAGACCTTACCTTAATGTTCCTTCGTTTGCTTTAGTGAGAAATATAATAATTTGACGTTGGAGGACTTAACCTGGGATCTGTGAACTTGCTTATAATATTTAATAATTGAATTTCCATATCATTGATTTCCTTTGTATTCCTGTGCATTTAAAAACATTCTAAGAAGGGTCTTTAGTGTTTCCTGATTTCACACAGGGTATAAAAAAGCTCCTGCTTTAGTGGGATCTTGGAGGTGAATTAAGAAGAATATAATGATTTTGATTAATTCCAGTTAATGTGGTGGTAAAAGAATTGACACACTCAGATGAAGCTGATCTTATTTAAGGAATCCAGGACAACAAACTGTCCCTTCCACTGTGGTGCCTTCTGATGCAGTTCAGCAGCCCTACTGTGTGCAAAATGTATTCATTCTTTTTGATAAAATTGTCTAGTTGTGCAGTGGTACAGGGTCCTTAGCATCACAGAGTTTGAGAGGTGACAAGGACTTTTGAAATGAGCTTATAACATACAGATTTAGTGTGCTGCCAACAAGGACATCTTTTAGTTTGTTGAATTCAGATTTTATTTAAGGTACAACATTAGTAAATCAATATGCACTTTCAAAATTAAAGGCAGATTTGCAGTTTTATGAAGCGTGATTTTTATATTTGAATCGACTTTGTCCTGACTTAGCCAACATTAAATATCTAAAACCTCTGTGGTGTGTAGTAGAAAGATCACTGAAAGAGGAGACAGCTGAACTGGCTCTCAGGACACCTGGGTTAGAGTCTGGACCTGGCCTCTCAAAGGCCGTGTGACTTTGGCACTTTGGCCGTTCTTTTAATCATTTAGCCTAAGGAATACTGTTATTATCATTGGTCAGAAACTGGGGCTTTGCTTCTGTGTTCACTGTCTAGTAGAGAGATATATCTTATCCACTTAAATAATGCAGAACAAAGTATTTGTGACTTTTGGTGTAGGTAGCTCTTTCAGTGATTTGAATAATAACTCTTCTGTTTACTAGTAGCTAATGTAGCTAAAATGTATGGTGGCCAGTCTTTTGGTGATGAATTTCTTGGCACCTTAGCAAGGCTGGTCCACAGACTGGTTGTTAGTAGTTGAAACTTTTCCAGGTTGGCGTAAGACCTGTCAGAGCTTGCGTTCTGACAGAGCAGACTAGGATGAGGCTTCAGAATTGTGTGTGTGTGTGTGTGTGTGTGTGTGTGTGTGTGTGTGTGTGTGTGTGTGTGTGTGAACTTTTTACCTAAATGTTGGAGAGAGTAAGAAAAGCTTCCTAGAATAGAGGGAATGGAAATGAACTTAAAAAAATAGGAAGACTCTGGCAAGTGGGTGGGAAACCTAGGCACTAGCATTAGTTAAGTAGTGTCTTTCAGGTTTATATGTGTAATCCGCTTTTACCTGGAGTGTGGAATCTTTGGAATGGAAAAGTTGAATAGAAGTCTAGAGGAAGGTTGGTACCAAGTTGTGAAGGGTTATTGACTGCCAGGTTAAGGAGGCTTGAGTTTTATTAAGTAGATAATGAGGAACTCTATGGTTTTGAGCAGATGAATGACAAGATGGGATCTGTGCATAAGAAAGATTAATCTGGCATCCTTGGGAAGGGTAGTTGAGGGTGGGGTTCTAGAGTTAAGGGGATTTATCACTCACTCAATCCGGTGATGGATCATTGCAAAATTGTTCCCACCAGTAGTAACATGCAGTGCACATACACTACTGATTACAGGTTTGTAATTTCTCCTTCCTGAATCTGTCTTTTTTAAAAAGAACTTTTGGAGAAGCTTTAGTGTCTGAAGACATGATTCCTGTCATTTCAGCCACATAGGGGCTTCAGGTTGGCAACAAAGCATTTACCTTTCAGTTTTTTTTCCTCAGTGTTAATCTGCCTCCTGCTTCAGACCCCTTAATCTAGTAGTTCCTGAAGGAGTTCTTCAGCCTGTGACTGGAGTTCTGGGTTCCCACCATGCCCTTTCCTGTTTCCCCTTTCTCTAGGGACCAGTACAGAATGAATGACTAGTTTGAAGAAACCAGCAACTGTTTTTTCCTCAGGCACCTAAATGAAGGAAAGGTCACCCTAGCAATTGTGCTGCTAGTCACTCTTTCTTTGCTCTGAGTTGTGTGAGGCAATTTGCATGAAATGCTAAAGTTTACACTCTTAACTGAGATCTTCAGCTCCTAGTAATTTTAAAGCTTGCTGTTATGCTGACACAACTTTTCTTTAAAGGGGCCACGTACTTTTCCTCTTGAATATTTTGCACATTTGGAAAGTAATATTAAAAAATTTTTTAATTATCTAGTTGTTTCCTCACAATTGCCTTAGCTAGTTTAATACTCATCCTTGTTCATGTAAGATTCTTGTAAAATGGGAAATTGAGGAACTGGAAGCATTTTACAGATGAGTTGAGGTTCAGAAAGATTCCCTGTGACTTGCTTAAGGTCACACAGTTGATGATAACAGGGGCTGGACTGACTCCAAGTCTAGAGTTCTTTGTTACTACACCATGAGAGCTACCTGGGGTCAAATGGGATCTTGGGGATCACCTAGTCCAGCTCTTTGATTCTGGAGATGAGTGGCCTCACTCTCAGGGAGGCCACGATGTGACCATGGTCACTCAGGCAGCGAATAGCAGACCTGGGATGTGAAGATGGACCATGTGACTTCCACTATAGTACTTAAGTACCATGACAGCTATTAGATACTGTTGCATTCTTAAAACTTTTTGAGAAACCTGGTTGCTGGTGGGTACAATTTTCTTCACTACTTTCAAATGGATTTTGATCCATGTGGGTTGATTCACCTGGATGTTCCTCCAGTGATGCAGGGTGCAGTGCATCTGTACCTGCCCATAACATACCACTCTTGTCCATGCCTTCTCACACCCTTTTTCTCTTGTGTGCTTCCTAGATGACATCCTTTCCTCCCATTATTTATTTTACGTTCATGCTGTTCCTTACATTAAGCTATTGCATCTCCAGTTTCTGTGTCTTTGCACAGGCCGCCTGCTCATTGCCTGCAGTGCACTCTCTCATCACCTCTGCCTCATGAACTCCCTAGTTTCCTTCTGTGGAAGACCCTTCCTGATCCTCTTCCATGTTAGTGTTGTCCCTACCCCATTTCCTTGTATTTATATGTATATGTGTGTGTGTGTGTGTGTGTGCGAGTGCATGCGTGTGTGTGTGTGTGTATTGTCTATTCTTAGAGATGTATCTGTTATCTACACTGACAAAATGTAAGCTCGTGTGGGCAGTCTTTACATTTTTTTTTTTTGTCTTTGTATTTTTAGTGCTTGGCATGGTACCTGGTTTTGGGACCTGGTTTCAGGACCATGGGACTAGAATGTCAGTGGTGTAGGGAATTCCTAGATGAGGAAGCTTTGATGATTCAGACCAGCACGTTTTAGTTTTAGAAAGTTACCTAGAGGACTAAGAGAGACTTTGGTCACAAAGACAGGATGTGTCAGGGGACAGATTTTAACCTAGGTCTTACTGACTTTGGGGGAGACCAGCTTTCTATCCACTGTATGGTGCTACTTCTTTGAGCACAAAGTAAGTGCTTGATAAATATTTAATTGATCTTGGACCAGATGGGGGAATGAAAGAAAAAGTATATATTAAGTCAGGATTGCACAGCAGGCAGCCAGTGTGCCACTTCTGTCCCACCAAAGGATTTTGGGCAGTCCCAGAAAAATGTAGAGGATGTAAAGTGCTTATTATGTGCAGAGGCTTGTGTTAAGTGCTTGCGTATAGGAATAGAAAAGCCAATATGATAAAAGCCAATCTGTCACTGCTCTCTATGTTCTCACGTTATAATTGGGGGAGAAAACCAGTAAGAGGCTTTAGCTGCAAGTCAGATGGAAAGACCCACTAGGTCCTTTGGGTGCAGTGGCAAAGCAGAGGTACTTTCTTTGATGTCATTTTCGTTAATAAGACTTTGGTCTTTCTGAAGTTGAGCTACTCAACAGTACTTTGGTAGACAGAATTTTCATTTCTTAAGTCTTCAGTAGCTACGGCTGCCAGACTGTGGCAGAGCGCAGACTGAAAGTAGGGGCTGTGCTCTGGGAGTGCTCCTATTCCCTGGGTTCTTGAGCTTCCCTGTGCACTGTCGATTTCTCGGGGGGGGGGGGGGAGGGGGAGAGGGGAAGGGGAAGGGGAAAGGGAAGGGAAAGGAGAAGGGGAGAGGAGCAGGGCTGCTGGGGTGAGATCTCCACCAGGACATCTGAGGGGAGTTGATGGTTGAAGTGGTTCCACCTGTGTGTCTGTTACATAGTGGCTCCTATCTCTTCCTCAAGGTGCCTTGCTGTTTCAGCTGATCTTTCAGTGTCAGTCGGTTGCTTCTACACTCTTCTTTGCAAGGATTGCTCCCCTCTGTAATGGTTGTCAGGGCCAGAAGCAGGGCTGGTGATCCAACTCCTGTCCAGCACACAAGTGCCTGCTGACTCAGACCTATCTCCTGTGATGTGTCTCCGCCTTTTTCTCAGGTCAGTTTGACTCTACAGGGGCCCATAAGCACACCCCAGGCAGTACTAGCCCCCCTCCTCCGCTGCCTAGATGAAATACAAAATTTTACCTTGCTGTTATTAAGCATTTATATCCCAGATATGTACTCCGTTTAGTATTCATTTCTCCAGCCTAACTGCTTTCAATTATTTCAACAGTTTTTGTGGTTTATGGATGCCATATAGTTGAAGTGTGCTTCTTTTAAAATGAGATATACAGACTAGAAAACAGTATTACGGATGTGGTCTGATTAGCTTACAATAAAAATAGACTATTACTACATGTGATCTGGACGCTACTGATAATAATAACATACATCTTACATGATTCTCAGCATGTCCAAACTGGAGCTCATCACCTTCTAAACCCCCACCTCCTCCAAAGCTACCTATTTCTGTTGAGGGAATCACTAGGACCTCCCCCTAGGCTTGTGACTCAGGAGTAAACCTTGATTATTCTCTTTCCTTAATCCCTTTCATATCATGTAAAAAAAAAAATTACTGAATCCTGTTGATCTTTGCCTCCATAATATCTTTTACATCTTTGCTTACATGGGCCACCATCCTAATTTAGGTCCTCATCCTCCCTCATCCACGTTATTGTAATAATCTCCCAGTTTTATCCCTTTCCTAACAGTTTTCCATACATCTGCTAAAATAATCTGTTTGGGGTGGCTAGGTGGTTCAGTGAATAGAGCATCAGCCCTGGAGTCAGGAGAACTTGAGTTCAAATTTGACTTCAGACATTTAACGTTTGGTAGCTGTGTGACCTTGGGCAAGTCACTTAACCCCAATTGCCCTGCCTTCCTCCCTCCCCCCCAAAAAACAAAACCCCAAAATAAATAAATAAATAGAAGAATCTGTTTTGTTGAGATGCAGGCCTGATCTTGTTCCCTTTTAAAAACAAAACCAAAAACAACACTTTAGTGGTTCCCTGTTGCCCTTGGGGCAGCAGATTAATGTTTTTACCCTACCATGTGAAACCCTTTGTTGACTGACTACTGTTGACTTTTATAAACTTGATTTCACTTTAGTCTCCTCCCCTTAATCTATACAACAGTCAAACTGACCTGCTAGCTATTCCCTGCACCAGCCTCTACCTATGTACACATGTTCTGTGCCCTATATCTGCTTTATAGGATTTTATTTTTCCTTTAAGCTTCCACTCTGGTTCCAGCTCCTCCAAGAGGTGTTCTTTCTCTTGCCTCATCTTTTTTCTAGGACGCTTTGTCTGGATTTCTCTTTTGACCTATCACACATAGCCTTGTATTAAACTGAGAATGTCTGTTCCTGTTCCACCTCCCCCAGTAGAACATGGCCTTCTGAAGGGGGCTGTCATTTTTTATCTTTGTGCCCCCAGTGCTACACACAGTGGCTTGCACATAGAAAGTGCTTCATGTTTGTGAAATTGAATTTTTTAAACAAAGCTCTTTAGTTATTCTGATATGATGAAACTGATGTGCATAGAAGACTTTCTGTTAATGCTGCTTAAATTAAATTACTGACTTCTCAGTAGCAGTATTGCTCTGTTTCATTAAACTTGTGGCAGATTGAAGCTTCTAGATATCTTTTTCATATTTGCTGTCAAGGTGTGTCTTGTATATGTATAAATCCACTTTTGTATATAAATTTTGGTTTTGAAATTTTCCGTGGTGAATTTTATCTTGTTGGTTTAGATCTAGCAAGGCATTTGGATTTTGTCTTCTCTAGTGCTTTCTATCCCTTTGAAAAGTCTTTAAGCCATTTATTGAAAAAAATTGGCAGTTTGGGTGTCTAGTGCATCGGAGGACTGGACGTGGAGTCACTTAGATCTGAGTGTGAATTCAACATCAGGCACTTGTTGGCTATGTGACCCTGGGCAAGTCACTTAACTTCTCTGTTACTCAGTTTCCTCATTTGTAAAATGGGGATAATAATAATGCCTACTTGCTGGGATTGAGTGAAAAAACATGTAAAGGGCTTTGCAAACCTTAAAGAAATAGAGAGTTATAAGAGGCTCAAGGTGGGGAGAGTAATTGCCATTTGAAGAGGATCAGGGAAGGCTTTAGGGTTATTTGACTTGACCTTTAGAGAATGTGTAGGGATTGAACAAGGAACAGAAAGAAGGTAAGGAGGAGAGAGAGACTATTGTAGGCATAAAGCATAACATAAGTAAAGGCATAGGAGTGAGGAGAGTTCCCGGTAGCCTGGAATTTAGATTATGTGAAAGGGATTAGTAACATTCCACAGAAATGACTCTATCCAAATTTACTTATGCTCTCTGACTTGCCAAATGCAGTGGTCTTTTCTCTATACTCCCTGTCTTTTTGAAGCCTTTTACACTGTTGATCACACTCTCCTCTTCCTAGATATTCTCTTCTCTCAGGTGTTTTGGGAAACCACTCTCTCTTGGTTCTCATCCTACCTAACTGAACTCTCCTCTTCTCTGACTCTCCTTTTATCCATACATGTCCCTCAGGGTGTTCTGTCCTGGGTCCTCCTCTTTTCTCCCTCTGTATTATTTCACTTGGTGATTTCATCAGTTTCCATGGATTTAATTACCATCTCTTTGTTGATGATCTCAGATGTATCTATTCTGCCCTAGCCTCTCCTTCTCCAACTGTCTTTCAGACATCCTAAATTGGATTCCAGGAGATATCTTAGACTCATTATGTATAAACTCACCTTAGTGTCTTTCTTCCCTATATCCTCCCTTCTTCTTACCTTCCTTATAACTGTAGAGGATAACACCACCCTCTTACTCCCTCTGGCTCCCAACCTAAGAGTCATCCTGGACTCTTCATTCCACCCCCCTCCCCCTCAGTGGCTTTCTGTTGCTGCCAGGAACAAATTAAAAATGCTACCTACCTTTCCAATCTTCTTATAAACCATGTTCCTCCACACATACTCTTTGATACAGTGAGGGCCTCCTAGCTGTTTCCCCAACCATGATACTTAAATCTTTCAACTCCCCATGACTGGAATGCTCTCTCTTGGCTCCACCTACTGCCCTCTCTAACTTCCCTAAAAATCCCTTTACTGGAAGCCATCCCCAACCCCTCTTAAATCTAGTCCCTTCTTTTCTGTTAATTCCTAATTAGTCTGTATATAGCTTGGGTTGTCTGTATTTGTTTGCGTATTATTCCCTCTCCCCCATTAGATTTTAAGTTTCTTGAGGACAGGGGTGGTTTTTTGCCTCTTTTTGTGTCCTTGGCACTTAGCAGGTGCTTAATAAATATTGATTGGTGGATTGAGTATGAGCTTGTGAAGGAAAGGATGAAAAATCATGGAAAGCCTTGAGTGTTAGGTTAAGGAATTTAAACATAATAGAGAAGATTGGTGCACATAAGAGACATGATCAGAAATAGGCATAAAGAAAATAAATTTGAAAGTCTTGTGAAGGGTAGCATCGAGATGAAAAGACTTATTTAGAAGCTTTTGTAATTGTCCTAGCAAGTCATGATGGCAACCAGTATTATAAGATGATAGAAATAGAAGTAAAAGGGGACAGGTGGTAAGACCTAGAGAATCTGAAGAAATTTGTAACTGATTATCTTTAAGTAATGGGGAGAGACAATGCAAATATAACCCCAAAATTTTCAAACATAAGCAACTAAATAAATGGAAGTTACACCATTTAGAAATCAAGTGAAATTAACAGAAACAGGTTTTGGGGAAGAGAGTCTCAGTTTTGGACATACCAACTTGGGGTGCCAAGATATTTTGGACTTGTTGCAGGAGCAACATCTATCCCAGGGGTGGGAAACCTGCAGCCTTGAGGCCGCATGTGGCCCTCTAGGCCCTCAGTTTCTGCTTGTAGATTCAGTCAAAAGGCCATACTTGAGGACCAACAGAGCCACATGTGGCCTTGAGGCCGCAGGTTCCCCACCTCTTATCTGCCCTTATGTAGGCTGCTTAGTTTTACCTTAAAAGGCAAGGAAGCGGGGGGCGGCTAGGTGGCGCAGGGGGCGGCTAGGTGGTGCAGTGAATAGAGCACCGGCCTTGGAGTCAGGAGTACCTGAGTTCAAATCCGGCCTCAGACACTTAACACTAAAAACTAGCCGTGTGACCTTGGGCAAGTCACTTAACCCCAATTGCCCTCCAAAAAAAAAAAAAAGGCAAGGAAGCATCCCTGAGACTAGATTGGTCCAGGGTGTTAAACTTCCAGCCTTTGAAAGATTTCCATTTACATAGGGGCATAAAACAGACCATTCCACAAGGAGTCAGTACCCTCAAACTTGTAAGATGTCCCATCGTGGTGGAAGTCACTACATCCGGCTAACCAGCCAGAGGGTTTCCATAAGGAAAGTCTTTGCTGAATATTTAATATTTATGGCTGAGTAAACTCCTGTTAGATCAGTGGTTCCCAGATTATGATTGGGGGACCCCTCAGAGTTCCAGAGACCATTTTAGGTGGTACACAAAGTTAAAACTATTTTCATAATACTAATAATATATTTTAATTTTGAATGTGGTAAATATCAATAGATTTAGCCCACATAAATGAAAATGTTTAAGAGGATTCCTCAATAATTTTTAGAGTATAGGAGTCCTGAGACCAAAATGTTTGAGAACCGTTGTGTTAGATGATGTTTCCTTTAATAATAATGATGAAGATAAGCATAAGGATGATGACGACAATGATGATGATGATAATTGACATTTAAATAATTAATAAATAAATAGCTACTATGAGTCAGGAACTTTACAGACATCTTATTTCATCATAGCAATCATTCAAGGTTATTATCCCCATTTTACAGATAAGGAAACTGAGACAGAATTTAAGTGATTTGCTCAGGGTAAATGTGTGAAGCTTTACTCCAGACCCAGTGCTCTATCTCTTGAGATATCCAACTACTTCATTTCCCTGCAACCTCAAATCAGATCCACTACACTGGCCCGAGTCAGGCCTGGCCCGCTATAAAAGTCAGCTGCTTAGAGGTGATAGTTGAAGTGAAAGAGAATGAGAATGCCAAGGGGAGGTATGTAGAGAGAAGAGAGCTCAAAGATTGAGCTTTGGTGGACACCAGCGTTAAAGGGCAAGAGAATGAGGAGCTATTGAAATAGACAAGACTAATATTTAGAAGAGGTAGGTAGAGACTCAGGAAAAGAATGTTTCTGAAGGAGTAAAGTACATCTGGAGGGAGGGGTCTGATGAAGTACTTCAGAGAGGTTCAGAAGATGAGAACTCAAGAAGGGTTTAGAGTTGCAAGGGACTCTATAGAGATAATTTAATCCAATTCTTTCCTTTTACAGAAGAGAGAACTACCATTGGATCTGGTGTTTAAGGAGGCCATTCATGATGCTTTAGTGTAATAGGGAGAGAAGCCAGGTTATGGAGCAGTGGTTCTCAACCTTCCTAATGCCGTGACCCTTTAATACAGTTCCTCATGTTGTGGTAACCCCCAACTATAAAATTATTTTTGTTCTGAACGTGAGGAACACACACACTTGACAACATGAGGAACTGTACTAAAGGGTCACGGCATTAGGAAGGTTGAGAACCACTGTTGTGGAGGGTAGAAGAAAGAAGGGGTCAGTAAGTTGAGACATTAATTCTAGACAACTTTTTCCGGATGGGATAGAAAGGTAAGGGAAGATTTTTTTGTTTGTTCTTTTTTAAGAATTGGAGAAACATGGCCATATGTCTAGGCTGATGTGAAGTAGCCATTTGAAAGGCAGAGATTAAAGATGCTAGAAAGTGGTGAATAATTGCTAGATCCTAGGAGAGAATTACATCAAAAGCATAATTAAGTTGTAGCATATATTTAGAGCTAGCACTGATCTTTGAAGTTATCTGATTCAAGGCCTTTGTTTTACAGAGAAGTAAAGTGAGACTTACTCAAATAAAGTCTATAAGGTAGAATAGATCCCTGATTTCTTTTAGATAAATCTGTTTATTTTTACATTCATTTATAATCTGGCCATCCCACACCGCTTCACCCCCAACTAAATATCAACAAGAGTGACAAATACCCCACCTTCCTGACAAAATAAACCCTTATTATAAATATACATAGTTTTGCTAAAAACATTCTTATGTTGGCCATGCCTGAAAATGTGTAGCTTACTGATTTCTCTGGCTGAAGGTGAGTGGTATGTTTCCTCTTCAGTCTTTTCTTCTGGAATCACAGTTTATCCTTGCATTGCTCAGAGTTCTACAGTCTTTCAGAGTTATCTTTTTCTGTAAATGTTGTTGCCATTGTATAAAGTGTTCTGGTTCTGCTCACTTAACTCTGCATCAGTTCATAGAGGTCTTACCAGTTTTCTCTGAAACTATCCTTTTCATCATTTCTTACGGCACCATAATATTTCAATATACTTTATATATCCTAGTTTGTTTGGCTATTCCCCAAGCGGAGGATACCTCCTCCAGAGCTGAAGTTCGAATACATGTTGCTTCCGTCTCTTAATATCTGAGATTTTGTCACTCCAAATCTGGTTCTCTTGCTGCTGCCTTAGTATGTTCTTTTCTGATATAAGTGAGGAGAAAATGCTGTTGATTCTGCAATGTTTTGAGGAATAGAAGAAGATGAGACATCTGTCAGAAGGCTCCAGTTTTCTTTGTGTTCTGGTCTAGAAAAAAATTGAATCAGTCAACAAACATTTATGAAGCGCTTGCTTCATGTGCCAGTCTCTGTATTAAGTGCTGGAGTTCCTGCTCTTAAGAAATGTGTATATGAATGAGGGTGTGTGTGTGGGAGACAGCATACAAATAGGTAGGTCCATACAAGACAATATGAAGTGTCCTTAGTTTATCATCTCTGCTCTCTTTGTCATTCATCTCACACAGCTAAACAGCTGCTACCTCTTGTCATTTCTGCCTTAATTTTCTCTACAGTCATCCCCACTACCCTTGGTTGGGCCTTCATCACCTTTAGCCTAGACTACACAGCACTTTGGTTGTCACTTAAAGGCTTAGAGAGCTGCCTTTGAGCATAGACCAAAAGATTAAAAGACTTTCCCATGCCTTCTCCAGCAAGAATGTAGCACAAGTAGGACTTTCTGACTCCCAAACCAGCCTGGCTACCTGTGTATTAGGAAACATGATTCCTGGCCTTTGTCTTAGCAATGTGGAGTTTGCTTTCATATTAATGTTAGTCAAGTCTTTGGCTTGTTTTTTCTTAGCCTCATTTATCTCTGCTATGCTTCTGTTCTCAGGTTCATGTAGTTCCCTGTATGTGTTTATATATGTAATGCTCCTATTTGTCCTTAAAAAAATCACATTGTAATCTTCACTTACCATATTCTAGTTGTGAATTCCTCCCTGTGTCTTAGTGATACAGAGTCAACAAATCGGAAGGTATTTAAGAGGCCTGCTAGTCCCTCTTGTTTTCTAGCTCTGACAAAGTCTTTTTTTAATTTAAAATTTAAAATTTTTGATCACTCAAAGTTTCTGCATTAGTCTTTAGAAATCTGAAGTTTTAGAAGCTTTTCCTGTCCTGGCTCCTGGTTATTTTCCCTTACTTCCTGGGTAACACTACTTGGAGCCACTTAACTTCTTAGTGATTCAAGTTTCTTATATATAAAATGCAAATGACTAATACTAACCATGAACTCCATTCAAGGCCCTGTCACCCAGAGCTGGTTTGATAACATGAGGGTGAAAAATGGCAAAGGCTTAACTTAATCAAGGGGCTGTTTGTTGTTCAGACAGAGAAAGGAGATGGTGATGCCAGAGACTTATTTTAATTTGGATTTCTCTGTTTATCAGTGATTTAAAAAAAATCTTCAGGTGGTTTTTTTATTGTATTTTGGGGAGATTATTTTTTCATAGCTCTTACAGATTTATGTCAATTTTATCCAGATTTTGAACTCAGGCTTATCAGAGATATCCAAATAAAATTTTTCTCCTTACTTGTTATCCTCCCAATCTAGGTACATTGATTGTATTTGATTTTAAAATGTGTATAATTGATATTGCCTGGTTTACATTTATGATCTCTTCTACACTGTTTGGTCACAAATTCTTTTTGTATGTATAATCATGAAATATATCAACTCCTCTTCCAAATTGCTGATGGTATGACTTATATTTGAATTTATTGTGGTGTAAGGTATAAGATGATTATTGAAAACTATTTTCCCCTAGACGGCATTCTAGTTTTCTGAGCAGTTGAGTTATATTTACTAAGGATCTTGATGTGATCATTATAGAATTATTCTCTTCTTCTGGAGATTTTCCTTGACATTCTTATATCCCATATTATTTCTTCATTGTATTTTTCTTTGCTTGTATCTTTCTTTAGTTTGTCACCTGCTTTTTCTGTGAGGGTTTCTTCCTTTTCTGCTATTATAGTTTCTTTATGGCATAGGGAATATTGCTATTCTTGGTGCTCTTGGACTCAGGGTCTTGGGCTACCAGAGAGAAGGTGGTGTTTGAGGTGCCATGCCTGGCACATGTAATCTCTCAGATTGACTTGTTCTTTCAGGTAGGCTTTATTAACTGGCCTGTAGGTGGCAGTTGGTATAGATAATGGTAGCCCTAATGGGCTTACTTCTTCATGAGGATTGTTCCTTTTTGTGATGGTTTAAAAGACTGGATTGGGAGCAGGGCCAGGAGTCTGAGGGGCACAGCTGTTTTCCTGCTTCTTGTGCTTACCTGCCTATTAGTATAACTTGGTTGGTGGTGGTGTTGGTGGTAGTGAGGATGGCAGGCTACTTTTCCACAAAAATGAAGCTATGATGCAGCTGGCTTCTTCTCTTGGTGTGATAGAAGTGACAAAGTATCTCACATCACTTAGGTGTCATAGTGGATAGAGTGTTGGATGTGATTCATGAAGACCTGACTTCAAATCCTGCCACATACACTGAACCTCAGTGACCTTATCTGCAAAATGGGAGTAATAGTACCTGCCTCATAGGACTGTTATAAGTTTCAAATGAGATAACGTATAAAAAACTGCTTGCGAACCTTAAAATGTTATATAAATACTAGATTGGACATAGCAAGTCAGCTACCTTTTAATAGTGTTGTTGACATTGTAGACATTGGACATGTTATTCTCCTGGTCCTATTTTATTCATTTTGCATCATTTCACATAAATCTTCCGATTATTCATTACATAGAATTTCTCTTAATTCATCTTCTGCAATGTAAGTTGATACATTAGCGCTGTCTTCTTGGTGGTCCATTTGACTAGTTGTTGTCTTTCATTCTTGGAGAGGACCAAAATTATAGGGCTGTGTGTCTAACTGCTGATCAGACCAGTATGAGCCCAGAAAGCTCTGTCACAGGTCAGGCACAGATAGTCCACAAGAACATTTGGAGTGGAGATTAGCAGTGCCTTCATAGTCATTCCTGTGACTACCGTCATCCTGATCACCCAAAGATAAGATGACCAAATCATTTTGTTGCCCTTAGGCATGTGAAGAAACCACCTTCATCATTTGCTTTATTTGTCTTTCTGAAGAGAGCCTCTGGGTTTTCTATTTATTTACCTGTAATTTATAGGATTATAGATTTAGTGCTGAAGAGAGCTTAGAGACTATTGATTTCAACTCCTTCATTTTATAGATAGGGAAATTAGGCCCCAGGGAGTTTAAGTGGCTTGCCATTAGCAACCAATAAGTGCCTAGGTTGAATTTAAACTTGGGTCTTTTTGATTTCAAAAGATTGTGCTTTGAACAAAGATCTCACATTTGTATTATTAGAATGGTTTGTTAGATGGTCTAAAAACTGGTTCTTGGCTTCTTTACCCCCTTTTCTGCTAACTCCGAATATGATTTTATTTTATTTTATAAATCTGGGTTTTTATTAAGACAAAAACTCACAAAGCTTGGTTTGAAGTTCAAATTCAACAAGTTTAAAAACGTGCTTTTAAAACAAAGACTTTTTTCCCTTTTTTGCAATGACATTCTCATATAGCCCACCCTAGGTGACTTGGAGATATGGGTCTCATGATTCAAGACATGAATTATTTCAGGGACTGGGTAATTCCCAGGATTTTCAAAATTCTGACTATCATTTTAGAATCATAATGAGGTTATAGAAGATTGAGGACATTTTATATCTTTGTAGAGGGGTTTTACATCTGAACATTTCTATCAGCAGACACAACATGGAGAAATAGGTGAAGACAACACTGATTTAAGGAGTTACTCTGGGGGCCTGGCGATAGTTACTCTAAAGTTATGTTACTTCTGTGTTTTCTTTGTGCCCATTTCCCCACCCCTTAACTCTTTTACAGTTAATGAGGAAGAAGAAAGAGGAGGAAGAACTAGTTTTGTGACAGCTGTGACTTCTTTTATTCTGTCTCAGAAGGGAAATGGAGCTCTTGGGAGAAAAACATGTTTAGGACTTAGGAAACTCAAGAAAAAAAGTTATACTTTCTAAGGCAGCCATCATATTTGCCTACATTGCTTTCTTTTTTTTCTCCTTTAAAAAAATCAGTTAAGCATTTGCTTTTGTCTCCTACCTTGATTTTTGAAATTTAAAAAAAAAAGTTTTCAACTAATAAAAAAAGTATTTTCCCCTTCCCACCCCCCCAATTGGGGGAAAAAGGAAAACACAACATCTGTAATATGTACATAAATATATAAAACAAATTCCCACATTGGCCATGCTCCAAAAATGTATGTCTCATCCGACACTATTACCTCTCTGTCAGAAGATGGGGTAGCATCATCATCAATCCTTTGGAATTATGCTTGGTTATTATGTTGATTATAGTTCTTAAGTCTTTCAGAGTTGTTTGTCTTTTCTGTGTTATTAGCGTATAAATTGTTTTCTTGGTTCTGGTCACTTCACTCTATCAGGTCATATAAGTCTCCCCAGAATTTTCCCAAACTGTTCCTTCTATCATTAAAAAAAACCCAAAACCAAAGCAACCTCAGTAGTAATTCCTTTCATTCATATGTAATAGTTTGTTCGACTCTTCCCCAGTTGATGGGGAACCCCTTAGTTTCCATTTCTTTGCCACTGCAAAAATAGTGCCATAAACAGTTTTGTACATGTGTGTAACTTTCCTCTTTTTCTGGATCCCTTTGAGCTGTAGAGGCTGGTATTCTGGTTTAATGGATATGCGCGATTTAGTTACTTTTGGGACGTGGTTTGGAATTGCTTTCCGGAATGACTGGACCGTTTCACAGCCCCACTAGTTTTACCAGTGCATTAATGTTGCACACTCCTTTTTGTAGTGAATTGCTGCCATCCCTGGATCATATTGCCTTTTCCTTTTAGTTATTTTTTTATAGTGGCATCGTGGTGCTCACTCAGATAGTCCAGTAATGTGCTTGAATTAGAAGGCTAATGACTTCCCAAGAGGTGGTAGCTGTGGGATTGAGCCTTTCCCTAGAGGAATAGGGCTGGAGGGGACAGATTGAGGCTAGAAGGAGTCTAGGAAAATAGTGAATCAGAATATGTCAGGAAGCTGCTTGACTAGGCAGCCTAGTTCATTTATATATGTTCTATTTTAAGTGTCAAATGTAATGATCCCTAGAAAATGGTGAGTCCTGGAAAGTCAGTGACTCCCTGTAAAAGCATAACTAATGTTGCCTCCTGGTACCTTTTTCATTTTTTGCATTGTGTTGTAGCCAGATTGGTGTACTTGTCTCTTGCCTTTTGGATGATTTTCATTTCTTTTCTTTTTTTAAATTGATTTGTTTATTTTAGTTTACAAGATTCAGTTCCACAATCCCTTGAGTTAAACATTTTCTCCCCTCCCTCTTCCCACTCTTCCCATGGTTGGCATGCAATCAAGTATAGGATCTACAAATACTTTCACATCGGACATTAGTCTGGTTGCATAGAAGGGTCTTAACTGATGGAATGAACAATGGAAAAGAGGAAACAAAACCAGACGTGGAAAAGAAAGAGAACGTGTAGTTTGCTTCAGTCTCCATTTAAACTCTGTACTTTCTAGTTCTTTCTCTGAACGTAGACATCTCCTTTGGATGATTTTCATCTTAAAGTTCTTCAGAGACAGTAGTTGTGGTTTCTATGACTCAGGACCATACATCATCACTAGGAAGTATCTTCTTCAGTGCAAGTCAGAATTATACAAAATTTCTTGAAAGATAACAAAGAAAACCTTAACATCCCTAAGAATTATTATCAAGTGTGAAATAAAACAAAAAGACATATACTAACCAGACTTTTATTTATTTATTTTTTTTACAAATGTTATAAAGGAGATCCATTTGAAAGGTTGGACAGGTTCAGGGCTTAACTCAGTTCCATAAACATTTATTAATCAACTACTGTGTGCTTATCACTAGGGATACAAAGATAAATACAGAACAGGAGATGACAACATCTGATCACTACTATTGATAATTAACAAACATTCATTCAGGGCTTGTAATATGCTCAGCATTGTGCTAGGTGCTAGGGACACAAAATACAAAAATGAAACTGTCTTGAGGGAGCTTACATTTATTAGGGGAAGTAATATGTATGTAGAGAATCCAATACAAAATTGAAATAAAGTAATTTTTGAGGGAGTGCAGCACGGTGCGATAGAGGGCTTCTCCTGGTGTCAGGAAGCCCAGACTTCAGCTCACACCTCTGTCACATGTGGGCTGTGTCATCCTGGGCAAGTAATTTAGCACCTTCAGGCTAGATTCAAGGCTGCTTTATAAGAGGCAGTGCCAGTCTGCATTGGTAGAGTTTCCTCATAAGGAATTCTCCATACCAGTGGTCTCCAAACTTTTTTGATCTTATGCCCTGTCAGTAAAAATAATTTTAGTATGCATCCCCAACATATGAATATTTAATTATTTTTATGTTACATAATATTCTGTTGTACTAACAATGCACTTTATAAAACTTAAGAAACATAGAAAATATAATAAAATAATATTGTTTGTACAATCATTTGAGATCCACTGGAATTTTTGAAAAGAGATGTGATTATGGTCACATCTGCTCTAGGAAAATCACTTTGACAGTTGTGTGGAGAATGGATTGTAGAGGAGAGAGACTGTAGGTAGGGAGGCCATTTAGGAGGTGTTAAGGACCTCAGCTATGGGTGGTATCTCTAAGAGTAGAGAGAAGAGGGCAGATAGACATGCTATGGAGGTAGAAATGACAAAACTTGATGCTTGATTAGATATATGGGTTGAGTGAGAATGATCAGTCAAGGGGAAACACAGAGGTGGTCTGCTTATCCTATGTGACTCCAACATGTCCGTAATGAAAAGCATGATGGAGCTCTTCCTAGTCACTGCCCCAGAACATAGAGCCTGCTGTTGAGAGGTGCCTTCTTGGGCCCTAAGATGATTTGGGTGAGTGGAGATCTGGGGGAGGGATAGCAGCCTTGTTCAAACATTTCCCAATGACAGCTAATTGAATGTGAGAGGTAAAGGAGAATGAAGAATTATAGTGGTAGCTTACAGGTAGCTACCCTGGGTGACTGAAAAAAAATGGTGATACCTTCACAGAAATACCCTTTTGAGAAAAGGGGAAGGTTTGGGGAGGGAAATGACTTCTGTTTTTGGGCATGCTGAGTTTGAGAAACCTATGGGATAGTCTGTTGGAGATGTCCAGTAGTCATGTGTTGATGTATGTCAGGAGTTCAGGAGAGACATTGGGGTTAGATGCATAGTTGAACCCAAAGGAGCTGAGGAGATCAACAAAGCATTGTATAAAGAGAAGTTGAGGGCTCAGGAAATAATTCTGGGGACACTTATGTGTAGCAGATGGGGCAAAGTGATATATAATCCAGCAAAGGAGATTGAGAAGGGGCAACTAGGGCTAGGGGAAGGTGTCTAGGGGAGAGAGGATGGTAAGTGGTTGCCATGCCAAGAAGTATAAGATCTGAGGAGGGAAAACATTAGATTTGACAATTTAGAGGTCATTGGTCACCATAGAAGAGAAGTTTCAGTTGAGTGATAAGGTCAGAAGCCAGATTGCAAAGGATTGAAGAGAAGGAAGTGAGAAGATAGAGGCAGCATGTGTGGACAGTAGGAGTTTGTCTGTTGAAAGGAAAAGAGGTGATTCAGGACTGGATTGAAGGACTGGTATGATCAAGTGAGAGCTTTTTATTTTTTTCCCTTTGTTTTATTTTGTTTTTAAATAAGAATGGAGGAGATTTGAGCCTATTTGGAAGTAGTAGGAAGGAGTCTGGATACAGAGAGAGAGAATTAGAGGAGGAAGCATGGTTGAAGGGGCCACTTATAGAAGAGACAGAAAGGGATGGGATTAAGGGAACAGATTGGGGAAGGGTTGGCATTTGTAAAGAGAACTGGAGCAGAGGAGGAGAGCGGGAAAGGATATTGAAGTAAATGGGATATAGATTTTTGGGGAGAAGGGAGAGCTGGGAATGGATGGCTTCCTTTGCTGAAGGGAGGAGGGGTGATGAGATAAGGTTCAGAACAGGAACTGAGACAGGGTGTGAAATAAAGTCAAATCATGGAAATGTATGAGGTCCAGTTGAGATTATCTAACATAAGCATGTTGTGTAACTTCTTCTACTGGTATATAGTAGTACTTCTGTAGAAATGGAGGTAGATCATAATCTCATGACTTTCATATACTCTGACTCTTGGCTGCTGTTATCAGAACCAGAGATTAGATCTGGAAAAAAACTTATAGATCATCCAGTCAAGTGACTTTATTTTAAAGATTAGGAAACAAACTCAAAGAGATTGTGACTTCCTCAAGGTCTTATAGCTGGTTGCAGAGCTGGGTCTAGAATCCAGGTATCCTCACTTCTGTTATAGTTATTTACTAATCATAAGATGATCATAATATGAATCCTCTTTCCTCTTGTACTCAAAATTTCTTTGTTCCTGAATCTCTGATTTGTTTTAGTCTCTTGAAGAAAAGGTGACCATTCTCATTGACGAGGTCAATTTTTCTCTTTAGGACCTTCAGTCCCCTTCTCTCTCTTTTGGGAGCTTAATAATTTGGGAACCCTCTTGATAATTTTATTTTTCTCTGATCTTTAATTGCCCCTTATCAGTTATTTCCTTCCCAACTTCTTACAAACATACCATGTTCAACCTTTTATTTTTTTTTGTTGATTTTTTTTTTTTTTTTTTTGCTTTTTGGAGGGGGGAAGGCAGGGCAGTTGGGGCTAAGTGACTTGCCCAAGGTCACATGGCTAGTAGGTATTAAGTGTGTGAGGCTGGATTTGAACTCAGATCCTTCTGAATCCAGGGCCAGTGCTCTAATCACTGCACTACCTAGCTACCCCTCCCCCCCTTTTAAAAGCAAAATCAAACACAAAAAAAACCCCATCCTGTTCTCTTAAACTATGCCAGCACTACAAGCTAGCCTATATCCTCCCTTTTACTGCCAAATTCCTAGAATGAGTAGTTTGTATTCATGCCTTAGTTTCTTCCATCTTATATTCACTTTTTAACCCTTTGCAGATGTTGCCAACCTACTGATTGAATACTGTGCTTTCACTGACCAGTGAGCTCTTAGGTATTAAATGAATGGCATATTCTTTTTTTTTTTTTGAGGGCAGTTGGGGTTAAGTGACTTGCCCAAAGGCACATGGCTAGTGTGTCAAGTGTCTGAGGTCAGATTTGAACTCAGGTCCTCCTGACTCCATGGCCAGTGCTCTACTAATGGCGCCACCTAGCCGCCCCTGAATGGCATATTCTTATTTAACTTTTCTGTAACTTCTGACATGGTTGATCATTGTGCCTCCTTGGCTTTTAGAACTTTGGACCTTCTTGGTTTTCTTCCTACTTGTCTGGCAGGTTACTTACGATTATTAAATGTTTTACTTTTTCTACCATAATTTCTTTTGTGTTGTTTATCTCGTTTAAGTCAGCACCATGGCTTTGCCATTAGTTTTACTTATACTAATTTTATCCTTGGCATCCCTTCTTGCTCCTGTTTACCTTCCCTTAGCTCATCTTCCTTGAATTTGCTTAACTTGTTGAATTCATTTTCTTTAAAATTTCCCATTTTCTTTTGGCCTTCTTTCCCTTCACAGACTGTAATTCAAAAATCTTATTCTAACTTCTTAAGTAATGTTCTTTTGTGACACCTTTTTCCAAGAAATATTCTCTTTATTTCTATCTAGGACATTCTTTGTTAGGGCATTCTCCTTTCTTTTATTTGAGGGCCTTTTGCTATGCCTCATTCCTAGAAATATACATTCATAAAGAAAGCATTGTGGGATTATGGGAATCACTTTGAGTCCTGCTCATGTTTCCTGATGTCCAACCAGATTCCCTTACCATGACCACTCATGCTTCCTAAAGCCAATATATGTGACCTCTAAAGTTACATGTCTTCATCCTTGCTCAATGTAATGGTAATCAGTTTGTTTGATCAGATACTTAGGGCTAAGCAGATCATATACTTAGGGTTAAGTAGATCCTAGTAACTTAGGGTTAAGTATAGAACTCTGTCCATTGATGAAAAGGTGTGAATTCCCCTGTTGATGTGGAAGA
>CM053598.1:64699101-64801886 GCA_028646575.1 Pseudocheirus occidentalis | reverse complement strand
ATTTTCTCCTTGATCTGGGGACTCCAGAACCTGACTATAACATTTTTAGGAGTTTTCTTTTGGGGATCTTTTTCAAGAGGTGATCAGTGAATTCTTTCAAGTTCTATTTTGCACTCTGGTTCTAAAATAACAGGGCAATCAATTTTCCTTGAGAATTTCTTGAAGGATGCTTTCTAAGTTCTTTTTTTGATCATGACTTTCACATAGTCCAATAATTTTTAAATTGTCTCTCCTGGATCTATTTTCCAGGTCAGTTGTTTTTTCAAGGAGATATTTCACATTGTTTTCTATTTTTTCATTTGTTTGTATCTGTTTAATAGTGTCTTGATTTCTCATAAAGTCATTTGCTTCCATTTGCTCCACTTTAATTTTGAAGGAATTATTCTCTTCAGAAAGCTTTTGAGATTCTTTTTCCATCTTGCAAATTCGACTTTTTAAGGCATTTTTCTCCGTATTGGCTTTTTGGGCCTCTTTGCCATTTGAGTTAATCTACTTTTTAAGGTGTTATTTTCTTCAGACAGGTTGTTGACTCTCTTTTCGTTATTTTCTTGTGTCATTCTCATTTCTCTTCCTAATTTTTCTTCCACTTCTCTTATTTGGTTTTCAAAATCCTTCTTAAGCTGCTTTATGACATGTAGGCAGTCTTCATGTTTCTTGGAATCTTTTGGTGTGGGAGTTCTGACTGTGTTGTCTTCCTCCTGTTCTATGCTCTGATCCTTTTTGTCCCCAAAGAAGGAATCTAAAGTTCGATAGCAGTTCTTACTTTGCTTCCTTTGCCTGCTCATGTTGCCAGTGAATTACTTGATTTTTTAGCTCTGTGGAACTCTGCTTCCAGAAGGGATAGCTCTGTCCCAAATCTCTGTGGTTTTCGCAGCTGCCAGAGCTATTAGGAGGCTGCTGCAGACCCCACTAACTTTGGCTCACTGAAAACGCACCCCAGGACCATCACCCAAGACCACAATCCAGATCTAGGCTGCTCAATGCAAGAGCACTTAGCCTCTGAATGATTGCTTGGCCCTCCTGCAGTCTGCAGGCCAGGAGCTCTGAAGCAGCCATGTGGAGGTGGCTGCAGGGCCACCGCTTCTTTGCCCTGGAGGCAGTTTGGCTGGACTGCTTTTCTCCCCCAAATTTAGCCGAGTTCCACTGACTTTTCATTTAGTCCTTGTTTCTTATGGTTTGATAATTCTGGAAATTGCCACAGCTGCTGCTGATTCACTGTCCTGAAGGCTCCAGCTGCAGCTCATCCTGGCTGCCCCGAGGCCAAGCCACGGTTTCAGGTTGGGCTGGTTTCAGCTTCCCAGTTTGCTGCCTGAGCCTTTCCTTGTCCTGCCTGCTAATCTGCATTCAGCAGGAGATGTGTTTTTCTCTATTTTTGTGAGTTTTGGAGTTGTTTAGAGTCATATATCATGGGTATTTGAGGTGGCTATGTAGGAGCTGCTGAACCTTGTTGTTTCTACACCGCCGTCTTGGCTTTCCTCTCATAATTTTAAATGCAAATTGACTAAATGCAATAAAATAAAAGAAAATGGCAGAATGGATGAGAAAACAAACCCCACAAATGAGAAGCGGAGATTCTCACTCTCACAATGGGAGGCTAGGTCAGAATTCACTCTGCATCAGATAAGTCCAAAAAAGGCTGGAGTTTCAGTCCTGCCATTGATCATCAGAGAACCCCACTATATTCTCTATTTAAGGAGGATTCTTAGGGAAACCATCTTTTCATTTCCCATCCAGTTGCGCTCCTGGACCAACTTCCCCCATTAGATTGTGTGTTCCTTATGGGCAAGGACAGGCATTCTAGGCTCTCATCCCCAAATTCCAACATCTGGAAGTCTTTAACATCTTTCATGTGGACTCTACATTAGATCTCTTTCGTGACATGGGTGAACACCCTTGGTGAACATGTAACTCCTTTTTAAAAATTCTTTACCTCATATGTCATTGAATTAAGGTTATTTTTGCTATATCTTTTAAGGACTCCCCTATAATTTTAACATGCAGAGGAGGTACTTTGTTATGGAAAACCTGTTAGGGGTAGTGTTTTGTTTTACTGAATTTGGTCATTTTGAAAGTCAAACTATTATAAGTGCACAGAGATCTTATATTTTTCTGGGAATTTAGAGTATGTTTAGTGGTCCCCTAAAACAAAGACACATGTCATTTATTTTATTTTTAAATAATATTTTATTTTCCTCCCCAATTACATGTTTAAAAAAATTTTAACAGGTTTTTTTTTTTAAGTTTTGAATTCCAAATTCTATCCCCCCTATCCCCTTTCCCTTTCCCAAAGATGGTAAGCAATCTGATATAGGTTATACATTTGCAGTAGTGTAAAACATTTCTGTATTTGTCATTTTGTACAAGACAAAAGGAATAAAGAAAGTGAAAAAATAGTAAGCGTCACTGTATATAGATATATCAGTTCTTTCTCTGGAGGTGGATAGTATTTTTCATCCTGAGTCCTTTGGGATTGTCTTGGATCATTGTATTGTCATTCACATGTCTTCCTCCATACAATATTATTGTTACTGTGTACAATGTTCTCTTAGTCCTGCTTACTTCACTTTGCATCAGCTCATGTAAGAAAGACCCATCTTTTTAATACCAGCCTTCTTCTGGCATACATATATGGGTACAAATCATTGAACAAATTGATTCTGAAGCAATGAAAATGAACTTCTTCCAGTTGGTGTGGTCAGGATGAGCAGGCTGCAGTGCATCACAAAGCAGGAATTTTCAAGGATAGGTGTTATAAATCAGGGCTTTTTATACTTTTTTCACTCACGACCCCTTTTTGCCTGAGAAATTTTTATGTGGCCCTTGATTTATAGGTATACAAATCTAAATTTACTCATAATAAATCATAAAGAAATTTATTTTAAAACAATTCTTTGGTATACATATAATTTTACCATTTATTAAAGATGAAAACAAATTTGCACGTTAATGAGATGGATATGCTTGTTTATTTTTACATAAAGAATTTAACCTTGTAGGTGGCGCAGTGAGTAGAGCACCGGCCCTGGAGTCAGGACAACCTGAGTTCAAATCCGGCCTCAGACACTTGACATACTTACTAGCCGTGTGACTTTGGGCAGGTCACTTAACCCCAATTGCCCTCCAAAAAGCAAAAACAAAACAAAACGAAAGAACAAAAAAACAAGAATTTAACCTTGGTGGAATATTTGCTGAGCATCTTCAACATTTCTCAGAGTTAATTGATACTTTGATTTTATAATTGTCTGTGCTAAGAATACTGCTTCTCATAAGTACGTAGTACAAAATGGCAGAAGTATATTTAGGGCTATTTCAGAAATTGTTGGAAATTCTGTCCTAATACCAAACCAAAATTAATTTTCATGATTTTTTTTTTTTAGTAAACAAGTTTTAAACGTATGTTTCTTGATAACTCAGCAAATTCTTCTTGAACTTTAATGATAGATGACTTACATTTCAACTGAGTATGGTATGATCCCAACTTAGTTTTTTAGAATCAAAATTTGAAGGGAAGTATTTCTGAGACTGTACCTTCAGGTACTTCAGATGAACAATTATAACTCTTACAATTAAATCTTTGCGAAGGTTATTTTCTATCTGTAGCTGTAAACATTTCTTTTTTTAAATTTCATTTTATTTGAGCTCTGTCATATTTACTCCCATGCCATAAGTTTTTGTTTCTTCAGTTTCTGCTGGGATATCTTTTTCTTTTGAGTAACCTCTTCTTCTGGTGTAGGAACAATTTGTTCCTTTTCAGTAAGTATCATGTCAATATGGCAAGGAGAATTCACGTATGGGTTGATTTGACCATGAGCCCTGTAAATATGTATGCCTTCACATTTTGGGAGTCTTGTTAAGCTGGATATGAGAATCCACATCCAAACCCTTCAGTTATGCGTTACTCTCTTAATTTTTAAGCGTATGCAACAAGAATTCAGCACTATTTTTGGGCCACTGACCTTGTGTCCAGCCTAATTGCTTAGCCTGGGCACACCTGTTAACTCCACCATTCTATCAACAGAAGGGGGGGAGCGCATCGTTTCTTCAGTGTGACATCTTTCACATACTTGGTAGCTTTGGGATATGCATGCCCTTGATAGCTTGGGCTGTTTCATAGGTGTTCTTGAAGTGGACCCAGAGATTTGAACCCCTTGACTTGCATGATGTTGTGGGATTCTCTGGATCAAGAGAGTATCTCACCATTTTAAATGATTACCTAGGACAGCTTAAGAAAAGAGAGCTGTAAACATTTCTAAATAACCATTTTCTACCCTGTTCTTCTATATATCACCTTTTTTAGTAAAACTTTTAATTTTCTTATGTTATATGTTACAATTTTTTCCTTGAAGCAACATGTTTAAATCATTGGGTTTTTGAAAATATCTAATAGCAGTTTTGAAAGCCTTGTCATTATGAAAAAAATTAATAAAATCAGATTTCTACTCAATCAAAAATATAACAACTTTCAGTTTCAGTAATTTGTTTAAACTTTGCATGGTTGAGAGCTACATGAGTTGATATGTTTTCTTTTTCTTGTCAATTTAGATGTACTACAGCCTCGTAATGAAGACTACAACATTGTCCTCAGTATTTTTACCTCTTCTAAATTTAGCCATTTATCCATAACCAAAAAAATATTTTGTCTCAAAATATAAATATCGCTAATAATTTCTGAGATACTAGCTTTAGTTCATGAAATTACGTTTGTGCTTAATTAAAAAAAATTGATGTTCACACTTATGTATACATATAGCAGTGATGGTGGAGAAATTTTATTAAAGGGCTTTTCTCTTAATGCAGTTAAACAGTTAATGTTTCTGTAAAAGAAAAAGATAACAGTAATTTTTAAAATCAAAATTCTAACACAATACAGTATAATCATTTGATGCTTACATGCTGAGGAATAACAGCAGGACAATATTAGAAGCCTTTATTTTCTGTAATTAAACTATTATGTCTGTGTGAGATCAGAGAACTTAGTATGTTCAGTAAAACCACTGCAGTTTATCACATACAATAGTCTCCAGTCTGAGCCAAGGTGTTTCTGGCAGTGTTCGTTGGGGTTGTGTGGAGGGAGTGCGAAGTGTACATGTAGTGTGTTCAGAACCAAGGCTGCAGTAGAGTCACATGATGCAGCACAGGGAAACACCTCGGATTGGGATTGTGACCCACAGTTTAAGAAGCACTGGTATAAATTATATCATCCAAGAAAAAAAAGACACAGGCCAGTCATGTGGTGCAAAGGGGATAGGGGGAGGAATCCAATGGGCTGCCCAGATAAAAAGAAATTGACTCCAAACTTGATGAGTCATTCATCTGCTTTTGTCACGTGAGCTTTGTTTCTGCCTTACCAGCTAACTGTTGCGCATTTTAGTCTAGGTGACACAGAGACATCTTAAGCTTACTGGAGCCAAAATGGAACTCGTTATTTTATACCCCAAGCCCTCTTCCACACTTAAGTATTTCCAGTCTCCCAAGTTTGTAACATTAGCATCATTCTGAGTTCTTCACTCTCCTTTACTCTGTGTTTTCAGTCAGTTGCCAAATCTTGCTGTTTTCTGCCTCTACAACAGTTTTCTACTTATAGCTAGGCTCTTGCCACCTCTAGTCTGTACCATTGTGATAAATTTCTTATTGGTTTCCTGTTCGTGTCTCTCCCCATAGCTTTAAGGACATAGCTGACTCTGTCACTCACCTTCTTCCTAAATCCCTGTGGTTGACTATGGAATTTTAGTATCCTTTGTATTTTCCATATTCTTTACCATTCTAGAAGACATATTAAGTACATCTTCTAGGAGTTGAGGAAGTGACTAGGCAAGAGGTATTAAGCCTAAGTGGAAAAGATTCTTAGTAATGTGTGCATTTAGTTAGCATTTGTGGAGCTGAACAACAGGGCATAATCTAGTCTGCTGGAGTAGATAGTCAGATGGGAGAGGCTTGTCAGGCTTTAAGGAACATTGAACAAAATAGGTTTAGGTGTCAGTTGGTCGGAAGGTACTTTAAGGCAAGGCAGTCTTAGGACCTCAGGAAATTCCATGGATGAATACTTTTCTACCTGGGTGTCTTGGTTATTAGTGTTAGATAATAAATCTAGGCAATAAAACTATTTTCTGGCCTGACTTGGAATTTGTCAGAATATACCAGATAGTTCCAGGATTTGTTGTAGTCTGGTCAGATATGACATTATAGTCAGCAGAGTTTTGTTTTTTTTCATCTCAAAGAAATGGGATAAGCATTTTTCTTTGTGTACTTTTGCACATACCTGACTCACTTTTTTTTTTCTTTTTTCTTTTTTTATTTCGTGCCAACACAAATGGTAGAGTCTGTATTGCTTTTGCCATAAAACTATCAGATTTTCTGGTTTTCCTGGATAGGCTATATAATAAAGTTGTGCAGTGACCATAACACTGGCCATTACTGCTTTTATCTACTGCTAACTGTAAAACATTAGTGGTCTTTGCAAGGAAATCTCTGGTTACCCTATGAAATGTACTAGAAAAACTGAATTCTGCACAAAACACAGAAGACATTTTTGTAGTCAGAAATCTATGGAAAATTCAAAACTAATGATAAAGTAACCAAAATGGGTTTTCTCTGTGTATTTAGGAATTTAAGGGAAGTTTGACTAACTATTCTATTCCATCTGGGTCTCAGTTTCTTTATCTGTAAAATGAGTCATTGCAACAGATGATATTTGTGGTTCCTTTCAGTTCTAACATAATATTTGATGTCATTTTATTTTGTGATTCATTTAAAAAGAGACCTGATAAAAGTCAGCAAAAGAAGGCTTCTCCCCGTCACTCTTTTGAAGTACAATAATAATGATAATAATAATAATAATAATAATAGTTTATGGTTGTGTAGCACTTTATAATTAAAAGTGATTTGTGTGTATTGTTTCATTTCATTTTCATAACAAGCCTGTGAGATATGTAGTATAATTGTTGCTGTGCCATTTTATTGATAGGCTTTGACTAGTAGAAGTTAAGTCTGTGACATGAGTAGTATGTATGAATTACTTGGGACAATCAGTAATTTTGATATGGTTTCAGTTTGTGGTAATAATAGTTAACGTATTTGTTTATACTGACAAGAGAGGCTCTCTAGCTTACCTTGACCAGATGAAACCAGAATAAGCCATTGTTCCCATGTTTAATTCTCTCTCCTTAAGTACTGGATTTTGTATTGCGTACTCATTTTAGTGCTCCCTTTTGTTAGTTTTAATTCTATGTCTTTTAAGAATGGCCATTTTTTCAAGGAAAAGTATAAAAATTTAAGCTCTTAAAAGCACACTTTAGTTACTGTTAGAGATACTGCCACAGCTGTTGGTTTTGGGGAGTCAGAAGTTTAAGAATCTTTCAACCCTACAATGAAAGAGGATCAGTTACACTAAAATGCAAGGGAAAATTTGTCAAAAATGAAAAACGCAAACTGCTGACAAATTATTGATATAAAAGAACCTAAATAATCCTCAAGAAATAAGCAAAGACCATGAGAGGGACGTGGAGGCCAAGGGAGCCGGGGGGAATATTGATTCCTTTGCAATGCAGTATGAGCTTGTTGACATTGAAAGAATAGCAAGAAGATGGTGAACAAATAGTTGCAGACCATTGCTGTGAAGAACTACTTATCAAGGGCAAGACAAAAGTGTATGAAAAGATGACTGAAGATTGGAAAAAAAGTAATTTTGATAGCTAAGACTCATTCATTCAAAGCTCAAAAACATGGTCAGAAGTTAGGTGAGCTTGTAAGATCTGAGTATCTTCATAAGCCTGTAAATGTAAATACTCAAAAGTGTTTTAGGAAACTTTTTCCTTTCTGTGGTCTTAGAAGTCTTATCCTCATTGACAGGAGGATGATCTTTGACAAATATATTGATAATGCTTGAGAAGAAGAGTTGCCTTAGAATTGCAGCTGTTCCCAAATGGCGTGGCACCATGCCATAGGTATTCTCGGTACTTATCCAAGAAATGGAGATAAGACTGAGTCCTCTCTTGATTTAAAAAACTCCTTTAAAACCTAGAGGTTTTAGATCAAGGCTAGACTTTGAAAAAATAGTCTCTTCAGTGAATGTATTCTTAATAAACCCATGTGATAAAAGGATGGTTTCATGATGAATTAAAAAATAATAAACCCATGTGATAAAAGGATGGTTTCATGATGAATTAAAAAATAAAAGATATCAAAATTTGTGACCATAGTGCCAAATTGTGTAAAATAAGTGATGGCAGCAAAAAGACATATTATTGGAAGTTTTTAAAGATATAAGAAGTTAGATGTTTATTTTGACAAATTTAATTCTTTTAATTTGTTCCAGTTAATATGAACATCACTGTGAGTGAGAGGACTCCAAATTCAGTGTTCTTTCCTAAAACAGCATGCTGCCTTTCATTGATTCAATAAAGCAAATTCTAGTCTGTATGTGTTATAAATGGCACATTTGTAATGCAGATGAAATTTAGATGGCCAACTTTTGAATCAGAATGAATTGTGACTAAGATATGAAACATATTCAGTGTATGTATCATAATCTCTGCCTTAAAAAAGGGAAAGATTAACAGATCAAAAGTCTTTAAAAGAATTGACTGACTAGCATTTTATTTTTCAGAAATCTCCCTGCCAAATCAGTTGAAGAAGCTTTACGTCATAGACAAGAATATGATGAAATGGTGGCTGAGGCTAAAAAACGAGGTATGAAATTATCAGAATTTACATCAGTAGTATAATTGATTCACTGATTTGTCTAACTAAGTGAATAAGGAGAATGAGATGTCTGCCAAAAATACATTAAAATTTGAATGATACTTTTTCTGAAGTGATTCTTTATCTAAAAACCCAGTAGTTGTGCTTTTTATTTATTTGATTGCTTCCTTAAAATAGTTTATTTACTTTAGTTCAGCTTTAATTGAGGGAATGCTATGGTAATCTTCACCAAAAACCTTGGTGAAGAACACGGTGCCCTTCTATGATCATATCTGATTTTCAGGTATGCTATATTTATCAGGGAAAATTGGAGAGCAGATAAATTTGCTGTTTTCGCAAAGGTACTCATTTTATTTTATTAAAACAAATAGTAGCTCATATTGCTTCTACTTCTATCTTCATTTATAAGCTTTCTTTAATGATTTTCATCTTTGATGTAGTTTTATCTTTTTGATATTTTAAAATTAAATTACTTTAAGTATTGAATGTTTTAGGAAAAACTTCCTAAGTGGGAATATGATTGAATTTGGAAATGGGTTGCACTAAAATTGCTTTACTGACTTTGAGGCTTTCAGAAAAATACTTTCTTTTCTCCAGAATCCCAGTTGTTCAAACTGTCACTTTTTATTGCCACCTCTTTTTCTAAGCTGTGATACTAATAATAGTAATAATGCTGTTTCTTATACAAACAATATTATTTGGAGTAGCTAGGTGACACAGTGAATAGAGTACTGCCCCTGGACTCAGGAGGAACTGAGTTCAAATCCCGCCTCAGACACTTAGCCCTACGTCCTTTGGCAACTCACTTACCCCCAGTTGTCTTGCCTTTTCCCCTCCGAAAAAACAAACAAAAAAACCCACCCCAGTATTATTTGCTAAATGCTAATTAATGCAGGATACTTCTTGTTCTTAAGATGACTGCTCACATAAATTTAAAAATTAGCAGGGGAGATATGTTTTAGACCCATGTTGTCCTTGGAGTAGGCGTCTCTCAGTTGAGAACATAAACCCTGCCTATCTCATCCTTTACAAATAATATAAAATAAAAAATTATGTTATATTGACAACTGCATTATAAATGTGTTAATATAGAAGATATTTTTATAATACTTCCTATTTTTACATCACTTTACAGTTTATAGATTGCTTCCTGATACATTTTATTTTCACAGCAGTGCTATGAGGGAGATAAAGGAGGCATTATTATTAACCCCATTTTACAGATATGAAAACTTAGATTCAGGGTGGTTATGATTTGTCTAAGATCTCACAGCTAATAAATGCAACAGCTGGGACTAGATTGTTGGCTTTCTGATTCCTAGCTCAGTGTTCCTTTCTTTTTCCTATTGCTATAGCAATAGCAGAAATTAATCATCCCAGAAACACTTACTCATGGCTTTTGCGAAACTTGTGAAGGTAAGGTTTCCTCCCCATATACATAATAAATTGTTTTTATCTTAAAATAATTCTTGGTTTGCAGTCACTAAACATGACATGCCTGCTATGTGCCAAGTATTGTGCTAAGCTCTGAGAATACATACATACATACATACATACATACACACACATACACATATGTACATACTTATATATACACACACAAACATATATGTGTGTGTGTATATATATGTACATATGTGTGTATAACAAATATAATCCTGTCCCCAAGTAAACTTATTATATCTATTGGGAAAAGACAACATAAAAAAGGAAGGTGAAGAGGAGGGGAGATAGAAAAAGGTGCCTGATGGAAAGGGCAAAAGAATTGGCTCAAAGCAGTGTAGCCGGTGAGAAATGTGGAGATCGGTTCTGAGCCTCCTCTTTAAACAGAGGCCATGGATTTCATGGCCCTGCCCTCCAGTCAGAAGTGACTAATGAGATGTGCAGACAAGGCAGATCAGTGTTGTAGGATAATGAGATTTTCCCCACTGATGAGTTTCCTGGGGAAGGAAAACATGATGGAGAGGGCCAAAGAAGTTCAAAAGCAGTAAGACTGATGGGAAACGTGGAGAAAACCTGTGCTGAGGTTATGTGAAGTTAATAATTATTCCTGATTAATTAAATTCATTTTTCTACACAGAATTTGCAGTATTTCTAATATTGAATTCCTAGATGTATGCTGTTAATGAAATAACACCATTAAATTTATAGTTTTTCGTTTATACTACTTAAAGTAGTAATCAATGAGTAGAAGATTCTAACAATTCTTTTTCTTTTTACTGATGAAGAGAAAAAAGTGAGTGTAGTAATAATTTAGTATAATTGATTTTTTCTAGACCTGTGATTCATATACTGAAATCCTGAAGTGCAAATTCCTTCCACCAATAGAAGATAATTAGCTAGTTTATAAATTATAATATTAGAGATTTGCCTGGAGTACTGTGATTTTTAAGCAAATTACCCAGGATCACACTGTCTAGAATGTGTCAAGTACAAGATTTGGACTTATAGTCCCTTTCTTCAAGACTAGTTTAGTTAACTCTTATGCATTGCTTCTTCATTTCTGTTATAATAATCTCAGTTTTATCTAGTCCTTTTTAGTTTACCAAGTGGTGGATATCTGGAGACTTAAAAATATTGTGTTTATTTCAAATATATGTTGTGTTATTGATTTGGTACTTCTTTATGAATTTTGTATAAGCAAAGAGAAATCTTAAAAACAATAGCAGAAAAGTGATAAGCATACCAGCTTAGTCTCATGATGGTTTTTATGTCATACTTACTGAACACCATGTAATTCTAGGAAAAAGTTGTATACCAGTGTGAAAGAAGGGTATCTATTGGTTCTTAAGGAAGTTAAATTTTTAATAGATATTTTTTGATATCTTTTGTGGCCTACATTTTCCTCTGTCTCTCTCCCTTTTCATCCTTTCTAGTGAGCCATCCTTTTTTATAAAGAATTAGGAAGCTGTACTATAAAAATTATTCCTAGTGCTTTTAATCCTTTGGTAAACAAATTTGTAGATGTCTTGATTTTTTTTTAAGGTTAAGAAAGAAGAGAACAGTATATAACAGTTAAAAAAACATTAGATTTATGAATTAGGAAACCTGTGTTCTAATCCCAACCCTGCTGTTAACTAGTTATGTGACCTTGCAGTTAATATCACTGAGTTCCTTTTTAAAATGAAAAGATTGGTGTTTCACAGATAATACACAGGAGGCACTGGATTTTTGGGACTCTAGCCTCTAACACATTCACTCTTGATCAGCTTAGACAGGCATACACCTTTGGAGGGGTTCATAATCTTTATTCTAGTCTAGTCTTCTCAAAAGTGTTGCTAATTATGGGAGAATTGGCTCCTACAGCATTCTTTAATCACCCTTGCAGGGACGGACAAGAAGGTGGGGCAACTAACCTTACCCTTCTATGGGGTCAGTCAAGATAGGGACAGCTTGTTCACTCCCCTTAATCCCCTCAAGTCTCCGTGGGTGCCAGTTGACGCAAGTATGTGCATTCCTGTATACCAGTGGTTCTCAACCTTCCTAATGCTGTGACCCTTTAATATTCGTATGTGGGCATATCTGCACGTGGGTGGACCCCCCTGGAGATGGATAGAGGAGCAGTGCCTTGGTACCTAAGACCACTGGAAATATGTTTTCTGACCCCCAAAGGGGTTGCGACCTGCAGGTTGAGAACCGTTGCTCTATACATTACCCATGATTACCCCTCAACTGACCAGTGTCCACTTGCTTTCTAGGGCAATAGACAAAGAAGGCATCTTGCCAGCATTAAGCTCACAAATTAACTTTAGCAGTATCATTGTTTATAGCAATATACTTTAGCCTGGGAGTAGTAAATATCAGTTATGTCACCCCCCTGTATCTCACGGCACAGTCTCAATAGGACTCTCTGTCACTATGATTTTAGGAATTGCAATCTAGGATCTTTGGGGCTTTTCTGGGAGTTATTATCTAACCTTGGAAACTAGACATTGCATCGGACCTTGAGAAATTGAACTCTAAAAAAGATAACAAAATCTTCCTTACAAACAATTGGACAAGATATTTTTTAGGTCCCTTCCACTGCTGGTTATGAAATGCCTTTAAGTATTCAACTTTCATAGTTGAACTTTTTTCCTCTCTATTCCTGTAATCAGAAACTTTGAAAAATGGCAGCTTTATAGACTTAGTTAAAAGTAACTTTTATTATAAACTTGGAGAGTTTTAAAATGATTTATTTAAAGTCATTAAATTCTTTAATGTTCAATTCAGAAATTAAAGAAGCACATAAAAGAAAACAAATAATGAAAGAACGGTTTAAACAAGAAGAGAATATTGCAAGTGCGATGGTGATATGGGCCAATGAGATACTACCAAATTGGGAAGGAATGTAAGTAAGAAGAATTTCCTAGAAATTATATATTTTATGCATTTTCTTTCCAATTTTTCCTTATTTCTCATCTATCTTTTGACTCTAGTTATGTAGTTTGAATCCAGCGTAATTATAGAACACAATTCTCAAAAATAATCACTCCTTCCCTTTGAAATGCTATATTTTTGTCCTTTGATACTATGAAATCTAAAGAAAGAATGCATTGCATTCTGCCCAAAAGTTGTAGGCTAGATAAGTCGTGCTATAACTATTAGTTTCACTATTAAATAACCTTTTTTTCTCCTTTATTTCAAGGCGTGGTACAAGAAGAGTTCGAGAATTGTGGTGGCAAGGACTGCCCCCTAGTGTTCGTGGGAAAGTATGGAGTCTAGCAGTGGGAAATGAACTCAATATCACTCCTGGTTTGTATTATATGTTCACACATATACCAGTATATGTGATATCAGTGATATGTGTTCAGTTAAATTCAAAGGATATTAAACATTTACAATATGCTGCATACTGTCCTCGGCATTGGGGATACAAAGATGAAGCAAGATGCAATCTCTGCCCTCAGAGAATTTGTAATTTAATTGAGAAGGGGAAAGGGGTAGAGGTGGTTAAGAGTATAGATTTAAACATCCTTTAGCCCCATTCTTATTTTTAAGGTGAGGAAACCAAAATGGAAAGTGCCTTGCCCAAGATCATAAATGATCACGGTAGGAGATTTGAAGTTCTCTTGACTCCAAATTCAGTGTTTTATATTTATTTATTTTTGTTTAAACTGTACTCTATCCTCTAGTTAGTATGAACTCCTTGAGAGCAGGGACTGTCCTGATTTTTTATTTAAATATACCCAAGCATTTAAGTGCTTAGGATATAGTAAGCACTTAATGCTAGAAGGACTACAATTTTAAGAATATCTCCAAGGACCAAGCAAATTTTTCTATCAGTTGCTGTGGCTGGCTCTTCTAATTGAATAAAAGCAATTAATTCATAAAGACAATTAAACTGTCATAAATACAGAAAGGATCCAGACAGTGATTTAAGGCTTAAGATGGGTGAGATCACGTATCTTGAAAGAGCAGAGTCACTTCTCAGAGATGAGAGACATCAGAAGTAGAATTTGAAAGATTTCAGCAGGTCAAGATGGTAAAGGTCATGATTTCGAGCACAGTTGATAGTGTATTGTAAGCACTGAGGGGAAGGGTAGGAAAATATTGAGGAGGAGCTGGTTGTGCGTAAATAGGAAAAGTATGTAATAAAATTGGAAAGACATGCTCAAAGACATTGAATGTGACAGTAAGGATCCTGTATTCAGTTTAGTAGGCAGCAGGAGTGTGTTGGAGGTTTTTAGATATGGGGATGATATGATCAGGCTTTTGCAATAGGAAGATTTCTTTGGTAGCCTTGGGAAACATAAATTAGAGAGGGGAGGAATAGTTGCTTTGGAGACTGTTTTAAGAGTTCATGCAAGAGGTAAATGAAGTCTGAATTGGGATAGTGGCAGTTAGTAGAAAAGGAAGCAAGAATGTCAGAGATAATAGAGGTAACTCTAACAAGGAAAGGAGCTGGCAGCGAGACTCTTCTATTCCCACAATGAAGGAAGGCCTCTGATGATCATATTAGTAGGGAAAAAACAGGGTTTCACAAGTGATAATCCATAGTAGACATTTTTCCCATCCCACAGTTGACTGAAGGATGTAAGAAATGCAATATTCCACTGTACCCCTCCATAGACTTCCAGGCCATCACTCTTATTCTGGGTTTACTTTCCTTTCTTCTGAATATTAACCCAGTAGTTAACCAGTTGAACCTTACATTTTCCTCTGCTCTCAGATCCCTTGCACCCTTGTCCTAACATCCCTCATCCCTTCCCGCAGTTTATCTGTGGATCTGCTCCCTCCATTCTTACTCATGTATTGATGATATGTATTCAAGGATGTCACACGGATGGTGCTGACTGGGTCCACTATGAGTTTGTTATTTGATTTCAGTGTGTGCCTCACTGTTGCCCTGTTTCCTCCTCCTTCACTCCACCCTACCTGATTTTTTATCCTACTGTGTACAAAGGCCATTCCAGAGCTGCTCTTTTCAAGCCTCTTATACCACCCTTCCCAAAGACAAAATCAATCATGGTCCCTTCCCTCAAAGAACTAAAGTGTAACCACATTAGTTGATTAATTAATTGGTTGGTGATAGTTTCAATGAGTCTTTCTTTTTCAGATAGCCAAAAGCTAGCTAAGGAACCAAAATAATAATAAATATTTAAATAGTGCTTTGAGTTTGCCAGGTACTTTACATATATTTGCATTATCTTACTTAATTCTCAGAACAACCCTGTAAGGTAGGTGCTACTATTATTCACATTTTACAGATGAGGAAACAGGCTGAGAAAGGTTAAGGAATATGCCCAGGGTCATACCACTAATGTGGGAAGCAGTATTTGAACTCAATTACTGTTCTTTTCAGTTCCAGCTCTCTCTCCATTGGACTGCCCAGCTTCAGTTGAATTGTTTGTTGGTAGTTCCCTGTGTGTGTCCCCCCCCCCCAATCTTTATAAGTGCTATTTCAACAGCAGCATGTGTGATTTTTTCTGGGGTTCCATTGTGTGGGCATCTAGCACAGTTCTCTGCATATTGTTCAGTACTTACTGATTCTTGATGAATGATTGAATGTCTAAGTCAAAGAGAATTGTGCCAACTAAGGGCTTCAGTAACTACATTACTGTTGAGCTAGGAAAGTTTTTATTTCTTTTTTACTCTCATAAACATGAATTTATTGAGTAAATATTTGAATATAAGTGCTTCATTCTTATTATTTGATCTTAAATTGGTCTTTATTTTTCTTTTGCAGAACTTTATGAAATTTTCCTCTCCAGAGCAAAGGAACGATGGAAAAGCTTCAGTGAAACAAGTACAGAGAATGATGTGGAAGGTGTGTCCTTGTCGAGTGTCATATTTTTTTTAGTTATGTGAGGATGAGTCTTTGTTGTCATTAACGTAATATTAATATATTTGTGCAGCGCTTTTTCACTTGATCCTTTTATAACCCTGTAGGGAATGGAAGATAGATGAATAATTTCTTTGTTTTTCAGATGTAGAAACGGAGAGACGCCTGGACTTAGAACTTTGGAATTATCTTTAAGTTAACTCATCTCTCATTGTTATCCTCTATCTAGTCAGTCACTAAATTTGGAATGTCTGACTTTGTATTTTTGCTTCTACTGCTCTCATCACTCCGTATCTAATATGCTGCTGTAGCCTTCTAGTTGATTAGCCTGCTCTTCTCCACTTCCTCAGAAAAACAGATAAATCTCAAAGTGCCACTTTCATTATACTCTTCTGCTCAGGAACGTGCCTACCACATCAATTCAGACATGCTGAATAAATGCTACTTCGGAGAGCCCCAAGAAGGTAGAGATGAATTTGGGGACTTAGGCCTTGAAAAAAGAGGGGAATGTGATATGAAGCAAGTGATAGGGGATGAGAAAAAAGGTATAGAAAGGTAGCCGGAACTATATGAGCCCAGGATATGATCAACAAACCGTGTGTAGAGTGATTTTATGGAGGCGGCATGAGCACATGACTTTGTAGCGTCTATGCTATGCTCCAGTTTGATGTCCCTTTTTAATATTTTGTATTATTCAGCTCTCTCTGGTATAAGTTATTTAAATAGCTAGATGTCCACACCTAACTGAATCATTCAGCCATCTTTTCCCATCTTCTTAAGGATATCATGAGGCACTTTGTTGAAATTACAATCTGCTGTGGTGCAGTATTTCACAGATTACCATTTTGTTCATGCTAGCATTTAAAAAAAAGACAAACAGGTTACACTGGCATACATACATTGGCAAAGGTTCTTTATGAACCTATACTAGATAACAATGTTTACTGCTTTCTTTTGTAAGTAATCACAATCTATCTTTTTAAATAATTCATGGTAGAGTTTTCCTGGGAATCAACTGTAAGTTTTTCAGTTACTAGTTTTACAGTCGTTAGTTTTTAGAATACAGTCTTTTCCACTTTTTATAAATAGGGTTAATACTTCCAGCTTAAGTGTTCTCTTCTTATCTCCTCACCCATCTTAGGCTGTAACTCCCATCTCCTATATGGTTGTTTTATTTTCTTGTTTCACTTTTGAAGACCATTTTCCTCATTATGGAGTATTGAAGCAAAAGAGTGGAGCAGTAATTCTACATTCTCTCCCCTTAACAGTATGTTATCCTCCACCAAAAGTGGGCCTAGCCCTTTCTAGTTAGCCATCTTGATCTGGAGGAGAAAAGAGTATTTTTAAAGCTTCCTTTCTTATTTTAGTTGGTTTTTCTGGATACCTTGTTTTACAATTGATCTATTCCCCTCCTCTCTGTCCCTAACCCTTACCTTTCTTTATAACTCTTTTGAAAATACAAGCATACTAGAGAACATTTAATTTAGATGCATTAACTTTTTCTTCATTTGGAATGTTTTGTGACTTTCCTCCCAAGATGAAATAAGTTTATTCCTTCCTTCATTTAAAAAAAATTATTTTAGAGTCAAACACTACAACACAAATACAGAATAGAGAAAAGAAGCAAAAGCCTATCATAAGCTTAAATATTGGAACTTAAATACAAAGTAAGAAAGGAAAAAAAAGCATGTCATGTGCATAACAGAACATAAGAGAGGCTTCAAAGTATTGTAACAAATTTTCATTTCGAGAAAGCCTGTGTGGTAAATATTACACATTATGTTGAGAGCTGCCATGTTTTCTTTACTTCCTTGTAAGTTCTTTTGTTCTCTGCTGTGCGTTTTTTTTACTTTGTTCTTTTTTCTCCCTCTCTCCCAGAAGACTACAATTAAATGCAGATTTATTTCTCTATACCTATAGACATATACTTTCCCAAACAAATTCTATTCCTGATCTTTGTTTTTATGTTTATGCCTATCTCTGGTTTCCTATTCCTGCTGCCTCCTCTACTTCTATTTGCTGCCTTGCTCCCCCTGTTAGTTGTTTACCTCCTCCAGAAATCCCTCCCCATCTTCTCATTCCTTGAATCTGAACACCCTTCTATATCCTCCTGTAGCCTATTCCTTCTGTCTCCCCTCTAGAGATCCGTCCCTTATCCTCTCATTTCCATTGATCTAAACCCCATTCTATGCCCCTCTTTTGCCTATTCCCTCACCTTCCCCTCTAAAGATCCCTCCCTTGTCCTCTCCTGCCTCCCTATACCCTTACTATTTTATTTCTTCTGAATTTAGAAGACTTTTATCTTCTTGTAAATATATATGTACTGTTCCCTCTTAAACCCATTCCCAGTGAAAGTAGGTTCCTAGAACCACTAGCCCTCCTCTCCCATATAGTTTCTCTGTATTGGTTCTTCTTGTACCTCATTTGTATAAAATAATTAATCTTTTTAGCTGTTCATACATGCTTTTACATTTTAAATTCATATCATACTCAGGTTTACCCCAATCTTTCTTATGAGCTACCCAATTATTAGTGAGAGTCTTAGACATGTTTTGCATTTTACATATATAAAAAGTAAACAGTCTATCCTTTGAATTTCTTGTAAGCAGCCTTTGGTGTGTACCTTATGTGTGTACCTTATGTTTCTCTTGGCTCTTGTATGTCAGATCTTCTATTAAGTTCAGGTGTATTTGATTTTTTTTTTTTAACAAAGTCTTGGAGGTCTGACCGTTGACCAAATGTCCATTTTTTTTTCATTCAGGATTATGCTTGACGTTGCTGGGTATGATATTTTTGACCAGAGCCATAATTCTGTTGCTTTTTTGATATGTAGTTATCCAAGACTTGTAGTCCTTCAGTGTTTCCACTGCTAGGTCTTGTGTGATTCTAATTGTGGCACCGTCATGTTTAAATTGTTTTATTTTTGTTACTTTTAGCATTTTATCCTTGAACTGGGAGTTTCAGAATTTGAGTATGATATTCCTGTGAGTTTTCCTCATAGGATCTCTTTTAAGTGACTGATGGATTTCTTCTGTTTCTACTCTCTCACCTTCTTCTAATGCTTTAAGGACAATTTTCTTTAATTATTTCTTGTATTATTATACCAAAATTCTTTTTTTGATCATAGCTTTCAGTTAACCTAATTATTAACCTAATTATTTTTATGTTTTCTACTCCTGATCTGTTCTCTAGATCTTTTGTTTTTCTTATAAGAGGTTTCACTTTCTTTTATTTTTTCATCATTCATATTTTGTTTAATCATTTCTTGATCTCTTATAATTTCGCTGGCTTGGCTTTGTACAATTCTAATCTTCAAGGTGTCTTTTTCTTCCTTCAGATTCTGGATCTCCTTTTCTAATTGGTTGACTTTCCTTTCATAATCTTCTTGTTTTTCTTGGATTATTCTTTTTTTCTTTAGTTTTTCCCTCCATCTCTGTGATTTGATTTTTAAAGTATTTTAAAATATCTTCTATGAATTCCTTTTGGGCAAGTGACCATTTGCTGGTACTCTTTGGGGTAGAGGAGAGTTTCTTTGCTTCAGTATCCTCTTCTGAAGATGAACCCCAGTCTTCTCTATTCTCATAGCTTTATGTGGTTGTATTCTTTCTCCTTTGTTTCTACATTTTTTGTGATCACTTAATTTTTGTGATCACCTCTAGCCCTGGGGTCCTGGGGGATGGTGCCTCTTGCCCCAGATCTTCAGATCTTCCTTCTAGCCTGGAACCAAAGTTAAACCTCCAACCTCCCAAAAGTGCCCCTAGCCAGGGGCTTTCTGCCTCACTGCTTTTAAATTCACCTGGTGTGTGCTCTTTCCTTCTCACCTTCTCTGCTCTTCACAGCACAGCTGGATCTGATGTTCCTTGTCAGCAGAGGTTTCCCCAATCTTCTCTACCTCAGATGCCCAACTCCCTTCACTGACCTGGGGGTAAAAGTCTCTGTGGCTGGGGGCTGAGGCAGCTTCTCAAAAACCAACTAATCAACTAATGCCAGTACTTGCCACTTGTCGTTTAAGTGGCTTCCTACTTGCCTAGAGATTTTTACTCTTCCCTGGGACTAAACCTTGTTCTGGGATTTTTCTTCTGATCTTTTCAAATTGTCCCAGGAAGACCCCTGTTGTGCCCCTATTCTTATTTATTTTTACCTGCACTTTGCTCTGAGGTGTTATTTTATCTCTTTTGTGGGGAAAAATCTTGAAAGCATGGAATTTTCTGAACTGTTCTGCCATCTTTGCAGAATTCTCTCATGTTTTGTGATTTTTACATTCATGAATGGAATTTTTATTTTTGTAAAGCCTTTTATCCCTCTTGAGTTGTATTTTCACTTAAAGTTTCTAAAGCATGGTGTTATGTACTTTTCTGATTTCAAAAAGTATAGGGGTGTGTGTTTATAAGTTGGTTTTATATACATATAAATATATTTGTATATATGTATGTATATAATACATATATATATATATATATATAGATACCCCAATTTCTGCACATGTGCACAGAAATATTTATATACAAGTATATAGAAAATATTTCTCAAATCTTTTTTCCTATCCATTCAAACTATCTTTAGACTTTCATTTCTTTTCCTCTTATAATAGCCTCCTGATTGATTCTCTGTCTCTAGTGTCTTTCACCTATATTTCATCTCTGACACACCTGCCCAAATAATCTTTTTAGTCTACTGGTCTGACCATATAACCCTTAATGTGTACAAGAAACTCTAGTTTCTCCCTAACTCTTATTATAGGGAGAAATACAACTTTTTTGTCTGGCACAACACTTTCTGCAGTCAAGACTACCTTTTCAACTTTATTTTATAGTACCCTCCTTTTCAGTTCCTGTAGTCTAGCCAGATTGTATTACTGGCTCTTTCCCAGTGTTTTCTTGACCTCTCTCATATGAACTCTGTGTTTGTTGTCATCGAATACATTGTGATGTAGGGGTTAGTGGGTTACTAACCCATTCATACTTGATGACTTCAGGATTCAATGACTATATTAGATGCATCCATTTGTGGCATTTTTTATTTTTGTATAACCATAGGATTAGTGTTCATTTTCCTCATGGTAGACTACAGTCATATTAGTATCTCCTTGAATCATTCTTAGGGGGAGGCCGTTTCAACACAGAGGACATACAGTCCTGATTTTAGGGTATTGTGAGGAAAACAGCAACTTTTGTTTTCTCCCTATTGTCAAAGTGGAGCTAGGGCTTTTATGCTTTAGTAGTAATAGGCTGCCTAAAAGTTATCTAGCCCACTTTCATATCCTTTTCAATTTCCTATCATTCTTTTCAACCACTATACTTTTAACATATACCAAGCTACCTCTTAGTTTTTAATTTTTATTATTATTATTTTTTTGGTGAGGCCGTTGGGGTTAAGTGACTTGCCCAGGGCCACACAGCTCAGAAGTGTCAAGTGTCTAGTCAGAGGCCACATTTGAACTCAGGTCCTCCTGACTTCAGGTGCTCTATCCACTGCCACCTAGCTGTCCCTGCTAAGCTACCTTTTAGCATTAAATAGTGTTCAGTGGTTTGCAAACCTTAATGTGTATAAAGGCCAGCCATTTCTACTATTGTTGCTGTTATTTCCTCATTCTTGCCTTGAAAACCTCAAAAAAACTTAACTTTCACTTATGCTTCCATTTACTTCAATACCCATTTTCAACAGCACTTCATAATCTCCTCCTAGATGTCTCTACTCTTTAGCTTCTCTTTCTCCAGGTTGGTTCTCTTACTTGTCTGACTGTTTCTTGCTCTTCTTTGCTAGATCTTCATCTAGGTCACTTCCACTAATTGTAGGTAACGTCCAAGTCTCTGTTCTGGATTTTTCTCTTTTCCCTGTACTCTGTCTCTGCAGGATCTTTTTAGCTTGGATGGATTTGTTTATCTCTGTACAGCTCTCTGTCTTGTATCACCAACTGCCTTTTGGATATCTTAAAAGTGATCATAAGCATCTCAAACTCAATATATCCAAAGAAGAACTCATTATCTTCTCCTCCTCCCCAGCACTTCCCTTTTCCATTTTTCATATTACTGTAAAAGGCGTCCTTTTCCTCATCACAAAACCTCAGGGTTATCCCTACCTCCTCACACTCACCCAACATAGCCAAGCCCTTGTCTAATCTTATCTCTTACTGTGACCAGCACAGTTGGATGGGCTAGGAACCAGTGAGTAAAGAGAGGGGGATGTATTTGATAGTCTTTATTCCAGAGCCATTTCATAAGGAGCCAAAGGTACTAGGAGTTTACAGGGTTTATATGCCCCTAGCAGAAGAACTTACTTAACCAAAATGCAAGGACTCTCTTTTGGCCTTGACCACTCCCTCTCTCAGCCTAAGGCTAGTTATTCATTAAGATTTCATCCTAGGACGACCTCTGGAGGCACAAACAAACAAGGAGGTGTAACAAGACTAGCAGATTAACTGCCCTGAATCTTCCTTCCTTATTCATAGGACCATGTCCTGGAGGCATTAATAAGCAAAACTATACTACTCCTGAATATCTGCCTTGTGATCTTATAGAAGTTATATATGGAGAGAGGGGACATTCCATTAGTGGTGCCCCGGGGACCTCTGAAAGTCCTCTACATCTCCCCCATTTTATTTATATCTAGGAGAGGAGAACATTCCATTAGTGGAGCCTGGGGAGACTCCTGGAAGTTCTCTACAGTCTTTCTTACCTTCTTACCTTCACACCTCTGATTTATGCCCCATTCTTCCACATAACTGCCATCCTGGTGCCACGCCCTCATCATCTTATGCTCAGAATACTGTGATAACTTTCTGTTTGGTCTTCTTGCTTCAAATTTCTTTTTATTTTTGTACGTCTGCTCAGTTCCCAAAGTTATCTTCATAGAGCCCAGGTCTGATCTCATTATCTTTCTTGTTTCCTCCCCCTCTCTGAAGAGGTACCCAAAGAGAGTTAGGGCTGCCCGAGACCCCAAAATACCAACATGCCGGTCCTGTGGAAAGAATTCCACTCAAGTCTTCTCAGCCAAAGAAAAAGTAAAGTTTATTGAAAGTTCAAATTCGCCATATGGGGTAGACTCTTAAGGAGCCAGTCTGTGCTAGGTTGTTCTTTGGAGCTTTCACACAGAGCAAGTCTATGCTATGCTATTCTATGGCACTCCCACAGAGCAAGTCTGTGCTAGGGCATTCTGTGGTGCTCTCACATAGATGGAGGGAAAATGGGGTCTTATATACAGAGGAATCTAGGGGTGGTTTAGAGGAGGAGCCTGGAGAGGGTCTTCAGGAGGAGCCAATGAGGTCAAACTCTAGTAATGAGTTTGGGGAGGGACTTAAGGTGGAATTAATGAGGTCAATGCAAGGGTGATTTGATATTTTGATAGGCAAGGGTTTCCCAGAGCATGTACCTCAAAGATTCAAGGAAAGCTCAAGGGGGAGGGTGGTCCCAGAGCCTACACCTCATCATCTCCACCTCCCATTCAGTAAACACCAGTGGCTCCCAAGTCACCTCAGGATCAAATATAAATTCCCTCATCTACCATGCAGGTAGATAGTCAACCTGGACTCTTTACACTCTCTCATAGTGTTATACCTGTTTATACCTTTGTAATGTCTCTCTTAGATATTTCCTTCTCTCCTCTGATAGTGCTTCCATTCTGGTTTAGCCCTCCTCCATGCCTGTACTCTTGTTATAGCATTTTGGTTGGTCTCTCTGCCTCAGGTTTCTGCTCCAGTCCATCTTCTCTACTCAGCTGTCAAATTGGTCTTAAAAATGCAGCTCTGACCATGCTCACATAACTCCCCTCTTCCCCATTTTATCAACCCCATTGACTCTCTGTTACCCCAGGTTCAATTATAAAAGTGCTTTGTTTGTTGTTCAAAACCCTTTATGACCTGGTTCCTTCCTCCTTTTCCAGTCTTCTTACTCCTAACACATTCTCTGCAATCCATTGACACTGGCCTTGCACAAAATGCTCCATCTTCTACTTGAGGCATTTTCACTGACTGTCCCCGTGCCAAGAATTTTCTCTTTCCTTGTTTCCTGCCCTGGCTTCCTTCAAGTCTCAGCTAAACTCTGTCTTCCACAAAGAGTCTCTTGTGGTCTCCCTTAATGCTAGTGCCTTCCCACTGCTATGATCTCTAATGTATCCTGTGTCAGTCTTGTTTGTGTGTAGTTGTTTGCCTGTTGTCTCCTCCATTAAATTAAATTTCTTGAGAACAAGTACTGTCTTTTACCTCTCTTTTATGTCTAGTACTTTACTGAGTTTCTGGTCCAAAGTAAGTACCTAATAAATGCTTATTGACTGACTAGCTTGGTATTTAAAGCTCTTTAAACTGAAATCCTTCCTTGCTAATCTTACTGCACTCTCTCAGCTGTCCAGCCACATTGGCTTTCTTTTAGTCTTCATACAACATTCTGTCTCCTGATTCAATGCCTTTATAGTAGCTGTCCCCCATGTCTGGAATGCAGTCCTTCTTCACTCCTGCCACTTGACTTCTCTGGCTTCCTTCAGGACTCAAATCCTACCTTCTACAAGAGACCTTTCCCATTCTACTTTACTGCTGGTGCCTTTCATCTGAGAATACTTTCCTTTTGCCTGTATATATTTTATGAATACCTGCTTATATACATATTGTCTGCCTCATTAGAATGTGAGCTCCTTTTTCTCCTTTATTTATGCTAGATCTTCAGACATATATCCCTTTGGAATTTTGTCTTCTTTATTTCTTCTAATTGTTTTTCATAGGATGTGGATATCATTTCAGTGGTCTGGTAGAACTCTATTTTGACACCATTTTGTCAGTGTGTGCTAAAATATCCTAACCAGAAGAGGAATCCAGTATTCTTTATGTGATCCAATCAAAGTGGAGTTATTTCTGTATTATCACATTATTTTGTCCCTTCCCCTTCTTTAAATAAATGCAACCTATAATTATAGTAGCATAAGAGAATTAGTTACTGAGATTCTGCCTAATTTAAGCATTGAGTTGATGCATTTAGACTAGATAGTCTAGTCTTTCAGTTTCAGTAACCATAAAGAATATTCTGGGGTTTTTTAAACTTAGCCCTATTGTACCTGACACTTTCATCTTGGAGAGATCTTTAGATTCTGGTTGATGAAAAAGAAGCTTTTTTTTTTTTAAATAAAAATTACTTAAAAACTATAGTCATAATTTCAGGTGAAGTTAACCTTAGATTATCTGTATGAGATATAACTTTAGCAAATTTTAAATATCTTGAGTTGGTTTCCTTTGATGCCTTCTTTACTAAGCCACTTTTCCCTATTGTTTAGTTTAGTTACCATAAGCAGAAGTATTTTGCTTTGGTTTTGGTCTTGGCTATCCAGACCTGTGATCTTATTAATGTGGGGAGCAGTTCTAGTTTGGAAACTCATTCTGCTGTTATAATAAAATTTTTTATTCACATCCTTATGAAAAGCATTATTTTTCAGAGAAGAAGAAAAGTAAAGTAGAGAAGAAAATAGGGCTCAAGACCCATGGGGTGGACACACCCAAAGAAGGAAATGAATGATGACCCAGCACAGAAGAGTGAGAAGGAACAGTAAGATAGGAGAACCAAGAGAGTACAGTGTCATTGAAGCCAGAGGAGAAGGGGATGATTGATAGGGTCAGAAACTGCAAAGAAGTCAGTATAATTAAAGAAAGACTGAGAAAAGGCCATTAGATTTAACAGTTGACACAGTGGGTATACTTGGAGACAGCAGTTCCTTAAAGTGGTAGTTGGAAATCAGATTGCAAGGCATTGAGAAATGAGTGGGAAATGAAGAAAAGTAGTTGTGTTCCATTCTTTCTAGGCGTTTGAGAAAGAGGTAAGAGATATAAGATAAATAGCTTAATGAGAGATAGTGGGATCGAGTGAAGGATTAAGAATGGGGAGACGGGCTTATTTGGAGGAAGTATAAAAAAGGAATCAGTAATAGGAGAGTAAAGATGAAAGAGAAAGAGAGACTGATTGAGGAGAAAACTACCTGAAGGGAAGGGATTGCCTTGAGTGGGAATAGGAAAAGGGCCACTTCTTCATCTGGGACTGGAGCAAAAGCGGAGAGAATGGCTAATTACAAAGGGCATTTTGGGGTATAGAGCAGGAAATGAGGGAGAGCTGGTAGCAGATAGATTCTGTTTCCTCAGTAAAACTGGAGGCATAGTCCTGCTAAGAGGAGAAGGATGAGATGATGGAAGAGTGTCAAGGAGAGAAGAAATGATTTAGAATAGGCACTGTGGAGAATGTGGCAAGGGATCAGATTAAGGAGATATAAAACGATTTTGGTGCTGAAGGCCAGTTTTAATTAGATAAATTCATAGTGGCCCCATTTCACAGTTGTATGATTTTCTCTAGGAGTGCTCCTCAGCACAAGAGTAGGAAGAGACAAGTTGGCTCTATCAATAAGGCATTTATTAAATGCCTAGTATATGTCAGATGCTGGGTTTACAAAGATAAAAGTGAGAGAGTTTCTTACTTTAAGGAGCTTACATTCTATTGAGGTGTGTGTGTGTGTGTGTGTGTGTGTGTGTGTGTGTGTGTGCATGCGCATGCAATGTATGATAGGAGAAAAACCAAGGCTGGAGTTTGGAGAATAGTACATAGTTGAATTGGTTAAGATTGAAGCGTAGAAAATAAGAACATGACAGTTTTAGAAATGGAGAACAGGAAGGGAGATAATGGGACTGGCTGTCACAGTAGAGATGGAAGAATAGGTATAGGAGGAATGGAGAAGAGAAGAGATAGAAGGAGGAAGTTATATTGGGAGAAAAGAATTTTGTATTTTGGGATCAAGGAGATAAAAACTATTTTAGGCATGTTTGGAAGAAATGGAAGTTGTGGAGGTTGAAAGGGGAGTTTATGATATTCAAGGAAATATCCTTGTATAGTAAATACAAAAATTTGTGTAAAGTTCTGAAGTGTAAGGGCAGAGTTTAGTGGAGAGAACAGAAATGTGGAACAAGTATTTTTAATAGGTATTTAACAGGTATTTAAGTAAATTCTCCTAAGATAAAGGGAGAATGACTTGGAGGCCAATAGATGACTAGAGACAAAGACTTAGAATAGGTGGTTGGTTGTCTCTGTGCTTTTCCTTTCAGATCCGCAAAGCTTGACAAACTTGGTAGAGTTTTGAATCACTGTATATGAGGAGGTTTTATATTTCACAAACAACTTAGTCATGACTCACTATTGATAGTTTATCTCACCAGCTAGTGTGTGACATGTAATTTTCTTTGCTTTCCCCCTCCATCTCTTTATCATCTAATTCTTAATCCATCTTTGGAAGACTCATCCACTCAAGATCAATGTTTAATTGTTGCCCACATAAAGCTAGTTATTATAAATACCCTTTAACTGTCAGTGTTCCTTCCTCTGCTTTTACTCTACCAGCTAGAAAATAGTATTCTTTCTTAAGGCTGAGGTCAGCCCTGTATGGGATAGAGCAGGTCAGTGCATTCTTCTTCAGTGATTTTCAGGAATTACATTTGCCAGCTTTGTTGTTTTTTTTTTTATAGCATCTTCTTTTTTTAATAAAACACATATTTTGAGATTGTATTTGCCGCATGTAATTTGATCATAGGAACAACTTTTTCTAGGCTATAAATTTGGATAAAAAAGAAATTCTAGAGGTGGAAGGCAATTAAACTTTTTTTGTGACTAAAAAAGATCAAGGCCCTGATGTAAAAGAAAGTTTAACTTTTGAACTATTTCATGGCTAATTAGCTTCAGTTATGTTAATGTGACCCGCTTACCTTCTCTATGCCTTGTGGCATACCTTGTATTCTAGGTACTTAGCAAATGTTGATTAAATTAGTGCTTGTTTCTACGTCATCATAATGTTTTCATCTCTGAAATATATCTATATCTACATATATATGTCCAGACACATCTTTGTCATAAAGAATTATAGAATTTCTCACCTAGGTCTGAACGATAATTCCCCACTAACAACTCCGATGATTTTTCAAACTTGACTTGAAGTACATTCTACTTTTGGACGATTCTGTTAGGCATTTTTTTTTTAAGTTGCTCTATACAACTTCTACAAATTGTTTCTAGTTTTCCCCTCTGAGGCCATAATTATAGGTCTCTGAAGTAATAATAATGACAATAATAGCTGGCATTTATTTGGCACTTAAGCATTCGTAAAGCTCTTTGCAAATATTATATCATTTTATCACAGCAACTCTGCTCTTATTTCCCCCATTTTACAGATGAGAGACAACTGAGGCAGACAGAGATCAAGTGACTTGCCCAGGGTCACAGAGATAGTAAGGGTCTGAAGAATGGATTTGAACTCAGGTTTTCTTAAGTACAGATCTTGTGCCTGCCATCTTGCTGCTTCTAATACTTTTACTGTGTTCCACTGGCAGGTTTAGTAAAATAATATGATTTCTGATATTTCTTGCAATGTTCTAAGCAACTTTCAGTCTGAGAGGGACATGACAGACATTCATCTTTATAGTGAAATGGCCCTAAATTTAAAATAGTAAAAGTGATGAGGGCAATAAAGAAAAAGCCAGCACTGATGAGATTTATTTGAGATTTTGTTCTTTGGCTAGGGAACTCCCGTGCTAGTCAGCATCTCCTCTTCAGTTTATGGTTTTAAAGAGTTGCTTGCAGCTTTGAAAGGTTGTCACTTTCTTAGGGTCTTCCAGACTAGTATGTGTTGAAGGTGGATTTGATTCAAGAGGGTCTTCCTCACATTGAGGCTGGCTCTCTGTCCGCTGTCTGCTGCTACCTCTGTTTTCTGGGAGCAGAACAATTTCATTAATTGTAGTAAATAACAATCTACTTAATATTATGTTGTTCTAATAAAAGCTCAAAGGAGATGAAAATGTAACCAATGAAGAGAACACTAACGACAGATGTGGTGGCATGTAGCTGTATTCCCTGCTGCTGGGGAGGCTGAGGCTGGCCAGTCTCTTGAGCTTGGGTGTTCTAAGCTGCAGTGAGCTAAGTCAGTCAGGTGTCTGAACTAAGTTAGGCACTAATATATTGAATCTCTAGTAGTGGGACCACCTAAGGAAGGGGTCTCTGTGGATGAATGAAGTGGAGCAGGCCCAAGCTCTTGTAATGTTCAGGATGGGATTAAGCCTAGGAGTGGCCTCTGTACTTTCATCTTGGGCAAAATAGGAACCCTTGGTTTTCAAAAAGGTAAAGAAAAAAAGCATTAGATTTGGGATCAAAAGACCTTAATTCCATTCCCTGCTTTGCTACTTAACATCCTATATGCCTTGGACAAAGTTACTTAATCTCTCTGGTTCTCAGCTTCCTCATTTCTAATGTGAGAGAATTGGTCTGGATGATCTAAGGTCCCATGATAGCAGTCAGGACTCTCAAGAACTTCCATGTTTCTTATTTAGGCAACTTTTTAGTATTAACTGCGAACAATAGACTTTCAGATCTGTGTGGCTCATTTATTTAGCATGAACAAATGATCTTCAGTTTAAAAAGGAGTTGGTTAAAGGCTCCATTTTCTTTCATATTAAGAAAAAGTTGTGAATCTACTTTGGGGAATATTGACTTTTGAGAAAGTGTTTTTTCATTTCCTGGAAGGTAATAATTAGGCATCATACCTTGTAATTCTCTGAATGAATTACAGACCAGAAACACTTAAGAAGGGAGGTGGCAATTTTTCCAGGTTCTTGGTAATTCAGCCTTAGTTATTTTGGTTTAAGATTTGATTTTTATTAAATGGAACACATTTCATGTATTCATTCCTTGTACATAAGATAAGGCACTATGGAAGCCAAATAATTATTTTATTTTATTTACTTGGCAGAGGTAGGTGTATCTGTTGCTGACCGGGAAGCTAGTCTGGAATTAATTAAGCTGGACATATCCCGCACATTCCCTTCTCTCTACATCTTTCAGAAGGTGAGGCCTTTCAAAAATACTCTTCTCTTGAAATAACCATGAGAGTAATTACTCAGTCTGTAAAAAGGCTAAATTTAAAAATAAAACAAAAACTTTAATGAGGAAGCTTATTTCATAGATCTGCTCAAAGTACATACCAACTAATGCTGCTAATCAGCAAGTATTCATTACGCACCTACCCTGTGCCAAATACTGTTAGTCACTAAGAATAAAAGTATAGATTTCTGAAGTAGATTTGAAATGATTTATTTTTATTAAGCATTTCATTTTGTTGAAATTTTTTAGTTCTTACTGAACCTTTTGTTTGTTGTTAGTAGGAAAACTGTTAAGAAACTTATCTCAAAAATTTTAAAAGTATTTCTTGAGCATCTTTCATGCTCAAGTCCTCAAAAGTTGATATTGAAATAACTATCTGCATTTGAGTTTTTATTAATATAGTTACTTTTGATTTTTAAAAGCAGGATTCTTAAATTTAAGTTTTATTGTTGTTGATTGTACTTGACTACGTTATCTTCCTTTTGTACATCCATTTCTCCTTTAATAAATAAAATAGTATTAAAAGAAAAAGTTTACACTACTGAGCTTTCTAATGTTCTTTAGCATTATTTAATACAATTTTGGAGTTCACTTATTTTTTTCTGCTGAATTCATTGCATCTAAAACTAATTTGAGCATAGCACATTTTGATTTATTAAGTCATGAAAAAAATTAAAACGTTTTTACTTATATTATGTAGGTTGTGTAAATTATGAATGCATTTGGTTTAGCTGCCTTTTAATTTTAATATAGAATTGCTTTGTTAGTAACTGTAGAAAGTACATAATTCACTTTGAGTAGTATTGATAATTTAATAAATGGAAAAATTCTTTTTGAAGGAACTATGTTAAAATGTGACATCTGAGAATTTGAAGATTAAAAATGTAGGATCTGAATACTAATATGCAATTTCAAAAAATAACTTTGTTTTTCCCCTCCCATTAAGGGTGGTCCTTATCACGATGTCTTACATAGTATCTTAGGAGCATATACATGTTACAGGCCTGATGTTGGTTATGTAAGTATTTTCTTTAATCCTGTTTTAAAATACTAGTTCTGTTTCACAATGAAACATTAACCTTTGGGTGATTTGCATATATGCATATTAGATTTTGCTCATAAGCCCTAAGCATAACACTTGATGTGTTGGAGATGTTTCTTAGCATCCTAGGATGAAAGGTATCGAATCTGTAAAAAACCACCACAGTTTTGCCATATAAATAGCGTAACAGTGTAATATATTGCACAAATTTTTCTTGTAATGCATTATTAAATCAGTGAACATTGAAAAAAGTTAGGATCTGGACTTGTGGATTCATTAGTATAGGAGACTTCTCTCCCAATACAGGTACAAGGAATCTTACCTGCCTCTTACTGTCTTAGAGAGTTAACTAGAGCACTGAGGTTAAGTTAAATGACTTGTCCATTGTCACACAGGTAGGATGTGTCAGGACAGGACTTGAGCTCAGGTTTCCTAGCTCCGAGACTGGCTCTTTATCCATTATACTAGAATTTTAAAACATCTTTTGGATCATAGGACTCCTTTACACTCTTAAATATTATTGAGGCCCCAAAGAGTTTTTGTTTATGTGGGGTATAGCTATTGATATTTACTATATTAAAAAATAAAATATTATTATGAAAATAGAGTTGATCTTGTAGATGGCCATAAAGGGTCTTGGGAATTCTGAGGGGATCACACTTTGAGAACCACTGCACTATACTATGTTGCCTTATTACTGACTTCATCTGCTTTTTTTTTTGAAGGATAGCTATAAAGTATTGTTTCTCTTGTGGCCTGGACCACTGGACAGTCTTCTGTCTCAAACAGGTCACTGTTATGTACTAATGCCAGGGGTGGGAAGCTGTAGTCTTTACATTTGTGGGTCCTATACATCTGTGGGTCTGTCATCCCACATAATTTTCAACACATTGCTTTACGTTTACCAGTATCATTGCAGTCGTATATTTGACAGCAAGTCCCTTCAAAAGTGATTGTTGATAACTTGAAAAAGTTCGTGATCACAGAGATTGTTGCACCTACTCAATTTGCAGTTGAAAAAAGTGGCTCAGGCATGAAAAGCTTAAAAAAGAAAATGACAAAAAAAATCTTAAGTTAATGCTTGTGGTAAGTTAGTAACAGAGCAAGGGCATTACTCTCCACCACTCAATAAACTTCAATGACTGTTACTTCTAGAATCAAATATAAACTTTGGTTTGTATTTACTGTATTTGGCATTTAAAGTACTTGATAGCCTACTTTTCCAGACTTATACATTACTTATACATCATGATTCTATAGTTCAGTCAAACTGGCCTTACATTTCTTCACGCATGACATTTTAAGTTGGTCTTCTATTCCTGGAATGTGTTTCTTTTTCTTTCTTCTTTCTTAGAATTCTTTGTTTTCTTCTAAGTTTCGCTCAGTCACCATTTTCTACATAACATCTTTCTTAATCTCACCCTCTTCCAGCTCATAGTGCCTCATTGTCCCCATAAACATGTCTCATGTATAAAATGTAGGCTCCTTGAGGGCAGGACTGTTTAATTTTTTTAAATTTTAAGTGCTTAGCACATACTATAAGCGTTTAATAGATGCTTATTTGTTGGTTGGTTGGTCATTAGGCCTTGTGTAGACCTGAGTCACATTCCTGTGGATGCACTCTAGCCTGTCCATGCTGTTCCCAAAATATAGCACCAAGAACTGAACACAGTACGCCAGATATGATGTGTCCAGAACAAAGAATAGCAAGACTCTCACCTCTTTAACACTGGACCTTTATTGCTATATCTTCATGGCTCTGTGATCTCACTACCATGGATACTCTAATAATTCACCTCAGAATCCATGTATACTCCCTTATCCAGGGCAATCTTCATTTACACTGGAGCCTTCCTATTATTTTCCTGATTTCGCATAAATGCCAATGAGACATCAGTGAATCAGAGTGCTTTTGTAAAGTACTTACTGTGTGTCCTATATTAGACACTGGGAATTCTAAGGCCATGTACCAGCAGATTCCCAAAAGAATGCTTCTATGAACAGCTCCTCAGTTTTGGATTACACAGTAATAGTGAACACTCTGTTTATTCCATTACAAATCAAGGCAAACATTCAATCAATACATCACAATACAATAATCAGTCTTCCACTCATGGGGCAAATCAATAATCATTCAATCAATTCATAATACAATAATCAAACTTCCACTCATGGGGCAACCATACATCAATCTTCCAATCATGGGGCAACCATACATCAGGTCAATCAATCACTAAACAGCCACACAAACCCCCCACCCCTTGGTGTCCAGCAATCCTCAGTTTTGTCCAAGGGGAAGCCTTTTCTTCATCTTGACTCTGGGAGGTCTCTCTGATTCCCTGGGTCCCCTTCCATGGTTCCAGCTCCCTCCTGAATCTGCCAGTCACCTGGATACAGAAGCAGACAGCTGCCAGGTTCTCATCCAGTCCTCATAGGTAGACAGCTCCCAGGTCCTTGTCCAGTCCTCAGGGCAATCTTTGGCATACTCTGAAGTTCACAGGGTCCAGCACATCTCAAACCCTTAACCACTTCTCTTGCCTGGAACTCAAGGATCAGCCAGGCCATGAATAAACAAAGTCTTATCCTGGTCATGCTGCTTCACTCCTCTAGCAGTTCAGCTGGCTCTAGGACCCAGAAGGAATATCGGTCTTCTGGGTGGCTTCATCAGATTCCGGTCTCAGGAAAACTCCATGCAGTTCTCAGCTTCCAGATGCTGGGAGAGAAACTCTCTCTCTCTTTCTCAGCCGGCTTCAGTGTCCATGAATATTCCTTCATGAGTAGCAACATTCCAATTCTATCGCTCTGTCTCTAGAATTCTTCTTTATATACAGCACTGGCCTCCTGTCTCAGCCAATAGCCTTCTTCCAAGTCAACAGGGGCCTTCATACCTTCCGTACAGAGTTCACACCTTCCATACTTAGCCCTAAGTCTGCTAAACTGATTGCTATATTACACATGCATGGTTATATCTGTCCTTTAGGAATAAATCACTTGGAGAGATTTGTGGAAAGGAGGGCACATTGAAACTTGACTCTAGCATAGTGATGTCATTTGGATCCTCTTTGAGAATGAAGGACCACAACCAGCCAACGAACCAAGGGATAGCTCTGTAGATTTGAGAGTTATTTATGTAGAGGTAATAGTTAAACCCATGGGAGATGATTCACTGGGAGAACATAGAGAGAAAAGAGATTCCAGGACAAAACCTTGAGGAACACACACAATTAGGAAGGATGGTCTGAATGATTAGCCAGCAAAGGAAATACAGAAGGAGTGGTCAAGATGAATGGTTGGAGAGTGAAGAGAAAGCAGTGAGTGCCCTGAAGACTCCCTTGAGGATAAGTGGGGAAGGATGGCCCATTGTGTCAGATGTTTGTTTTTTTCCTTAAAAGATTCAGGTAGAGGGCAGCTAGGTGGCTCAGTGAGTAGAGCACCGGCCCTGGAGTCAGGAGGACCTGGGTTCATATCCAGCCTTGGACACTTGACACACTAATTAGCCCTGTGACTTTGGGCAAGTCACTTAACCCCAATTGCCCTTCAAAAAGCAAAACAAAAAAAACCCAAAACAACAACAACAACAACAAAAGATTCAGGTAGGATAAGAATTGAGAAAGGCTCTTAAGAGATGGTTGGTTAACTTTGAAAAGAAGTTTCAATTGAGTAATGAGATAGAAAGTCAAATTACAAAAGCTTGAGAAATGGAAGCAGTGGGTGTAAACAGCTTTTTCTTTAAGTTTTAAGTTTGAAAGGGAAGAGTTAGAACTTCAGCTTGAAGGGATTAAACCACATTTTTCATTTATTTTGTTTTCATTATGGAAGAGATCTGAGGATATTTATAAATGTCTGGGAGATATATCTATAGAAAGGGAGATATTGAATATGGGAGGGAGCTGAGAAGATAATTGTGACAGGAATTATGGGTACATGCCAAGGAATTGACTTTAGGGAGAAGAATCAACTTTCAGAAACTGGAGCAAAGGAGAAAATAAGTTATGATGTCGCGGTGTTTTGAAATGTAGACACTAAGAGAAGAGGGAGGTCTCAGAAGACATTTTATTTTTTAGTAAAATAACAGGTTAAGATGGATTAGAACCCAGATGAGGTTCTCTTCATCCTTTCTCAGTGGAGAGGGTAAGCGAGGGGAGAATTGAACTTCATTCTGGATGGATAGGGGACGTGATTTAGTAGTAGGACTGTAGTTGGTAATTTGAAAGGAAGAAAGTTACCAAGCTGTAGTGGACAAATATGTGATTGGATTACAAATTTAACATTTTTTTAAGCATTTCATTAGCATTAGAGATAAGATTATAATAAACTATTAGTCACTGTTTGCCTTTGCTGGAGGAAAATCTCTTGTTTAATCACAGAACTACTTTGTAATTAGACTTACTCTGATTATTATCCTGCACAAAATTTATTAGCTCCTTTTATTGTTGAAGGTCCAAGGGATGTCTTTTATTGCTGCAGTGCTCATTCTCAACTTGGAAGAAGCAGATGCTTTCATTGCCTTTGCAAATCTCTTGAATAAGCCATGCCAGCTGGCCTTTTTCCGCGTAGATCATAGCATGGTAAGGATATTTAACAGAGGTATAACAATTTTCATTTTGACTTTTAATATGTCCTAAAAGTATAGGAAGGCTAGAATAATTATTCTGCAGTCTAAATGTTAAATTAGCAAACATGCATGATGGAAGGAAGATTGGAATGAGTGGTAATTAAGCGATATTTTCTTTTGATACACCTCAATGATAAGGAATTTATTCCTGTGATTATCAGAATTTCCTTTGGTTTTCAGGTTATATCAATGGTAGTATTTTTATTTGCAGATGTTGAAATATTTTGCAACATTTGAAGTATTCTTTGAAGAAAATCTTTCCAAACTATTTCTTCACTTCAAGTCTTACAGTCTTACTCCTGACATATACTTGATAGACTGGTAAGTACTATGAGTATGGTTCATTATAACCAGAGTTAAAATATGTAATTTTAAATAGTATCCTGCGGAAGTAGGATGAGTCTTGCAGAATTGTATTTTGTGTTAACATATAGACTATTCTCTTCTTTTGAAGGAGTAAGATTTTTTTGGAGATGCCTTCTGTAATGCCAGTGCAGTACCCATAGCAGCTGCTATGAATATGCATATGTATTTTCAGGATAGATTCAAAAATATAATAAACTCTCTTCCTCAAAGGCAATACCAAAATATTTATTTGGAACATATGAGATTCAGAAGGAATGATACCTATTAGGATACCAGGAAATAAGATTTAGCAAGGTACTCATCACCAATCCAGGAAACACCTGCATCTTAAGCATTTTTTTGTTAGGCCTCCCCACAAACGGGTTGCCCTAAGCAAATTCCTCTCTCTGCTCTTTGATCTGCCTCTTGTGCTCTGTTTCAGTCTGTTTCAGCTCTGTTGAGCAAATTCCTCCCACCCTGGGCTCCATGTTAGGTTCCATGTCACTCAGGTTCTCTCACAGCTATAAGCTGGACCAAAGCTCAAAGCAGATCACATAAAACTATTAATGGATGGGGAAGATCTATTCCGTTAACATTACACCTTGATATGGAGGAATCCACAGCTACTGATTTTGGACAAAGTAAAATGACTATATTAATGCCCATGTTTTCCTTTAAAACTTTCCCATTTTTCAATATTCTTTCAATTTTTCTGATTGCGTGCTTAAAAAATGTTAAATTTTACCTGTTACAAAGTATCTTACAATGCAGCAGCAGTAATCCAATCACATATTTGTCCACTACAGTTTGGTAACTTTCTTTCAAATTACCAACCACAATCCTACTACTAAGAGGAAACCTTATTTGCATTCTAATCCATCTTTAATCCACTCTTTTTTAAACATCTGCTAATTCACTTTTTAATAAAAAATTCACTTAGCAGCAGCAGTCAGCCAGGGAGCAGCATGGCTAGAATGTAACCAAGGAGCAGGAGGTTGTTGAATCCATAATAGGCTGTCAGGGTGGAAATGAAAATGTAAAGTTTCCAATCAAGGGTTGTTTCTGAGCAATATAATAAAGTTGTTATCCCGCAGGGGAGAGTCCAAGGGTGAGGTGATAAAGACTGCATCAGGGAGGTAGCAGTGTCAGACCTAAGAAGGGGACATTTGCCAGAATATAGAATTGACAGATCTTGGCAAGAAATTGAATATGGGGAGTAAGAGTAAAGAATTGAGAATGACGTCTGGGTTGTCAGCCTAGGTGACTGGGAAGATGGTGGTGCTCTCTACAGTAATAGGTTTGTAAGGGGGGTGAGGTTGGGAAAAGATAATGAGTTCAGGTTTGGGCTTACTGAGTTTAGGATGTTTGTGGGCCATCTCTCTAGTTGGAGATATCAAAAAAGGCAGTTGGAAATTCAAGACTGGAGTAATGAGAGAGGATAGGGCTTGACAGAAAGATCTGAGAATCATTTGTACAGAGATGATAATTGAATCTATGGGAGTTGATGAGATCAGCAAGTGCAGTAATCTGAAGGGAGAAGAGAAGAGGGCCCAGGACAGAGCCCTGGGGGAGACCCACAGTTAATGGGTATAACCTGATAAAGATCCAGCAAAGGAGATTGAGTAGTAAAGATAAATGGGAGGATAGCCTAGAGAGCAGTGATAAAGGAGAAGTAGGTCAAAGGCTGTAGAATGATCAAGAAAGATGAAGCTTGAGAAAAAGATGTTTTTAGATTTTTCAATTAAGGGACCATTATTAGTACCTTTGAGTCCTGAGCTCCAGAGGTAGAGGGTGGAGCAAGGAGTCATGGCATGAAGATGGCTCTGTGATCCTGGAAGCAGCCAGAGGTAGAATAAGCAAGCAGTGTTTTGAATAGTAAATTACTATCTGTAAAGCAGAGACAGTGTGTTGCTTATGAAAAATCTAAAGTATGTTCATTTCAAAATCCTTTCTGGGATTTGTGCCTGGCACTCAACACTCAGCATGTCTAACACAGAACTCATCTTGCCCTTCTTTCAATCTTAACAGTTTCTTTTTATGGCACCAATTTAGGAGTTATTATGGTACGTAGAAAGAGAACTGGATTGGGAGTCAGAGGACCTGGGTTTGAAATACCATCTCTTTCATTTACCCTCTGTATGTCCTTAGAAAGTCATATAAGGTCTCTTGTTCCTAGTTGTCTTATTTGGAAATTAAAGAGTTGTATCAAGTGACAGCTAAGGTTTTCTTCTAGTGCTAGCTCTGTAATCTTATGAACTTTCCATTCACACAGGATCTCAATATCCATCTTCTTTTCTTTCAACTTCTGATCAGTTGCCAAGTCTACTTGATTTTCCTTCAGTAATAGCTTTCAAGTCTGTCCTGTTTTCTCTGTATATTGCCATCCACCGTAGTTCAGGATTACTTAACAATCAGCTATGTAGAGTTGAACCATCAGCTTCTCAGAGAAAACATTAAAATCATTGCCAAATTAGATGAAAGAATTAAAATTATATAGTCTGCAGTTGAGGCAACCTAAAATAGGAAATGAATAAGAATACATATTGACAGGGGCGGCTAGGTGGCGCAGGGGGCGGCTAGGTGGCGCAATGAATAGAGCGCCGGCCCTGGAGTCAGGAGTACCTGAGTTCAAATCCGGCCTCAGACACTTAACACAAAAAACTAGCTGTGTGACCTTGGGCAAGTCACTTAACCCCAACTGCCGTCCAAAAAAGCAAAAAAAAAAAAAAAAGAAGAATACATATTGACACATTAATTATTTACTAAGGAAATTTATACTTTACACAAGAACTATGATCTCATTAATATCTTATTATAGTCTTTCTCTGGGTAATACTCGCCCCCTCAACCCCCAATCCCCGCCAGCTCCTCCTCAGATTTGTAAACTCCTTGAAGAAGGTTGTTTTTGTTGTTCAGTTGATTTGTTGTGTCCGACTCTTCATGACTGAGCAAAGATATTGGAGTGGTTTTGTCATTTCCTCTCCAGCTCATTTTACAGATGTGGAAAAGGAAGGAAGCAGGGAAGCAGGGTTAAGTGACTTGTCCAGGATCACACAGCTAAGTAAATGTCTGGGGCTGGTTTTGAACATAAGTCTTCCTGACTCTGTCCACTGTGCCACCTAGCTTCCTTGAAGGTAGGGACTATCTTTTGCTTTTTCCTTTGTATCTCTAGCACTCAGTACAGTATTTGACACTTACTAGGTAAGTAGATGCTTAATATGTGTTTATTAATTTTTTTTGTCTTTTTGGATGGGGAAGGCAGAGCAATTGGGGTCAAGTGACTTGCCCAAGGTCACACAGCTAGTAAGTGTTAATATGTCTGAGGCCGGATTTGAATTCAGGTCCTCCTGATTCCAGGGCTGGTGCTCTATTCACTGCACCACCTAGTTGCTCCTTAATAAGTGTTTATTGACTGACTAACTCAAGAAAAATCTGATACTTATCTCATACTCATGGATCTTAGATCTTGAACAACTCCCATTGCAATGAGTTCTGCACAGTTTAAAGTCTCCATATACTAGAGACTTTAAAAGCCATTATATATCCAGGAGGCAAAATCTAAGAGTTTAGCAAAATTCTGTTGGGCTGATGGTGGCAGGAATCCTGAAACTAATAATATAATCTAACCTGTGACAGGATAAATAGCTAGATGCCTGAGCAGCCACGTGTGCTTCTGGCTGAGTAAGCGGAGCCCCTAAAGCAAGAATCAGTCGAGCTTCAGAATTGTTTGTGTCCCTCTAGTAACCACTGTGTCCTGACATCATCTTTGTCTCTCTGTGATAGACAGAGCATCTGTGATACTTGAGAACACTAGTTCCTTACTTGGGGTGTGTAGTGTTCATCATTCAATGCTGGGTAGTGATGCCTTTGGTTTTCTCAGTCTAAAGCATATTCTTATTCCACTATCATTCCTTCTAGAATTCCAAATACTTGTGGTCATGTATAGTTGCTGAAGAGTCTCCATCTATAATTTTTTTTTTAATTGAAGGGATTGGTGAACCTAAGAAAATAAAAATTCCAATGTTAAGTTTTTTAAAATTAAAATGAATAGCACTGTGAAATCTGTAAAGATAACAATCTAGTATTTACATACTTGTGACAGCTTTTCATTTGATCACTTGAGAAAAAAGACCATGCCTAAGTATATGTGACTATGGAAAAAATAAGCACTGCAAATACATCCATTTCTACTGGTGATTCCATCTGCAGATTGGCTCCTTAAATTCCAACTGCAGATTGGTTCCTTAAAGAAATCTCACACTAAAAACTCCTTCGAGGATCATAGCCAAAATCTAGAGCTTCTAGGTCAAAAAAAAATACTGCAGTCAGCCAGAAAAAAAGAATTCACACACCAAAGATCACAAAAAATTTAGCAGCCACCACTGTAAAGTAGCAGAAAACTTGGGATATGACATTCCAGAAAGCAAAAGCAAAAGACGATGGCCTTAGAGCCAGGAACAACTTAGCTGACAAAACTGAGTATAATGCTGCAGGGGGGAATAATGGATTTGTAATGAAATAGAGGACTTTCAAGCATTCCTAATAAAAAGACCAGAGCTGTGGAGAAACTTTGAAGTACAAACATGGGAATGATGAACAGCAAAAAAAAAAGTAAGCATGAAAGCATGATGGTAAAACACTAAACAAGGATAACCTGTTTACATTCAGATTCGGGGAGATAATATTGTCTCCTCTGAACCGTGAAATCAACATCAGAGGTTCATAGAGTGAATTCAGTTAGATAAGACCTGGGAGTGGTTTGTCTTGATATTCTGAGGAAAAGAATGGAAAGAGAGGGAAAGAGAAATACACTGTGGCGTAGGATAAGGGAGGTTAGGGAAAATTATTTCACATGATGAGAGTTCACAAGTAGATATCTGTACAAATGAGTCAGGAGTAGGTGAAGTGGCGGACATTTGACCTTCATTCTCATCTGAACTGGTCAAAAGAAAGAAGAATACAGGCACACAGAAATACATTTCACTCCACAGGGATATAGGAGGGAAGAAAAAGAGAGGAGGGTGGGTTAAGAGAGGGATTAGTCCTAAGCAAAATAAATTCTAAGGATGTACAAAAATACTTAAAACTTTTATTTGAGGTGACAAAGGGAATCTCAGGGTGTGTCCATAGATTGGGGAATGGATGAACAAATTGAGGTATATGACTGTGACAGAATACTGTTTTGCTGAACTCTTCAATGTAATAATCAAACAGAATTCCAGAGGACTATTGAGAACCATCTACCTTCTGAAAAAAAGGTCAAGGGCCCAGAATGCAGAATGAGACACTTTTTAGAACACTGTGAATGCAGAAATTTGTTTTGTTGTCTTACACGTGTGTGTAATGGGTTTTGTTTTTCTTTTGTTCTCATTGGGGTGGGAGTGGGGTGTTGATGTGGAGGGAGAGAAAGAAGGCATTTTGACTGATTAGAACAAAATATATGTTAAAAAGAAAATTTGGGAATTGCTCCCAATCATAATTCCTGACCAATCATAATTCCTGAGGACTTATATTGTAGCCTGCCTCCTGCCAGAGAAGTGATGGACTCAGAGCACAGATTGATACATATTATTTTTTTGTTGGACATGGCCAATGAGATATTTTGTTCTGTTTGACTATACGTGCTTTTAACAGATTCTTCATGGGGTGGGGATGAAGGAGCAAGTGAGAAGAAGAGAAAGCTGATCTTTGTTTGAAAATAAAATTTAATTTAAAAAATTGTGTGCTTACCATTTAAAGTAGTTCTTTTTTACTACTACCCATAATACACTCTTAGTGTGTGTGTGTGTGTGTGTATGTGTGTATGTGTGTGGTGTGTGTGATTCTTTTGTTTTGGGTGAGTATATGTGAGTGTATGGAATTGTCTTCAAATATAATAATAAATATCCTGAAATATCAGGGCATTTATCCATTGGTTGATATGTATCAAATGTATAATTTATTCAGACATGTCTTATTATATTTATATTATTTCTTACTATATATACATATTCTTAGATTGATGCTTTTAAAGTTTTTTCCTCTCATAGTAGATTGTTAACAATCTACAAAACTAATTCCTAAATTAAAGAGCTTTATTTTATTTCTTTATAAATTATTTCAAGAAGATAATGTTTTCATTAAGAAAGTAATAAGCAACATGGAATATGGCTTCAGAATTAAGACAGAATTTATCTTTGATTCATGAGATGTATGTTTGTGGGCTGGATTGCTATACTGAAGGGACATCTCAGAAGTTTGTATTGATTGTTTCTGCACACATGGTTGTGCTGGAGATTGCCAAAGAAATAGAAGTCTCTGGAAAGATGTTATAAATTGTAATCTAATAGCAAGTTAATTTTTTCTGCCAACCTAGGATCTTCACGCTGTATAGCAAGTCACTTCCACTTGATCTGGCCTGTCGAGTTTGGGACGTCTTTTGTAGAGATGGAGAAGAATTTTTATTTAGAACAGGATTAGGAATCCTTCGATTATATGAAGATATACTTCTGCAGATGGACTTTATTCATATAGCACAGTTTTTAACAAAACTGCCAGAGGACATCACATCAGAAAAGCTTTTCAGCTGTATAGCAGCTATTCAGATGCAGAATAGCACCAAAAAGTGGACACAGGTAAATTCTTTTTTTCTCAACTCTAATAAAGATATTAAATCAGTCCTTTGATGTCAGACCAGTAAGAGTTACAAATTTTTGAAATGTCAGTGTTGAAAAAGTTTCCAGTAGTTCTCATGTATTTGAGAATAACTTAGTTTATGGACTTCTGTAAATACAGTGTAATGAAATAAGCATTATTTTTACCCTTGCAATCCTAAAACTTTTTCCTACATTTTATGAATATAAAAAAATTGTAACACAACATTTCCATAGTTACTAGGGGAATAATTCTTGTTTCTATGACTATTATAAAACATAAAAATATACACCCATAGTGTATTTTTAAAGAATACTTTGTTTATTCTATATACCATAGGGGCTGGAAAAAGAAGAGAACAAAAGATCCCTTCTACTTAAGAGAATATAATCAAGTTAGGGAGAGAAACTGTGCACACAGAATATTAAATGGTAATAGATAATGGGAAGGGATGCAACAATAAAAATATACTTTAGTATTAATTGTCAGATATGTAGGACTTTGAAAGATTTCATTTGTGTATCTATTCCTTCCAGTGCATATTATGGCTCCCTGTTTCATGAGTTTTCCATTCCTTCCACCTCCTGGAGACCAACCTTCTGGTGATGAGGCTTTTCAAACTTACTATAGTGTTCCTTGCATTACCAGTTGGTTGGGCTTTGTTCTTGAGACCTTTTTTGTTTGATAAGACTTAATAGATCTGTGTTCTGCTAATCATACAGCATGTGAGAAGCCAGAACTACTTCCATGTCGATATAAGTCATAAGAATACCACAGAATTTAAATCAGAAGTGACCTTGGGCGCACTGTCTCTCATCTCCAGGCATTTTCTCTGGCTCTCCCTTATGCTTAGAAAACTTTCCTTTCTCATCTCTGCCTCCTGGCTTCCCTGGCTTCTTTCAAGTCCCAACAGAAATTCCACCTCCAGTGCTTTCCCTCTGTTGATTATTTCATATTTATCTTGTATATAGCTTGTTTGTATCTCTTTTGTTTGCTTGTTGTATCTCCCATTAGATTGGAAGCTCCTTTAGGATGGGAACTGTCTTTTGTCCTTTTTAAAAAAAATTCTCAGTGCTTAGCACAATGCCTGGAACATAATAGGCACTTAGTAAATGCTTATTGACTGACTGACTCTTTGGATGTCTAGTCATTAGATGTCTAATGTCTGATGATTGAGTGTGGCCTTTTGGCCAGTCCAGGTTTTACAGAACAAATCCTTTTATTGAGGAGATGTGTTCTGTGAAGTTTGGATTCTGCCAAAGAGCTGCAATTGAGGACCTAGAGAGCCTTCCGTAGGTTCCTCACCCCTTCCTCTAATCCAGCTAGTGTCCAAACCCCCTCCATACGATATTCTCAGATATTGATCATTCAGTTTTTGCTTGTACATCTCATCTACCTCTTAAGACAGCCTATTCCATTTTTAGATCACTTTGATAGAGAGTTTTTCTTTCAAATTTGCCTCTTCATAATTTCTACCTATTCTACTTCCATTTTCTAGGGATAAACAAAATACACATATTACCTTTTCCATATGACTGCTCTTCATGTGCTTAGACAATTCTCCCTCCTTTCAATCTTTTCTCAGCTAAATGTCCCCAGTTCTGTCAATAAATACTCATATGACATAAAATCGAGATCCTTCCCTAAACCATCTCTAGCTTAACAATATCCTTCTTAAGTTGTAGAACTGAAAATAATACTCAGAAATATTTTGTCCAGAACAGACTATGGTAGAACTATCACTTTTTTTCTCTGTCTGTTATGCTGCTTTTCATGTATCAAAAAAATTACATTTAGTTTTTTTGACTGCCTGTCACATTTTTGACTCATATTAAACTTACAGTTCACTAAAATTGTCAGATTTTTTTTCAGACATACTGGTCTGTAGGTCATACCTTCTCCAATTTTGAAGTTAATTTTTTGAGCCTGAATAGAATACTGCATTTATTCATCTTGAATTTATTTTATATTTTATCAAGTTTGGCCCACTATTTTAGTCTAACAAAATCTTTCTGAACCCCTATGCTGATACTTTGTTAGCTATCTTGCCCATTTTTGTGTCACTTGCAATTTAATAAGCATGCCTTCTGTGACTTTTTAATAATGCAGATAGAAGTGCTAAAGTAATAATAAAGGGAGGTGAAGAGGTCCTGAATGAGTGTGGTGATTGGGTGTGGAACAGCATGGATGGGAGGAATGTTGTGGAGATTGGGTTGATGAGACTCGGCAACAGAGAGAGGCTAAGGAGACTGAGATTGTGAAACTAGGAGTTCAGTTGAACTGGGAGCTTGAGAAGGGCACAGAGTGCTTAACTCCTCCCTCTCATGGCCCCTGTCCAGTCATTTGCTAAGTCATGACATTTCTACCTCTAGACATCTCTCACATATGCCCCCTTTGCTCCTTTGATGCTGCTGTTACTATGTTATAGGTTGTCATCCCTGCACACCAGGATTATTACAGTACCCTGCTTTTTGGTCTCCCTGCTTCCAATCTCTTCGTACTCTACTACATCCTTCACTCCCCTGTCAAATTGATCATCTTAAAGCACAGGTTTGACTGTTACTCCCCAATTCATTCTACTCCAGTGGTTCCTGTTACTTTCAAGGTCAAATATGAAATCTTTTCTTTGGCATTCAAAGCCCTCCATAATCTTCTAGCTCTCACCTCATCAGTCTTCTTACCCTGTATATTCCTCTCGGCTCTACCTTTATGCTCAACAATCCAGTGACACTGGTCTCTTTATTATTTATTGAACATGATACTCCAGCTCCAAACTTTCACTGGTTTGACTGGCTCTTCCTGACTTTTCCTTACCATCTCCACCTTCTGTCTTTCCTAGCTTCCTTCAAGTTTCAGCTAAAGTACCACTTTCTGCAAAAAGCCTCTCCTGTTCCCCCTTAATGCTTGTAGCATTCTATTGTTGATTATCTCAGTTTATCTTGTCTGTGTGTATATATCGTGTTTGTACATAATTGCTTGAGTGTTGTCTCTCCTATCAAACTGTGAACTCCTTGAGATCAGATATTGTCTTTTACCTTTCTAGTATCCCAGGTGCTTAGTTAACACAATGCCTGGCTTGTAATTGGGTGCTTAATAAATGCTAATTGACTGTCTACTACAGAGAGGGAAGAAAAGATGGCTCAGAACACTGCTGGGAGGGGCAGGGAGATTCACGATTAAGTGATGAGATGTAGGTGATTATCTAGCAAAGAAGACTGAGGAACAGTCAGATACATAGGAGAAGAATCAGGAGAGAACAATGTTAACAAAGACCCTGGGAGAAGAAAAATATGTAGGTGAAGGCAATGAATAACTGTGTCAAATATTACAGATATGAGAATTGAGAAGAAGCCATTTAGTTTTACAGTTGAGGAATTATTGGTAACCTCGCATTTGAGTGTTAAGGTTAAAGAAGTGAGCAGAGAAGAAATGGAGGCAATAGTTGTAGTTGTGAAAGGAAGAGGAAGTGTTGTTTTCCATTAAAGTTTGGGTAGATCCTGACATGATTTTAGACAACAGAGGAAAAGCCAGTATATAGGGATAGATTGAAGATTATGGAGGGGGCAGTATTATTAAAATGAAATGAGTTACTGAGGGAAGGGGAGATGTGATCCAGGGAACATGTAGAAGGCATTCTCAAGAAAATGATGATCTGTCATCATCTGGTCATGCATTTAATCATTTCCTGGCACATACTAGGTACTTAATAAATGATGTCTTTTTCTGCTTAATGCCTTCCTTCCTTCCTTCCTTCCTTTTGGAGGGGGAACACAAGGCAGTTGGGGTTAAATGACTTGCCCAAAATCACATAGCTAGTAAGTGTTAAGTGTCTGAGGCCATATTTGAACTTAGGTCTTCCTGACTCCAGGGCTGGTGCTCTATTCACTGTGCCACCTAGCTGCCCCACCTACTTCCTTTCTTAAGTGATTCTTATCATATATTATAGAATTTTTCTTGGAATTGAAATCTAGTTTAATTTGCAGATACATTCTTTTCGTTCTTTTTTTTTAAATCAGAAGAAACTTATGTTCTTTTCAGTTCTGTAATAGATCTTATATCTTCTTTTATCTCCCAGAGATTATTGATAGTGTGTAATGCCATGCACAAGCAGATTCCCAAAAGAATGCTACTGTGAACAGTTTTTAAGGTTTGGATTACACAGTATAGTGAACACTCTGTTTATTCCATTACAAATCAAGGCAAACATTTACAATATATCACAATATAATATTCACAACATTACATCTTATCACAGAAAATCATAATATATTGTTCATAACAGCTTAACATTAGAATGGCCACACAGTTTTCACTCCAGTGGCCACACTATTTAGAACAAGGAATAAAAGAATAATCATCTGGTTTCCCTAAGTGGGAAACCCTCCTCACTTAATCATTCAGTCAATTCATGAAACCCTCCTCACTTAATCATTCAGTCAATTCACAGTATAATAATCTTCCACTCATGGGGCAACCATTAACTTAATCTATCACTAATCTAGATTCCCAGTTACTATCATTAATCATTAGTATAGTCATTAGAAAAACCACACAAACTCTCCACCCCTTGGTGTCCAGCAAACCTCAATTTCATCTAAGGGGAGGCCTTCATGTTGACTCTAGATAGCCTCTCTGATTCCCTGGATCCTCTTCCATGGTCCCAGCTCCCTCCTGAACCCACCAAACAGTCACCTGGATTCAGAAATAGACAGCTTCCAGGTCCTTGTACAGTCCTCAGGGCAGTCCCCGGCACACACTGAAGTTCACAGGGTCCAGCACATCTCAGATCCTTCATCACTTCTCTTGCCTGGAACTCAAGGATCAGCCAGGCTATGAACAAACAAAGTCTTATCCTCTTCATGCTTCTTCAGTCTTTTAGCACTTCAGCTGGCCCTAGGACCCAGAAGGAATATTGGCCTTCCAGGCAAGCCTTCTCAGTCAGCTTCCAGATGCTGGGAGAGAATCAGTTTCTCTCTCTCCTCTCTCTCTCTCTCTCTCTCTCTCTCTCTCTCTCTCTCTCTCTCTCTCTCTCTCTTTTCTCTCTCTCTCTCCCTCCCTCTCTCTCTCCTCTCTCTCCTCTCTCTCCTCTCTCTCCTCTCTCCTCTCTCCTCTCTCCCTCCTCTCTCTCCCTCCTCTCTCTCTCTCCTCTCTCTCTCTCTCTTTCACCTTCTCATCCTCTCTCACCTTTTCAACAATGGACAAACTCCCACCTTCCATGCTTAAGCCCTAAGTTACTAAATGCTAAGTATCTGCTGAACTGATTGCTGTTACATAGCCACTCAGCAATTAATTGTATTTGTCTTTTTTCTGTACTTGTAGATATGGTTCATTTGGATTGAATGACTTAACTTCTTTAGCAGAGGCTAGGTTCCTCTTCTCTTACTATCTCTTTATTTTTGGGTATTATTATACTTTTTTTACCATATTTATTTTTCCTTTTCCAGTCAAAAAAATCTTCTTGGTAGAGAAAAAAAAAAGTTGGGCTAACTAGATAGAGAGCAGCACTAGGCTTGGAATCAGGAAGACCACAGTTTAAATCCAACCTCAGCTGTATGATCTTGGGCAAGTCCCTGTTTGCCTCAGTTTCCTCATCTGTCAAATGAGCTGGAGAAGGAAATGGCAAACCACTGTAGCATTTCTGCCAAAAAAAAAAACCCCAAATGGGGTCACAAAGAGTCAGAAATGACTGAAACAACTGAATAACAAAAGAGAAAAAAAGTAGCAACTGTTGTCATTGTCTCATTCACCCCAATAGCAGCCCTGTCCCTTCCCTAAAACAAAGCATTTTTTTGGGCTGTCCCTACCTTTCCTGACAGCTGTGTCTCATATTGAGCTTTAACAATCCTGACACTGTTCTTAGAGGAACATTTCACAAGTATAAAGTCATGATTTCTCCCTTCAGAAAGTAAAGAAACCACAGAAAAGTTCTGTTTTAGATCTGATTGTCATAAACAGTTCATGGGGTAGAAATGAGAGGAACTTTGTGGAATTCATTTTCTGTTACCTGTCCATGCTTCTACCTTTGTATATTTATTTTAAACATCTCCATTGGTTGATGAGTTTTCTTTTTGTCTATATTGTTCCCTGTGGAAAACTTCTGTATTTACTCTGTGTTAGAATTATTTCTGTTTGTGTCTTCAGAATTTTGTTTTTGAGAGATTTCTATCTGTCCTGTGCTTTCTTTCTTTTTTAAAATTTATTTATTTTTAGTTTTCAACATTCATTTCCACAAGATTTTGAGTTGCAATTTTTTTTCCCCATCTTTCTCCTACCCCCACCCCAAAATAGCAAGCCTACTGAATACCTCTTCCCCCAGTCTGTTCTCTTATTTATATCCTCCCCCATCACCCTCCTAACTTTCTAGTAGGGCAAGATGGATTTCTGTACCCTAGTGCTTATATATTGCTGCCTTTCTTTATAGAATGATAGTGCATGGGATTTTGTCTACCCTTCCTCTGATCCATTTGAAATTTACTCTCCTAAAACTTATGGTATATGCTGTATTAAACCACACTTCTGCCAATCTCTGTTATAAACAGTAAAATATAGTAGTTAGTTCCTTCTACAAGATTCCCCTCATTTTCACTCCATGAACTGTTTGTGACAGTCAGATCCAAATTTAGAACTTCTCCTTGGTTCCTCTATACTTCAAGGGAAGAAATTATCATCAAGGTAAGTTGAGAAATCATTAGGGACTCTGCTTTTGTCAATAGAGCTTCGGCAGACTTCTATCGCAACTATATCATGGCACTTCTGGATTAGGCTTTGATGACAACTGCTTCTACCTTTGTCTTTACCCAAATACTCTCCACTACACATTTCTCCCTCATAATGACTGATGCTTTAAAATTTGCACAGGTTTTTTTTTTATGTAGACGTATTCTTATACAAATCTGTTATAAGTTATTTTCCCCATTTTGTCAAATGCAAGATTCTTGACTTAACTTCTTACCATCATCTAGCACTTTAGCAGAGGAAATGTGTAGTGCAGACAGTAAATAACAGACTTTGCAGACACCTTGTATATTACTATGAATTCATATGTGTTATAGTTTCATCATCAATCTATAGAAATGGAATCTAGCAGCTTTAGAGGAGGAAGTCATGTTTGTATAGCATACTAAGGTTTACCAAAGGTTTTCCTCATAGTAACCCTCTGAGGTAGGTTAATATTCTAGTATTATCTCCATTTTACACATGAGGAAACAGAGTAAGACGGGTTGTGATTTGAACCAGATTGGAACCCATGTCTCTAAGCCTAGTGCTTTTTCTTCTCTTCTACACTACTTCTCCAAAGTACAGGTCACGATCATAACATTAGAATCTAAAATTTGACCTAATAAAACAGATGCCACTTTTTTTGTGGGGGGGAGTGGAGAAACAGTATTGATGGTTTTTTTAAAAAAGCTGCTTTCTGTTTTTAAGTTAATAGCTAGTAGTCTGTTACTGTTGGAAATCAATTAATGTAATATGCATTCCCAGAAAGGAATTCCTGGAGAGAATGTTGGAGAGTTAATCTTTATTTCAAATCATTTTCAGGTGTTTGCATCTGTAATGAAGGATATTAAAGAAGGGGACAAGAACCACAGTCCAGCACTGAAAAGCTAATCTTCACAATTAAAAGACTAATTGAAATGTAGAAACCAATTTAATAAAATACATTTTTTCTATGTGAAAAACATTAGAGAAAGTTTTTGGAGAAATCTACAAGAATCAAGAGAGATGGACAAATGTTGAATTTTCACTCAGTGGCAAAAGTAGATAAATGGATATCCTGTTGCCAGTATTATTTTTAAAAAGTATTGTGTGGGGAAAATAGTTTTCACAAAGAAAAGCTTTGAAAGTTGCTAGTTCATATTCCATAATTTAAGGTAAAGAATTTAATGCAATAAAATTTTAAAATAATCTTGGTTGGTACTTAAAAGTTTTTGAGGCATGATTATTTTCTTTTTAACAGTTACCAGAAAGGCACTTTTTGGAGGTCAAAAGGGGGCATGTTAAATAGTCTGAACCCCAAACTACTTTCTGAACCAAACCCCTCAGTACAGATATTACCTCCATATTTAACCAGTTGAAAATATTATGGACCAAATAAATTTCTTTGTTGTCTATGTGCCTAAGACTATTAAACATTGGGTTAAACTTATTTGGGTCACTGATGTCATTCAGTTTCATTCATCAGTTGGGGCAAATATGTGTAACTCAGGAACTGGAAATAATTGGTGGTAGGTTGTACTTCACTGGTTTCAGGTATTTCTTTTCTATAGTATTTTATGTTCGTTATTGAAGAAAAATTATGTGGACATTCCTTAAGAGATTCTTAACAACAGAGGAATGTTAGCCTTTCCATTTTTAGTCTAAGAAATGATTTTATTCATGAAATCATAAAACACTATGAAAGTGGGGAAAAAATAGTGGAAGAAAAATTTTTCTTTGCACTTTAGTGGACAGAAATTTTGGCTTTGGTAGTCAATCCATAAATATTAAAGTGAGGTTTTACAGTGATTGTTTAATCACTGTAAAGAAACTACCCTAGTATGTAATGCTGACAGTTTTAAGTAGCATGGTGCTTGGCAAAGACTTGACATTCTTTGTACTTAAAATCCTTCCACTGTTGGAACAACTAAATTTTGTAAATATAGATTTGACATTTGAAACCTTAATTTATAGCCAAGTCAGTGACTTGCAAAATGTACTCTAGATGACGAAAAAAACCTAATTTTTTAATCAATGGAAATGAATGGTAGCAGTAATACAATTCAACATTAACTTTTTCTAATGAGTCATACTTTGATGATATTTATTGTGTATTGATTATGTTAATCACTGGTAGACTTGAGATCAAATTCATCACTACATTTTAATTTTGGAACTAAAATGAATCATTTGAATGTTAAGGGCAGTATCTGCATAACATGCTACTTATTTAAAGAATGCTTTTATGTTGCAGTTTGGTTTATAACTACCTTTAAGTACATTGTTTATATTGTTAATATGTAGTCTTCAAGTTAACAGGTCTGGTATCCTTGTCAATGTGGTGACTGCTTCTTTGGGAACATAGAACCTGGGAGTGCCCATTTATTTCCATCCCCCTTTTATTCTAGCACTGTGACTTGGGAGGGCCTCTCAGCATGCTGTTACTCCTAGTAGTAGAGCTGTGGAGCTTACTTGGGGGAGGAAACTTTCTGTAAAATAATGTTGGGGGGGAGGATTGTATGACAGTAAGAAGTCACTCCAGTGTCTGAAATGAATGACTATAGTCATTCTTTCCTGTCCAGTCACCTACTTTGTTGTGTTCAATGGCCCTAGAAAGTATTCAGTATAGAGAGTAGAGGAGCATTGAACCCTGGCAGTCACTATATTGAGAATACCACATCTAAGTTAAATTTTATTTTTATGTATTCATTTCTTTAGTTGGAACCAAGTTTTTTCTTCCAATTTTGTTTTATTATTGTACAGTTTCTTTGCCTTTCAAGTATAAGCTTGTATATAAAAATGTAAATACAAGGGACTCATTAAAGACCACTAATAACAATTCCTATGTAAATAAAATTGTAAGCAGAGTAATTACTTGAAATGAGTCTTCATTACTTTTGAGTTATCTGCATTAATTAACTGAAGCTGGAAAATAATAACAACTATTTTTTTGCCAAATTTTTCTTGCTTAGCATTGCCCCAGGCCTTTGGTCCTAAAGGACCGGCAGTATTGGCAGCTGCAGTAGCATACTGTATTTGCCCATGAGCCATTTGTACACAGTTCGTATGTCAATGTGTAAGATAGCTACTTTATTAAAATTTTCTTTTAAATGGAAAACATTTTACTATGTCATCATAATGTGAAGTTTAATATAGTATTATTTTGCTTGTATACTTATGCAAAGTAACTTTTTAAAAAAAGTTGGTAGGATAATATTTTCTTACTCTTATTTTCTTTTGTGACTGGGCAGCATTCCTCTAGTTTACAGCCAGGTATTCTTACTCCAAATGTTGCTAGAAGGCATTGAGTTTTTGAATTCATAGCAACTCCCAAAGAGAGCAAGTTGCAAATCTCTGAGATCCTCATGGTTTTTATGCCCATGGTCAAATGCCTTTAAATGATTAGTTTGGTACTGAACTCTGAAGAGACAATCTAGCATTAGCAAGAAGGCACTGAAATTTCTAGTCTCTCAGATTGATTTAACAACTTTTCCAGTAGCTTTGAATTGGTGTTACTTTTTTCTAGTTCAGTTCACTTTCAATATAGCTGCACTAATATGTGTATTTCAAAACTGTGATCACAAATAATTTTTAATTAATATTACACTGCATTGTAATTTTTTTTGGTAGCAACAAATATAGCTATCTATTTCTTGTCTCGCTAAGGTTGCTATTAAAATTAATTTGCATTCCATAAGAGAACACATCAATTGATAAGAACAAATTGGGTACCTGGAAATCAATCTGGAATTTTAAATTTGCTGGTGGGTAATCTACCCTCTTGATAATGAAGAGCTGTATCTGTGTGGCTTAAATGACATGTTTTAATATCAAGCCATTATCAGGGTTTAATAAAAAGCTGACATAGATTCCCAAATGTAGTAAAACCTCATTAAATTGGACTTCATTGAATTAGTATTTGTGAAAATTTGAATAGAAATGATTTGCCTTTTACTTTTCTAGGAAAGGGAAAATTTAAACAAAACTTTAAAGATAAATTGTTCAGCTACTTGGGATTTTGAGAATGCTTCATTCATTAACATGTAATTGCAGAGTGGTAGGGTCCACAAGTACTTAGGTAGTGCTTTAATATGCTAATTATAAATATTTGTTTATTTGTTTAAAACAATGCTTCTTTCATACTACACTTTTTTAGGTTTCCTGCATGTCCTAGAAATAAGTAAAATTTCATTTCTTTGAAGATAACATTTCTATATTTTATTAATTCAGACTAGTCTTCCCATAATTAACCTCACTTGCTGAGGTTTTTCCATATGCTGCAGGCTGAATTTATCTTATTGTGACCATTCTTAAGGAAATCATCTTTTGGCTGCATTGCAAAACCTTTTCATTTGTTGACATTAAGAAAAATGGAAACTTTCATAGTTTTATTAAGTGATTTTTGTACAATTACAATGTATTTGGAAGTCAATTTTGTAATAAACATGTTATAATAAAATTGATACAGCCTTGATAGTAAATGTAAAAATAGAGACAAGAATTGATTATATACCTTTGTCTGTGTTCTCATTTTACAACTTATATTTAAGGCTTTATTATAATGATTATATCACCCTCTCTATAGTTTATAAAATTTTTCCATAGCTATTAAATTTGATTATTGAGCACCGAGAGACACGTCAGATCTGTGCTTCAGGAAAATCATTGCTTCAGCGGTATACATGAGAAAATGAGAGATGAGAGACAAAGCAGGGAAGCGAATTAGAACAATTTTGCAATAGTCAGATAAGAGTTAATCAGAGCCAGAAATAGGGAGTCCATCTTGTTAAGTAAGTAAGCAAGGATTACCACTCCCATTTGAAAAATTAAAGAAAATCAGTTTCAGAAAGGTAGTAAATGACAGCAGATCCTGAACTGTGACACAAGTCTCCTGACTCAGCATTCCTTTAATGCTCTAGTCATCTTTGTTCTTCCTTTAAATATGAAGTTAAGGAAGTTTGGGGGAAGAGGAAGTGCACAAACAGGTAGGTGGGAGATTTGAGGATCAGGAAAGGTATCCACTCGGTTTACCCCCACTCCTCAGCCTTGCACTTCTGATTCTCTTACCTGTCTGATCTTAGTCTCTGCTCATTCATCATCCATGAGGTGCTTCCTCATTTTGTCTTTAGTTTCTTTTTCTCTCTCACTCTACATATTCATTTGCCAGATCTTGTCCTTTCTGTTTCTACATCTCCTCACTCTCCTTAAGACCTTCATCACCTTTTCCCTGAACTGTTGAAATAAGTTGTTTGGTCTTCCACAAGCATAACCCTCTCAAACGCCTAATAACTGGTTCAACTCTGCAGTCTTGTCTGTTTTTGAATCTTTCGCTTTCTTGTCCTGTTTCACCACATTTCTGGTCAAACCCCAGCCCTGAATTCTTCTACCATCTGTCTCCTCCTTTATTCCCCTCCTGTGCTGAATGTAGGAGGAAGTCCCTCCTGAGGATCAATAAACTTAAGTGGAAATATTTCTTCATGTCCCATAAACTGATGTACAAAACAACTCGTCTTTTCCCTCATTCTTCTTCCAAACTTCCCTTTTACTCTTGAGGACACTACCATTCTTGCAGTCAGGAAAGTTCTCAGCCTCAGTGTTTCTATTAGTCACTCCCACTCCACATCACCAGTCATTTGATAAATACAGTCCATTCTGTTTCCACATTTGTTGCACCCATCTCCTCTGTCCATCCTTGTGGCCAGCTCCCTATTTCATGTTCTAATTAACTCTTACTTGACTATTGCAAAATTGAAATTGTTTTAACAGGCTTCGCTGCTTTGTCTCTCACCCCTTGTTTTCTCATGTATACCGCTGCAGTAGTGATTTTTCTGAAGCACCGATCTGACCCTGTCTCTCAGTGCCCAAAAGTGCCACTGCTCCAAGAATTCCAATGGCCCTCTCTGCCTTCAGGATCAAATATAAACTCTGACATTTCAGGGTTTTACAACCCAGCCCCATAAACTAACTTTCCAGTCTAATTCTGCCTCACTCCCTGGATTCTGGGATCCAGTCATACTGCCCTTCTTGCACTACCTTGTCTGGTCCCTAAGTCTGCAATGTTTCTTGGGATTCTCGGTTTCTTTTGAGGCATAGCAGAAGTAATATCTCCTACCCAAAACCTTTCATGATCCCTCAGTCTTAGACTCTAAGGGGTAGTGAACTCCCAAAGATACCTTAGATTCAGTTCGCACGCTGCCTTCACCATTAGAATGTAGACTGGTTGAGGGCTTTTTTCCTTCTGTGTATCCCCCTCGTCAGCACAGTGCGTGGCATGCAGTAGGTGCTTCATAAATGTCTTTGATTACTTACTATTAGAGATGAGAGTTTACATAAGTAACTGACACAGAACCAAGTAATGAGGGCAAGAGAGCCAGGCGAAGTGCAGGAGGCAAGCTACTGGGGGTGGAGATGGGGATCGGGCAAAGGACCTCATGCCTCAGGAAATGCACTTTCCACGGGAAAGCATTCAGGAGCGGAGCCCCATCGTGACTTCCGAAGAGTGAGGGAAAAAGGAAGCCTAGTTGTCCCGTCTGGGCAGGGCCGCGGACCTCGCGGGTGGGACATAGCTGACGCGTGGGTTTGCTCGGAAGATGGGGTGGAGGTGTGCTTAGTGGGAGCGACAAAGGAGGGGGAAAAGAAGTTTTTCGAGACTCCAGAATTAGGGGGGAAAACCGCGCAGCTTGCCAATCCCAGCTGCAGCTGTGCAGGCGAGGAGAGTTTGGGCTCAGGATTTCACGAGTAAAATAAGAGTTTTGGAGCCCGACCCGGCCCCTCCTCTTCCCCTGAGCCCCGACTACAGACACCTAGGGCAGCAGCTGGGCGGTCGGGGGGACACAGGGCCCAACCCCTTCATGTGCTAGATGAGGACACGGGGAGTCAAGCTACGGGTTTGCAGGACTTGAATTCGGGATTAATACTCCAAGGCCAGCGTCTTCTAGAGACATCACGTAGTTCATGGAGAACGTATAAAAATGCCTTCCCCTGTATTTTCTGAATGAATGAATTCCCGGCGGCCAGCATGGTCTGGGAAGGTGCCCGAAAGCCTAAACTTCAATCAGACCGAAACTAAAGCTGCAAGAAAGCAGCGGCCCACCTGACCCTGAGTGGGAGGGAGAAGGGGCGAACAGGAAACCCCACGAGACTGGGGGCGGGGACGGGGAGGAGATAACGAGGAGGGGGAGGGTACTTGGGAAGGAGAAGCGCGCGGTTTTCCCGGAGAGAGTCTCGTGAGAGCACGGAGGTTCGCGAGACTTGGCAGGGGGTTGGGCGAAAATTGGCGCGCGGGTTTGCCTGCTGCTCAGGAGTTCCGTCAGGGAAGTGCGGCGGCGCCTGTCCCTTCGTTCGTCCGTGTGCCCAGGTATGCCTGCCCAGCACCTGACCCAGAGCGGCGGTGAGTGTTCCCTCGGCCCTGGGGAGGGGGAGCCGGGGGTCTGGGGAGAGGCGGCTGAGGGGGAAACGAAGAGGTCGGCGGAATCCGTGGGGGGAGGGCCGGCCCCGGGCTGAGTTTCCCGCGAAAACGAAGCTTCCCTGCTGGTGACTGATGGGCTTGTGGTCCTGCCGGGGCGGGGGCCGGGGCCGCCTCCGCGCTCTCGGCTGGGCTCGCCCCCGCCCCCCCCCAGCTAAGGCTTTCTTAGCTTTTCCCGGACGCCCCGAGCGGCGGGACCGGGACGGGGCCGTTCGTCCGGGGCACGGCGCGCAGCAGCTGCTCCGGGTAGCCAAGAGCCGTTTCTCCCCTTCCTTGAACGCAGGGCTTGCGGCGGCAGAGATGGATCAGCCACCAGACGACACCCCGGTGATCACCCCAGCCATGCTGGAAGAGGAGAAGCAGCTGCAAGCGGTCGGAATGGAGCGAGAGCGAAAAATGCTGGAGAAGGTACGGTCCCAGAGCAGTGCTTCTGAGGGGAGGGAAAGGCAGCTGAGTTGTTCCAACGTTGACAATTCTCTTTAACGTTTATTTTTGAAAATTTTGAGTATCTTAGAGCTCTAGTGGCAGCATTGTATTGATTTTTTTCGAGATGTCAGGAGAGTAAATGCTGTGGACCACAGGACGTAATTTCCCTTAAAAAAAAAAACAATTGGAAATTTTTTAAAAAGCATTTAAAGTGAAACATCTGCTTTCTGTGCATTTTCTTTTAAAAATTGTTGGGTTTGTGGATTTTCCTAAAAACAGCCATGACGATGCCTTTGAACATTAACCTTTTCTTACAATCACCTTTACACAGATAGGTTTCAGCTATCAGAATCATTGTTTTCCTCTTCCTGTTTCTTACAGGCCTGAAAAAAGTTAAGCTCTTATGGTTTCCACCTACTTTAATTTCTCATGTCACAATTTGGAATAAATTAATATAAGAGAGAGAAGGTCTTAAGAGAGAATGGCCCCTGAAATCCCTTCTGGCTCTAGATTCATATTCTGATCCTAAATAAGAAAATATTTTCTTAAATGAAATTTCTTTGGCACTTGGTACTCCTTCCAGCAATACAGGTTATAATCCTTTTGTACCTTTTTCTTGAAGTGTTGTGGCCAAAAAAATGATCCCATTCATATATGAAGCTCTATCAACTCTTACTTACCTGAGATTTCATTCCACTAACATAGCTTTGAAACACAGAAATGGAACTTTAATTGACAGCAAATAAAACTTATAACTTTTAAAACTGTATTCTAGCTTTGAGTAGTGTTTGAAATGCCAACATGTGTTCTTTCACTGGTGTGACTTTGAGGTGATGTGCAAACATTTCTTGGTTAATTAATTCACCTTTAGTGCTGATTAGGGAAGTTTATGAGTAGAAGAGGAGGGGCAGGTCAGTTAGGTAGCAAGGGTTACCAGTAGACAGTTTGTGTGCTTCTTTAGTATTCACGCAGTTAAGAAATCTATAGAAAACCCCTAGCTCGTTACATCTACTTGGAAACTCTAGATATCTTGTATTCTGAACCATTGGATAGAGCAGCAAGATTGATGAAATCACAGATACATTGAAATGTGCAGAGATTTTCATGATATGATAACTATTTCCTATATCAATCTTATTTTCTACGCATAAAATTTACTCAAGTTATCATTTTTCCCTTTAACTCTTATTTTATTCCTCATCCTGAAAGAGGTTGCATTTAGGAATGACAGGACCCTAGTTGCATACTACATGATAATTACCTGTCTGGTAGTATGTAATACAATTACTCATCCTGCTTCAACAATTTTAAAATATGGTGTAGTCACGTGGAAGGGAATAAATATTTATATAGGATAATATTATGTGCCTGGCTCTGTGCTTAAGTGATTTTTACAATCTTTCTCTCAATTGATTCTCAGAACAGCTCTTGAGAGTTAAGTGCTGTTATTATTTCCCATTTTACTTTTGAGAAAACAGAGGTTAACAGGTTAGGTGACTTACCTAGGTTCACACTATAAGTGACTGGGGCTGGTTTGACTCCTTGATTTTCCCATTTTGATTCTTACTGACTTGAATTCTAACTAGAAAATGCTTTGAAGTATATATAAGGTGGTGATAATACTGTTGAATATTGCACTTACTGAGGTAGTATTTGTTAAGGGTATACTTTGTGGCACATTTAGAAGAATACTTCTAATCCTGGGGAAAATTAATGTCCTTCTATAGATTCAACTTTTTTTTCAAAACTGCTAAAGAAAATGTCTCATTTTTATTTGAGAGGAGAAGGGAGGAGGCTCGAGAAGGAAATTAACTTCATTAGGTTCTTTGAATATTAATGAATCATCTCCCTTTGAAAGAAAGCTATTGAGTAGGTTGTCTCCTTGTCCTGAACGTGGGAACCAGTGTTTCCTCTGCTTTTTAGAACCCTTTGTTTTCTTTGAGAATGGGAAGTCTTTTCTGTCTCTCAACCCCTGCCCGTTCTGTTGTCCTTCTGCGCCGCCCCCATTACATTGTATTATTTTTCATATATCATACACGGGTGATTCCTAGGTATAGAATTCTTTGAGAGGAGAGACTTTAATATTTGTCTTTTTATCCTTGTCTGTTTTGGCATAATGCCTGGCACTTAGTAGGCACTCAGTAAATGCTTACATCAGTGCATCATAGTGTGTTAGAAAGATCAGTATCTCTGGTATCAGAGAACTTCATTCAAATCCTGTTCTAACCTCCCTGGTTACCAGATTCCTCATTTTTAAAATGAAGAGTCAAGACAAATGGTCTCTGAGATCCTGTGTTGCTCTAGATCTATTGTCCTATTGAAAAGAATATGAATTAATTTATATTTTAGAGAGGGAAATAATTTTCTAATGATAGGTATGCGATAATATAAGGAAACAGAAAATTCTTCCATTCCTCTCTAAATTTATAAATATTAATGCGTTATACTCTTTCATCATAGTATTTTGCTAGCCACCTAGCAATTAGTGCCTCTTTGTGATAGTAATTATAACTCAACATCAAAATGCTTTTTAAGTTACAAAATTGTATTTTATAAATTACATAATTTATAGAGAGGCAGCATGATATAATAGATAGCTGAGTTGGGGGCCAGGACAACCTGGCTTCAAGTCTCACCTTGGATACATACTGGTAGTATGACACTGGGATAGTCAATTAACTTATTATGTTCTAGGTAGCTGTCATAATAAGTTGCAGGGAATGTGTTCATTTACATTGATAGAGTAAATTTCCTTACCCAAGAGTTCCCTGTACTAAATAAATAATAGTTCTAAACCTCTTACAGTTATTACTTAAAAAAAATTTTTTTAAGGGAGATTTTTTGGGGGGAGTGTCTGCACATTTTAATTTTTTTAAAACAAAATCAAAGAAAATGAAAATTTCCACATACATTGTAGAACATAAGGAGGGGCTTTATGGGAATCTCTGTTATGTAGAGCTTGCCCTTCCTTGAAGTATTTGATAAATTAAGTGTGCAACTTTCAGAACCATCTTCCTTGTCTGGTTTTTTTTTGGTGGCTTTTCATTTTTTCCTCTTTGGAGTCCTATCCCTGTCTTTCTCCTTGTTCCCATTGGGGGGAAAAAATACCCCTCCCCGCAATAACATCTAATAAACATAGCATATAATCATATCAAACAAATTCCCATGTTGGCCATGTACAAAAATGTATGTCTTGTTAAACATCTTGAGTCCAAGTATGTCTCAACTGTCAGCAAGCTTCAGCATCAGTACTTGTGAATGGTCATTATTACATTAATCAGAATTCTTAAGTCTGTGTTTTTATTACCTTGTTGTATAAATCGTTCTGGTTCTACTTGCTTCAATTTGAATCAGTTCATGTAAGTTTTTGCAGGTTTCTCTGGAATCATACCTTTCATCCTACAATAATCCATTTTATTAATAAACCATAATTCTCCAGTTGATGAATACCCCCTTAGTTTCAAGTTCTTTGGCACTTAAAAAAAAAAGAGCTACTATGCTATTGTCTGGGAAATTATTTTGCTTGACTATTTGTTAACAAAGATTTTGATTTTCTTGTTATATTTTATATAATTCTGTAGTTATTTTGAGTGGTATTTTTTTTTTCCTGCTGGATTTTGTTGATAATATACAGAAATGCTAATGATGTATTTGGAGTAGTGAGGTTACGTTTCATAGAGTAACTTGGACATTTAGGAATGGGTTAATATTTAGATTAGAAATAGAATGGGAAAGGGCATTCCTTCTTTAGGGAGTAGGGGAGGGGATGTCATGAGCAAAGGCCTAGAAGTAAGGATGAGTATGTTGTACTATTCATCAATCTGAATAGAGTTGAGGGTGTAATTGGGAGAGGTAAGGCTAGAAGGGAGAATTTGGCCTAAATTGAATCATGGTCAGTAGTGTTTTTTTTTTTTTTTTTCTTCTTAGAGCCTGACCCCACTAGCTCAGTAATTTCTCTGTCTCAGATTAGCTTTTATTACTTAATTGAAAGAAGTATTCTTTGCTTTCTCTCCATATGTGCCTTGTGACTTCATCTAGATTGTAAATAAATAGGGTTCAGCATTTATGTGTTCTTTGTAGGTTTTTTGTGTTTTCACAAGTCTTATAGAAGTGTATATGCTGTAGTATGCATAACACCCACAGAGAGATTGTCAGAACCTTGGTGAGTGGACAGTGATTCCACCTTTCTGGGCTTCAGAACAAAATGAAGGAGTTGGACTAAATGACTTCTTAGGTTTCTTCCAGTTCTGAATTCTTAATCCTATCATCTTATCCCTTGTTTATGGTTTATTATTGGTTAGTGTCAGAGGCAGAGCATTTCAACATGTAATATAGATCATGAAAAGTTAATGTTAATTGTTGTCACAGTATAAGAAAACATTAGGACAGAAGGTAATTTACACCAAAGTATCTGTATGTTTATTCATGTAGATTGCAACCTCTTGACCCCCTTGTAGTTGATTTTCATGTGTTGCTAAACCTGAAAAAATTTCCTTCCTGCTGACAGACCTTCTGGTGATAAGCCTTTTTGAACTTAATTAGGCTAATCCTGAGATATCCAGTCCTTTGAACCCTTACTTGAGTTGTATGTGTCAGAATTTGTATTTTGCTATCATAATCCAGGAAAAGCTGAGGTCACCTACTACTGAAAGACTAAGCTAGTTCAGTATTCATTTTATATTTTAGTGAAAAAATGAAACAAAACAAAAACAACTCAGTATTTAATTATATTAGTTTAATTAAAAATTGTTTCCTAGTCTATAAAATATATTTGAGTTTTACCACACCTTCAGTTTTTGCCCAAAACATATAATAACAAAACCATTTCACAAAATAACAGATTTAAAAGTTAATTTAAACGCTGGGTTTTTGTTTTTGTTTTTTTGAGAAATTTGAGTTTTAAATAAGGTACTAGAATTTTTGACTCTAATTCTAAGATTTATCTATGTAAGCCTTATTTATAAAACTTTTTATTGCTTTGTTTTGTTCACATTATGTAAACATTAAAACACTATTACTGACTAAGTTTTCATAGGGTATATACTATAGAAAATATATTTGAGAAAGACATGGAATAATAAGTGAAAAAAAATCATCTTGTTAGGCTCGCATGTCTTGGGATAGAGATTCCAATGAAATTCGCTACAAGAGACTTCAACATTTACTTGAAAAAAGCAATATATACTCCAAATTTTTGTTGACCAAAATGGAACAGCAACAGATGGAGGTGAGTAATTGACAATAGTTATTGGTAGTTTTTGATCTAAAGATAAAAAATTTTTTTAAAATATCCTTTAGATACTTCAGAAGCATTTTCAGTAGTGTGAAGTACCCATCAATACTCATTCCATACATATGAATGACATAGATTTCAGAGTCCTAAACATCTAGATCTTCATGAGTTGACTGGCCACAGTTTATCTGCTCATCAGCTTTCTGGTCCCTGACCACGATAGTCTTCATAAGGGAAGCTGGATGCCACAGTGGACAGAGTACTGAGCCTGGAGTCAGGAAGACTTTAATTCCTGAGTTTACATTTGGCCTCAGACCCGTATTAGTTGTGTGACTGGGCATAGTGCTTAACACATCATTTCCCTGTTCTATAAAATGAGCTGGATAAGGAAATGGCAAGCCATTCCAGTAACCTTTGCCAAGAAAACCCCAAATGGAGTTTACAAAGAGTCACAAATAACCAAAAAATGACTGAACAGGTCTTCATAAGACAGACACACTGCCATTGGGTCCATACTTGAGGACTTTCTGACTCAGTTGCAACTCTCTGAGTATGTGTTCTCTTGGCAAAGCTTTTGAGAATCTGAGGTTATTTTTACATGTTGGAGGTAAAACTTAGTGAAGGAAATAGGTACATATCTGTGTGGTTTATTTTGTTTTTAATATTCTAGAAGTAAAGACATGCTTTACATCTACTTTCTCAGTCCCACTTTGTATTGATATAAGTTTTAGGCCAAAGGAATTATATTTACAGATACTAGGATATGTTATACTCCCCAAAACTCACTGTAGTCTTAAAAAATTAAATTAAAAGTTTAAAAATTCTTCAAAAATTAAAAAAAAAAGGATTCAGGAATGGGAGTCTTGACGTTTTATCTAGAGCAAAGACTTACACTTAACACTGAATAAATGGTCTTATGGAATGGTGGGCAGAATACTATTGGGTTGATGTGAAGTCAGAAAAATTGTCTTTGCTTCTTGGCTCTACCTTTTTGACCTGGGGCAAGGAACCAAGTTACTGGTTCCTTGTTTGCAGAATGAAAGGTTTGGACTACTTGATCTTTGAAACACCTCCCTTTTAGGACTATGATTCTGTAAATCAAGAAGTCATTAAATGTATATGCTTTAAGGACACTTGAGCTATCTCTTCTCAGGAACAGAAGAGGAAAGAGAAATTGGAGCGAAAAAAGGAAGCTTTAAAGGTTTCAAAGGTAATCTGTTAACTCAGATTTTTAAAAATAGCGTATTATGTCTTGAAGTTTCTTGACCTCAGTAAAATGTGTAATATTGCGTTGAAACTTTTTTCCTTCCTGTATTATTGTAGCAATGTTTTCTGTTTTCTACATATTGCCCATATTTAATTTACATTTTTGGGGGGAATATATTTAAAATACATTCGTGATATATAAGATATATCATAAAAACGCAGGACTAAATCCACTTAATGTAGCGTGAGAAAGTTAACTGTATTTCCCAAATGGAAAGCAACCTGCATTGATCAGAAAGAGTAGCAGTTTCTAGGATAGATCTCTGTGACCGCCCCTGAAATTTCTGATATAGTCATTTCCTATTTTCAGTACATTGCATACAACATACGAAAAACATATATGCATATGGTGTCTCTTGACTTGGATGAGATCACAAAAACTAAGGTATAGGTTTCTATTAGGTGGGGTGTTGAAGTACATAAAAGCAAAAAGGATTTTTAAATCTTTTCTTTTACTGGAGAATTTGGTGCCCCCATAGTATAATTAACTCTAGGTTAAAGTGTAGGTGGTCTCTTTTTTTAGGTAAACTTGTCCTGATGGTTTCTTCATTTTTCGATATCTTGCCTTCTCCTCCTCCTCCCCGTTTCCAATAAAACTATTAGGTTAAATGTGATAGTGTTTGGTTTAATTGCTGTTAACATGGGTCACCACTATTGCTAGTTAACTTTCACTAGTGTCTTGGAGTTTAGGTGCCAATACCCATCCCATACATTACTCTCATAACCCATTTTTCATTTTCCAACCTTTTGTAACTTAAATTTACATATTTTACACACACATACATACACATACACACACACACCCTGTCAAATTGTACTTGCCCATTTATCCTTTGTTATTTTTCCCCTTCTACCTTTTTTTATTGCTTGTTTAAGTCTTTTGCTATTATAAATCTTAAGCTTTCTCCCTTCTCTCCCTTTATTCTTTCTCTCCTTTCCCTCCTTCCTCTCTCCCATCTCACTTTTTTTTTTTTTGCTTTCATGCCTTATTTTTGATGTGTTGCCCTTTATTCTCTTCTAAAAAATAACTCCTATAAGGAGGGACATATAATCAGTCTCTCACAATATGACCATTGTGGAGAGTTCTGTGTAAACTAGTTAATACATGTATAGCCTGTATTGAATTGCTTGTCTTTCCAGTGAGGGGGTGATGAGGGAGGAAGGGAGAGAATCTAGAATTTATAGTTCAATAATCAAATGTAAAAAAAAAATAAATATGTGTGTGTGTGTGTGTGTGTATGTATGTGTGTGTAATTATTAACTACATGTAACTGGAAATTAAGATATATAGGCACTGGGGTAGGGAGATCCATCTTGCCCTACTGGAAAGTCAGAGAGGTGATGGGGGAGGACATAGGAGAGAGCAGATTGGGGGAGGGGTTATACAGTGGGATACCTGTTTTGGGGTGGGGGGTGGGGGAAAGTTAGGGAGAACATTTGTAACTCAAAACCTTGTGGAAATGAGTGATGTAAATAATAATAATTTAAAAAGTAGCTCCTATTCCTCTTTAAATAATTCTTTTCCTTCTCCTCCCCAAAACCTAAATCTTTTCCCTTTTTGTCCTGTCTTTCCATGCCTTGACTTTTTTTTTTTTTTTGGCTAAAATTCCCCCAGAGAACTTGTAAAGCACTCCTAGTTCCCTCAGTTCCATTATCCTAGAAAACTTCTAATGGTGAGGATTTCAAAAGAGATTGTGAAGCCAGGTTTTCTCTACCTCTGTCTTATCTTTCCCTCTCTGCCGCTCCTGAACTTCATAAAACATTCTTCAATAAGAACGAGCAACAAACATTTTAAAGTGGTACATGTTTTGATTCCTCTTCCCCCCTACTCAAGAGAAATAGAGAAAGTACAAGGTGATGGATAGCACCAAAAATCTATAAGGGAAGAATAGTTCCCTATGTAAATGCCTAAACTCCATGGAATAGAGACGTTTGTCTTGAAGTACCTGAATTACTCACCAACAGGTAAAGAGGGTAACTGCTAAGAATATTTACACATTGGTATAATCTGTAATACTAAGTATGATCTGTTTCTTCAGTCTTCTGTCTAGTTGCCATAAGCCACGGGGATGATGGAATATTGGTTGTTTTTTGTTTTTTTTTTAGTTGTCTGTTTCATGTAGCTAATGTTTTAAAAATTTGTAATTGGCTATACTTTTTCCAATTTCCAAGTAAATGAAGAAGTAAATTTCTTTGTCATAAGATTAAGGATTTTAGGAATAAACTTAATGTTGTAAATATTTACTCTATAGGGCAAAAAATCAGCTGATGCAAGTGATGAAAAGCCAGGTAAATTTTTTGTCATAATTTTTGAAGGTTATATTTTCTTTTAGAGTTTGTCAAGATGATAATCTTTTGTTTATTTTTGTAGTTATGAAAAAGAAAAGAGGAAGAGAAGAAGAATATAATATTTCTGAAGTCATGTCAAAAGAGGTAAGAAAGCATAAAACATTATCTCCAAATCCAGGCATTTAGCAGTATGTAAGTAGTTTTCACATCAAGCATTTAGCTAGTCAGGTTGTTCTTGTGTCTTTTTATTCCTATTTCTGCTTCTCTAACCTTTTGTTCATTCCTCTTCTTATCCAACTCTCCAGTCCTGTTCAGCCCAACTCAAGTCTATCTTCTCCATTGACTTGGGTGCACACTTTGTACTTTACTTTAGAATTTTTGTAACACTTAAAGTCAGTTCCCTAACGTTTACCACTTTTTCATGTTATGTCTTTTATATCTCAGTACTCCATATGTACTAGGAGTTCAATAAAATGCTTGTTTTCTTAATTTAACATGATAGATGATAAAAAGTTTTATTGAAATGTTTTTAATTTCACCTTTTTCTTCATTTTTAAGGAAATTTTGTCAGTGGCTAAAAAGAACAAAGAAGACAGTTGGGTAAGTAATAAAATAATAGTAATAAAGCTAAATTTGAATTCTGTATTTGTTTCCCTGAGCACTAGCTAAATGTACCTAATCCTTCTTGCTCAGTTGTTTTTGCCCTTCTCACATACCAGCTCAGTCTCTTCCTCTAGTTCTTGTTATCTCTCACCTATCTATTGATTTATTCCTTCCCATTAACACAGCGGATCTCAACTTGTGGGTTGCAATCCCCTTGGGGGGATCACAGGGGTCACCTAAGACCATCGGAAAACACATTTCCAGTGGTCTTAGGAACTGAGACACCACTCCTCTATCCATTTCCAGGTGGGTCAGCCCACATGCAGATACGCTCACATATGAGTATTAAAGGGGTCGCTGCATTAGGAACGTTGAGAACCACTGCATTAACATCACGTGTTTTCTATGGTCTCACAGCCTGCCTCCACCCTGCCTTTTCAGACATGCATCATACATTATACATTACTCTCTTCAGTACTACAGTGTAGTCAAGCTGGCTTTATTGGTATTTTCTTACACACCACATCTGTCTACTACATACCTGGAATGTACTTTCTTACCTGTTTCTTGAATCCCTAGCTTCTTTAAAGACTCAGCTCAAATTCCAGCACCTCTTTGAGGACCTTACTGACACATCCTTATCCCCAGAGATTTTTCCTATTCCTCTACCAGAAAAATTACCTTGTTGTTGTTGTTGTTTGGTATAAAAAGTGCTTGTTGGTTGATTGGTCTTCACCTGTTCTTTTAGTATATTTCCTATCTTGGTATATGAATTTAGATTTAAGGTTATGCATGTGAGGTTAGTATATGTTAATAAATATGATAACTGGTACATTTTTATGGTATAGATTTGTACATTTACATATATTGTGAGTAATTTTTACACTAAGATTTTAGGGTTTCTTGAACCCTTATTTCACAGAACTAACTTTGAATGTTTGACTCTTCCCTGAGAAGGTATAATCTTATTTTTCCCCTTTTTGTATATTTTGGATGCATTTGGATTCCCAAATTTCTAGCCATTTACTTCTCTTAGCCCTAAACCTTGCTGACTTAGAAGATTTTAAGTAAGCATTAGTTAGAGGAAATTGCTGGATGTCAACCTTGTGGTAAATGGGTGGTCCTTTGTAACAAACTGTCAGTTACAATTTTAGAGAAGGTCCAGCATTTAGACTATGAGAACATGGATATTTTACCTTAATTTGATGTTTCCCTTAATGTGTGACATAATACTTTGTCCATCATAGGTGTCTGATAGAATTTCCTCTGCTCTTCAAATTGTATGCAAATGAAAATTCTTTCTAAAAGCTAGAATCTCATTTATTTTTCTTTTTGGCAGAAGATAATGAATTATGACTGAGAAGGGTTTTTTGAGGAGTTTAGGAATTTAGGAGTTTAGGTATCCTAAAAGCAAGATGGCTTTGTTGGGATTGAAATATGAGGAGTACGGAATATTCGGACAAAGTGGTTTTTTTTGTTTGTTTGTATTTGTTTTTTTTTCTTTTTGGAGGGCAGTTGGGGTTAAGTGACTTGCCCAAGATCACACAGCTAGTTTTTTGTCTTAAGTGTCTGAGTCCGGATTTGAACTCAGGTACTCCTGACTCCAGGGCCGGTGCTCTATTCACTGCGCCACCTAGCTGCCCCCTGACAAAGTGTTTTTAAGAGTCTGCATACCTGGTTAGGAGTGGGAGGATGACTGAAAGAATACAGGATTAGACAGTTTTGTAATCACATTTCAGAGAAATTTGGGGGGGCCAGGCAACTCTAGAGATTTGCCCAAAGGTTTAGTCTGTTTACCGTACTATATTGTAGGATTGAATGTTTATAGATCTAGGGAAATTTATAAGATTGACCAAATAATCTGGTAAATAAGACTGAAGTCAGTGTTGTGAGCTTGAATTTCTAATGATTTTTTTTTCTCTTATAGGATGAAAGCTCTTCTTCTATACAGCTTTCTGTAGAAGATCTTCAGAAGAGTAGTGATACAAATAGTGTGATTAAAGATAGATTATCTCAAGTTGTTCGACATAATGCTAAATACTTTCTAGACCCAGTAAGGAAATGTAATGGCCAAGCAGTACCCTTTCAACAACCAAAGTACTTCACAGGAGGAATAATGCGGTGGTACCAAGTAGAAGGCATGGAATGGCTTAGGGTAGGGATTATTGCTTTAATAAAAATTCATTTAAAGGTTAATTTTTCATTGTTCACTATAATTCTATCTGGTCAGTCTTTGTAAAATGAAGGCCTAATTTATCACCTAATTTTAACTATTCTGTAAGTTTATGTTTCTGGCTAGGTGATTTTCAGATATACCATATGACACTCCTTCTTGACAGATCCTAGATTTCATAGGTTCTGAAGAAAGGTACATTTGATTTAATTTAAAGCCTTATATGGTTTCAATCTAGATTTGTTTCTCTTGATTTATAAGGTTCATTCAAAAATCAGTAGCCATGCTGGACAGTTTATTGTAATAATCTGAATCAGGTAGCAATCATAAAATTTTTATCTTAAAGATTATCTAGGCAGTACTTTTCACTTTAAAGATAGAGAAACAGGCTCAGAGAGATTCTGACTTACCCAGATCACAGTTCTTTAGAGACAGGACAGGTTTCTTAATACCATCCTTGTTCCTCTCAGTTTTGCCTCTATTTCACTGGGACTAATTCGTGATTAGGACCAGCTTCTTCAAGTACACCAATTCTGTAGTGAAAAGTGTAGTACAGTCAAGATGATGACCTGTGTTAAAAATCAAGCTTTCCACTTAACTGATCTGTATACCAAGCCACATAATTTTTTGCCTTTAGTTTCCTTATCTACTGAGTGATAGGATCGCACTTGATTCTGTTCTAGCTCCAAAAATCTGACTTCCAACCTAGTTCTGGGACTTTAGATGTGGCCAGGTAGGAAGTCCCTTTTCCCAACTGTTCTGTTTGTAAGACTATCCATCTCAAAAAAAAGTAAGTCCCATATATCCAAAAGCTGAAATTATGTGTAATCTAATAGTTTATCAGGATGGTTGGGATCTGTTAGTTGATCTTGAACATGAACCTGGACAACTGTGCTCATACTTTGCCTCCATACCAATAGCTTATTTTAGCTACCACCCTTAACATCCCCTTGCACCTTTCCCTTCAACTTCACGAATATATGGTCAGCTGCTTGAACGGACCTTTCAGAATATGTAGGCCCAGTTGTTGAATTTTGCAGAAAAGGGAACTGAGTCTCAGAGATGTTGATTTGCCTAAAGTCAAAAGGTAGGTAGTGGCAGAACTGGGACTAAACTCCTTATCTCTTAATTACTAGTCCACTGCTCTTTCTACTGCATTATGTTACTTCTTCCTATTGGTATTTCTTACCATTGTTTAAGCATTTCTTTAGTTTATGATTTTAGTATCTGTTTTTAGAGATTTAAAGTTTATAAAGTTTTCTAATCTTTTGATTTTTCTAATTTGCATTTTGGAATCGTGACATTTTGGATTTGTGACCTAGAAATTATCTAAACACTCAGAAAGTCAGGATTATTTAAACAACTCTTAGTATTGAGTTTATAATCTTAGTGATATTTTCTCCAATTAATGCTACCATGAAATTCTCATGAAGAGCACACATTGCATGTTTCCGGATTAAATTACAACTTTTTTCTTTTTTCTTTTTATGCAGATGCTTTGGGAAAATGGTATTAATGGCATTTTAGCAGATGAAATGGGATTAGGAAAGACTGTTCAGTGCATTGCTACAATTGCATTGATGGTTGAGAGAGGAGTACCTGGACCCTTCCTCGTTTGTGGTCCTTTGTCTACACTTCCTAACTGGATGGCTGAATTCAAAAGATTTACACCACAGGTAAGAATTATTTTCTTGCACTTCGATGAATTATTGTTCTCATTAATGTGCACTCTTCTATTACCATTGTGTAGCATAGTTCTTCCAGAGCTGCTCATCCAGATTTTTGTTGCATATTTTCATAAGTTTCCATTAGAGGATTTATTCAATAGGTCTGCTTCTGGCTCTTTTCCAATATTTTGAGGGTACCAATGTATCACTATTTCATTCTCTCTGATCATCCTAACCCCTTTTCCATTCACACTTGTATTTGATACTTTTTAAAAACCAATTTTTAAAATGACATTTCAGGTACACAAGTTATCAGTGGCAATACAGCATATAGCCTTATGCTCTACATGTATTATTGCTATTGGGCATTTCAGACTACATGTCCTTTAAGCACCTCAAACTCAACGTGTCTAAAACAACTTTTTCTGCCCCAAACATCCCTTTACTCAGTGACCCTGTTTCTTTCCCCACATCTGTGTAAATTTGTATATTTATTATAAATAATGTCATCCTAGATTCCAATTATGTTGTATCATGGAGATCAACAAGAACGTCGAAAATTGGCACAAAAAATTCATAAACGTGAAGGGACATTGCAGATACATCCTGTGGTAATTACATCCTTTGAAATCGCGATGAGAGACAGAAATGCTTTACAGGTACACAAATCAGCTTTCTATAACAATAAATACACTTTATTATAATCTGTGCAATATGCTATCCTGTGTATTTTATAAAACTGATTTTTAGTAGACTGTGGACTTAGATTTTTTCTAGATAATATATGGTTCTCTCTCCACTTCCTAATTCATCTAAAACACTTGCCCAGTTCCCTTTTTGACCATTGGCATGTATTTTTTAATTTTTAATATTTAAAATTTTTTTTTAAAATTTATTTATTTTTAGTTTTCAGCATTCATTTCCATAAGATTTTAAGTTTCAGTTTTTCTCTTGCCATGTTTCCCCTACCCCCCCACCCCAAAATAGCAAGCCTACTGAATACCCCTTCCCCCAATCTGTTCTCTATTATATCCTCCCTCTTTATCCTCCCTAATTTTCTAGTAGGGCAGAGATGGGTTTCTATACCCCAGTACCTGTATATCTTAGTTCCCAGCTGCATGTAAAAAACCAGTTTTTTTAAACATTTGTTTTTAAAACTTTGAGTCCCAGATTTTCTTCTGCTTCCTCCTCACCCACTCACATTGGGAAGGTAAGCAGTTGAATATAGATTGTACATGTGTAGTTATCCAAATAATTTCCATAGTAGTTATGTTGTAAAAGACTTACTATATTTCCCTCCATCCTATCCTGCCCCCCACTTATTCTGTTTTCTCCTTTGACCATATCCCTTTTCAAAAATGTTTGCTTCTAACTACCCTCTCCCCCGATCTGCCCTCCCTTCTATCCTTCCCACTCTTATCCCCTAACCACCTGTTTTCCTGTAGGGTAAGAAACCCAGTTGAGTGTGTTACTCAAGGTCCCATCCTTAGGCAAAATTCAATGAAAGTCAGGTTGTCCCATTCCCTTTCACCTTCCTGCTCTTGCCCTCCATTATAACAGTTTTTTCTGGCCTCTTTTATATGAGATAATTTACTATCACTTTTTCTTCTAATAAATTCCTCTCTCGCCTCTTAATTTTATTTTTTTAGATGTAATCCCTTCATATTCAACTCATCCTGTGCCTTCTATGTATATGTGAACATTCAAATGCCCACACTCACATACATATTTATATACACATCCTCCTTTACATATGTATATGTGTATGTATACATACATATATATTCTCTTCAGCTATCCTCATACTGAGAAAAGTCTTATGAGTTACAATTAATCATTTTTCCATGTACTTTAATGAATTCCTTATGATTTCTTTTTCCTGTTTACCTTTTCATACTTCTCTTGCTTCTTGTATTTGAAAGTCAAATTTTATGTTCAGTTCAGGTTTTTTCATCAAGAATGCTTGAAAGTCCTCTATTTCATTGAATGACCATATTTTTCCCTGTAGCATTATACTCAGTTTTGCTGGGTAGGTGATTCTTGGTTTTAGTCCTAGCTCCTTTGACGTCTGGAATATCATATTTGAAGCCCTTCAGTTCTTTAATGTAGAAGCTGCTAGTTCTTGTGTTATCCTGATTATGTTTCCACAATACTCAGATTTTCTTCCTGACTGCTTGTAGTATTTTCTCCTTGATCTGGGAATTTGGCTATAATATTCCCAGGAGTTTTCTTTTTGGGATCTTTTTTGAGAGGTCATCAGTGAATTCTTTCAACTTCTATTTTGCCCTCTGGTTCTAGAATATCAGGGCAATTTTGTTGATAACTTCTTGCAAGATGGTATCTAGACTCTTTTTTTGATCATGGCTTTCAAAGTAGACCAATAGTTTTTAAATTATCTTTTCCTGGATCTATTTTCCAGGTCAGTGGTTTTTCCCATGAGATACTTCAAATTGTCTTCTATTTTTTCATTTGTTTGGATCTGTTTTGTAGTATCTTGATTTCTCATGAAGTCATTAGGTTCCAGTTGCTCCAGTCTAATTTTGAAGGTGTTAATTCTCTTCAGTGAGTTTTTGAAATTTCTTTTCCATCTGGCAAAATTGACTTTTTAAAGCATTCTTCTCATTGGCTTTTTGAGCCTCTTTTGCCGTTTAAGTTAGTCTGTTTTTTAAGGTGTTATTTTCTTCAGTGTATTTTTGGGTCTCCTTTATCAGGCTGTTGACTTGCTATTTACGATTTTCTTGTATCATTCTCATTTCTCTTTCCTATTTTTCCTCTACTTTTCTTACTTCATTTTCAGAATCCTTTATGAACTCCTCCATGGCCTGTAACCAGTTCATATTTTTCTTGGAGGCTTTTGATGCAGGAGTTCTGACTTTGATGTCTTCCTCCCACTCCATGCCTTGATCCTTTTTGTCACCGAAAAAGGATTCTGTGGTCTGTTTGTTCTTCCTGTGCTTGCTCATATTGGCAGCCAATTACTAGACTTTTGAGCTCTTTGCCATGGTAGAACTCTGCTTCCACAATGGAGAGAGCTATGTCCCAAATGGCTGGGGTTTTTGCAGCTGCTGGAGCTATTAGATGGATGCCCTTTCTACAGCCCCACCCACTTTGGCTCACTGGTCACACACCCCAAGACTGCTATCCGTGCAGGTCAAAGCAAGAGTGATTACTCTCTGAATGGTTGCTTGATCCCCCTACAATCTGTAGTCCAGGACCTCTAAAACAGCCACGCAGGGCACCTGTGCCTCCTCTATTTCTTGCTCCAGGGGTAGCAGTGGGACCATGCTCCCCCTGTTTGAACAAAGTTTCACACTGATCTTTTACTTTGTCTTTGTCATTTGTGGATTGAGAAGTCTGGAAACTGCTACAGCTGCTGGTGATTTACTCTATCATGAAGGCTGCTCCAGCCATGACTGGGTGGGACTAAAATAGCAGCTCAGGTGGGACTGTTCTCAGCTCTCAGCCCACTGAGATGGATCCTTCCTGCTGGCCTGCTGGGCTTCCTTCAGTGGGAGATTTGTTTTTCTCTGTCACTTTGTCAGTTCAGTAGAGAGTCATTTTTTTTACATGTATTAGAGGAGATGGAAGCTGGAGCCATGCAGAAATCCTGTTTCAGTTGGCATGTATTTATAAAGAAAAATGTCACTTTTAGTCTCTCAAAAAAGAACAGATTGAAAGTTAGCAATTGTAAGTCATGGCTTTTTAGCATCATTTGTATTTTGATCTAAATAGCCATTAGTGTGATGCTTAAATATGTTTGATGTCTGTTCTGTGACATTTTTATTTTATTGACTTTATCCAATCCACTTATATATAACTCAGCCTTCTCTTGAAGTTCATCCTATTCTGCTTCATACGAACAGGGTGTTATGGATAAGGCTACACATAAGCAAAAGTGTGGCAGGAGATTCTAGGGAATTCTAATGAATTGATTCTTGACTCCCTTTTCTGACATGTTTATTTCTACTTTTGTAAATTATCACCCACAGTGAGGAAGCTGCTATACTCTAGTGGTAAGAAAATACAAGAGAAGAGGGGCAGCTAGGTGGCGCAGTGAATAGAGCACCAGCCCTGGAATCAGGAGTACCTGAGTTCAAATCTGGCCTCAGACACTTAACACAAAAAAAAAACTAGCCGTGTGACCTTGGGCAAGTCACTTAACCCCAACTGCCCTCCAAAAAGCAAAAAAAAAAAATACAAGAGAAGAGGGAAAGCAAGTCCTTTACCTTTGTGTTACGTGCTCCTACTCTTACTTTCTGCTCTCTTGAACACTGTAATCTTTCTCTTTTCTTTCTTTTCTTCCTACCTTCTCCACTATGTTTTTTTTTTTTTATTAGCTAGCTTTTTTTTTTTTTAAGCTGTGTTTCTCTGATATATCTTATTCTTGGACTCTTGCTGGCGGCTTTCTTTAATTTCTAGTTTTTCTCAAGTATTATTAGAGAGGTAAAGAGAGGCCAAGTAGCTAATTATTAGCCATTATTCAGTTTTCAGGGAGCCATATTTTTAAGATTATTTGCAAAAGTTTTATACAAGAGATGACTGAGGTTCATAGGGGCTGAGTGAATTTGCCTAAGCTTACCCTGGAAAAGGGTAGAGGAAGGATTTGGGTGAAAAAGTCCTTGAACTTCATATTTGTTGATCTCCCCACGGTACCAAGGTGCCTTTATCTAGAAACATGAGACTATGAAGTATCGTGGGACCTGGAACGACCCCAGGGAAAAGGCCAGTGAGAGCATAGAAGGATAGGTTGCATCCCATCTGTGTCACTATCTCCTCCAGCATGACCTCACATTGCTTTTTCCACGACTGTCCTTTAAAAGGCCATTCAGGGAGGCTGTAATCAGCCAACCCAGGCATCCACAGCAGCTCTGCAGGCAAATGGCAGTTTCTGAAGAGGTACCTACCCTCCCCTTAAGTGTCCGTTTTCCTGAGTCACCACAGCACAGCAGGGGCTCTAAACTAGTGGACATGGCCTTTTAGTACCTTCCACCCCCTTATACATGTTCTTTATTCATCAGTTAGGAAATGGGAGTAACACAAGATGAGCCAGCATTGATAAGTTGCTTTTCTTTTCCTGTAAGACCTAGCCCTCTTCTGAACCTTCCAAGTTTCTGTGAAGGGTTATCCTTCTGGTCTATGTTTTCACCCTCTTTTTCCTTGATTTCTTAATCACTTACAACTATACCACTCACTACTCTGACAGAGCTGCCAAAGGAATTTTTGCAAAGTGCAGGTCTGACCTAATCACTTGGTGGCACAATAAATTCCAGTGTTTACGTATTGACTGTAGAATCAAATATTATTTAATATTTCATTCTTGTAAAATTATTTTCTGTGTTAGTGCCTAGCATGGTGCCTGACACATAGTAAGTACGTCCCACATGCTTATAGATTGATTAGATACATGTATATTGGGATGCATGTACAGTTGTTTTGCTGGTGGGGGTACCCAGGTTAAACTTGGGGACCACTGGTGAAATGGTTAGAAAGGCCTGGTAGGGTTCTAGTCCTCTTTATATTCTCTGGCCATGTGATTGTGGACTAGTTACTTAACTCTGAGTCCTTTAAACTTTAAGAAAATAAGTTGCACATTAGCTTCTAGATCTATACTGGCATTGGGAAATCCCTAAATACTTATTTAGTATAGAAATGTGTGTGTGCTTGACTAATTTCTAGTACTTTAGGGATAGTAATGTCATACTTAATATTTGCTTTATTCATTTGATGCTCATGAAATCATCTTTTCTTCCTATTAATTTTCTAGCATTGCTACTGGAAATACTTAATAGTAGATGAAGGACACAGGATTAAGAACATGAATTGTCGTCTGATCCGGGAATTAAAACGATTCAATGCTGACAACAAACTTCTGTTGACTGGTACACCCTTGCAGAACAATTTAGCAGAGCTTTGGTCATTACTAAATTTTTTGTTGCCAGATGTTTTTGATGACTTGAAAAGGTAGGCTGGAATAGCTGCTTTTTTCCTTGTTTAGAGAAAATCTAACCAGTACTTAAAATCTGATGACTGATCTGTTTCTTTCTGGGTAAATGAATACTAAAATTTTCCAACCTATTCTTGTTATGTGGTGTGTATTGACATACCACATTTTGACACAAATGTACTCTTAAAGAAATCAGGAAAAGATAGCTTTTAAAGTATTTAGATATCTATAAAGATTTGACCGGGGCAAAAATATGTTACTAGTATATTATTCCTCAGAATTTGAAATGTAAGAGATTATGGTCAGAAAAGACCTGAGTTCAGATGCAGCATAAGACATGAGGTGTGTGACCTGGGGCACATGGTTACTTAATATGTTTCCAGTTTCCTTGACTATAATATGGAGATAATAATAGCACCTCCCTCAGAGGGTTGTTGTGAGGATCAAATGGAGCAATATTTTTAAGCATGGTGCCTGCCACATAGAAGTACTTCATAAATGCTTGTTTTCCTTCCCTCTTGTGGTCACTCAGAATATCAAAGAAAGAGCCTTATGTGTTATCTTTCTTTAGAAGCACTGTGCATATTAAGAAGTTCATAAAAGGTCCAAGGTCAGAGTTATTGGTTACAGATTATTAGAGGATCACAGGCTTTAAAAAGCTGGAAGGGGTCTTACAGAAAATACCAGGGCAAGTCATGTAGCAGATGTTTTGCAGTGCATAGACTGCCCTGTCAACATAAACCAAAAACTGGGTTGCAGCTGTCTGATTGAGTAACTGTCACCTATATAGGTCATAATGTGTGTGTCAGCAGCCAGCAGTTTAAGGAATAGTAATTATCATCATTGTTACAACAACAGTAATATTTACATTAGTGCTTTATGGTTTGAAAAGTATTTTATATGTATTTCTTCATTTCATCCTCACAATCCTTACATCCTGTGAGGTAGGTGCTGTTTCCCCACTTTAGAGCTTAGGAAACTTAGTTGACACAAGTTAAATGACTTGGATCAGGATTAAACAGCAAGTATTACATCTGAGGCCGTTTTGGAATTCAGGTCTTTCTGACTATCTACAAAGCACTTTAAAATCCATGATCTTTGTTGAGGACTGATAATGGGTAAGTGATAGTTTACCTGTTTGAGAGAAGAAAAAAAACAAGCATTAAGAAGTTAAATGACTTACTTGTGGTCAAATGGCTATTTAGTAGCAGAACCAGTATTAGAATTCTTCCCTTTTTGCTCTTAAGCTTGTTACATGAGAAAATTATATTTTGTTCTTTATTTATACCATGAAAATCCAAATGCAAAATGTTTCAGGTAAGTTTGGTTGAATTCAGGGTGATAAGGCATAGATTAAGAGCATTTCAGCCAATGGAAATTAATACTAGTGAGTAAAATATTAGGCTATAAAGCTTCTTGTAGAGTATTATATATATTATGAAGCCTGCATGATTTTGCTTTGGATAAATCCAGGCTAGAAAAGTATAGAGTTAGATCATTTTGGAGTCTGTTCTTAAAATTAAAATGTGTACATCCTAATTAATTTCAGGAAATATTCAGATGAAATTGTCTACATGATGTGGTTTATTAATAATATTTCTCCTGTTTAGTGATAGATACAACACTGATTATGTGTTTGAAAACCTGGGTGCTCAAAAATCTATTCTGATAATCTAGTAATAAATAATATTACATGTTTGGGAAGTATTATGGCTATTTCTGTAAATTGAATTATATTTTAAATAGTTTAGTATGTAAATACTTAGTGTCTTAGTTTTTTCTTTTTTTTAAAGAAGCAAGCTTCCATAATTTTGTCTTTTTTGAAAGTTCGAGTTTTTTTGTTTTCTTAGAGAGATACCTATGTTGTATTACTATATTTATTTGCATCATTGTAATTAATTAAATGTATTGTATAAGGGCTAACTAAAAAATGCTCCTAAGGGCCTTTTTCTTTGGTGTTGAAACTAGGGACCTCTAGTAGATTATCTAGTTTTTGTAAAAAATTCCATCACCTGGTGGTTATATTAATATTTATCTTACAACAAAGTAAAACAAAAAAATTGGTTAACAAAAATTAGTTACATAGAGAAAATTTTTCAACTTGGCATGTTAATTATTTACTTAAAGGAGTAATTAATTTAAACTAATTTTTTTTCCTCTAGTTTTGAGTCCTGGTTTGACATAAATAGTCTTACAGAAATTGCTGAGGACATTGTTGCTAAAGAAAGGGAACAGAATGTTTTGCATATGCTTCACCAGGTTTTCATTCTTTTCTTTGTTATATATACTTATTAAACTGTTATAGAATCATAGTGTTCTTTAGAACAGTGATTTATGAGGTCTGGTAGGGGCAAGGTGGGGAGGTAGATGTTGTGATTTCCTGTGTGGGTGGCTTTTGAATTTGAGTGAAGCTGGGAAGCAAAGGCATTCAAGGAATAGGGAGTGACTTAAGATAATTCATGAAGGTGTGATGATACAATATTTATTTTAAGAGTTTGGGAGGAGGTGAATATTGAATAGTTCATTTTGGAAGAGAGAGAGAGAGTGAGAGTGTGTGTGTGTAGATTGACAAAGTTTGAAACAGGGTTGTGCTAAATTTTAAAGATACTTCAATACCACGTGGAAGAGTTTTAACTTTGGCAGCAGTGCAGCCCCCAAAGATTTTCATACAGAGAATTAATATAGCCAAGTGTCAACAAAGGAGAGATTGCTATACAGCAAGGCAAAAATATGAATTGCAGGATGGGAGATAGTATTATGTATATAATTACTAAATCAAAGTTAATGATCATTAAGTGCTAGTAGTTGAGAGGCTAGGAATGGTCTGAGAAGACTAGAATTCCAGGGATAAAGAAAAAGGGGGACTGCATTATAGTTGAGTGGGATGGTTCATCTTATTTGCTTATTCCTTTGTTATTTTTCTAGATTTTAACTCCTTTCTTACTAAGAAGACTAAAATCTGATGTTGCACTTGAGGTTCCTCCTAAACGAGAAGTGGTAGTATATGCACCTCTTTCAAAGAAACAAGAAACCTTCTATACAGCAATCGTCAACCGTACAATTTCAAAAATGTTTGGATGTAGTAAGGTATTTGTTGAAGTGGAATTTATTTATATTTGTTGTTGTTCACTTGTTTCAGTAATATCTGACTCTGTGACCCCATTTGGGCTTTTCTTGGCAGAGATACTAGAGTTTGCCTTAAGAAGGAAATCTTCTTCAGCTCATTTTATAAATCAGGAAATTTGAGGCAAACAAGGTTAAATGATTTGCTCAGGGTCACACAGCTAGTTAAGTGTTTGAGGTTAGATTTGACCTGAGGTCTTCTTCACTCCAGGCCTGGTGCTCTGTAGATTGATTGTGTCACCTAGCTTTTAGTAGTTATGTATAATATCTAATAGAGAGAGCTATGGTTATAAGTAGCATCATGGGAGGTATATTTTAAATGAATCTGAAACTGGAGACAGAAAATTCCATCCTTGAAGTAAATGAATATGTTGGAGCTCACAAACCTGTCATCTTAGAGTCAGAGGACCTCAGAGGTCATCTAACCCAACCTTCTTCTACCACCAACTTCCCACCTCCCTCAGCACACTTTAAAAAAAAAAAAAAGCATAGAAATACGTCCAGAGAAGTTCAATGACTTACTTATTCAACTTAGGTGGTAAATGTCAGAGCCAGGATAGGAATCCAGGTTCTCTGACACTAGAGTTTTTTCTGCTACCTACCCCATTAATTTTATTCCTGTAGAGAGGATGTAATAAAGAGAGGTATAGAAGTTTTTTTTTCCTCTTATTTTTTAATTGCTTTCTTTATCCTTTAGCAAACTGAGCATGTTGTGTTTGCCTCTGCTGCAAGAGAAGGCTTCCAAGCCGTTGTTAATTATTCAAAGTACTCTTTTTTTTTTTTTGCTTTTTTTTTTTTGGAGGGCAGTTGGGGTTAAGTGACTTGCCCAAGGTCACACGGCTACTTTTTTTGTGTGTGTGTTAAGTGTCTGAGGTCGGATTTGAACTCAGGTACTCCTGACTCCAGGGCCGGTGCTCTATTCACTGCGCCACCTAGCTGCCCCCTATTCAAAGTACTCTTAAACTGTCTACCACTTGTCTACCAAAATAGCAATGCAGAAAGTACTGAGTGAAGTAATATGAAGCAAAATATGTTTTCCTGTACTGCTTTCATATATAATCTAACTTGATCCTCAACATCTCTAGTAATCTAGGGTAGGTGTAATCATTGTTTTGTAATTGCAGAAACAGGTTTAAAGAAATTAATTACATGTCAGGGACTATATAGCTAGTTAATGACAGCACAGGCTAAGGACTCCTGACTGGTAATTTCATGTTCCATAGTACAAGTCTTTAATCCCATAGCAAAAAAAAAAAATAGCATCGGAAAGAGTCTATTAATAACAGTGCCAGTTTATTTATCTTTAAAGTGGGATACTAAATGCACCTACCTCATAGGGTGGCACAAATGAGGTAATTAATGTAGATAAAATGTTTTGTAAATCTTAAAAGCTCTATAGGAATTTGAGTTATTTCTGTTCCTGAGTCATGAGATTCATTTGTGCAAGTTCCTATTAAGCCAAGTTATTTAAACTCAAATTGAACAGAAATTCATCTAGCTTCCATTCTCTGTTGCTACTTTCTGTGTTAGTTATTTCTTTATTCTTTGATGTGATCAGCACATTTAATAGGATTAGAAATATTTGCTCAAGGACACTCAGCCTTTAGAATTTGCCGATAAATCTTTTATGATTTAATGCCATGTAGTCAGTGGGCACTCATTAAATGTTAAATAATGCTGAAAGATAAAAAACAGTGCAGAGGTGACCTTTTCAAAGAGGCCTGTGATTTGTGAAGTTTATAAGTTTGGAGAAAGTAGAAATATTTTCTCATGCAAGTATTTCTTGATATCTTATAGAAAGAAACTATTGAGCTGAGTCCCACAGGAAGACCAAAGCGCCGAAGCAGAAAATTGATTAATTATAGTACATTTGATGATGTAAATGTGCCTGATGAGTTAGAAAAATTGATTAGTCAGATGCAACCAGAAATGGAATCAGAAAGGTATGTATTTAAATAAGTATCTTTATACCAAACAGAACATTTAACGTCTGCTGTGTATTCATGTCTTTGTACTTTTCCTAGACCTGTGGTAGAAATGAGTATTCCTATAGAATCAGAAGTTAACCTAAAGCTACAAAACATTATGATGCTTCTTCGCAAATGCTGTAACCATCCATACCTCATTGAGTACCCTCTAGATCCTGTCACACAAGAATTTCAGGTAAGTGGTTAATAGCATTTGCTATTTTGACTTCTCTGGCTTCTTGATTTTAATATTACTTATTTTAACTTTTGTGATTTCATTGATACAGAGAACTTCCACTAATGTAGATCTGTGTCTTAATCTTAAATGCTTGACTGTTAAGAACTTCTTGAGTAACTTTCCCAGGGTCTCCTGGAAAATTTATTTCACATGCAAGACTTAATGCTTAGTCTTTCTTACTGCCCAGCCCTTTATCTACTAGGCTGTATAAGTTGCCACGTGAATTGTCATCCTCTGTCCCTTATGCTGATAATTTTAGGAGAATTTATAATGCTCCCTGTCTTGTTGAGGAGGGAAAATCCTCAGAGGAATCTGAGTGAAATTCAGTATGTTTATGAGGACTTTAAATGCTCAATTTCAGTATATTATACATGTAGCTGCATCAATAATCCTAATTCAGAACTTGAAAGTTATTCTTTTAGAAAGAATTCATTATTTTCCCATTCTGTACCAACAGTTTGTACAGGGCTAAATTAAAACCAACCTTTCTGGCACCAACTATAATTAGTGTTCAAGTTGATAAAAAGGTACAAACTGTTTATTTGTTGTTCAGTTTAGCCAGCTTATCTATTACTTTTTTACTTTTTTATTTAATTTATTTATCTGGTTGCCAATGCATGGGAAATAATGTTCTGGTTATTGAAGAGCCCAAAAGTTGATTTAGTCCTTTTCCACTAAATTTATGTGGCCCTTGAGAGCAATATACCTCCCAAAAGGTACGTTTAAGTTTGTTCTGGGAATTTGCCATCTTGATATAAAAAGTTAACAGTAAGAAGTTCAGAACTCTTCTTGAGCACATTTATGTGGTATTTAAAAATTTATTAAGTGCTTTACATACATTCTTATTCTGGTCTTACTTAAACCCTGTGGATTAGAAAATAGGCTTAGAAAGATTGAGTCCTACTTTATTCTAACTTGAGCAGATCTGTTTCTAGATTACTTCCCACTCTCTGTCCTAAATCCTACCCATGCAGATATCCCTTTCTGTTCTGGCATAGTGCTGTTTGCATTGGTTTCATTATATCACTATTATTTCTTAATATAGCTCTCCCTATTTGCTAACAAGCAAGTCTTCTTGTATAAAAAATATTAAAAGAGGGGAAAAAGCACAGACTTAACCAAGATGTCAGCTGTCACTCTTACTGTGAGTGAGACGTGACCAGCTCTCTCACTTCAAATAAATTTGAGAGGTTTATTTGTACAATTCTTATTCAAGGCCGATCCATTTTACATTGGCGTCAATGTGGGCATTGTTTGCCTGTTTATTATGCATATTGATATTATATATAGGAAAATAGGATTCACACACTGGGTAGGGGAAGTAGATTACTCTTTTTTTCAGTATGATTTGTCACAGTCTTGGTGCTTTTTACTGAAGAAAAAACATTTGAAAATGTGTTGCTTATTTTGTTACTAATGTTTACTTTTTTCCTTTTAACCTCTCTTTAAAGATTAATGAAGAATTAGTGACAAGTTCAGGGAAATTCTTAATTCTGGATCGGATGCTTCCAGAGCTCAAAAACAGGGGTCATAAGGTATTAAGTTTAATTGGAAAGTGATTTTGTTCAGTGATTGTTTATCCCAGCAATCAGACACTCAGTAATATGTACTTTTCAGGTGCTGCTTTTTTCACAAATGACAATGATGTTGGACATTTTGATGGATTACTGCTATCTTAGAAATTACAGCTTTAGCCGGTTGGATGGATCCATGTCTTATGTAGAAAGAGAAGAAAATGTAAGGACATGTTTATGTGATTTTTTTTGAAAATGTTCTTTCCACCAGTACCTGACTGTATTGTTTTAGATGCAAGAATTCTTGAACCAGACCTCTTCCCTTCCCTTCCCCCATCTAGATAAGTGACTGGAGAAACAAGAATTACATGAAGAAGAAGAAAAAAAAAAGGCCCAGTGGCTGGTTTTAGCTCCAATCAAAGGAATTCTGTCTTAGTAATTAAACTATTATTTCCTTTCCCTTACCTATATATAACATTCTAAAATAGAAGTAATGTTCATTTTAAGAAAAAGTAGTGTTCTATTTGTAACACTTTTTAATGGAACTCTGATGGCTCCCTGCACTGTTGTTTACCTGATAGTATTATTTTTTTTTTTTTAGAAACATTAAATAACCTTAAGGTTCATCTTTTATCTTTTCTTAAACAGAAAACTATAGAGATAGGACATACCAGATAGGAGTGTGTGCTAAAGAGCCACAGTTCTTGGCTTGAAACTTGGAGAATGAGTAGGTTTTAGATAGGAAGAAGTAGGAATGACTTTGTAGTTAGCGGGCACAGCCTGATTAAAGTGACAGTAGCAGGCCATGCTGTGTTCTGGGAACAGTATAGAATAGGCCTGACTGGCTCAGAGAATTCACTGCTAGCATTGAGAGGGTTGAGACAAGTAGGGAGTTACCAGATAATTAGGGCACCAGGCTAAGGAACTTAAATAAAATTTTATCTAGTAGAAAATGTGCCACTGAAGACAATGGGTGGGGTGTAGGGGGGCAGATTGGGAGAGGAATGATGTGAAATTGGAGTTGAGGAAGGTTATTCTGATGATTCCATGAAGGATGGATTATAGGGAGTTGGCTTAGGAATGAGGAGATAAGTGATATCCATGGTGTCAAACTCAAGTAGAAATGGACCACCAAACCATACATAAGGATTTTTCTGGGCTGCATATTGACTTAGAAAACCATGTTAACATTCTGTATATTTTGTTGTGTTTTTAATTGGCTAAATATTTTGCAAATGCTTTTTAATCTGCTTCTGAAGTCTTGCAGACCATGTGTTTGACACCTCTGAGTTAAAATTGGTAGTTTGTTGATACAAGGAATGGAAAAGAAGGGGAAGAGGAGGAGTTGGTAGCACTTGGTGACCAAGGGAATAAAAGAGTCAAAAATTAGTCCAGTTTTGTACCTCTTTAATTAGGAGAATGTTTTAGCATGCATATAGTGATAATGGAGTTTAGGGGGGCTACCAGACATGTCAAAAAAGTTGCATCATTCTTTCCACTGAAAGTATAATTCCCTCCTCTTCATTGTTATGAGTATTTTTGTGGGTGTGGGTAAGGCAGGCAGAGCAACACGACCTTTGTGGTGTAAAGTCCTGGTTATTTGACTCTGATAACATGTATCTCTCATTGGAATTTATCCTTTTTTGTATGAGATCATTCTTCTGTTGGATTTCTTTTAGTGGATGTTTCCTCAAAAAGTAGAATACTCATTCCTGTTGCTTTTCCCATGGTACACGTATTCCCTAAGCAAAAGAGCAGAGGTTGAGTTAATTGACTGAAAGATTAATAGATGCAAAATTAAGTCTGTATAGTGTTGTCCAGGTCTCAAGTTAGAGAAACTAATGACCAGTTTGACTCCATTGAGGATGAATTTTACAGCTATATTAACTCATGAAGGTATAGACAGATTGTAGTTTGCAATAGTAGGGGGGATGACCCATATTGAAAATTTTGGGTCTTTGAAATGCTGAAGTAAACCGTAGTCTTATTTCAGTTTAGTTGGCTTATCCAAGATAGTTAAGATTCTGCTATATGTATCAGTTTCAGTTTTTGGGCTTCTTTTTACTAAATTCCTTTTTTTCTTTTAGATGCACAAATTCAACACAGATCCTGAAGTATTCCTCTTTTTAGTTAGTACTCGAGCTGGTGGTCTAGGTATTAATTTGACTGCAGCAGACACTGTTATCATTTATGATAGTGATTGGGTAAGTTGGGTGGTACTGTGGATTTTTCTATCATTAGTTCTTGCTGGAAAGAAACTTGTGCAGACCTTTTAAGAAAATAGATTTTTATTGATAACTTTAGTTTTACATCTTAGATTTCCCCATTTATATCTACACATTGATATCCCAATATATACTTTCCCTAGCAGAAAAACATCCTTTATAAAAAAAGAATTTTTTTAAAGTTCAGTAAAACTAGCCAGCATGTTTTAAAAAATGTGGTATTACCATTCTGTAGTGTTCTGTACCCATGGTTTCTCACTTCTATAAAGAAGGAAGGAAGATTAGTACTTTGTTTTTAATGATTAATTTCCTAAATTGTCATATAAAATAAATATCTGTTTTAGAACTGCAAATCATTTCATATATATTGCCATTTTTTCTTTAAACTTGTAGAACTTGGAGTAAATTAGTCTTTAATTTGGATAATATAACATTTTCAGAACTTTTCACTCTAAAGGAAAAGCTGCAAATCAAATACTGTAAATTTTGTAAATACTGAAATTTGTTATACTTTTAAAATTTTACTAGGATTTTGTACATTAATTCTGTTAGAAGATTAAGCTAATGCTGTTTGAATATCTTTTCTTTCAAGAATCCTCAGTCTGATCTTCAGGCTCAAGATAGGTGTCACAGAATTGGTCAGACAAAACCAGTAGTTGTATATCGTCTTGTGACAGCAAATACTGTTGACCAGAAAATTGTAGAGAGAGCAGCTGCCAAGAGAAGACTGGAAAAACTCATCATCCACAAAAGTAATTGCCAGTTTTGTAACAAAGTTTTTGTGTGGTTAATATTTTCCCCAGCAAGTTGCTTGGCAGAGGGTATGCTTTGCTGTGTTTGTGTTTGTGTTTTTTTTTTTTGTTGTTGTTTTCTCCTAACTGGATTTAGAGGGCAGACCTAAGGTGAGGTAGGGAGACATGAAGTAATTTGGATGGTAGTGTCTAAATTATGGGAATGCTAAGCTTTTCAAGTACATATTTTCATGTAGGTAAATACATTTTTTAAAAACTTAATTTATTTTAAATCTAAATATAAAATAAGAAAAGGGAAAAAATATTGCCACATGTACAGCATGTAAAAGAGGATTCAAAATATATAGTAATAGATTTCCGTTTCAAGAAAGCCTATATAATAAATACTATATATACTGTATTCAGAGCTGTCCATCTTTTCTTTGCTTTTTGTAAATTTCCTTTTGTTCTCTGCTGTGTGCCTTTTACTTCTTTTTATTCTCCCCATCTTCCATTCCTCCCAAGAAGGCTAAAAGTAATTTTTTATATATTTACACACATGTGCACAGATAGACACATGCATACAAACATATACATATATCTAGATATCTGTAATCCTCTATAGACATACATACATACATGTATTGATGTAAGACTATACTATACTTGTTTATCCTGGTTTTCTGAGGGTGGATAACATCTTCCTTCATAAGTTCAAGTCTTTCCATATTTTCCTAAGTCTGCTAACTCAACATTTCTTATACCACAGCAATATTCCAACCTTATACTGTCTAGATATTTTAAATAGTCTAAAACAATATTAATATGACTGATATATAGTCTAGTTTCCCTCTTTTTCTCTTTTGATGAAATCTGTTTTATTTTCAACTTTGTCTGCGATCATAATTACTAACTCTGCTTTTTTCCCCTAATAAATTCTATTCCTGATCTTTATTTTGTTTATAAAACTTTTACTGCTTTCCAAATATACATGCTATTCCTTCTATCCCATTCCTGTTCATCTAGACACCCTTCTATACCCTACCTCCCCATCCTATTCCTTCATCCTCTTATTTCTTTATAGATTTAGAAGACTTATTCCCTTCTAAAAGTATGTATCGTTCTCTCCTTAACTCAAGATCTGATGTGAGTAGGTAGTATTCCCTCTAAAATTCCCTCCCTTATCCTCTTTATCTGCTTTCCACCTTCTTTATCCACTTAGCTTTTTCTTTCTGAATTTAGAAGACTTTTAGACTGTTGTAGACATATATGTATTCTCCCATTAACCCATTCTTGATGAGAGTAGGGTTCCAGAACTACCAGACTTCCTCCCCCATATAATTCCTCTACTTCATTTCTTCCTCTCACATCTCATTTGTATAATTACTCTTTTTACCATTTCCTAAATCATTTTGCTTTTTAAAATCGGATCATACTCGGGTCTACCCCAGTCTTTCTTTCAAACTACCCAGTTGCTAATAATATTAAACATAATGTTTTACATTTCCTCATATGAAAAATAATCTATCCTTTTTCAGTCCCTTTTAATTAGTCAGGGTAAACACATGTTACAAATTCTGTGCTTAAAGAAATAGCGGTGGTGTCAGAGTCAGATAGAAATGGGGGCACTATATTGTTTGTAAGGATCTCTGTGGGCCATATGTTGTCTTTGGAAACCCACATATTAAGTACATTATCTCTGTTCTTTTGTATTTTTGGTTATCTTGTTAAATATTTCCTAATTATACTGTAATCTGATTTGAATTGCACTGGGGAGTGTTTTAGGTGATGTATTTGACAGATCTAGTGTAGAGGATGAGAGGGTTTGAGGAAACAAATGGATTGTTTCTCATATGTGTAGTTTGAAGTAGCATTGAGACGTTTAGGTTGTTATAATAATGCACAATTGCATATGTGATAATGATGTGTGAGGGAATCATGGTAAAGTTCCTTACGGCTACATCAGAAAAGGTCTCTTGTTCATAATTATTTTTTAATTCCTTTCACTGAAAGTTCATTTACACTGAAATTCAGTTTTTATCTTTGATCCCATCTCTATGCAGAATTTATAATATGTGTATAACTACTAGACTGTGGGTTCATAAAACATTAGCAAATAAGTATTTGCATGAATGTTGGCATTTTGTTCCATTGCTAGTAAGATAATTTTGCCATTGTATACCTATTCACTGATATATTATATAGCCTGGCCAACTTTTGTTTTAAGCTGTTTGTAAGACAATTGTTTATAGTGGCATGTTTTGGTAAATAGTGATACATAAATTGTCTTTAAAGAAATTAAATCTTTTTAGTGGTTTTTTTTTTTTAACTCTTGGACATTCTGTAAATTTAGGCAATATTCTTTGTTTCTATTTCCGGTATTTTAATTAAACTTGGAAAAATTGTAATGGCAGCATATTTTTTATTTTCTTTCTAAATGTTTTTAGATCATTTCAAAGGTGGCAAATCTGGATTAAGTCAATCTAAGACCTTCTTGGATCCTCAAGAATTGATGGAATTATTGAAATCCAGAGACTATGAAAGGTAAGATTTTTTTAAACTTTAATTTAAAAAACAGTAAAACTTATTTTTGTATCAAATTATGCACTATATTTTTCTCTGTAGGGAAGTAAAAGGATCAAGGGAGAAAGTTATCAGTGATAAAGATTTAGAATTGTTACTGGATCGGAGTGACCTGATTGGTAAGTTTTTTCATTTTTTAATGAATTTTCACTGGCAAAAACAGTTCTTTTAAGTGGGAAAGGTGGTTTGGAAACAGTAGCTGCTATTTCTTCTCCTGCACCCTTGAAAAACTGATAAAAATTTAAATCTGGAAGGGATTTTAGAAGTCTTCTAGCTCATTTCCCTCCTTTGGCATGACAATGAGGCCATTGAGATTTAAGTGATTTAGTTAGCAGCTGACCTAAGACTTGTGATCTTTGGTGTAGTGTAACATGGAAATGTAAACAGGTTACTTCTCACCTTCTTTGCAGTTGACTTTTGATCAGTATACCCTGAGTAGCTAATCTTTTTCAACCCTGTAAATAGTTTTTATTATAATTGGGGTTGTTCTACTCTCTGATAAGCCTAAGCCTTGAAAGGAAATTCTGTGCATTTGTAGCTGGTTTAGCATAGCCATTGAACAGAATACCCTGTGCCCATACAGTTTGGCTGTCTCTCTTAGAAATGGGATCTAATTCAATCCCTTAATTATAAACAGATGATGAACTAACATGTTGAGTATAAATTCTCTGTTTCTTTCCTTATTTAGCACTCATCTACACACTTTTGCTTTATCAATTTTACTTTAACTTTGGAATAATTGTAAGTGAAAGCAAACTAATGCTCCCAAAGGGAATGATGCTGTGCTTTTTTGTCCTCTGCTGACCAGTTGTTAGGTTAGCAGTAATGTTGCAGCCTAAACATCAAGTGGCATAACATAATCCTGTCTTATTCACACTGATCAGTCATTTTTTAAAAGCACCTACCTACCTGCTAAACACCAAGCATGATAGATTTCTGCTTTCAAAGAGTTTTAACATGCAAATTGATCTAGTGAGGCTAAATACTTTATTTTGGAGGAAATTTCCTGAGTCACTTGTACACATATGTATCTGCTTGAGATTAGAGATATACAGGAAAGAAAATGTTAACTTGTCAAATCAAAATTAATCAAAATACAAATATTTTAGAAGGTAACCTTCTTAAAGCTAATTGGAATTATCGAACAGGGATTTTTTTTTTTAATGCCACTCCGATGTACTGAACTTTGGCTGGTCCTCAGGTAATAGTCTACCACCTGTTCCATATTGAGAGCCTTGCCAGTTTAGTTTTGGCTGATTTCAAGAATGCTGGGCTACCTTCATACCTTAATGAGGTATCATAGCAGGACTTTGATGGACTTTCAGAACAACTAATAAACTGATGAAATAGAAATCAAAGTACCAAATTAAACCAACAAAAGGGAGAATTGTTAGCAATTAACATTTTCAAGCAAGTGAAAAATATCAAGGCATCAGATAATGAAAAATGTACTATTCTCATTAACTTCTGTTATAGTAGAGTTATTCAGTCAATAAACATTTATTAAGGGCCTGTGTTATGTGCAAAGGACAATCCCTGTCCTTGTTCACAGTTTAGTGGGGAAGATAACATGCAGACAGCTATGTATAAAGAAGATATAGACAAGATAAATTGGGGATCATCTCAGAGGGAAAGCTCTAAGATTAATGAGGACTGAGAAAGGTTTCTTACAGAAGATGGAATTTTAGCTTAGACAGAAGGAATCTAGAGAAGTGAGGAAATATTGGAGTTGTAGTCAGTATGGATTCAAATTCTGATTCTAGTGCTTAGCATCTGTGCAACCTAGTGCCCTAGATTTGAAGTCATAAGACACCTGGGTTCACATCTCATCTCTGATATTTCCTAGTTGTGTGACCATAGTCACTTCTTTCTCTTTTTGGGTTTCAGTTCCCTTGTCTGCAAAATGGAGCTAAGTTTTATTTACCTGAGATATTATCTGCCTTAAGAGTGCCATGAGTTGTAAGTGATGGGGAAGGTCAGAAATGAATTTGAAAAGATTATTATTTTTTTTTTGTATAGGGAAGTAAGATCTATAAAGGTAACTGAATTATGATACTAAGCCTAAGGCTTGTATATGTTTTGTCTCCCATAGTAAGCACCTAATAAATGATAAACAACATTGTAGAGTTACTAAGAAAGTGGTTTCTAACTTTTTGATCATGGCCCCCTAAAGGAAAAAAAAAAGCACGCACTTTCTGTGTTTTTACATGCATAGGTTTTTTTGTGGTTATATGCTTTGCAATATAATACATCAATTCAAAAGTCTGGCTCTAAGATCAGTTTATTTCAGTACTTGGTCTTAATGGCTGCCATAATTGAAAAAAGATAGCTCAAACATTTAGATACAAATGTTTGTCTACCAGTCATGTTAACATCTTTGTTAATGTGAGCACTAAATTTCCATTTTTTCATAGAGGAGGTGGTGGGTGGAAAAGGGATAATCTCTTTAAATCAAGTCTTATTCCAGGGGGGAGAAAAGAGGATGACAGTTGGCAAAATGAGTAGGCTCTAGATTTTCATGGTGTTGGATGAATGGCTTTCATTTGCTTTTAGGCTTGATAGGTTGAGAGTAAGGGAGAATGATGTCAGAGGGTAGAGATCTTGGAAAAGTAGGTTTGTTAACTCGAAAAATTTTTTACTTTGTGCTACTTAAGATTCAGGCCTACTTATTGGTAATAGTATCCGCTGTCTTTTAATTTTTATTTTACCTCTTGCAAGATGCTTCTGTGCCTACTTTTCTCAGACTCTTTGCTGGAACTCCTCTTATTCTGGGGTTTGGGGAAAAGAAAAAGCCCCACTGCTTTAGCGGGGAGGCAGGGGAGGTAGAATAGGGATTAGAATTAGTGTAGTAACTAAATGCCTTTGTTGCTTTTATCTGTTCTGGGAAAGGAGAAATGAAAAAAATGATCATGTGAGTCTAGATAATTCTTTACATTGCTTTTGAAGAAACATAACTTCCTGTAGTATTCCCAACTTGGAAATATTGTGGAAGATTAAGTTAAATAAGACTGTAAATAAGTTAAATAAGAAGTTTTATTATAGAATATTAGTAGTTTTCAGTAGAATACAAATCCTTTCAAAAATGTGATAATTGTACTGTGAATATTCTATGATTTAGAAAATAACTTTTTTTTAAAAATTAATTTTTATATTTCTTTCATAGATCAAATGAATGCTTCTTTGCCAGTCAAAGAGAAGGTGGGAATTTTCAAGGTTTTAGAAAATTCTGAAGATTCAGATGCTGATTGTATGTTCTGAATTGGAATGTAAAGAATGGCCTCAAAACAGGTCCTTATTCACATAAAGCGGTTTACCTGTTGGTTTTGAAATCTGGTTGATATATCCATTTTTAGTTTCCAGTTGTATGTAACAGGTGCAATCCCATATTTAATAGATGGTAGCTTTCTGAACAAAAGAAACACGTTAGATTCAGGTTTTCATGTAACTTTTTGAGTTCTAGTAGAGTTTTTGATAAAGGCCATTGTATACCTAAACACTGCCAGATTTATACAGTCTTCCTGTGGAAGTTTTTGGATGTCTTTTTGCATCTCCCTTTTACCTTCCCCAGGAATACAGTTTACAGATAATTTTGCTTCAGTTGTGGAGTTGGGGATAGGATGGGAAAAAGGGGGAGATTGGAAATATGGTTTGTTTTATTTTGTAAGAAAAATGGTGTAATTGCTGCAAGATGTTTTGCCAAATAAATGTTCATTCTTGTAAGAAGACTGAGTCAAGTTCTTTTCTCAAAGAAAGTAGGTCCTGTAAAGTATAATTCATTGTCATGGTGATTATGCATTTAGCTAATACATTGCACTTAATTCTGTGGATAAGAAAGAGAATAAATGCACTGATATTGACTGGTTTGGAAGATGAAAACATTTTTATTCACATTTTTGTTTTTATGTAGCCTTCATTTCTAGATGTTCCTTCCACTGCAAGTAGCAAACACATACAGCCCACAGTACTCTTGAATTCAGCCTGAGTCGGATGGAAATATAATTGGGAAATATTTAAATGAGAAAAGTTTTATATTTTAAAACTTAAGTCTATATATGTGGCCTTCAGTATTCATAATGACTTGTAGAATTTAGTGGCTCCTATTTCTATTTGAATTTGATGCCACAGTGTTAGAGAGTAACATGTGTTCTACCTCATACCATCCCCACAACAATCATCACCCTTCTTTGCGCCTCCCCTCCTGCCCCCCCGCCCAACATACATGAGTGTGAAGTATGTTTTTTCATCTCTTCAGAAACAAGTTTGGCTTGGTCATCATAATTATGCGACATTTGGTTTAGGGTGTCTTTCTGTTTTCATTGTCATTATGAATAGTTTTCTTGGTTTTGCTTAATTTACTCTACACCAAATTGTCATTAAATGTGTTGAGGCCCCTTTGAGCTTGTCATAAAGAATTAACCATTACAATAGATGACTTATATTCAGTGGAGAATAGGATCTAATAGAAGGGATGAAGCTTTGGGAGAATGGTGCACAATTAAGAATAAACGGGCAGTTAGGTGGTATAATGGATAGAGGACTGACCTGGGAGTCAGGGACCTGAGTTCAAATCCAGCCTTAGACATTTGATGTTTAATAGCTGTATGACTCTGGTCAAATCATTTAATCCTGATTGCCTCGCCAAAAACAGTCCTGAAGCCTTACTTCACAGGTGCTCATATTCGTTAATAATAGTTCATTGATATTCATCTTGGATTGGAAACTTTATAATATTTATAGATTTTGAAATGAAAAATCTTACGACTGTCTAGGATTAAGAGCATAATGTATCTTTAGAATAATAATTGCCATCATTTATATAGTGCTAATTATGTGTCAGGCACAACAGCGCCTGCTCTCAAGGAGCTTACAATCAAATGAAAACAATCCATCATAGTAAACTTTTAAAAGGTCTGGAATGCTAGCAGTAAGGTACCTGATGATGAGGTTATGATAATGATGAAGTGGATTCCAAAGAGTGCAGTTCCTGGCTACATGTTTTTACACAAGTTTTTAGTTTTCCTTGTTGAAACGTACTGTATTAGCTATCATTTTGTGGTTTCAACTAAGTATCCAAATTTTATGCTGGAAAATGGACTTTGAGTAATAATGGATATTTCTTGCAGTGATTTAGAAATACAGTTACAATACAAAGAAAGTAAATCCTAATCCCAGTCTTTATACATTGGAAGATTAAACCACAGATTTTTTGAGCATTTTTGCATAAGATGTGTACTTAATTTAATCTATTCACTGGTTTTAGAAGAACATTGTGGAGAAGTAGCAAAAATAAAACTATTTGTAACAGATTTTAAAAAATGATCTATAAAGTATAAGATTATTTTGTTAACTTTGTTAGGTTTTCAAAAAGCTTTTTTGCATCCAGTCAGTAGTAACACAGTAGCCGTCCAAACTCTACCAGTTAATAGGCAAGCTTAACATTTTTCATAATATGCACAAATCTACATGGAGAAATAATAAAAATTTTAGACTTGGGATACCTCTAATTTTCTTCCTTTTTATTAAGAAATGAAACACTTTAATTTGTCAAAAAGCAGTGCTTGCATCTTGGCAGTTACATGTGACTTCTAGTAAAATGACAGCCAATCTGTTCAACATAAATGATTCTTATTGAAGACCATGCACAAAGTTTGGGTTTCTAAGAGTAATTATTGCAAATGGACCATGTAGCCCTCTCCCCTTAGCTATTCAGTAAAATTTGAGTAACAGCCTACTTCCCTCCACATGCTCTATCATCTATACCTGTCTTCCCAAGATTCTGCCCTGGACTTTTTCATTAGGTTTTTTCATCAACTCCCTGTGGATTGACATCTCTATGCTGATGGTTCCTAAATTCAAGTCCAGTGCTAATCTTTCTCCCCTAAACTCTTCCCCTCTCCATAACTTCCCCATTATTCTCAAGGAAACCATTTAATCAGTACCTAGTTTAACAACCTAGATGTCATCTTCAGTTGCATTTAACCTCTGTCCAACCTGTTACAGAGTCCTTTTAATTGTCTCTGCATAGCTCTCACGGCCCCTTTCTTTCCTCTGATATTGCTGCCACTTTAGTACAATCCCCATTACCTCATTCCTGGTCTAATACAGTTGCTTTCTGGTTGGTCTGCTTGCCTCAAGAGGAAGGATGGGAATAAGCATTTTTTTAAATGCCTACTCTGTGCCAGGTAGTGGGCTAAGTGCTTTACAAATACTTCATTTAGTCCTCACAACAACCCTACAGGTGGGTACTATAATCCATATTTTACAGTTGAAACAGGCAAATGGAGGTTAAGTGACTCACCCAGGGTTACAGCTAATGTATCTGAGGTCAGATTTGGATTCAAATCTCTGTCTCCAAGCCTATCTATTGTTGCCACTCCACTTAGCTGTCAGAGCTATCTTACAAACCACAGGTCTGACTGTTGCTCCCTCCCCCTCTCCAACCCGATGCCCAACTTCAGTGGCTTCCTGTCACCTTCAAGATCAAATATAAAATCCTCCTTTACTTTTAAAACCCTTCATAACCTTTTCCTAACCCCCATTCCTCTTTCCCAGTCTTAGATCTTAATACTCTTATCATCTAATCTAGAGACACTGGTTTTTCTCATTCTTGAATAAGATACCTTCACAAAACTGGGTATTTTCACTGGCTTATCCCTTTGCCTAGAATTCTCTGCCTCCTTATCTCTACTTGGCTTCCCTCACATAGTCTCAATATCTCACCCTTTATAAGAAGTCCTTCTTGGTCCCCATTAATACTAGTTTCTAACTTTTTCCCTAACCTAATAATATTGAGGGTAGCAGTTGGATAGATAAAATCCTAGCCTAGAATCCCATATCTGAGGAGAGCAGTGGACAGCCTTAAAGCCCATATCTGCTTCTCTCCTAGTAGGTGTCTCCTTTGGAGAAGGTGGGCAGAAGAGACTAGATACTTAGGCACATCTGATGAACCTCATTTAGACAAACCGGTGTGGACACAAGCTGAGTAACATTTCACAGATCTTCAGGTCACTCCTTACTCAATGAGTTGCTGTCTCCAATTGTCCTCATCTGTATCTTGCCACTGAACCTAGATGACTCCATTGGAGAAAGGCTGGTGACTTTTCACAGCCTTTTCACTTAAGTGCAATTCACTTACACGTCATGGCATCACCTTCCTGATGTCATGGTCCTCTTTGAGAATAAAGGAAGAATAAAACAACCTGGCTCACTTTTTCTCCTCCCCAAATATTGCCCTCGTACTTGGGCCTTCAACACACATGATGACTTTTCCTCAAACACCTTAAATGCTATTCCAGAGAAAACCTTTTAACTATAGGTGTCCCAGAGGGTTCTGTCAGGGCTGCTTCTCCATCCATACTACATCAGCTCCCATAGGTTTAATTACCATCTCTGCTCATGAGTCTCAAATCTACCTATTCTACCCCAATCTCTGATGATCTCTAATCTCTCATCTTCCATTGCCTTCCAAGAGTCTTGAACTTAACAAATTCAAAATTGAACTTGTTACGTTTTCCCCTAAACCCTCCTCCTTCTAATTTTCTATTAGTGTAGAGGGCAACACCATTTTCCTCTGCTCCCTACCTAGGTGCCTTTCTGGACTATTCACTATCTCTCACCCGCCGTATCCAATCTGTTGCCAAGGCCCATTGCAACATCTCTTCAATAGCCCCCCTTCTCTGACACTGCAGCCACTCTCGTAGTGTAGACCCTCACCCCTTCATGCCTGGACTGATGGAGTAGTAACCTGCTAGTGGATCTGCCTGCTTCAAGTCTCCCTGCTGCGTCCTCCATTCAGCTGTCAAAGTCATTTCCCAAAGGACAGATCTCACTCAGTAAATTCCAGTGACTCCCTATGCCCTCTAGGATCAAATGCAAAATTCTCTGGCATTCAAGGCCTTTCATAACCTGGTCTCCTTGCTTTCCTGTTCTCTTACACTTTATTCCTCTCCATATGCTCTCATATAGGGACACTGGTCTTTTGACTGTTCCACAAAGATGCTCCACCTCTTGTCTCTGGGCCTTTTCCCTGGCTGTTCTCCATACTTAGACTGTTCTACCTATTGGTTTTCTTTGAGTCTCAACTAAAGCCCCATCTTTTACAAACAGCTTTATCAAACCCCTTTGAATTCTGGTGCCTTCCCTCTTGTGATTATTTTCTGTTTATTCTGTATGTAGCTTATTTGTACATGCTTCTTGTCTTCCCCACTAGACTGTAAGCTTGAGTGCAGGGGTTGTCTTGCTTCTTTTTTACCCCCAGCACTATCTCCTTCCCTCCCTCTCTCCTTCCCTCCCTCTCTCCCTCCCTCCCTTCCTTCCTTCCTTCCTTCCTTCCTTCCTTCCTTCCTTCCTTCCTTCCTTCCTTCCTTCCTTCCTTCCTTCCTTCTTTCTGTTCTCCCTTCTTTCTGTCCTCTCTCAACCCATCCTTCCCTCTTTCCTTCTATCCTTCCTTCTTCCTCTTGTAGCAAGGGACTGACCAGAGAAGCTGTAGTTCTGGGAGAACATGTATGTTAAGTAGAACACAGAGAACATACAAAAACCTCCTTGAGGGCCAGTTGGTCTCTTTCCCTTTTAGTGGTTAATGTTGAGGATGAGCTGTTGTGTTCCTCCAAGTGAGGGAATGGCCTCAGACCCTCTCTCACTGAGTTTATAAGGTCTTATTTGTAAGACCTTGCCTGGCCTAAATATTGGGCCCTTACATTTTCAGGAAGCCATTGAAGAAATTCTTCACCTGGAACTTTTGTTATTAGATTCTTTAAATTGAGAACTGCAAATATATAACTGGCAACTGCTTTTCTCTCATTTTATTCATTTCAATTTTTTTTCTTAAATTCATGTAAAAGCAATTTTAAACATTTATTTTTTAAAATGTTAAGTTCCAGATTGTCTTCCTCCCTCCCTTTTTTTTTGAGACTAGCAAATACACACACACACGCATATATGTGCAATCATGCAAAATGTCTTCCCATATTAGCCAAGTTACAGAAGAAAACACAGTCAAAAGGAAAAAAAAATGAAAAAAACCGATTCTATATGTATTCAGACTTCTTCTGTTCTTGCTCTGGAGATGGAAGGTATTTTCATTATGAGTCCTTTGGAATTGTCTTGGATCATTTCATTGCTGAGAACAGCTAAGTTATTCCCAGTTGGTTGTCATACAATATTGCTGTTACTATGTACAATGTTCTGGTTCTGCTCAACTTTCTTTTCATCAATTCACATGTTTTTCTGAAAACATCTTGCTCATAATTTTTTTATATCAGAACAGTGTTGCTTCACAGTCATATACCACAACTCGTTCAGCCATTCCCTAATTTATGAGCATTCCCTCAATTTCCAATTCTTTGCCACCACAAAAAGAGCTGCTATAATTATTTTTGTATGTATAGGTTTTTTTTTTTCTTTTTCTCTGATCTCTTCAGGGTACAAACCTAGTAGTGGTATTGCTGGGTCAAAGAGTATGCCCGTTTTTTTTTTACCTTTTGTGCATAGTTGCCAATTGCTCTCCATTACCAACAGTGCATTAGTGTTCCAATTTTCCTATATCCTATCTAACATTTGCTGTTTTCCTTTTCTGTCATATTAGTCATTCTGATAGATATGAGATAGTTTTGATTTCCTCTTCTGGAAACTGCCTTTTCATATCTTTTGACCTTTTATTGTTTACAAAATTACTCATATTCTTAGATATTTTACTCATTTCTCTATATATTTGAGAAATGAGGCCTTTCGCACAGAAATTTTCTATAAATTTCACCTTGCCAAGTTTCCTGCTTTCCTTGGTTGCATTCTTTTGTGTGTGTGTGTGTGTGTGTGTGTGTGTGCGTGCGCACGTGCACTCTAAAACCTTTTAATGTAAAGTAATAAAATCACCCACTTTATATCTTGTAATGTTCTCTAATTCTTATTTGGTCATAAATTCTTCCCTTAACCATAAATCTGACAGGTAAAGTACTCCATGCTCCCTTAATTTGTTTTTGAGATCATCTAAATCATGTACCCATTTTGACTTTATCTTGGTATATGGTACGAGATGTTGTTCTGTACCCGCTTTCTGCCACGCTGCATTCCCACTTTCTCCAATTACTTAGATCTGACTTTATTTGTGTGAAAAGCATTTTGTAATTGTGTTCACATAGTTCCTGGGAGGTAGACTCCCAAGTATTTTATATCATCAGGAGTTATTTTAAAAGTAGTTCTTTCTAGTTCCTCCTGTTGGACTTTGTTGGTAATATATAGAAACGCTGATGATCTATGTTCATTTATTTTATATCCTGCAACTTTGCTGAAGTTGTTAGTTATTTCAACTAATTTTTTTAGTTAATTCTTTAGAATTCTCTAAGTATATCATCATATCATTAGCAAAGAGTGATAGTTCTATTTTCTCATTGTCTATTCTAATTCCTTCAGTTTCTTTTTCTTCTCTTATTGCTACAACTAGCATATCTAGTACAATATTGAATAATAGTAACATCCTTGCTTTACACCTGATTTATGTGATTTACTGATTTTACTTGAGAAAGTTTCTAGTTTATCCCCATGCTTTTAGATAGATACTCTTTATAATTTTAAATAAATCTCCATTTATTCCTATGCTTTCTAGTGTTTTTAATAGGAATGAGTTTATTTTGTCAAAAGCTTTTATTTTGCATCTATTGAGATAATTATATAATTTTTGTTGTTATGTTATTCATATAGTCAATTATTTTGATAATTTTCCTAATATTTAACTCACTTTGCATTCTTGGTGTAAATCCCATCTAGTAATAGTTTGCTGTAATCTCCTTGTTCTTGTGTTATTTACCATTTTTACATCAATATTGTTTAGAGAAATAGTCTATCATTTTCTTTCTCTGTTTTTGCTCTTCCAAGTTTAGTTATCAATGCTATATTTGTGTTGTAAAAGGAATTTGGTAGGAATCTTTGCCATTTTTCCAAAATAGATTATATAGTATTAGAAGTATTTCTTTAAATGTTTGATAGAATTCACTTGTGAATCCATCTGGTCTCAGGGAGTTCTTTTTTTAGAGAGTTTATTGATAACTTGTTCCATTTCTTTTTTAAAGATTGGGTTATTTAAGAATTCTATTTCCTCTTGATAATCTTGGCTATTTACAGTATTGTAAATATTCACTTATTTTACTTAGATTGTTAAGTTTTTAGGCATGTAATTGAGCAAAATAGCTCCTAACAATTACTTTAATTTTATCTTCATTGACAATATATTCTCCCTTTTCATTTTTGATAGAGGTAATTTGGTTTTCTTCTTTCCCTTTTAAAAACTGAGTTAGCCAAAGGTTTATGTATCTTATTGCTTTCCCCCCATAAAGCCAACTACTAATTTTATTTACTAGTTCAGTATTTTCCTATTTGCATTTTTATTAATCTTTCCTTTGATTTCCTGGATTTCCAATTTGGTATTTAACTGGGGATTTAAAATTTCTTCTTTTCCTAGTTTTTTATAATTACATGCCCAACTCACTGATCTGCTTTTTCTCTAAATATATTGATGTGTTTAGAGATATAAAATTTTCCCTAACTACTGCTTTGGCTACACCCCATACATTTTTTAATATCGTCTCTTCATCATTCTCTTTAATGAAATTATTTGTTTCTATGATTTGTTCCTTGATTCACTCATTTTCCAATTAATTTTTAATCTTATCTTTCCATGGCTTTTTATTAAATATAATTTTTATTGTATTATGATTTGAAAGGGGTTTAGTATTTCTTGTTTTCTGCATTTGGTTGTGAGGTTTTCATGTACTAATAAATAGTAAATTTTTGTGATGGTGCCATGTACAGCTGAGAAAGAGGTATATTCCTTTTTATTCCCATTTTGTTTTCTTCAGAGCTCTATTATTTCTAACTCTTCTAAACTTCTATTAATTTCCTTAACTTCTTTCTTGTTCATTTTTTTTCGTTAGATTTGTCTAGTTTTGAGAGGGAAAAGTTGAGGTCTTCCACCAGTATATATATATATAAGAATCTGTTCTCTTTCATTTTAGGTTGTAATTGTACAGTCATTATTTCATGTTCCCAGAACAAGTTTTTTTAAAAGCTATTTTTGTATAAATAAATATTGATACCTGCTGTATTTCTAAATCTTTTGTAAGTATTGCTGTTGTTACCCTGGAGTGGCGGTGCCTACCTGCTCAGTGTTCATATTTTATTTTTGTCATTGAAAACAGACCTAGACTTCTTGCCTTATTGTGAGAGTCTTAAAGAGTGAAAGTACATAGGATAAAGTTTGCCTGCTGACCCAAACCCCCAAGTAGTCATCCTCCAGTTTCCTTTCTTGGGAGCTTCATATTGTCTGGAGATATATCTCATCTTGTTCGTCTGAAAGTGAGGCTCCTTGTCTTAGATTATTCTACCTGTGGCTGGCTTCCTTGGAGAAAATGTTGAGTGCTTTGTGGGGCTTCAGAGGCCCAGAGAATTTTGGTGTTCCCTCTGTGTAATGGTATACCTAGACATGTTGATTAGATTCCCTAAGTATTTTAGGGATCCCTGGAGACAATTTGTATTTCTCTGCTATGTTGCTGAATTTTATAGAATTACACTGATCCTGTGAGTCTGACCTAAGAAAAGAAAGGGAAAGAAGAGGGAGAGGGTGAAGTGGCCCAGCTCCCCAGAACCCAGAAATGATTTGTAAATACCAAGCCTGGGAATGAGGAGGTGAACACCTTTCTACTCTACATCCTAAATCCCTTCAGGTAGAAATCAGAATGATCTGGGAACCTCTGTATTTACAAGGTTTCATTCTGAAATAAGAGTGAAAGAATATTGTTTTGCACATATATATGCTGTTTTTCAAAACTGTATTGAACTTTGATTTTTCAAATGCAAATTAACTTAAAAGTATTGTTGAATTCATAAAGTCATTTTTGTAATTATGTATTTTAAATTAATACTAATGGTATAACTGTAATGTATCGGTCAATGAAACCTATCTCCAGATGTTTCTGGGCACGTGTCTATGGACAGTGCTAGCTAGATATTTGTAGGGAAAAAAAAATAAGAGAAAGATGAACAGGAAATAATGTTTCATATTAACTTTGATAGAGAATTTTAAAAGTTTTAAACCCTTTTGCCTTTTCAGATTGAGAGAGATTGAAATCTTACTGTTTTATTTGTAAAGCAAAAAAACTCAAGAAAAACATTAACACAGTGAGCTTTGTATTTTGCAGATATTTGGGAGCAGCGTGTGCCCTGGTATTTATGGTTGTATATCCATCTCTCATCCAGTAATATACCCGTACAATGAGCACCTGACGTGGCCCACATTTACTCCATGCCTGCTTTGATCTTATGCAAATTAATTACACATTCTGGAATTTTAAGGGTATGCTGGCATCTCTTTAAAAATGAAGATATACATGAAGTGCTTCAGCAATGTTCATTGTAAATTTTAAAGACTGAAACAAAAAAGGAGCCTCTTCCTCTCCAACAACACAAATATTTTTGAATAAAAGTTTAATGGGTCTTGCAATTCCTTTCCATGAGACCTGGAAGAGACCTTAGCTTAAAAAGTCCAAGGTCTCCCATTGCAACTGGGATCAACTGCTGTCATCCTGATCTATATCTTGCCAGGGGACCCAGATGACTCTGGAGGAGAAAGTGAGACTGATGACCTTGCATAACCCTCCATCATTTAAACCCAATTAACGTCCAAGTCATGGCATCACCATTCCTCACATTCTGTCCAAGTAATCTTCCTTATGTATAGATTCAGTTCAGTTTTGTTTACTGAATAAAATTTGAACTCTTCTTCCTGACATTCAAGGCCTCTCTTTCTTTCCAGGATATTCTCATATTAATATCCTCTAGGCATCTATACTTGAGTCAAACTGGACTACTCAAATGTGTCCTGCATTTTTTTAACACACATACTTTGTAATTAGAGTAGGCAGGTGAAATACATTGTAGTAGAAGGAGTAGTAGTAGCAGTAGCAGTAGCAGTAGTAGTAGTAGTAGCAGTAGTAGCAGTAGCAGTAGCAGTAGTAGCAGTAGTAGTAGTAGCAGTAGCAGTAGCAGTAGCAGTAGTAGCAGTAGTAGTAGTAGTAGTAGCAGCAGCAGCAGTAGCAGTAGCAGTAGCAGCAGTAGCAGCAGTAGCAGTAGCAGTAGTAGTAGTAGTAGCAGTAGCAGTAGCAGTAGTAGTAGTAG
>CM053598.1:64671182-64698601 GCA_028646575.1 Pseudocheirus occidentalis | reverse complement strand
CTCCCAAGTCAACAGGGGAGTGTCTCAGCCAATAGAATTCTTCCATGTCAACAGGGGAATTCACACCTTTTCACCAATGGACAGAGTTCTATACTTAGCCCTAAGTATCTGATCAAACAAATTGATTACCATTACATCCTGGAACTAGGCAGTCAAGAGTGAGCAGGACCTTTTGGGACCCTGCAAAGACAGTGGGGTGTAGCGAACTCTAGTCTGAGCAGCTTGATTGGAATGGAGGGGCTGCTGTGGTAGGTACTTGTTGGGAAGATGAAGGGTTTTTTTTGTCAAGATGGTGGAGTTAGAAGCTCCTCACTTTCCAAATAACAAACAGCAAAACCAAAGGGAAAAAAATCCATGAAATATTAAAACAAACAAACAAAACCCCAACTAGTTATGAAACAAAATAAGAATAAAGCAATACACTGATGTAATCCACATGGAGTAAATGAAGCTGCAAAAGTACCAGAAACATGGCAGAAAGCAGAAGATATGCTGTTAGACATCATGAAATGGATCAATGACCCCAGTAAAGGAATGAAATATATGCTTTTTCCTCCTCATCACCTACAATGGGATTAGGCCTCAGTTGACTTGAACTTGACTTAAGTTAGCCTCTCACACCTGCCTGGTACTCCTATGTTTTTATCTTTCTTATCTTTAGTCCATAGGTTATGTGTTATATATTCAATTTCTGACCTCAGTGGTGATTTTTCCTCAGTACCAACACCTCATGGTTAGGGGTAAAGCATTTAGTGTCTCAATTTCCTCCTTAGTAAAATGACAATAATAATTATGCACTCCCTCTATCACAGAATTTTGGTGAGGATGAAATGGGAAAATATACATGGACCACTATTCTATAAATTGTTTACATATATATGTTGATAATTGCTTTCTTCCCCATTTGCTATACTAATAAATCCTGTTTATCTCACTAAATTCATATTTTTAAAAAATTAACTTTTGTTTATTTTTAGTTTGTCATTCATTTCCACGATATTTTGAGTTAACAAAATTTCTTCCTGTCCTTCCCCTACCCACCACCCCAAAACAGTGATCATGCTGTATACCTCCTACCTGAATCTGCTCTCTCCTATATCCTCCCCCATCACCTCTATCAGGTCAAGATGGATCTCCCTACCCCAGTGCCTGCATAACTCATTTCGCAGTTGCATGTAAATAATAATTAATAATAATAATGATGATGATAATTATATATTTTTAAGATTTGTTTTAGAACTTTAAACTCCGTATTCTATCCCTTCCTCCCTCATCACCCACTGAAGACAGACACTGGAAACAGAAGCAATTCAATACAGGCTGCACATGCAGAACATCTCCATAAGGGACATATTATGAAAGACTGACTATATTTTCCTCCCTCCTATAGCTTCCTCCACTTGTTCCGTTCTCCGTTTTGTCCCTGTCCCTTTACAGACATGTGTGCTTCTAAAAAAACCTCCCCCCAGCCTGTCCTCCCCTCCATCATTCTCCTTCTTATCCCTTTCCCCCCTACTTTCCTGTGGGGAAAGATATCCAATTTAGAGCATGTCATTCCTTCCCTAAGCCAAATTCAAGGAGAGTAACATTGACTATTCCCTTTTGTCTTCCTGTTCTTCCCCTCCATTGTAACAGTTATCCCTTGTCTCTTCTATATGAGATGATTAACCCCATTCTGCCTCTCCCTGTCTCCTCTCATTCTAATCCTCTCCCACCTCTCAATTTCACCTTTTACAATATCATCCTATTCAATTGATCCTGTGCCCTCTATGTACACATATATACACACACTCACATATGTATTCACATGCATATATACCTTCCCATATTGACATATGTGTATATACACATATACACATATATGTATGTATGTATGCGATCATATTCCCTTCACCTCTCTTCATACTGAGAAAAGTTTCATAAGTTACACTTAGAGTTTTTTCATGTTGGCATGTAATAGTTCAACTCTGATTAGTTCCTTATGATTTCTTTTCTCTGATTACCTTCTCATGCTTCTTGTATTTGAATGTCAAATTTCCATTCAGTACTGGTTTTTTCATCAAGAATGTTTGGAAGTCCTTCACCTCACTGAATGACCATATATTCCCCTGAAACATTATACTCGGCTTTGCTTGGTAGGTGATTCTTGGTTTTAATCCTAGCTCCCATGATCTCCAGAATATCATATTTCAGGCCCTTCAATCCTTTAATGCAGTAGCTGCTAGATCCTGGGTTATCCTGATTGTGCTTCCACAGTATTCAAATTATTTCTTCTTGGCAGCTTGTAATATTTTCTCCTTGATCTGGAAACTCTGGGACCTGGCTATCAAATTTCTAGGAGTTTTCTTTTGGGGATCTTTTTCAAGAGGTTATTGGTGAATTCTTTCAAGTTCTATTTTGCCCTCTGGTTCAAAAATATCAGGGCAATTTTCTTTGAGAATTGCTTGAAGAATGATTTCTAGGTTCTCATTTTGATCATGGCTTTCAGGTAGTCCTACAATTTATAAATTGTCTCTCCTGGATCTGTTTTCCCAGTCAGTGGTTTTTTCAATGAAATATTTCACATTGTCTTATATTTTTTCATTTGTTTACATCTGTTTAATAGTATCTTGCTTTCTCATAAAGTCATTTGCTTCCATTTGCTCCACTCTATTTCTGAAGGAATATTCTCTTCAGAATGCTTTTGAGATTCTTTTTCCATCTGGCAAATTTGACTTTTTAAGGCATTTTTCTCCTCATTGGCTTCTTGGGCCTCTTTTGCCTTTTGAGTTAGTCTATTTTTCAAGGTATTATTTTCTTCAGTCAGGTTGTTGACTCTCTTTTCATGATTTTCTTGCATCATTCTCATTTCTCTCTTCAAATTTTCCTCCAGTTTTCTTATTTGGTTTTCAAAATCTTTCTTAAGCTTCTCTATGGCCTGTAACCAATTTCCATTTTTCTTGGAAGCTTTTGGTGCAGGAGTTCTGACTGTGTTTTCTTCTTCCTCTTCCATGCTTTGATGCTTTTAGTCCCCACAAATGGAATCTAAAGTTGGATCGCTGGGCTTGCTTTGCTTCCTTTGCCTGCTCATGTTACCAGTCAATTACTTGGCTTTTGAGCCCTGTAGAACTCTGCTTTCACAGGGAAGAGCTCTGTCCAAATCTCTGGGGTTTTTGCAGCTGCTGGAGCTATTAGGAGGCCACCATCTCTGTAGGCCCCACCAACTCTGGCTCACTGAAAATGCACCTCAGGACCACCACTGTAGACTGGGATCCTGATCCAGGCAGTTCAAGGGAATAGCACATAGCCTCCGAATGATCATGTGGCTCCACTGCCATCTGCAAGGTGTGAGCTCTGAACCAGCCACATGGAGGTGGCTGCAGGGGTACCACTTCAACTGCTTCTAGCACTGGTGCAGTTGGCTGGATAATTGTTGTCTCTGTTCCTGCACCAAATAGATCACTTGCAGTACAGACCAAGTTTTCAATGGTAAATTCAGATTCTCTCCCCAATTTAGCTGAGTTACACTAGCCTTTCCCTTTGTCCTTGGCTCTTATGGGTTTATAATTCTGGAAAGAACCATAGCTGCTGTTGGGCTTCCAGTGCAGAATGATAATCCGCTTTCCATCTCCCTACTGGACTGCCTCAGTGGGTACTTTGTTTTTGTGTCTTTTTGTGTGTTCTGGGGCTCTAAGATTTGTTTAGAATCATATTTTATAGGTATTTGAGGTGGTTATGGAGGAAGCCGCAAAGTTTTGCTGCTTCAACGTTGCCATCTTTTTTTTTTTTTTTTTTTTGCTTTTTGGAGGGCAGTTGAGGTTAAGTGACTTGCCCAAGGTCACACGGCTAGTTTTTTGTGTTAAATGTCTGAGGCTGGATTTGAACTCAGGTACTCCTGACTCCAGGGCCGGTGCTCTATTCACTGCGCCACCTAGCCGCCCCTCAACGTTGCCATCTTGATTCTGCCCCTTATTAAATTCACATAAAGTAAAAGGATGTATTCCCTTAGTAAATCAGGAGGAAAATACAATAGCTTACATTTATATAGTGATTGTGCATTTGTTATTTAGTTATTTCAGTTGTGTCTTACCGTTCATGACTCCACTTTGGGTTTACTTGACAGAGGTACTGGAGTGGTTTTCCATTTCCTTCTTCAGCTCATTTTATAGTTGAAGAAACAGAGGCAAGCAGGCTTGTGACTGGTTCAGGGTCACACTGCCAATGTCTGAAGCCAGATTTGAATGTAGGAAGAGTAGTCTTCTTGACCCTTGTCCTCAATCCACTTTGACACCTAGCTGGTTGTGTATACCCACAGATAGTATTGATGTCATGTATGTAGATCTAGATATCTTGAAAGATAGCATGATAAAGTACTATTTTGTCAAACATGAACAGAAATGTTTTCTAGTAGTTCTCATATTGACTTAGAAAACAAACAAATAAACATTATGTTGTATTGTATCTTTATTTAATTTGCTACACATTTCTTAATTGCACATTAATCTGGTTTGGGCCTCACACAGTTTCACTGGTTGCTTGTGGCTGAGAGTTTGATACCTGTGATATAGTAGAGAAAGAGCTGAGTCAGCCAAAGCTGAATTCAAGTCCTTTCTCTGACACAAAGTGTCTATGTGATCCTGGGTAAGTCACTTAACCTGACAGTATCCTGGGGCTAGGCAACTCTCTTGAGACTAAGTTTTTCAGAGAAAGTAGGGACTTGCATTGGCAGAGAGAATTTTTTTACCAGGAAATTCTTTGTGCTAATGACATTGTAGATCTATTCTCTCTCTTTCTCTCTCTCTCTCTCTGTCTCTCTCTCTCTCTGTCTCTCTCTGTCTCTCTCTGTCTCTGTCTCTCTCTGTCTCTGTCTCTCTCTGTCTCTCTCTCTCTTTCTCTCTGCTCCCCCACATATGTACTGTCTACAATCACCAAATTGCCTTGACAGTTGCCAGGTTCTTCTTCCACTTTGATCAAATTTAATTTATTGGTAGGATCATAGATTTAGACCTGAAAGGGTATTTAGAGGTCTTTGAATCTAATCTCCTCACTTTACAGATGAGGAAAGTGAAATTGAAAGGGTAACTGACTTGCTCAATGTCAAGATTAGATCTAGGGGTGGGGTGGGAGCAGCTAGGTGGCACAGTGTATAGAACACTGACCCTGAAGTCAGGAGGACCTGAGTTCAAATCTGACCTCAGACACTTACTAGCTCTGTGACCGTAGGCACATCACTTAACCTTGTTTGCCTCCTCCCCCCCCCCCCATTTAAAAAAAGGTTGAAACGGTTATTCAGACCAAGGTTGGCTACTTCCAAATCCATCTCGCTTTCCATTATGCCCTGCTGCCTTCCTTCCTTGTCAGTTAATCATCCCAAATTCTTCCTAGGAAAAGCAACAACAACAGTCTGAATTTACCATTGAAAACTTGGTCTCTACTGTAAGTGATCTATTTGGTGCAGGAACAGAGACAACAAGCACCACCCTGAGATATGGACTCCTGCTTCTCCTGAAACACCCTGAGATAACAGGTAGGATAACAGGTTAATGATACACATCTATAATTTAATCTGCATGAGAGGGGTTCATGGTCTTATTGAAACTTTCCTTGGAAACTTTCTGTTGGCATTTTTATATATTTAAGTCACTAACCATTCCAAATTACTTACTCCTTCTCCTCCACTATTAGCTTCACCCTGCTTAGTTACTTGGTATGTACCTGTGAGTTGTTACTAGAGACAGACATGGAAATAGTGATAAGGACAGAAGTTATAGCCCAGTGATAGAACTGGGGAAAACTGAATGATTGAGAGGCACTAGTTCTGATGCTTCATTGATCATAGGAGAGGCTGGTGCATCTGGATTCCTGTCAGTCATAGAGCTGTGTAGGGCAGTACCTTGGGTCTATGGCTGGTCACACTGAGTTCTGGAAAAGATCCACTCTGAGACCCCTCCTCTTTTCCTTAGCCAGGTGCTGCTTGGCTTGTATTTTTTTTAGTTAATTCATCTATTTTTAGTTTTCAACAATTATTTGCCTAAGTTGTAAAATTTTTTCCCCCTCTTCATGCTCCCTCCTTCCACAAGACAACTTGCAATCTAATTCAGGCTTTACATATACATTCCTTTCTTTTTTTTTTAATATGTACGTTCCTATTAGACATATTTTCACCTTAGTCATGTTGTATACAAGAATTATAACAAATGGGAGCAACCATATGAAAGAAAAAACAAAACAAAAAAGGGAAAATAGTCTGCTTTACTCTGCATCGAGGCTTCACAATTCTTTCTATGGATGTGAATGGCATTTTTCCTCATGAGTCCTTTGGAATTGTTTTATAAGGGCTTAGTCTATCAAAATTAGTCTTCAAACACTGTGACTGTTATGCACAGTGTTCTCCTGGTTCTCCTCATTTCACTCAGCATCAATTCATAGAAATCTTTCCAGGTTTTTCTGAAACCTGCCTTCTCATCATTTCTTATAGCACAATCGTATTCTGTTACATTCATATACCACAACTTGTTTGGTCATTCTCCAGTTAATGTACATTCCCTTAATTTCCTGTTCTTGGCCACCACAAAGAGAGCTGCTATGAATATTTTTGTACATGTGGGTCCTTTTTCTATTTTTATAATATCTTTGGGATACAATCCTAGAAGTGGTATTGCTGGGTTAAAGTGCATGCATATTTTTATAGCCCTTTGTGTATAGTTCCAAATTGCTCTCTAGAATGGTTGGATCAACTCACAGCTCCACCAACAATGAATTTTCCCACATATTTTCCAACATTTATCAATTTCCTGTCTTATTATGTTAGCCAGTCTCAAAGTTGTGATGTGGTACCTCAGAGTTGTTTTATTTGTATCTCTCTAATCAATAGTGATTTAGAGAATTTTTTCATATGACAATAGATAGCTTTAATTTCTTGCTCTGAAAACTCTGCTCATATCTTTTGACCATTTATCAATTGGGGAATGACTTGTATTCCTGTAAATTTGACTCAGTTCTCTATATATTTTAGAAATGAGACCTTTATCAGCGACACTAGTTGTAACAATTCTTTCCCAGTTTTCTGCTTCCCTCCTAATCTTGGTTGCATTGGCTTTCTTTGTACAAAACCTTTTCAATTTAATGTAATCAAAATTATCCATTTTGCATTTCAAAATGTTCTCTAGTCTCTTGTTTGGTCATAAATTCCTCCATTTTCCTTAACTTTGCAGAGAAACTATTCCTTGCTCCCCAATTTGTTTATAGTATCAGCTCTTATATTTAAATTGTGTACCCATTTGGACTTCATTTTGGTATATGGTGTCAGATGTTGGTCTATGCCCAATTTCTGCCATACTATTTTTCTGTTCTCCCAGCAGTTTTTCTTAAATAGTGAGTTCTTATCCCAGAAACTAGAGTCTTTGAGTTTGTCAAACAGTAGGTTGCTATACTCATTGATTACTGTATATTGTGTACTTAACCTATTCCACTGATCTAACCCTCTATTTCTTAGCCAGTACCAAGGGATTTTGATGATTGCTGCTTTTTAAAACAGTTTAAGATCTGGTATGGCAAGGCCACCTTCCCTAGCTTTTAAAAATTAATTCCCTTCATATTCTGGATCTTTGGTTCTTCCAGATAAATTTTGATATTATTTTTTAGCTCTATAAAATAAGTTTTTGATTGGTTTGTATTTTTTAAGGACAAGTTGAGTCTGTCCTGAAGTCATGGGACATAGGTACCTCAACAGATTCTCAGCTAGCTTGAGACTAAAATGGAATTTTCATCTATCTATTTATCTTTCTATCTATCTATCTATCTATCTATCTATCTATCTATCTATCTATCTGTCTGTCTGTCTGTCTGTCTGTCTGTCTGTCTGTCTGTCTGTCTATCTGTCTATCTGTCTATCTGTCTGTCTGTCTGTCTGTCTGCCTGCCTGTCTGTCTGTCTATCTGTCTGTCTTTCTGTCTGTCTACCTGTCTTTCTGTCTATTTGTCTATCTGTCTCTCTCTCTGTCTGTTCATCTCTGTCTCTGTCTCTCTGTCTCTCTGTCTCTCTGTCTCTCTTTCTGTCTGTCTATCAGAATGTGAGGGTGAAGTGCCTTGTATACCAATATACCTCTTGGTGAAAAATCAGAGAAAATATGAGAGAAGGTATTTTTTGTCCCTAGTTTCATGATAAATTTTTGTTCATATTGTTACAGGAAAAATTCATGAAGAAATTGATCGTGTGATTGGCCAAAATCGAAGTCCCTGCATGGAGGACAGAAACAAGATGCCTTACACCAATGCTGTGATACATGAAATACAGCGATACATTGACCTGGTTCCCACCAACCTGCCTCATGCAGTGACAGAAGATGTTCAATTTAGACAGTATCTCATCCCCAAGGTCCGAAGTATTTCTCACTCTTAAGACAGGATACTCTTTCCCACTCAGTTTTAGATTCTTTGAGTTGGAAGGAATATCAGGCCAAATACATCCCTGAGAAATGGTCACAGAATCTCAGAATTTGAAGTGATTTTGGTGGTCATATTGTCCATCCCAATCTGAAAAAGAATTCCACCTACAGTTTGTTCACTTTGTGGTTATCCAGTCTTGGCTTCAAGACTTTCAATGATAGTACCATTTTCTTGCTGTGGCATTCCATTCAAATCTTGGACAGCTCTAATTTGAGGGAATTTTTTTTCTTACTTTAAGTCTAAGTTTGCAATTTTGTAACTTTTATATATTGATTTTGGTTTTGTTCCCTGGAACAAAGCAGAATACATTTATTCTCTCTTTCTAGTAATGGTCCATAAAACACTTGAAAGTAGTTTTTGTATCTCCTGTTCTATTATGTCTTCTGTTCTAGTGTCTAAATATCAGCATTCCTTTGACCCATCCTAACATGGTATGGACTTGCTATTCTTACCATCCTGGTTTTCTCTCCCTTCAGTAGCCTCCAGCTCTTCAGTGTCCTCCTAAAATATGATTCCTAGAATGAATACAATTATTTATTTGTGAGCTAATGAGATTAGAGTACAGTAGTGCCTTCTTCCAAGCTGCTACTAAACCTTCAATAATCACCCTTTGCCAGTCCATCAATTTTAAATCTACCTAATTGTATGATAGTCTAACCTGTTATATTGCTACCTTTTTGTGGCTCACTTTTTCTCTTATTTGTACAGAATAGTGAATAATCATACCTTGGGTGAGCAAAAATGGTATTTTAGGGTTTAAAAAAAGTGTTTCTGTCATGAAGCATCTATTTTGAAAGCTTGGGCTAGGAGCTTTAGCATCAGCATCTTTGGGTTTGGAATTGGCAGACTTGGGGTCAGTTGTCTTAACAGCCTTGGAATCAAGAGGCTTTGTGTCCTTAGAATCAGAATTGGCTGCCTTGGGAGTGAAATGCCTTGGAATCAGACTTGAAGATCTTGGTGTGAGACTTGGTGACCTTGGGGACAGATTTGGTAGACTTCTGATCAGACTCACTGACTTTGGTGGCAGACTTGGTGACCTTGAGGTCAGTTGGCTTGGCAGCCTTGGGGTCAGAGGTCAGACCAGACCTTTCTGACTTCAAGTCCTGTACTCTATCCTTTGGGACACTTAGCTACTTCTGTTAGAAACTCTAAGATGGACTGATCACTTTCCCAAAAATTCCCATAATTTCCATTTGTAGGCATGCACAGAAAGTGTGCCAAGTGTGATAGCATCCCCTGCAACACAGCATTATCCCTTCAGAGGAAGAATGTTGTGGAAAAGGAGTTCTGCAGATCTGTTGTCACATCTTTGTTATCCAAGTTCCTCTCAGATGATGAGAACAGGATCAGTAAAAGAATTTCCCTTTTTTGGCTCTGCTACATTTATAGGACTAAACTATCATCAAGAAAAGTCAAAGAATGATGAGGTGCTCTGTTTTTGACAGAAAGGAAACTGAAAGAACTGAGTGAATAATTGAAGTCTTCCAACGTGCTATATCACGTCTAACCCCCAGAGCTTATAATCTGTCTTCTGTCTTCCTTGTCTATTTCTTCTTTCTGTCTAAGAGCTCTATGGAATACTTTCCTGCCAATGTCACCCTTGATGTTCCCTCAACTTCTCTTTACCTAGATGCTTCTCATCATTCTTCTTTCCTCTGCTTCCTGTATCTTCTTAATTTATGCCACCGAATCCATTTTTTCCCATCTTGTTTTTTTAAATAAGAGATATACTCTTTCCAGAGCTTCATTCTTGTTAAGGATCTCATCCTTCCAAGTCCTAGTTAAAGCTTTGAGGTCAAATGTGCTTCCTTGCCTCAAAATCTCCAATTCATCTTCTTTTATTAGTCTCACTTTAAGCATTTAAAAACGCTTTTGACTTTATTTGTGAGAAATCAAAAGAATAATCTTTCTAGCCTTTCTAGGTGCATCATTCCATTCCTGGCCAGTAGTCTATCATTCCTATATTTTAATTAAGATGTGGTCCAGAAATTAAAATCTCAGCCTCTAACACCTTCTTACAAGATGTTCATTTCTGAACTCTACCTTTCCTTTCTGAATATTTGACTTCCACTTATTGTCATGATGAATATACTACCTGTACTCCTAAGTCTTTAGGGCTTATTTGTTAGTTTTTTTGGTCCTAAATGTCACAACCTTTGGAAATGCTTCCAGATTCCTTGCGAAAGTACTTTTTTATTCTTATGAATCATAAAGGGGGGGGTAGCAGTCATCCCCTTTGACAAGTCTTGGTAAGTTTTCAGCTATGTCTTTGATGTGTGCTCTGAGAATGTGGTGGACCTACCTATTTTGGTCATTGTCAGTGAATTGAAGCAACTGTTTCAATATCTTTCCATGAGAACTCAACACCCATTATTCTTCTGTTTGTCATGGATACCTTACAAGATAACAACTGTGAATCTACCTTCCCCTTCTTTAGAGCACAAGCAAGTGCTTCTTCCTCTGAGCATCTGGTTTTGTCATCTTCAAGAAAAACTACCAATGCATTCGTTGGTTCTTTCCTCTTTCTTCTGTGTGACATTATTTTATTTTTCAACATCCTGACAAAAAGAAGAATTTATTTTGCCTCTTTAGATCATCTGGCATCTGCTTGAAGTCATCCACAATTGCTGTGCTTATTTATTTATCCAGGCAACTTTTTCCTTCTTTGATAGATCTAGTGGCCAAAAGTTATTTTATTAACTTTATGTGCCCCGAGATCTGCCTCTTTCTGTCTTTTATTCATCAGTACTGGTTCTGCCCCACAAAGTGTCAAAATTCAGTTTCATTTCTCACAATAGTATTGCAATTTTCTAATTTATTATCAGCACAGGTGTTTAAACAATATTGACTCTTTCTATAATTAAAAATTACGGTTGGGATTTTGACTAGATGGTAGTTCTAAATTGTCTTTCAACTCTAATATTCTATGGCTTTCCCCCCTAATTAGTTGTGTTTGTCTTCTCATTTCAGGGTACCCCTATAATACCACTATTAGGTTCTGTTCTGTATGATGATGAAGAGTTCCCTAATCCAGACAAGTTCAACCCAGGTCACTTCCTGGATGGAAGTGGCAAGTTTAAGAAGAGTGACTATTTCATGCCTTTTTCAGCAGGTAAGACAGTTATCTAAAGGTGTTCATCAAAGATGAATTGATAATTTCAAAGACTTGGGTTCTAATCCATCTTTGCTACTTATTGCCTGTGTAACCATGGTCAAATTATGTAATTTCTTTGGGTTTCAGTTACCTTATATGCCAAAAGACTGAGTTGAACTAGGTGAGCTTCATGATCTTCCCAAGTTCTAAGATCAGAGAGTAGGACGGAGACATAATACATCATTTTTCTAATTCTCCTTGTACCCTGGTTCATTAACTAAATCAGTTGGGTTTCATGGTAGCTATCTGAGCTTATTTCAGAAAAAAGAGACAGAACTGAGATAGTGGCCACTCTGTTCTGCCTCCCTCCACCTTACTCCTCATATTAAAAATTATCCTCCTAGTCACCCTCAACCAGATAAAGCCTTCCAGGCTTTTATGTTAGCATGGTACAATCTTACATCTTATCAAGCCAAGGAAGGGGATTGGGTTATCTTAAAGACCTATTAATCAACTACCATTATGGCTAAGTCACAAAATGTCTAATTCTAGAATTTTGATTTTGTAGAAATGTGACTCCTGAGTAGGCCACATCTGTATGTAACTCCTTTCCTACTTATGTAGATTTTAGTATGAATCTATTGGTACAGAATTATAGACAATGGTTTATCTTGTCCTTTCACCTCCAATTCTTGGGGAAACCTATTGGTTATCAGGTGATGGTGGTGATAGCCAAGTCTGGACTGGCAGACATGAATGTTGGCAGGCAGCTAACTGTCCCTGACATTGTGGTCCCCAATGCCATGCTCTGCTCAATTGGTTCTAATACCTGGATAAGAGCTAGGAGAGAGTAGTTAAGACAAGTGCCTGGATGACTATAAAGTTGCCAGGTAGACTCCTGAGGTTTTTTTTTGTCCAGAATTGTGACGAGAGGTCCCCAAAGGGAACTTTTATCATTCTTCTGTCACCTTTCCCCATCACAATCACCCTGGGTAGCCATAAAATTAGTTCTTGAGATTATAAATGATTCTTTTCTCCATTGGGCAATGACTTCTTCCCTCTGTTTATAAATTCCAAGAATTGCTCTGCTTTAGGGGATTAATTTAGAGAGAGGATACTTGAGGGGTCTTTCCTCTGTTTAGGAGGAACTGGCTCTTCAAAGGAGGCAAAAACCAAAGAGAAAAGGAATGCATGCAGTCTTTTACCTAATACTACTGAGTGTTAGTGGGCTCCATGTAAGTACAAAGAAGTTGTCTGGATGATTTAAAAGTCTACAGTATCAAATTCTTGCATTTTTCACTTTCAGGAAAACGGATATGTGTTGGCGAGAGCCTGGCTCGGATGGAATTATTTCTGTTTTTTACTTCCATCTTACAGAATTTTACCTTGAAGTCTCCCATTGACCCAAAAGATATTGACACATCCCCAGTTGCCAGTGGATTTGGCAAACTACCCCCTTCATATCAGCTCTGCTTTTTACCTTTCAAAAACATGTGAAGGACCACCCATGATTCCAACTGCTCCAGAGCCTTTATGTGTGCTATGAAGAAGCTGTATTCATTCCATTGCTTGGCAATGAAAGCCCTCTATGATTTCTGCACAATATACCCGTCTAGCTTAATCTAATACTCCCTTTGACCTTTTCCAAAATCATGACTTAATCTTCCCCAACATTCCTCCAAATTCCCTGTTACAGGAATATTTTGTTTCTTCTCTTCAATTCAATTGAAATCCTACCTGTTCTTCAAATCCCAGTTCAGATCCCTTTTCCTGTGACTTCTTTAGTTCTTGTAGTCTGACTCCACAACTGAAGAAGGAATTGTATACCCATCTTATGCTGTGGATTCTTTCAGACATATTAGTGGATTCTGTCTTGGCTCCTCACCAAAACTTAAGTTTCATTAACAGGTGTATGCAGCTCTGCACTCCAATGTGTTGGAAGGCCTTTGCTTCTCCTGAAATGTCACAGATTATACACTTCACACATACACATATCCTACTCTGATGGCAGCTTAACTGCTCATAATGTGACGGCAGTTAGGTGGTACATTGGACAGAGTATAGGACCTGGACTTAGGAAAACCTGAGTTAAAATCCAGCCTTGAACACTCACTGGCTTTTTGACCCTGGACAAGTAACTTCATCTCTGCTTTAGTTTCCTTATCTGTAAAATGGGGATAATCATAGCATCTGTCTTCAAAGGTTGTTTGTAGGATCAAAGGAGCTGATAATTGTGAAGCATTAACACAATATCTGGCACATAGTAAATGTTATATAAATGTTACCTGCAAGTATTACTACAACAACAATAACTCCTCCTTCTCCTCCTCCTTCTCCTCCTCCTCCTCCTCCTCCTCTTCCTACTACTACTACTACTGCTACTGCTACTACTACCTATATTTCTGTGTATTTCACCTGCCTACTCCAATTACAAAGTATGTATGTTAAAAAAAATGCAGAACACCTTTGAGTATTCCAGTTTGACTGACTAGAGGATATTAATAAGAGAATAACCTAGAAAGGAAGAAGGGCCTCAAATGTCAGGAAGAAGAGTTTAAACTTTACTCACTAAAGAAAAAGTGAGCTGAATATTGACCTGATCTGTACATAAGGAATGGACAGAATGTGAGGATTGTATTTTATGGGGAAGATAGCTCTTGGAACAATATAAAGTCAAGGAGGCCAGATTATTTCAGGATTTGGGGAGAGAAATTATTTGACACACATGTTACAATAATTGATCTAAGGAAGATAGTAGATAGGATACTACACATATTCAATTCCCATCAATTATGCATCTGCCTGAGGATTTTCAGCTGTATCATATTCAGCTGGATCAGATGTATTCAGCTGGCAAATCCAATTCCTTCTGAGCTAAAGGCCAGGCTCCAGGATGCCTGCCCAGTCTTTGTTGCCCATTCCTCTTGTAGCCTTCTAAAGGAAAAAGTTTCCAGATATGCAATATCAACCAGTCCATAGAGGACAAGTTGTAGAGGTCATGTCTCCAGGTGCTTATCTTCCGGGGATACATGTGTTTTCAAAGGCTTATCATTACATGTACATTAATTTAGCTTCTTATTAACAGTTGCATACTGATCTTTAATACGGCACAATATCTGCTAACTTATCAAGTAAGGAACACATTCAGTCTTTTTTCTCTGTATACAAATGAAAAGGTAACAATTATACTTACAATAGCTTTCTAGGGGCAAGTTCTTTATCCATAGAAACCTATTATAGAGAAATTATTTCACTTTTAAAGCTACCATATCAGCAGGATGCTTAAATTTCTTACTCTACAAAATGTTACTGAGAAGGAAGTCTTTCACTTATGCATCACGACATGTTTCCAAAACACACACACGTAGTCCAGTTTCCTTTTTATCCAAGAATATGGGAACTTAGGATTGTCTATAAGCACACATTCTTGCAAGTACTTAAAAGGTACTTTATTAACAGCCTCCAAAAGATGGCAAGAGTTCTCCCTTCAACCACTGTCAGTCTTGAGTGACTGTGATCCTCTTTGGGGCAAGGATGAAGATCTGAAGGGATATCTAATCTCTTAGCTTCTCACAGTGTCTGATATATACAAATGCTTGATAAATACCTTTTCATTCTTTCATTCATTTGTTCATTCATTAGGGCATTCAAAATTAAAGCCTGACCCCCATTTCCAACTAAGATGTTTTAGGTTGCATTTCTGTAGTACTTATGGGTAGAAATTCTTCAAAAAAATTTGAGAAGGGACTATAGGCTCAGTGTACTTCAACTTGCACTATTTTATTATCATTTAACATTAAAAGATTTCCTCTAGTTTCAGCAATATTTGAAAAACATGGGCTATCATGTAATGATGGTACGAAATCAGTAGCTCTTGTTGCTCCATGATGAGATGAGTATGTTAGCCTAGAAAACAATTTGATAGATGAAATGGAAAACTTAGGGTGAGGAATCAATCAATCAGTCAACCAAATATTAATCAAGCACTTCACAGAATCACAGAATTTGAACTGAAAGGACTTCAATGTCCTGTTAGTCTAAGCCACACTATAGGAATTCTTACTATAATACACTGAAGAATTGATTGTCCAGCCTCTTATACCCAATATTATGCTAAGTGCTAGTGGTACAAGATCAAAATGGAAACAATTCCTATCCTCAAGAGGCTTATATTCTTTTAAAAATATATTTAATAGTATTTGTTTCCAATTATATGTAAAGACAATTTTCATCATTCCTTTTTTTGGGGAAAGATTTCAAGTTTCATATTTTTCTTCTTCCCCTTCCCTTTTTCCTTCTCCTTCCCCTCCCATCCTCCCCTCTTCCCTCTCCAAGATGGTAAACAATCTGATATAGGTTGTACATGTACACTCATGCAAAACATATTTCCACTTTAGTCATGTTGTGAAAGAAGAAACATAACAAAAGGGAAAAAACACAAAAACCCTCCAAAATGGAAAAGTGTGCTTTGATCTGCATTCAGACTCCATAGTTCTTTCTCTGGATGTGGAGAGCATTTTCTATCATGAGTCTTTTGGGATTGTCTTAGACTCTTGCATTACTGAGAAGGGCTACATCTAACAAAGTTGATTATTGCACAATTTTGCTGTTACAGTGCAGCGTTCTCCTAATACTGCTCACTTCATTCAGCATTTGTTCATACGTGTTTTTTGGAAATCAGCCTGCTCATTATTTCTTCCTTTAAAGTTATTTACTTAGTTTTAGTTCATAATATTCATTTCCACAATCCCTTGAGTTCCAAATTTTCTCCCCTTCCCTATCCTCCCCCTTTTGCCCCCATGACAGCATGCAATCCATTATAGATTCTAAAACAACCTTCACATTAAACATTAGTGAAGGTTTAAAGAATTATAACCAATGGAATGAACAATGAGAAAGAAGAAACAAAACAAAACAAAAAAGAGACAGAGCATGTAGTTTGCTTCAATCTGCATTCAGACTCTATAGTTCTTTCTCTGGATGTGAATATCCCTTTCTGTCATGAATCTTTTGGAAGGGACTTATATTCTATTGGTGAGACAACCTGCCCATCCAAAGGTACAGTGTATCTTTTATAAGTACAGGACACCATGAATTTATATAGGATTTATAGGATGCTAATGTGGCACAACGGGAAGAATAAAAAGAGGATCTGGGTTCAAATCCCTATTCTGCCACTTATATGCATGAACTTGGTGAAGTTACAACCTCTCTGGACCTCAGTTTCCTTATTTGTAAAATGAAGAGATTTGACTAGATGGTCCAAATGAGGTATCTTCTGGTTCTAAATGTATGACCCTATAAGCATATGCAAAATAAATGCAAGGTAGCTTTTGGGAGAAGTCAGCAGTTCTTAGGGGATCAGGAAAAGAAAAAATTACTGGGTGACAAGGCTTCTACTATTCTAAGTGACCATTTTCCCTAAGTTTGCTAGATTTATCTTTTGCTGCTCTCAGGATGAAAGAAAATTGAGCTGGGGGGAGGGAGGGAGCCAAGATGGTAGAGTGAAAGCAGGAAACCAACCAAACTCTTCTGTGAATTCCTTCAGTAACTTATAAAAAGTGAATCTGAATGAATTTGAGAGTGATAGGATCCATTGGGAGAGTGTGGCAGATTTACACTCCAAGAAAGTGTGGATATAGGGTCTGGCAGGGGGAGCACAGAATGTGGAGCATGAAGTACAGGGGCTGCTCCAGCACAGACCAGATCCTAGCAGAGCCAGAAAAAATCCCAGCAGGGACAGTTCCCAGACTTCTCATAGCAGGCCGGGGATCTGTCAGATTTGGGTAAGAGACAAGTGCAAGGCCTGCAGAAGTGGCAACAGCTACTCCTGGGGCTACCAGCCCACTGCCTGCACATTTAAAAATCACCTACATGAATTTCCAAGAGCCAAGATAACAGAGTAAACCATAGCTACTTTGATCTCCTTCTCTGACCCTGAAAACCCAGAGATTATTGCCCTAGTGTTAAATCCTGAAATAGCAGAACCAGAGGCAGGCTTGGGAGCCCTAGAGGAAGGGCATGGCTGTGGCTGTGCTGAAGCAAAAGTGCAGGATGGGAGGTGTCCCAACAAGCCCCATGTTAGCCAACCAGTGGGAGATCCTGAAGCCCAGGGATGTGGAATCATCAAGTGCTAACACCAGAATCCCTGGTGTACCTTTTCACAACCAGGGGAATTGGCAGACACCAGTGTGGCCCCTGCCACGAGTGGCTGAGCCTGACTGACTTCTAGTCCGGGGGCATGGAGGCAGAATCCTGAAGGGTCCAGACCACTTCTCTTCCACACCTCACATAGTGAGCTTCAGTGTAACCCTGGGGAAACACTGGAAGTTGTGGCCTTGGCCTTAGTCTAGGTACTCAAAAGCCACAGCACACAAAGCTAATAATCAGGCCCCTAAATCTCAGCATAAGAAGTGTGTGTCAGAGTCCTCTGTACCCCACAAGCAGAGCTCCACTTTAAAAGCTAGGAAATAGGCAATCACAATGGGCAAAAAACAAATCGAAAAAAGAAAGACTTTAGAATACTGTTATGGTGAGCATGAAGAACCAAATTCAGAAAATGACAGCATTGACTATGCCCACATCTGAAACCTTAAAAAGGAATATCAATTGGTCTCAAGCCTAAAAACATTCTTGAAAGAGCTCAAGAAGGATTTTAAAAAGCTAAATTAAAGAGATAGAAGATAAATTGACCAATTATTTTAAAATGAAAACTGCCAAAATGGAAAAAAAAATCACTGAAGAAAACAACTCCTTAAAAATTAACATTTGTGAAATGGGGAAGGAAGTTCAAAATCTAACTGGAGAAAATAACTGCCTAAAAATAAAATCTGAACATATGGAAAAGGAATTTTGAAAATTATTGGAGAAAAAAAATTCACTAAAAATTAGAATCAGTCAAATTGTAGCTAATGGCTCTATGAGGCATCAAGAATCAGTCAAACAAAATGTAAATCTTTTCATTAAAAGATAGAAGAAAATGTAAAATATCTCATTGGAAAAACAACTTATTATCCTTGAGAGATGATCTAAGAATTATTGGTCTACCAGAAAGTCATCATGAAAAAAAGAGCCTGGACAACATTTTCCAAGAAATCATCAAGGAAAACTGCTCCAAGGTCCTTGAACTAGTGGGTAAAATAGTTATCAAAAGAATCCACTGAATACCTTCTGAAAAAGATCCCAAATTGAAAACTCCAAGACATATTACAGTCATATTCCAGTATTATCAGGTCAAGGAGAAAGTAGTGTAAACAACCAGAAAGAAACAATTCAAATATCATGGAATTACAGTCAAGATCACATAGTACCTAGCAGTTTCTACATTAAAAGATCAGAGGGATTGGAAAGTGATAGTTTGTAAGGCAAAAAAGCTTGGACTACAAGCAAGGATTTACTACCTAGCAAAAGTGACCATAGGCTTTCAGGCAAGGAGATGTTCATTCAATGAAATAAGGGACTTTCAGACCTTCCTGATGAAAAAGTCAGAACTCAATGGAAAAATCTGGTCTCCAAATACAAGATTAAAGGGAGACATAAAAAGGTAAACAGGGAAAACACACCCACACACACCCACACCCATGTACATGCATAGACAGAACCATTTATTCAATAAGAGCAAATTGTTTACATCCCTATATAGGAAGTGTATATCTGTCAATATTGAGAACTGTAGGGGTTGCTAGGTGGTGTAGTGAATAGAGCATTGGCCCTGGAGTCAAAAGAACCTGAGTTCAAATCTGGCCTCAGACACTTAACATAAAAAACTAGCCATGTGACCTTGGGCAAGCCAACCTTGATTGCCCTACGTTCTCCCCTCCAAAAAAGAGAAAAAAAAAGAATTATCATGACATTTTCAAGGATATACCTAGGTAGAGGTTTGAGTATAAATTAACTAAAGTGATGATAAAACAAACCTTATTAAGGAGTGCAAAGGGATTGTAATGGGAGAAGAGGAAAAGGAAGAGGCAGAAAGGGTTAAATATGCCACATGAAGCAGCATTAAAACATATTATGGTACAGGGAAAAAGGGAAGGAGAGGAGCACTGTTTGAGATTTATTCTCTTCAGATTTGGTTCAAGAAGGGAATGACATACTTTGTTAAGTTAAAAAATCTATTGTTCCATACAAACATTAGGAGGGGAAATGGGAAAGGAAAGGGGGCTGGTTGGAAGGGAGGGAAGAAGCAGTAAAAGAGAAAGGTAGGAAAAAATAGGGGGGCTGAGAGGGAGGGAATATTAAGGGAGGTGGTGGTCAAAAGGAAAACTTTTTCTTTTGCTTTTTGGAGAGCAGAAGGTAGGGCAATTGGTGTTAAGTAACTCAAGAGACTGTGGCACTGAATGTTGTCAACTAAAAGTAAATGTATAAATTAAAAGAAAAAAAAGAATATTGAGCTGGAAGGGATTTCAAAAACCATCTGGTTCAATATTTTCATTTTATAGATGAGAAAAAGTGAGGTCCAGAAAAGTGATGTGATCTGCCCCAGATCATATAATTTACTAATTTTATGATCCAGGTTCCCTAATTCCAATGCAGTGCTTTTCCCATTATATTTTTCTTCCCTTACTTTATTCAGCTAAATACGTATATCCCATGTTTTTAATGATATAATAAAATATGTGATAACTGCGTTTGCCACACGTTTTTATATCTATGTATCTCTTCTTCCTTAAAGTGACACTTGCTATCATTATTTCTATGATTGTGCTGGCAGATGTCATGCATGATGTTTGAACATGCATCTACTAGATGTCCAGAAAGACTTTGGTTGTTATAGCTTTGTTTGTTATAGAGAAGTGGCCTGGGGAGTCATGAAGACTCATCTTCTTGAGTTCAAATCTGGCCTCAGACACTTATTATCTGTGTGACCCTGAGCAAGTCACTTAACCCTGTTTTCCTCAGTTCCTGAATGTAAAATGAACTGGAGAAGGAAGTGGCAAATCACTCCAGCGTCCTTGCCAAAAAAACCCCAAAGGGAATCCAGAAGAGTCATGACTGAGCATTATTACCCAAGATTTCCTTAAGTGGAGTTAAGTGACTGTTTTTAAATCCAGTATGTTCTTTGAATACCATTATCTTAAACTAGTCAAATATTTCCAATTCTTCAGCCTCTGTTATGGGTTACAATAGTTAAATCATAAGGAAGTTATGAAGACAGGAGGTTTCAAATCCAGTTTAGATCTAGTCTAGTGTGGAATTTGTGCTAATACTGTCTCCTTTCCCTTCATCCTGCTTTTTTTTGCTTAGACATGGAATCAATTTCTGGTCTGTTTTGCCCAGGCTCTACACTATGAAAGGACACAGGTTAATGATAAAGCATTAAGTCTGTCCTATTGGTTCAAATGTGGGGTGGGTTAAGAATTTCAGGAATGCAGAAATAAGATCTCAATCAGAGCAGAGGAATAACAGCTGTAAAGAGAGAATTGAGTTTCATATCTAAGCAAACAGTAAGTCATCTGGGATTCCTAGGCGTCATCAGTCAAGCAGAATCTGAGTCCTGTACCAGGAAACAGGTGAGGTGGTCCATATACATACATAGTGTGTGCTTCAATTTACTTCACTGAGAATGGTCCATGGTGGGTGCCCTATTCCAGGGGCTATAGTCAAAAATCATGAGGTTTGAAATCAGAGGAACCTGAGTTTAAGGAATGGCTTTGCCACTTTTAAACTATGGAAACAAACTAAAAATTCCAGTCTAAACATTGAATTGTAAATCCTAAACATTAAAAGTAAGATCAGTAAAATTGAGTGTAAAAAATCCATTGAGCTAATAAATAAAACTACGAGTTGGTTTTATGAGAAAAAAAATTAATAAAGTAGATAAAGGATTGATTAATTTGAGTTAAAAAAAAGAAAGAGGGAAACCAAATCTCTAATATTAAAAATGAAAAGGGTAAATATACAAGTGAATGAAGTTGAAATAAAAAATTAGGAGTTATTTCACCCAATTATGTGCCAATAACTTTAACAATTTAAGGTAAAAATTAAACAACATTTACAAAAATATATATTGCCTAGATTAGCAAAAGAGGAAATAGATCTATTTTAGACAAAGAAATTGAATAGCCCATAAAACAGCTTCCTCAGAAAAAAGCATTAGTTGAAATAATTAATAATTTTAGCAAAAACAAAACAAAACCCCAAGAATTTTAGGAAAGCAGCAGCATATCAAGTAAATCCACACAAATCATCAGCATTCCTATACATTACAAACACACCTCTGTAAGAAGAGATAGTAAGATATACCCCATTTAAAATAACTCTAGACCGTATGAAGTACCTGGGAGTATTGCTGCCCAAAAAACCCCTAGAACTATATAAGCAAAATTATAAAACTCTTTTTATTCAAATACAAGCAGATTTAAAAAATATTTATTGTTCATGGCCTAGCAGGGGCAATATAATAAAAATAAATTTACTTAAACTAATTTATGTGTTCAATGACATTCCAATAAACTATGAAAAAAATTAATGAATTTGAAAAAATAACAAAATTTATTTGAAAAACAAAAAGCCAAGAATATCAAAGAACTAATGTAAAATGTAAAGGAAGATTATTTAGCAGTACCAAATCTTAAAGTATTAATAAAGTAGAAGCTATGAAAACTGTCTGGTATTAACTAAGAAATAGAAAGGTAGATCAATGCAACAGAGTAGACACGCAATTTTCAGTGGCAGACAAATATACTAACCTTGTATTTGACACATTTGAAGACTTAAGATTTCGGGATAAGATTTCATTATTTGACAATAATTGTTGGGAAGACTAAAAAGCAGTATGGAAGAAATTAGGCATAGATCAGTATCTTTCACCATTTATCAGGTTAAGATCAAAATGGATACATGACAGACATAATGAGAGATGTTGCAAGAAAATGTGAAGAACATGGAACACATTACTCATTAGAATTATGGATAGACTTACTTTAGTCTGCTTTCTCTTTTTTATCCATAAATTATAATTTATGAATAAACAAAGAGAAAGCAGAGTAAAGCAGAAATTGGACAACTTTGATTATATTAAATTAAAAAGCTTTTGTAGAAATGAGATAAATGTAAACAAGATCAGAAGGAAAAGTGAAAATAGAAAACAATTTTGTAGACTGTTTTTCAAATAAAGGTCTCATATCTCAAATATATAAAGAACTTTAAAAAATGCAAAAGACCATTACCCAACTGATAAATGGTCAAAACATATGAAAAGACAGTTTTACAATAAAGAAATCAAAACACTTTATAGACAGAAGTAAAAAGCACCCTAAATCATTATTGATTAGAAAACTGCACATTAAAACAAACTTGAAACTTTACAACTATCAGATTGGCTAAAATGATTGAAGGGCAAAGTGACAGATATTGGAGAAGATGTGAAAAATTGGGACACTAATTCATTGTTATTGGGTTGTGAAGTGATCCAATTATTTTATAGAGGAATCCATGATTATGCCCAAAGAGCATAAACTGCCTAGAAAAATCACAGGACCATTCTGGTCAGGTCCACTGCAAATTTATGTTACACAACCTCAACTGGGCCCTCACAGTGGCTAGGCAATCCTTCTATACCCCCTTTATCATATCACTGCCCCGCATACTACAGAAATTATTCTAAACCTTTTCATCTCTCATTCAATTTTCTGTGGCTCCCCCTCCCTCCTCTTGTCAGCTGAGAACTTGGCCACCTATTTTTACAGAAAAAAATTGAGGACATTCACCATGAACTCCGTTTTCTCCTGTTCCTCATCTCAAGCCATAAACATCTGTTAAGTGCTTACTATGTGGCAAGAAGCACTGGGGATACTGAAAGGGTCAAAAACAGTAGTCTCTCTAAGGAGCTCATGAGAATCTATTGCGGGAGTCCACATGCAAGCACATATACAAATAAGTTATCCAAAACACAAGTAAGAAATAATTAAGAGAAAGAAGGCACTAGAATTAAGAGGGAGTCTGAAGGGCTTTCTGTAAATGAAGGGATTTTACTTTTAAGAGAAGTCAGTATGGTATCACTCACATGCCTTCTGCCACTATCTCCTTCATCCCTGTCTCAATGAAGAAGTGATGTCACTTCTTTCCAAGGCTAATCTCTCTCTCTCTGCACAAATGATCTTATTTCATCCCATTTCCTTCAACAAATTTCTACCTCTGTCATCCCCAATTTCTCCCACTCTACTGGCTCCCTTGCTACTACCTATTGATATGCTCATGACTCTTTTCAACCTCAAATAATCCCTACTTGATGATTCCATCTGCTCTAATGATCCTCCTATGTCTCTTCTACCGTGTGTGACTAAACTCTTTAAAAAGCCTGTGTTTATGGTACCTTCATTTTCAGTCCTCCCACTTTCTTCTCAATCAGTACAATCTGGCGTTGAATCTCATCACTGCGCCAAAAATTCTCTCTCAAAATTTGCCCATGATCTCAATTGCCAAATCCAATGGTGTTTTCTCAGTCCTAATTCTGAACTTCTTTTTTTCTTTTTCTTTTTTTAAATTTTCAACATTCATTTCCACAAGATTTTGAGTTACAAATTTTCTGCCCATCTTACTCCTACCCCCCCAAGACAGTGAGCCTACTGAATACCTCTTCCCCCAAACTATTCTCTCTTATATCCTCCTCCATTGCCCTTACTTTCTAGTAGGGCAAGTTGGATTTTTATACCCCAGTGTCTGTATATCTTATTTCTTGGGTCCATGTAAAAAACACCTTTTTTTTAACATTTCTTTTTAAGACTTTGATTTCCAGATTCTTTCCCTTCTTTCCTCCTCACCCCCACTGGCAGGAGATACAATTCAATATAGGTTGTACATGTGATCAACGTGTGTAGTTATGCAAAACATTTCCATAGTAGCTATATTGTGAAAGACTGTCTGGTATATTTCCCTTCATACTATCCCACCCCACACTGATTCTATTTTCTCATTTGACCCTGTCCCTTTTCATAAGTTTTTGCTTTTAACTACCCTCTCCCCCAACCTGCCCTCCCTTCTATCATCCCCTGTCTTATCCTGTTCCCCTTTACTTTCCTATAGGGTAAGATAGTCAGTTAAACATGCATATTATTCTCTCCTTAAGCCAAATTCAGACCCAAGGAGGTCAAATCAAGAGCAGTTAACTCCTGAATAGTTGCTTGGTCCCCATACAATCTATAGGCCAGGAGCTCCAGAGGCAGCCACATGGCAACAGCCATAGTTGCCCTTGAAGCTGACACCTCTTCTGCATAAAGGCAGGAGCTGGACTGTGCTCTTCTCTTGCCCAGTTACAGCAGAATTCCCTACTGACTTTGTACTTTCTTTTTGGTGTTTATGGGTTAAGAAGTTTCGAAAGCCCCATAGCTACTGGTGATTCACTCTCCTGAAGTCTGCTCTGGCTGGTCTTGGCGGCAAATCTGGGCCCATGGTCTCATGTGGGAGAGTGCTTGACTCCCAGCCCTGTGAGATATACCCTTCCTGTCAGCCTACCAGGCTTCCTTCAGTGGGAGATTTGTTTTTCTCTGTCACTTTGCGGGTTCTTTAGCTCTAAAATTTGTTCAGAGTCATATTTTACAGGTATTGGAGGTGGTTGGAAGGTGAGCTCATGTAAGTTCCTGCTTTTATTCTGCCATCTTGGCTCTCCCTCTCCTGAACTTCTTTGCAAATTTTGATACCGTTAATCACCCTCTTCTCCTTGTTACTCTTCTTTCTAGGTTTTCAAAACACCAATTCTGGTTCTCTTACTAATCTGTCCTCATTCTCCTTCAATGGATCCTCTTCTAGAGAACACTGTTTAACTATAGGTGTCCCAGAGGGTTTTGTCAGGGCTGCTTCTCCATCTATCCTATTTCACTTGATGATCTCAGCTCCCATGGGTTTAATTACCATCTACATGCTGGTAATTCTCAAATCTAGCTCTTCTACACCAGTCTCTCCACTGATCTCCAGTCTCCTGTCTCCCATTGCCTTTCATATGTCTTAAACTCAACATGTGCAAAATCAAACTAATTATCTTCCCCCTAAACCCTTCTCCTTCTTCTAACTTCACTATTATTGTAGAAGGCAACACCATTTTCCTAAACTTTCTCCCTAGGTATCATCCTGGACTGTCCACTATCTCTTACCCTCCATGTGCAATCTGTTGCCAAAGCCCATTTCACTTTGCCATGTCTTGACTAGTCCCCCTTCTCTCAGACACCATTCTAATACAAGCCCTTATCACTATATCCCTTGAGAGTTGTAGTAACCTGATAGAGGATCTGCCTGCCTCAAGTCTTCCCCTGCTCCATCCTCCATTCAGCCACCACAGAGATTTTCCTCAAATACAGGTCGGATTATGTCATTTCCTCCACTCAATAAACTCTGATGGCCCCCTATACCCTCTAGGATCAAATGAAAAATCCTGTGAAGTTCAAAACCTTTTATAACCTAATCCCCTCCTTGCTTTCCTGTCTTCTAATACCTTATTCCTCTCCATATCCTCTCATATAGGGACACTGGCCTCTTGTCTGTTCCACAAACATAGATGTTCCATTTCTTCTCTCTGGGCCTTTTCCCTGGCTGTTCCCCATGCTTAGAATGTTTTCTCTCCTCATCACCACCTACTGGCTTTCTTTGAGTTCCAAATAAAACCCCATCTTTTACAAGCAGCTTTTCCTGACCCCTTTGAATACTGGTGCCTTCCCTCTTTTGATTATTTTCTGTTTATTCTATATGTAGCTTGTTTGTGCATGCTTCTTGTCTTTCCTACTGAACTGTAAGCTCCTTGAGGGTAGGGGTTATATTTTACTTCTTTTTTGCACATGGTAGTCTTTCTCACATAGTGTATGTGTGTGTATGTGTATATGTATATGTGTATGTACATGATAAATGTTAATTGTCTGCCATACCTTAAAAGTCATTTTTACAATGAGAAAGGAAAAACACACACAAGATAGGAATCACCCAGCAAGAGGAATCCTGAATTTATATTGCTGAGTTCTAACCCAGTTAGGATTTGAAGTATAAACTTGGCAATCCCTTTAGAATTCAGAGCTTTACAAGACATATTAGTTCAGCAGGTAGCCAGCCATTAAGGTGGTGCTGTGAATAGAGCACTGGGCCTAGAGTTGGAAAGACCTGAACCATTCACTAGCTTTGTGACTCTGGCCAAGTCACATAACCTCAGTTTCCTCAGCTGTAAAAAGAGATAATCTCACCCATCCCACAAAGCTGTTGTGAGAATCTGATGAGATGATATTTGTACAGCACTTTGTAGTGTCTGGTCTCTGGTAGGGACTATATATAGGCTTGTTCCCTCTCCCTTATAACTTCTTTTTATTTTGAGTTTCTAAGGTAATCGTTTCTTGGGTTCATTGAAGTACAAGGGATTGACACAACGAACTTTGCTGCTCTCTGTTTTGCAATTATTGTTTGTTAATGTTTGATGGAAAATTCGCTTGTCTTTTTTCTAGTCTTATCCTGTCAAGACTTAGTCTGCTTAGTATTACTCTCACCATTTACTGCTTTTGCTCATATTTCTGTGTTAATGAATGAAGGTAGAGAAAATTATAAAAATGTGCCCATTGGGTCATTTAATATCATCTAAATTGAGCCCTCCTTGTGGTACCGCAGTCCTTTTATATTTCCATAATCAATTAACTATCTTACTACAGTATTTTTTCCAAACTTTATTGTCTCCCATCAAGTCCGTCAGGGCTCCTCCTCTTTAAACCCCTCTCAGCTGACAGCCTCCTTTCATATTTCCCTGAAAGAACTGAAGTAATTTGCCCATAGCTCCCTCTTATTCCTCTTTCCCTTTCTCTCTTCCTTCCTTTTGTCCTTGCTTCCTTCCTTCTTTCTTCCCTCTCTCTTGTTTCCTTTTTCCCCTTCCCTCTTCCTTCCTTCCTTCCTTCCTTCCTTCCTTCCTTCCTTCCTTCCTTCCTTCCTTCCTT
>CM053598.1:64651120-64670682 GCA_028646575.1 Pseudocheirus occidentalis | reverse complement strand
AGAGAGAGAGAGAGAGAGAGAGAGAGAGAGAGAGAGAGAGAGAGAGAGAGAGATGTATAGATAGATAGACAGACAGGCACATATATACATACATACATATATGCATGCATACATGCATACATAGGTATATAGGTACATAGATGAATAAAAATTAAATTTTAGTTTCTTAAATCAGCAGAGAATACCTGGAGGCATCTATGCCCTATGCCCTCAGGAGGGACTCAGATTGTCCTTAAAAAATACAAGCCAAGCAGCTCTTGGTTAAGGAAAGGAAAGAAGGTCTCAGTCTGGATGTTTTCCAGAACTCAGTGTGGCCAACCATAAGTCCAAGGTACAGGCCTGTGTGGCTCTATAAGTGATAGGAATTCAAATATACCAGCTCTTACTGTGATCAGGCATGATCAATGAATCATCAGAACTAGTGACTCTCAATCATTCAGATCCCCCTTGGGGGCTATCACTGGGCTATAGCCTCTATCCCTATCACCATCTCTATGCCTGTCTCTGATAACAACTCCCAGTTACCTACCACTTAATTAAGCAAGGTGGAATGAGTAGTGGAAGAGGAGGAATAAGTAAACTTGAATGTGTAATAACTTAAGTATATAAAAATGACAACAGAAAAGTTTCCATGGACACGTCTGACGCTGACTAAAGTCTGGATGATCAGCCTGTTAACCTACCTGTTATCTCAGGGTGTTTCAGGAGAAGCAGGAGTCCGTATCTCAGGGTGGTGCTTGTTGTCTCTGTTCCTGCAGCAAATAGATCTGCTACAGTAGAGACCAAGTTTTCCAAGATAAAGTCAGACTGTGGTTGTTGCTTTTCCTAGGAATAATTTGGGATGATTAATTCAAAAGTGAGGGAGGCAGCAGGACATAAAGAAAAGTGTGACGGATTTCAAGGCAGAAGACTTTGGATTGAATCCCAGTCAGGATGTTTTTATTTTAATTTGAGGGGGAAGCAATCAAGGTTAAGTGACTTGCCCACAGTCACAGAGCTAGTGTCTGAGGCCAGATTTGACCTCAGCTCCTCCTGACTTCACAGTGCTCTATTCACTGTGTCCCCTAGCTGCCCATCCCACACACCCAGCTCTTTTTGTGTTTCACTTTCCTCACCTGTGAAATGAGGGGATGGGACTCAATGACCTCCAAGAACCTTTCACTTCTAAATCTATGATGCTACAAATTAATTATGTGTGAGCAACACAGTCCAAAGTGGAACAAGGAGCTGGCACTTATGAAGGAAGTTTGGCCCTTGTAGATATTACAAAGGTGAGAGAGACAGAGAGAGGGGAGACAGCAGAGACAGAGATGGATAAACAGAGACAGAGAGAGAAACAGAGAGACTAGACCTCCAGTTTCATTGACACAATGAATTTCCAGACAAAAAAACGTTCTCTGCCAATGCAAGCATGCCCTTCCCTGAAAAAACTTACAGTCTCAAGAGAGTTGTCTACCCAGGGCACTATAAGGTTATGTGACCCATCCAGGATCACCTAGAGATTTTGTGTCAAAGAGGAGACAAGAGCTAAATTGTGCCTGACTCTGAGGCCAGCCTTTCTCTAGCTACACTAGGGGTATCAAACTCTCAGCCCTCAGGCCACAAGCAACCAGCAAAACTGTACAGAAAACCAACCAGATTAAAATGTAACCGGGAAATGTTTAGCAAAATAAATAAAGATACAACAGAGGTGAGGTTAATTTGTGGCTTTCCTAAGTCAATATGAGGCCCATTGGAATTCATTTCTACTCATGTTTGACACAATTGCACTATATCATGCTTTTTCTCAAGATACCCATCTATATCTATATAGTATATATCGACAGTATCTGTTAATATACACAAGCAGAGAGGTGGTGCAATGGACTGAGTGCTGGACCTAGATTCAGGAACACTCGTCTTCCTGCATTCAAATCTGGCCTCAGACTTTTACTGACTGTGTGACCCTAGACAAGTCACTTAACACTGTTTAACTTAGTTTCCTCATGTATAAAAATGAGCTGGAGAATGAAACAGGAAACCATTCTGTTATCTTTGTCAAGAAAACCCCAAATGGGGTCATGAAGAGTTGGGCATGACTGAAATGACTACAGCACTGAATGAACATAAGCTGTTGTATTTTTCTCCCGATTTACAAAACCAATAAATCCTATTTTGAGTTTAGTGGAATGTGAAATAAATTCTATATGAGGTGAATGAGATACACAGGATTTATTAATTTAGCAATGAAGAAGGAATAAGTTATCATCTTATGTATACATAATTTATTACAAAGGGGCTCTATGTATATTTTCCCATTTTATCCTCCTCCAAATACTGTGATAAAGGTCATGTATCACTATTGTCATTTTACTCATGAGGACATTGAGACAGTAAAGGCTTTGCCCTTGAGGTGTTGGTATCGAGGAAAATAACTAGTGAGGTCAGAAATTGAATATATAACAAATATCTTATGGAATGAAGATAAGAAAGATTAAAATGAAGGAACACCAGGGAGGTGCTGGAGCATATAAGTCAAGTTCAAGTCAAGCAAGGCCAATTCTCACAGCAGGTGATAAGGGGAAAAAAGCATATGGCGTTCTTAAGATACTCACAAACTGGGGCGGCTAGGTGGCGCAGTGAATAGAGCACTGGCCCTGGAGTCAGGAGTACCTGAGTTCAAATCCGGCCTCAGACACTTAACACAAAAATCTAGCTGTGTGACCTTGGGCAAGTCACTTAACCCCAACTGCCCTCCAAAAAGCAACAAAAAAAAAAAAGATACTCACAAACTGAAAAGGGAGCATTACAGGAAACTACTATATGTAACTGTTCTAAAAAATCTGTTGCTCTGGTCTACATATTTGCCTTCTCCCACATTTTCTCATCCACGAAAGTGTTGGGATTCTGTGGGAGAAGAGATTTTAATGCACATAGGCTGAGGAAGGAAGGGTTTTCCTTGTCAGTTGTGTTTCCTTGACAGTTTTGCTGGTTGCTTGTGGCCTGAGGGCTGAGAGTTTGACACCCCTGCTGCAGCTAGAGAAAGGCTGGCCTCAGAGTCAGGCACAATTTAGCTCTTGTCCCCTCTTTGACACAAAATCTCTAGGTGATCCTGAATGGGTCACATGTCAGTTGTGATATTGCTAAGTTAAATGTGTTATGGAATCAATGTGTCTTCTGGTTGGTCTGGTAAGGAAACCTTAAGTGGTGTCCTCAGAGTACACTTCATTCCTTTAAGTGGGTCATTGATCCATTTCAGGATGTCCGTCAGCATGTCTTTTTCCTTCTGCCATGTTTCTGATACTTTCAGGGCTTCATTTGCTCCATGCGAATTACATCTGCATATTGTTGGTTTAGGTTTTTATTCTAATTTGGGTGATTTTTTTTTTTGCTTTTTTGGAGAGCTGTTGGGGTTAAGTGACTTGCCCAAGGTCACACGGCTAGTTTTTGTGTTAAGTGTCTGAGGTCAGATTTGAACTCAGGTACTCCTGACTCCAGGGCCGGTGCTCTATTCACTGCGCCACCTAGCCACCCCGGGTGATTTATTTTTTATGTAACTTTTCAAGGATTTTCTTCCCTTTGGTTTTGCTCTTTTTTGTTTCTGAAGGGGATAGAAAGTGAGCAGCCTCTAATCCCACCATCTTGACTATAAAACCTACCATCCTCCCAACAAGTACTTACCACAGCAGCTTCTCCATTCCAATCAGGTTGCTCGTGCTAAAGTTCCCTACACCCTATTGTCTTTGCAGAGTCCTGAAAGGCCCTGCTCTCCCCTCACTACCTAACTCTAGTACTTCCTTCAAGACCCAGATCAAAACCTAACTCTTACAAAAGGAAGCCTTATTCCAACCCTCCCCAAATATTACATTTCTGTGTAGATGTGGTCTCCCTCTTTATAATGCAAGCTCTATGAGTGCAGGGCGGTGACCTCAGACTACCTTCATCACTTACATCTTCTATTTATAATCTATTTTGTCTTTCTTTACACATTCCTGATATTTATTCTCTTGTCCTTACATGTAACTCCTTCTTTTTAGTGAGTTAGAAATTCCATTAAGGCAAGGACACAATCTTCTATTCCTCTCTCTGCCCCTTAAGATGCTCTGAGCACACTGCAATTGATATGGGATTAATTACTCTCTATGTTTGTGAATGTGAGTTTTAGCCTCTAATGCTCAGGTACAGTAACTGAGATTCAGAACTACTGCTCACACTGTACCTGCTCCATTTTCATCAGGAAACAGTCAATGAAGTCCCGAGGATCACTGGGGTCCAGTGTTCTTTGGTGTTCCTTCACTTCTTCCAAAATAAATTTGCGTACTAAATGAGCATTTTTAACTATTTTCTGATGAGGTCCAGGGAGATAATGTACTAGAGATGGAAAAGAATTGTAGACCTAAAAAGAAGAAGTTTATATCATACTTTATTAGAAAAAGAAAATAATTCTCTACTCCAGCATTTTGATGTTTAGAAGAGAGCTGAGAAAGGGTGGGACAAAATGTCCTTTGGAAAATAGTGACTTTTCTCATCATTTCCTATACACACCCCATAAAATATTTTGATATTCAGTTCTTTGGTTGCCTAATCCTACCTTGGCTTTCACTCTCAGTTCTTACAGCCTACAGAAAAGGTCTCATCCTTCCTTCTTATAACGTCTTCTAAGAGTTCTCCCTTCCCCACCCCCATTGGGACAACTAGCTCATCTGTTAAGTCGACCCAAACTCAGGTGCTGAATGAAAAAGGCAGCTTCTTTATGGTAACATAAATTTTAACATTCTCTACCTCGGATTAAGTGGGTGAATGACTCCAGGGAGAAGTTTTATAATCTCCCTCAAATCAGACAGCATGGGGGTCACCTTCTCTGCCTTTAGGCCTTGTCAAAGTAGCCTGCATGGCACAGTTGTGCCTCCTAAAGGAATGCATTATGAAGTCTAGCTTAACTCCTTGCCAGAGTTTCTTTCAAATTAAGAAAAAAAATATCCTGAGCTCCAAAAGCAAAGAACATTGCTCTCACCTTCATCCATGGGGAACTTACAATCTTGACGTTTTCATTGATAAGCCTCATTAAATATAGAAATTTCTGGTCTTTATAATCAAAATGTTTCTGGAAAATGACAGAGCAGATTACATTGCAAGGAGCACACCCAAGGATGAACGTGGGGTCACATGGTAATCCTAAAAGAGAGAGAAAAGATTTAATGTTGTCCTTGTGATAAAAAGGAAGGTTTGCCTGCCTGAAGTCGGACCTGCATCTCCTCTAGCTTACATTATAGCTGAGATTTCTTTGACACAGCCAGTTTGAAAATAAATCACCCTTTATGAAGTGGTTAATTTTACCCAAATAATAATCCTAAGAGCAAATAGAATAATTCCTATTTCATAGATGACATTATTGAGGCTCAAGAAAATTATCTGATTTATGCCCTACCTAGGAGGTAGCAAGGGCTGGTGTTCAACCCAAATTCTCTTCTGGTCCAGATACAGTGTTCTTCCTACCATATGGCATCGCTTCCCATTTTAAAATCCTTACTCATCACCTCACCCTAACCAGCTTTTGTTCTCAGACTTCTTCATGTCTGTTTTAAATTATATTTCATTTTATTTGAATCTGTAATCCTAGAATGAGTGTTGCAGGCACTGGGCTGAAAGCCTTGCCATTCCAAGTACTCTTAGGTTCAGGGACCTGGGCTGCTGAAGGAGTAATGAGATCAAGGGGGCAATGGTATGTTGCCTTGACTGGCATACACCATCCCTTGTCCTCAGGGTGCCCAACTGCTTCAGCCAGGCTGGCCAATATGCCTTGTAAATAGCAGTTGGCTGGCAGTTGGTGGTGATTTCTAACCCTTTCACCACAGGAGTTGTTTCCCAACATGGGAGTTCTGAGGGCTGGACGAGGGCCAAAGATCTTGAGATTGCTGCCATTCCTAAAGTCCTTGCACTTCTCTTCCTGTTGGTGGTGGCTGTTCATCAGTTGTTACTAGCGGTAATGAGAAAGATGGGCCTGTTCTCCACAATAAATTATTCTCTCAATGAGAATTGCAGAGATTGGCCTAGAAGTGATTTGGTAGTTGGGAGGACACTGCTATTCCCAAAGTCTTGAGCTCAAGGGCCTGGGCTGTCTCCATGAAAGTCAGACAGGAGGTGATCATGAAGGCAGAGGTGGTTTGACCAGCCTGGATCATTCAGTTGTTTCCCCTCCCCAAACTACTTTGCATTCATTTTCTAAATGTTTTTCAATATATGCAGCTTAGCATCTCTGGGAACAATTGCTAGGCTGTATCTCCATAAGGGAGCAGCTATGGACACTGGAGTGAAAGTATTGCAGTTTCCCAGGCTCTTGGGTTTGGAGGTCCTGGGCTGTCTCCATCACAGTCAAAGAGAAGATGGTGGTCAAGGTGGTGGGTGTGTTAAAGAGGACCAATGACAGAGTCTTGAAGAAATACACAGTTAGGGACTGAAGATCAATAGTGATCCAACAAAAGAATATGGGGAAGCAAAAATTAGGCAGAAAGAAGAACCAGAGCAGAAAAGGATCAGAGAAGCAACTGAGGACAGAGTATCAATCCACCAGCAGTTACTGAGCTCTTACTGGGCTCTGGGCTAAGACCAGGGGAACACAGAGAAGAATGACACTGTCTCTGCCCTCAGAGAGCTTACATTATAATGAGGGAGACCACATCCAAACAGAGTAGGGGCAAAAGCCCCAGATTCCAGAGGCACATGGGCATGTTGCTCTCATTTTATTCCTATACTAATGCTGGGGAAATATTTTGGAGTAGGAGAGCACATACAGCTAATTGTGAGCAACATATGACAGTACCCTAGTACTGTCCAATTCTTGCCAGCCAAAACACACATACACACACACACACACACACAGAGTACACATGGACTTTGCCTTTTACAGTTTAAAAATTAATTGTCTCATAGAATTTATGGTGTAAGTATCTCTATTTATGCCCTCCTCCAGTGCCCTGAGGCCCATCTAAGTTTCAGATTTCATACAAGGAAGACAACTTCTCTGCTAGATATCTTAGATAAGAGAGGAGGAAGAAACCTGAAAGGAAAGTCCTTCCCATAGATGCTGCTGAGGCAGCTCCCTGCCTTCCCAGCCCTATTCTCAGCCCTGCCTGCCTTCCTTCAGCTGATCAGCAAAATATTAAGAGAATCCCTAGAAACCCCAGAATGATCCTAAAGCAATGCCTTCTCCTCCTGGAATTGTTGACCAGGGTAACAGAACGAGTGCTTTTAGATTCTTGTGAGTTCTGCTCCTTCTGAAAAGGAACAAAGCTGTAGAAAGTCGTCCCCTTAAATGTTCCTCCCCACGCTGCCTCCTCACAAGATTAGCATGAACTCATTAGCAGGGGCTGCACTGCCTCTCCTCTCTTCTCTCAGTTGTCCTGACTCTTCAGGGCTTCTAGGAATGACCACACTCTTATGGCCATATCCCAATGATTTGCCCATAAAAGACAGACATGATGGTTTCAAACTACAGTAAAAATCCTTTGACAAGCCTCAGTCTGCATAAGTTACCAGAAATAGGATGTACTTTTCTAAGCTCAGTGGAAACAAAATAAAGAAACACCAGCCTTTTGTATTCCTTAACTCCTCCACAAGGTGCTTTGCCTCTTCTTGGACTCGCTCTTCAATGCTCCTCTTCCCCATCCCAAAATTCCTCAGGGTCATGAGGGAGAAGCGACGGATTTCCTTCCATGTCTCACCATTGCTTCCAACAATGCCTATAAAGGGGAATAGGAAAAGAAGCCTTAGTCCTCAAAATTCTTTATACTTCATTTTAAAAAATCCATGCCATTGGTCCACACCTTGTTCTAGGAGAGTAGAATGAAATGGGGGCAGTGTCAAATGTCTTTCTCCTTCTCCTCTGTCAGTACCTGTCCCATCCTACATACCATTCTCCCTTCAACACAGTCACAAACACATTACATGGCCCTATACCCACATCCCCCTCCTGGAAATGAAGTGGCCACAAAGACCACAATAAAGTGGGCAAAATAAAGACATTTTTGAGACTGAAGGGTTGTAGGGTGAGTTTAAACCTCTGCATCTTTTGACCCAAGGAACCTAAAGGATTATGATGTCTTGAATTCCCAATCTCCCTACTTCTCACAAGTACCAAAGAGAGTACTTTTGAGTGTTCTCATTTCTTGTCTTTTTGTGGGTTACTAGGTGGCACAATGGATAGAGTACTGACACTGGATTGAGGGAGACTAATCTTCAAATCCAGCCTCAGACACTTTCTATTTAAGTGATCCTGACCAAGTCACTTAAACCCATTTCTCTCAGGTCTTCATCTGTAGAATGATCTGGAGAAGGAAATGGAAAACCACTGCAGGATGTTTTCCAACGAAACCCAAATGGGGTCACAGAGAGCTGAACATAAATGAAAAGACTGAGCAACAAGATGCAGCCTCAGTAAGAATAGAAAGTTACATAAGCTCACTAGCAATCCCTATATCAGACAGCTTTGCTGAGCTTTGTTTTTATTCTTAAGGAAAGGTATTGTCTGGGATTTTTGTTTGTGGGGAAAGGATTGTTGAGTCTAACAAAATAAAATAAGTATTCAAAGAAGTATAGTTAATTTGAACAATGGCCAAGGCATACACATACCTTTATGGCACATGCATGATACCCACATGCAAACATTTAACTGTCATATCCTTCTTTCCCTGAATACATCAAACTTCCTACCTTCACATATCATCCTATTATTCCAGACATAAGATGAGAACGTCACCTAACTACACTTATGTTGGGAACTGCACTTCTCCCTGTCATCTTATTTCCACAGGATCTTTTTCAGGATCAAATTCTTCAGCCTCTGATCCAAGATCCATCATAAAGGGACCTTCAAACATTAAAGTGAATGGTATTCCTTGGAATGAACTTTAACTCATGTTCATTAGATACCTCTCTGAAACAGTAGAAGGCAACACAGTGAAGCCTCCTAGGATCTGTGGAAAAGTTGAGATCCCAGGTAAGGGCTTCTGCTCCCTCTTTCACTGACGACAATCTTACAAATTGCGTTCACATACTCTTGATCAGACAACACAAAAATTATGCAGCTTAAGGAGCTCCTGTTCTGATTCATAATGCCTATTAACAGAATACAATTATTTTTCCAAGTCTTTTCTTTCTCTTCTTGCTCTAAAATGAGAAAAAACTTACCTGATCCTTTGCTAATCTTTTGTGAAAGTGGCCTAATTGCTCTGTCAGCAAATTTGTCCCCCTGATCAATCAGAGCTTCTTTCACTGCCTTGTAGCCATGTAACACGATAACACGCTCCACACCCAACTGCAGAGTGAACACTGGGCCATACTCTTTTGCTAACTGTGAAAAGAATTGTGTGGGGTAGTGAGATGGTCGTCACTGAATCAGGTGAGAAACAGCATGGATTGCTATTGTTGAACTTATTGGAGAAGTTCTCAATCCATTATCAGTGCCTTCAAAGCATTTCTGATATTTATTGCAGAGAGCATGATACAACCCATGAACCCAAACTTTGCCATAGATGGCTAAAAGTTCATTCTGTGCCTTGGGCTAGCAGCCAGAAGACTGGCTAATGAGGTACAATTTATGTCCTCAGTGCAGTGTCCCCAACCTTTCTGAGATGCTGGGCTTACATTTCATAGCTAGGTGCCATAGTAGATACAGCAACAGACCAGGAACCAAGAAGACCTTACTCAAAATCCAGCTTCAGATAATTAATAGCTACGTAACCACAAGCAAGTCACTTAACCTCTGTCTGTCTCACTTTCCATATTTGTAAACTGAGGATAATAATAACACCTAATTCTAAGGATTCTTGTGAGAATAAGACAATATTTGTAAAACATTTGGAAAACCTTAAGCCACTATATAAATGCTACAATTATCATCATCATTATTAGCCATCAAAAGCTTTGAGAATGGCAGTGTTGGGGATTAGGGACAATGCTGTCAGGGTAATTCTGGAGCAGAAAAGAGTCCTCATTCCAATAGAAATCCTACAAATAGGTAGGTATAGATCTAGAAGGCACCTAGAGACCATTTAAATCAGAGTTTCCTAAACCATTTTGTGTTGTAGACTTTTTTATTAGTCCACTAAAGCCTATGTATTGCCCTGAATGGTATTTTTTAATAAAATACTTAGCATAACAAATAAAGCATTCATATTAGAATAATTAAGGTGTCATTTTTTCCATCTAAGCTCACAGGACCTCTGAAATATATCCACAGACCAACGGGGAGTTCATGATCTCGAGATTAAGAATTACTCTTCTAAACCAAACATAATTTTACAGATGAGGACACTGAAGCCCCAAAGTTCAGAGCATGTCTGGGAATGATAGATAAAGATTTCATTTTGACAATACACCAGGTAAGAATGAGAATGTAAATTTTTTTTCACATGTTAATCTGACATAAACTTTTCTCACAACCAGGTGAGGGAGATAGGACATTTATTGATAATGTTCTCATGCAGACATAGGAAACTGAGGTCCAGAGAGGTCATCATCACTTGCCCAAGGCAGAAAACTAGTAAATGTCAAAATCTGAACTTGAACCCAGACCTTTCTAATCCCAACTTCATTGCCTTCTCTACTACCCCAGGCTACCTTTCAAAGGCTTTGAGATCTACAGGTCTGAGTTCAGAATTTCCTGTTTCCTCTTCACTCTGTGCTTACCTTGAGCCAGGCACATGTAAGACAGCCTGTAAGGACTGGAGCTGCACCCAGAAGCTTCTTGAGTGCTCCTGAGAAGGAATGTGCAAGGAAAACAGTCTCCTCTCTGATCTAACAGAGGCTGGAGGTCCCTACCTGTTTGAGGACCTAATCATTCCTCAGGCAGCAGAAATAATCAGGTACAATTAAATACACCCTTTCCTGCTCTGGTCCAGTGAGCATTTTGTGGCATTTTGTCCTAGAATTGTGCAGGGCCAATGTGAGCAGTCTTAACAGAGGATGGCACTTTTTGTAGAAAGGATGTCATCCAGACCTACAAGAACTTGATAGCACCAGATACTGCTGAAGCAGTGGGTCTTGATGGTCACTATGATGAATCAAAATACATTCCACAAAACCTACAAGGTACCTACCTACCTACTCTAACATGCTATACCTATTAAAATAAGCTGCTTGAAGACAGTCTCCCCAATCAAACTGACAGCTGCTAGAGTCAGGAATGAAACCAACAGACAGAGGGATGATTACTTACCTTACACAGAGATTCTGGGATATTCTTAAGATCCACCTGCAGCATATTGCCAATAATGGGAAGAGGAACAGGACCAGGGGGAAGTTTTCCTCTTCCAAAGCTCTTTTTCCATGATACAATGAGAAGCAGACATGAGATACAGAGAAATAAGGCAAGAGCAATGACCACAGATGGAGCCATTGATCCTCTTCCTTAGTACTAATGCAAGAGAAGGCTTGGAATCCAAACCTGGAGAGGAGTACAAAAACAAGATCAATCAGCAAATAATTCCTTAGTATCCTGAGAAACTTCCAATCGACTTTGGCCTGCCTGTAAGATAGAGAGAACCCTACTCATGTTCTACAGTAGGGCATTTTAAAGTATCAGGAACCATTCGATTTGTTGTTTAAAGTTTAACTGATTCTTTTTGCTCCTTACATAACAGTAATTTCCTCCTATTTGTCCCCTCTCCTTACATTTAATACTTTTGACAAACATTAAACAAAATCAATGATTCTAGAACTTGAAGAGTGTATGTCATATCCCATAGTACCTCACTACTCTGCTGAGAGGAGGTGTTTCTTAATCTGTTTCAAGATTGAGACCACTTTAATACAGAGAAAAGAAACAACAAGCTTTGCTGACTTGTTGTTTGACCTTTGTTCTCTCTTTTTTGTTTTTGGTTTTTTGTAATCATTTATTTAGTTACAAATTATAAATAAACTGTTATTTGTAATTTATATAATACGTATCAACTATTAAAAATAAATTATTTATTTATTTTTAGTTTCCAACATCTATTTGCACAAGGTTTTGAGTTCCAGGTTCAAGAGGTCCAAATTTTCTCCCCATCTCCACCCTACCACTCTGCCACAAGATGACATGCATTCTGATTACCCTTTCTCCCAGTCTGCCCTCCCTTCTTTCGCCCTCCTCCCTCTTATCCCCTTCAACCTCACTTTCTTGTAGTGCAAGATAGATTTCTATACCTCATGGCCTGTATATCTTATTATGCAGGTGCATGTAAAAACAATTTTTGACATTTCTATTTAAAAACTTACAGCTCCATATTCTCTTCCCTTCAGCCCTCCCCACCAACCCCTATTGAGAAGACAAGCAATATAGTTTATACATTTGTAGTTATGCAAAACATTTCCCTAACAGTAAAAGACTATTTTTCCCTCCATCCTATCCCAGCCCCCACTTACTCTATTTTCCCCTTTGAGCCTGTCCTTTTTCAAAAGTGTTTTTCTCTGCCTACCCCCTCCCCCATCTGCCCTCCCTTCTATCATTCCCCACTCTTATTCCTCCCTACCTTCCTGCAGGGTAAGTATGTATGTTATTCCCTTCTAAAGCCAAATCCAATGAGAGTAAGGCTGACTCGTTCTCTTTCACCTCCCCCCTCTATTCCTCCATTGTAACAGTTGTTTTCTTGGATCTTTTTTGTGAGATAATTTACCCTCTTCTATCTCTCCTTTCCTTCTCCCAATATATTCCTCTCTCACCCCTTAATTTTATTTTTCTAAACTTCAACCTTCATACTCAAGTCACTCTGTTCCCTCTGTTTATAAATACATATATGTACTTTTATAGCATTAAAAACTTCTTTGACCCATTGTTGTTTGTCCTTCATTTTCAAAGAGGACCATAACATCAGGAAGGTAATGCCTGACTTACAAGTGAATCAGATTTAAGTGAGGGAGGACTGTGTAATGTCACCAGGCTCATGTTCTCCCCCAGAGTCTTCTGGGTCCACTGGCAATATATAGATCAGGAGGACTGGAGATGATCCTGAATGCAGTGGGAGTTGTTGGACTTCTTAAGTTGAGGTCTCTCCCAGGTCTCATGGAAAGGATTTGTAGGACCCATTAAACCATTATTCAGGAAAACTTGAGTTATTGGGAAGGAAATAGATAATTGTGGGTTGCTTCTTTGTTAAAATCTATAATATTGACAATGAACACCACTGAGGCACTTCATGTGCATCTTCATCTTTAAACAGATGCCTACAGACCCTTAAAATCTCAGAAAGCATAATTAATTTGTATACAATCAATGCCAGCGTGAAGTAACTGTGTGGGAAGGGTCAGGCGCTCATAGTACAGATATATTATGCCAATGAGAGGCAGATGTATAAGAACAAAGACCACATCAAACACTGCTCCTGAATATCTGCAAAATACAAAGTTCACTGTGTTGATGTTCTTCCGGATTTTATCTGCTTTACAAATACAACACAGTAAGATTTCAATCTCTTTCCATCTGAAAAAGCAAGGAAATCAAGACTGCTGAAAAAAAAGGCACCAGGGCTAATATTTTTTTTAATTCCCCATCAAAATTAATATAAAACATTATTTTCTATTCATCTTTACCTCATATTTTCCCTAAAATATCCAGCTGTCACTGACTGTAGACATCTGGATACATCAGGAGATGGGTTTCATTGACCCAGACATTTTAATTTTGCTCTAGTGTTCATTAAAAACAACTAGTGACCAAAAGCAATTAATATATTCAGCAATGCTTTGAAGATCATTTTCTTGTTCTAAAAAAGCAGACTGCATTTTAGAAAAATAACATACACATGTGTACAACAATATTCTTTCAGTCTATAGTGCTCCTTTTGACATATAAACTTTTTTAATGACAGTGCTTGGGGTGCATCTTGATCCATGAGTCACTGGCAATTACTCCATCATGAACAACTTAGGAAATGATGACCTGGAGGAAATTTTCAATGGAGACCACAACTGATAATAATAATTATCCTTCCCTTAAAAATGGTCCCTAAGCTCAAAGGTCCTTTTCTTTTAATGGTGAAATCTCTTTTTTTTACATAGTGCATTTAAAAGATGTTAGGGGCAAATAGTAGCCAGTAAAGAAGAAAAAAGTGTTCTTCTCTTAAAATTCTCCTTAATAAGTTTAATGCTGAATCATTAAATGACGACAAAATGTGGTTATCAAGTGCCTATTGAGTACATAACAGAGAGTTAAATGCTGGCAATTTCTGTAGGTTAGAGGCAGGGATATGCTGATAAACCTTAAACACCCAAAATCTCCAGGAAAAAATGTATATAAAACCAGCTTTAAGTTGAGGATGTATTATTAGCATTTTCTCCTTCACTTTCTTCAGTCTGGACAATCAACAACAAAACAATTTATACCCTTGTTTGTAAAATTTCCTATAAAGGCTCAGATTGGAAATTTAAGAATCAGATCTCATGAGATGACACAAGATGGATGTAGCTTTTGTTCCATCATTTCAGTTGTTTCTGACTCTTTGTGACCCTATTTGAGGTTTTCTTGGCAAAGACACTGGGCTGGTTTTCTATTTCCTTTGCCAGTTAGTTCATTTTACAGATGAGGAAACTGAGGCAAACAGGGGTAAGTGACTAGCCCAGGATCAGGGTAACACAGCTTGTAAAGCATCTGAGGGTTGAATTTAAACTCAGGTCTTCCTGAAACCAGACCCAGGACTCTCTCTACTGTAATCCCTAGCTGCCCCAGACCCAACATACTCTTGGTCATTTATGACATAACCTCAAAGGTTCTTTCCAGTTCTAACCTTCTCTGCCACTCCCTCTGCTCCCTCTGATACTGTATGAGAAATTTCAGAAGAAGCACCAGGTAGGTAAAGAATGGTGGACAGGAGGTAGAGACTTCGGCAAACAGACACAGAAAAGGAAGACACATGTTTTGGACTATGATGCAATGAGACACTTGTGGACCATAAAATATTTAACAAAGAATTTGACTCAGACATAAAAACAAATTAATAAGGACACAATATTGATTCAAATGTTTAAGGGAACCTTCCACTTCCAGATAAGTCACAGCAACAATGCCCAGTGAAGAAGATCTATGGACTTTCATGTCAGTGAGAGTTCTTTGAAGTTTATGAAGCCTCGCAGGTTAAACTATTTATACCTCTGACAGACAGGAAGTCATACCAACTCAAGCCCTAGTTCTCTAGACCTATCAAGTCCTAAATAGAGTTTTGTGGTTCCTTTAAAGGGAGACTAGCCCAAAAGATACAGAACTGTCCTCATGAGAGACTTTTCCATGACATTACAATCCCAACTCAGTAGTCAATCAAAAGGGACAAGGTAAATGAAACTAGAAACGCTTAGAACACATGTTCATCCTCCAAAGTAGAAAGCTGGATCTCTACTTTGCAAAGAAGCAGGCTCACCAAACATCCATATTCTCCCAGGACTGGGCTCTTACTGGTCAATCCGCCATTACACCTTCCCAGCACCTCCTCACTACCATTTAAAAATTGACTCTTCTCAATAAATAGGCCACAGGGTGTTCTGAACAGATTGTTCATATGCTCAATCTATAACTGTTTCCTAAGATCTCAAGGATGTACAAACTCTTTTTTCCTGAAAGCTTTCACCCAGTGCCACAAGTGTTTTAAAAGTCAATGTGGCCCAGATCTTAAACAGCCCTAAATGTTTTCTCAGAAAATTACAGTCACCACAAATACAGTTATATAGATTCAAGTACTTTAAAGGCCTGTCTAGGTGCTTAAAAGGGTCTTGCCAACTCCAAATGCAAATAAAGAAAAGAAAAAGAAGAGAAAATTTTCATTTCAGAATGAAACCTCGTAAGTACAGAGCTTGACAGATTATTCTGATTTCTACCTGAAGGAATTTATGATGCAGGGTACACTGGTGGTCATCTCCTCATTTGCAGGCTTGGTCTTTATACATGAAATCTGGGTCCTGGGGAGCTGAGGCACTTCATCCTCTCCCTCTTACCTTACAGCAAGCAAACTTTATCCTCTGTATTTTCCCTCCCTAATGTTCTCGCAATGAGGCAAAGAGTCTAGGTCTCTTATCAATGACAGAAGGAAAATATGTACATTGAGCAGGTAGGCACCAGCACTCCAGGGTAACAGTAGCAATACTTATAAAGGATTTAGAAATACAACCGGTTCAGTACTTACACACACAAAAAAAAAAAACTAACAAAAAACTTGTTCTGAGATATAGAAATACTGACTGTACAACTGTAGTCTAAAATGAAAAAGATGAGATTCTTAAAATAAAAGTAAAATGAGTTACAGGAGGAAACAGACAGTAAAAATATTGAAAGTTGAGGGGGACCTCAACTTTACCCTCTGAAAACTAGATAAATCTAACCAAAAACTTAACAAGAAGTTGAGAACATTAAAAGAATTTTAGAAAACTTAGATATGATGGACCATATAGAAAACAGAAAACAAATAAAAAGGAATATACCTCTTTCTCAGCTATACAAAACTGACTATTTATTAGGGTATAAGAACCTCACAACCAAATACAGAAAAGCAGAAATATTAAATTAATCTCTCTCAGATCATAAAGCAATATAATTATATTCAATAAAGAGTCATGAGAAGATAAATTAAAATTGATTGGGAACTAAATAAAGCAATCCTGAAAAACGAGTGGTCCAGGAACAAATCATAGAAATAGTAAACAATTTCATTAAAGAGAATGACAGTGAGACACCATACAAAAATGTATAAGATGCAGTCAAATCAGTACTTAGGGAAATTTGTATATGTCCAAATACATCAATAAAATTGAGGAAAAGCAGATCAATTATTTGAGGATGCAATTAAAAAACTAGAAAATAAAAAATTAGAAGTCCCCAATTAAACACCAAATTGGAAATCCTAAAAATCAAAGGAGGGTTTAATAAAAATGAAAGTAAGAAAACCATAGAACTAATAAATGAAAATGGAAGTTGGAATTATGTGGGGGGGCAGTAAGGTAGAAAAACCATTGGTTTATTTGATTTTTAAAAAGGAAAGAAGAAAGCCAAATTATCAGTATCAAAAATGAAAAGAGAGAATTAATCACCAATGATGACAAATTTAAAGCAATTGTTATGAGCTATTTTGCTCAATTACGTGCCTACTAATTTAACAGTCTAAGGGAATGATGTGAATATTTACACAAATGTAAATTGCCCATATTAACAAAAAAAGGAAAAAGAAGGAATTGAAAAAGTTAACAATAAGCTTCCTAAGAAAAAAAATCCTTGGAACTATAAAAATTCTCAAGCGAATTATAAAAAACATTTGAAGAACACTTAATTCCAATACTATATAAACTATTAAAAAAAACAGCAAAGACTGCTACCAAATTCTTTTTACAGCACAAATATGGTACTGATACCTAAATTAGGAGGACTAAAAACAGAGAAAGAAAACTATAGACTATTTCTCTAATGAATATTGTTACAAAAATTAGAAATAAAATATTATCAAGGAGATTACAGCATACTATGACTCGATGGGATTTATAACAGGAAAGCAAAGCTGGTTCAATGTTAGGAAAATTATCAACATAAATGACTGTATCAATAACAAAAATTATATGATTATCTCAATATATGAAGAAAAATTTTCCAATATACGACAATCACTCCTATTAAGAACACTAGAAATCATAGAAATAAATGACGTTTTCCTTATAACTACAAATAGTATCTATCTAAAACTAGCATCGGGCTGTAATGGGCATAAACTACAAATTTTCTCAATAAGATGAAGGGTAAAACAAGATGTCACTGTTATTCAATATTGCACCAGAAATGCTAGTTTAGCATTAAGAGAAAAAAAAGAAATGGAAGGAACTAGAGTAGACAATGAGGAAACAAAACTACTACTCTTTGCAGATGATATGATGATATATTTAGAGAATTCTAGAAAACCAACTAAAACATTAGTTGAAATAATTAAATACTTTAGCAAAGTTTTAGCTAAAATAAACCCACATAGATCATCAGCATGTCTATATGTTACCAACAAAGTCCAGCGGGAAGAGATGAAAAGAGAAACTGTTTTTTAAATCATTGCCAAGAATATAAAATACTTGGGAGTCTATCTGCCAAACCAACTCAGAAACTTCATCAGACACAATTACAAAATACTTTTCACACAAAGAAAGTCACATCTACATAACTGAAGAAATATGAATTGCTTGTGTGTAGACAAAGCAATATAACAAAAATGAAATTTCAATCTAAATTAATTCACTTAGTGCCATACACTCAAACTACCAAAAGCTGTTTTGTAGAGCTAGGAAAGATAATAACAAAACTTGTCTGGAAGAACAAAATGTCAAAAATATCAAGAAAATCAATGAAAAAATGTGAAGGAAGATGACTTAACAATACTAGGTCTCTACTGCATGACAGAGTAGTAATCATCAAAACAATCTGGTACTGGCTAACAAATAGAAAGGTGGAGCAGTGGAATAGATTAGGTACACAATACATAGTAGTAAATGGCCGCAGTAACCTAGTTTTAACAAAACCAAAGATCCAGGCTTTTAGGACAAGAATTCACAATGTGACAAAAGGTGCTGGGAAAAACAGGAAAGTAGTGTGGCAGGAAGCAGGTATAGAACAATATTTCATACTATATACAAAGATAAAGTCAAAATGGGCACATGATATAGACATAAAGGGTGCTCTCATAAGCAAACTAAGGGAACATGGAGTACTTTACCTCTTACATTTATGGTTAAAGGAAGAATTTGTGATCAAATAAAAATTAGAGAGCATTATGGTATATCAAGTGGGTCATTTTATTACATTGCATTAAAAAGTTTTTGCACACATACAAGCACACACACACATATACAATACAACCAAGATTAGAAGGGAAGCAGGAAACTGGGGGTGGGTAGATGTATAGCAAATTTATCTGATAAAGGTCTCATTTCTCTTAAATATATTAAGAACAGAGTGAAATATATGAGAATATGAGTCATTCCCCAGTTGATAAATGGTCAAATAATAAAAACAGGCAGTTTCCAGATGAAGAATTCAAAGCTATCTATATTCATATAAAAACAATCTAAATTACTATTGATTAGAAAAAAGCAAATTAAAACAAATTTGAGGTACCACTTCATATCTATCAGATTGACTAATATGACAGATAGGGAAGATAGCAAATGTTGGAGGGTATGTAGGAAAATTGGCACACTAACGGACTCTTACTAACATTGAACTTGTGTCAACTGATGCAACCATTCTGAAAGAGCAATTTGGAACTATACCCAAAGGACTGTTAAACTATTAATACCCTTTGACCCAGTAATACCACTACTAGGTCTGTACCCCAAAGAGATCAGAGAAAAAGGAAAAGGACCATATGGGCAAATATATTGATGATAGTTCTTTCTATGGTGGCAAAGAATTAGAATTTGAGGGGATCCTCATCAATTAGAGAATGGCTGAATAAGTTACGGTATATGATTGTGATGGAACAATACTGTGATATAAGAAATGATGAGCAGGATGTTTTCAGAAAAACCTGGGAAGACATTTGTAAATGGATGCAAAGGGAGGTGAGCAGAACCAGGCAAATATTGTACACAGTAAC
>CM053598.1:64633989-64650620 GCA_028646575.1 Pseudocheirus occidentalis | reverse complement strand
TGGTGGCAAAGAATTAGAATTTGAGGGGATCCTCATCAATTAGAGAATGGCTGAATAAGTTACGGTATATGATTGTGATGGAACAATACTGTGATATAAGAAATGATGAGCAGGATGTTTTCAGAAAAACCTGGGAAGACATTTGTAAATGGATGCAAAGGGAGGTGAGCAGAACCAGGCAAATATTGTACACAGTAACAGCAATACTGTATGACGACCACCTGGGTATGACTCAGCTATTCTCATCAATGTAACAATCCCAGACAATTCTAAAGGATTCATGATGAAAATACATTTCCACAACCACAGAAAGAACTAATGGAGCCTGAATGCAGATCGAATCTAGTTTTTTAACTTTCCTTTTTTTCCTTGATTTTTTTTCTCTTTTAGCTTTTGTTTTCTCATATAACTCAGCTAATACAGAAATAAGATCTGTATGATTGCACAGGTACTATATATATGTATATACATACATATATATACATGTGCATATACATACACAGAGAGTCTGAAACATAAACTTCTTTTAAATGAATGCTTAAAAATGTTCTTATGTGTAGTTAAGAAAAAATTGAAATAGGGCAGCTAGGTGGCGCAGTGAATAGAGCACCGGCCCTGGAGTCAGGAGTACCTGAGTTCAAATCCGGCCTCAGACACTTAACACAAAAAAAACTAGCCATGTGACCTTGGGCAAGTCACTTAACCCCAAATGCCCTCCAAAAAGCAAAAAAAAAAAAATTGAAATAAATAAAATGAGAGAAAAACAATTGCTAGTGGTTATCAATTTAAGGAACCCAATAACAAATATTCCAGAGGAAGTATTTCTTCAGTGGATTCCTACAAATATAAGCACCCAATATTTATCCCAGGCAAGGTCCCATGTATAAGACCTTAAAAATTCTGAGTTAGAGAGGGTGTGTGGTCCTTCCCTCACAGGAAGGAACAGAGCATCTCCTTCTCACTAAAATAAAAAGACATCAAGTGGTCCCCAAGGGGAACCTTTTGTATGTACTCTGGGTTCCACTCAACATCCATGTTCTTCCAGGACTGCAATTTCACTGGCCAGTCCATAAATTAGGCCAGTTAAATTTCCAGTCAAGTTAAATGAGGAAGAAAAGAAGGTAGGATGAAGGGAGGAAGAAAGGAAGGAAAGAAGGAAGGAAGGAAGGAAGGAAGGAAGGAAGGAAGGAAGGAAGGAAGGAAGGAAGGAAGGAAGGAAGGAAGGAAGGAAGGAGGGAAGGAAGAGGGAGGGGGAAAAAAGGAAACAAGAGAGAGGGAAGAAAGGAAGGAAGAAAGAGAGAAAGGGAAGGAGGAATAAGAGGGAGCTTATGGGCAAATTACTTCAGTTCTTTCAAGGAAGTATGAAAGGAGGCTGTCAGCTGAGAGGGGTTCAAAGAGGAGGAGCCCTGAAGGACTTGATGGGAGACAATAAAGTTTGGAAAAAATATTGTAGTAAGATAGTTAATTGATTATGGAAATATGAAAGGACTGCGGTACCACAAGGAGGGCCCAATTGAGATGATATTAAATGACCCAATGGGCACATTTTTATAATTTTCTCTGGCTTCATTCACAAACACAAGAGTATAAGCAAAAGCAGTAAATGGTAAGAGTAATACTAAGCAGACTAGGTCTTAACAGGATAAGACTAGAAAAAAGATAAGGGAATTTTCCATTAAACATTAACAAACAATAATTGCAAAACAGAGAGCAATAAAGTTCGTTGTGTCAATCCCTTGCACTTCAATGAACCCAAGAAATGATTACCTTAGAAACTCAAAATAAAAAGAAGTTATAAGGTAGAGGGAACAAGCCTTTATTTAGTCTCTACCAGGAACCAGACACTGTACCAAGGGCTGTACAAATATCATCTCATCGGATTCTCACAACAGCTTTGTGGAATGGGTGATACTGTCCCTTTTTACAGTTGAGAAAACTGAGGTTATGTGACTTGGCCAAAGTCACAAAGCTAGTGAATGGTTCAGGTCTTCCCAACTCTAGGCCCAGTGCTCTATTTACAGTACCACCTTAATGGCTGGCTACCTGCTGAACTAATATGGCTTGTAAAGCTCTGAATTCTAAAGGGATTGTCAAGTTTATAGTTCAAATCCTAACTGGGTTAGAACTCAGCAATATAAATTCAGGAGTCCTCTTGCTGGGTGATTCATATCTTGTGTGTGTTTTTCCTTTCTCATTGTAAAAATGCCTTTTTAAGGTATGTCAGTCAATTAACATCACGTACGTAGACATAGACATAGACATAGACATAGACATAGACGTAAACATAGACATAGACATACACATACACATACACGTACACATACACATACACATACACATACACATATACATACACATACACTATGTGGGAAAGACTGCTATGTGCCAGGGATACAAAAAGAGGTAATTTAAAACCCCTGCACTCAAGGAGCTTACAGTTCAGTAGGAGAGACAAGAAGCATGCACAAACAAGCTACATATAGAATAAAAAGAAAATAATCAAAAGAGGGAAGGCACCAGTATTCAAAGGGGTCAGGAAAAGCTGCTTGTAAAAGATGGGGTTTTATTTGGGACTCAAAGAAAGCCAGTAGGTGGTGATGAGGAGAGAGAACATTCTAAGCATGGGGAACAGCCAGGGAAAAGGCCCAGAGAGAAGAAATGTAACATCTATGCTTGTGGAACAGACAAGAGGCCAGTGTCCCTATATGAGAGGATATGGAGAGGAATAAGGTATTAGAAGACAGGAAAGCAAGGAGCGGATTAGGTTATTAAAGGTTTTGAACTTCAGAGGATTTTTCATTTCATCCTAGAGGGTATAGAGGGACCCTGGAGTTTATTGAGTGGGAAAAGTGACATAATATGACCTGTACTTTAGGAAAATCACTGTGGTGGCTGAATGGAGGATGGAGCAGGGAGAGACTTGAAGCAGGCAGGTCCTCTATCAGGTTACTACAACACATAAGGGATATAGTGATAAGGGACTGTATTAGAGTGGTGTCTGAGAGAAGGGGGGCTAGTCAAGAGATGTCAGCAAAGTGAAATGGGCTTGGGCAACAGATTGCACATGGAGGGTACTGGACAGTCCAGGATGATACCGAGGGAGAAATCCTAGGAATACTGTGTTGCCTTCTACAATAATAGGGAAGTTAGAAAAAGGAGGAGGGTTTAGGGGGAAGATAATTAGTTTGATTTTGCATATGTTGAGGTTAAGACATATGAAAGACAATGGGAGACAGGAGACTGGAGATCAGTAGAGAGATTGGGGTAGAAGAGCTAGATTTGAGAATTACCAGCATGTAGATGGTAATTAAACCCATGAGAGCTGATGAAATCATCAAGTGAAATAGGATAGATGGAGAAGCAGCCCTGACAAAACCCTCTGGGACACCTATAGTTAAAGTGTTCTCTAGAAGAGGATCCATTGAAGGAGAATGAGGACAGATTAGTAGAAGAATCAGAACTGGTGTTTTGAAAACCTAGAAAGAAGAGTATCAAGGAGAAGAGGGTGATTAACAGTATCAAAATGTGCAAAGAAGTTCAGGAGAGGCAGAGCCAAGATGGCAGAATAAAAGCAGGAACTTACATGAGCTCACCTTCCAACCACCTCCAATACCTGTAAAATATGACTCTAAACAAATTTTAGAGCTAAAGAACCCACAAAGTGACAGAGAAAAACAAATCTCCCACTGAAGGAAGCCTGGTAGGCTGACAGGAAGGGTATATCTCACAGGGCCGGAAGTCAAGCACTCTCCCACATGAGACCATGGGCCCAGATTTGCCGCCAAGACCAGCCAGAGCAGACTTCAGGAGAGTGAATCACCAGCAGCTATGGGGCTTTCGAGATTTCTTAACCCATAAACACCAAAAAGAAAGTACAAAGTCAGTAGGGAATTCTGCTGGAACTGGGTGAGAGAAGAGCACAGTCCAGCTCCTGCCTTTATGCAGCAGAGGTGGCAGCTTCAAGAGCAACTATAGCTGTTGCCATGTGGCTGCCTCTGGAGCTCCTGGCCTATAGATTATATGGGGACCAAGCAACTATTCTGGAGATTGGGTCTGAATTTGGCTAAAGGAGGGAATAACATACACATTCAGTTGTGAGGAGGCAAGAAGTGAAAGAATATGGAAATCAAAATCTTAAAAACAAATGTTAAAAATAAAGTTGTTTTTACATAGACCCGAGAAATAAGATACAAAGACATTGGGGTATAAAAATCCATCTTGCCCTACTAGAAAGTAAGGGTAATAGGGAGGATGTAAGAGAGAATTGTTTGGGGGAAAATGTATTCAGTAGGCTCACTGTCTTGGGGGAAGGGCAGTAGGAGAAAGATGGGCAGAAAATTTGTAACTCAAAATCTTGTGGAAATGAATGTTGAAAATTAAAAAAAAATAAATAGAAAAAAGAAGCTCAGAATTAGGACTGAGAAAACACCATTGGATTTGGCAACTGAGATCATACGCAAATTTTGAGAGAGTAATTTTGGGGCAATATTGAGATTGGAAGCCAGATTCTACTAACTGAGAAGAAAGTGGGAGGACTGAAAATGTAGGTACCCTAAACACAGGCTTTTTAGAGTTTAGTCACACAGGGTAGAAGAGACATAGGAGGATCATTAGAGCAGATGGAATCATCAAGTAGGGATTTTTTGAGGCTGAAAAGAGACATGAGCATATCAATAGGTAGTAGGAAGGGAGCCAGTAGAGTGGGAGAGATTGGGGATGACAAAGGTAGAAATTTGTTGAAGGAAATAGGATAAAATAAAATCATTTGTGCAGAGAGAGAGGGATTAGCCTTGGAAAGAAGTGAGATCACTTCTTCATTGAAACAGCGATGAAGGAGATAGTAACAGAAGGCATATGAGTGATACCATACTGACTTCCTGTAAAAGTAAAATCCCTTCTTTTACAGAAAGCCCTTCAGACTCCCTCTTCATTTTAGTGCCTTCTTTCTCTTAATTATTTCCTACTTATTTTTTGGATAACTTATTTGTATATTTCCTTGCATGTGGACTCCCCCAATAGATTCTCATGAGCTCCTTAGAGACACTACTGTTTTTGACCCTTTCAGTATCCCTAGTGCTTCTTGGCACGTAGTAGGTGCTTAACAGATGTTTATGGCTTGAGATGAGGAAAAGGAGAAAAGGGAGTTCATGGTGAATGTCCTCAATTTTTTTCTGTAAAAATAGGAGGCCAAGTTCTCAGCTGACAAGAGGAGGGAGGGGGAGTCACAGAAAATTGAAGGAGAGATGAAAAGGTTTAGAATAATTTCTGTAGTAAGTGGGGCAGTGATATGATAAAGGGGGTATAGATGGATTGCCTATCAACAGTGAGGGCCCAGTAGAGGTTGTGTAACATAAATTTGCAGTGGACCTGACCAGAATGGTCCTGTGATTTTTCTAGGCAGTTTATGCTCTTTGGGCATAATCATGGATTCCTCTATAAAATAATTGGATCACTTCACAACCCAATAACAATGAATTAGTGTCCCAATTTTTCATATCTTCTCCAATATCTGCCATTGTGCCCTTCAATCATTTTAGGCAATCTGATAGTTGTAAAGTTTCAAGTTTGTTTTAACGTGCAGTTTTCTAATCAATAATGATTTAGGGTGCTTTTTACTTATGTCTATAAAGTGTTTTGATTTCTTTATTGTAAAACTGTCTTTTCATATCCTTTGACCATTTATCAGTTGGGTAATGGTCTTTTACATTTTTTAAAGTTCTTTATATATTTGAGATATGAGACCTTTATTTGGAAAACAATCTATAAAATTGTTTTCTATTTTCACTTTTCCTTCTGATCTTGCTTACGTTTATCTCATTTCTACAAAAGCTTTTTAATTTAATGTAATCAAAATTATCCAATTTATGCTTTACTCTGCTCTTTCTCTGAATAATTTATGAATAAAAAAAGAGAGAGCACAGTAAAGTAAGTCTATCCGTAAGTCTAACAAGTAACGGGTTCCATGTTCTTCACATTTTCTTGCAATATCTCTCTTTATATCTGTCATGTATCCATTTTGACCTGAACTTGGTAAATGGTGTATGATACTGATCTATGCCCATTTTCTACCATACTGCTTCTTAGTCTTCCCAACAATTATTGTCAAATAATGAATTCTTATCCCGAAATCTTAAGTCTTTAAACGTGTCAAATACGAGGTTTGTATATTTGTCTGCCACTGAAAATTACATGTCTAATCTGTTGCATTTATCTACCTTTCTATTTCTTAGTTAATACCAGACAGTTTTCATAGCTACTGCTTTATTAATAGTTTAAGATTTGGTACTGCTAAATAAGGTTCCTTTACATTTTTCATTAGTTCTTTGATATTCTTGACTATTTGTTCTTTCAAATAAATTTTGGTTTTTTTTCCAAATTCATTAATTTTTTTGTAATTTGTTGGAATGTCATTGAACACATAAATTAGTTTAGGCAAAATTGTTATTTTTATTGTATTGACCCTGCTAGGCCATGAACAATGAACATTTTTTTAATCTGCTTGTATTTGAATAAAAAGAGTTTTATAATTTTGCTTATATAGTTCCAGGGGTTTTTTTTGGCAGCAATACTCCCAGGTACTTAACAGTCTAGAGTTATTTTAAATGGGGTTTCTCTTACTATCTCTTCTTACAGAGGTGTGTTTTTAATATATGGGAATGCTGGTGATTTGTGTCTATTTACTGGATATCCTATTGCTTTGCTAAAATTCTTGGGGTTTTGTTTTGTTTTTGCTAAAATTATTAATTATTTCAACTAATGCTTTTTTCTGAGGAAGGTGTTTTATGGGCTATTCAATTTCTTTGTCTAAAATGGATCTATTTCCTCTTTAGCTAACCTAGGCAATATATATTTTTGTAAATATTGTTGAATTTTTCACTTACATTGTTGAAGTTATTGGCACATAATTGGGTGAAATAACTCCTAATTTTTTTACTTTCAACTTCATTCATGTGTATATTTACCCTTTTCATTTTTGATATTAGAGATTTGGTTTCCTTCTTTCTTTTTTTTAAACTCAAATTAATCAATCGTTTATCTACTCTATTGATTTTTTTTTCATAAAACCAACTCCTAATTTCATTTATTAACTCAACGGGTTTTTTATACTCGATTTTACTAATCTTACTTTCAATGTTTAGGATTTAAAATTCAGTATTTGGACTGGAATTTTTAGTTTGTTTCTGTAGTTTAAAAGTGGCAAAGCCATTCCTTAAACTCAGGTTCCTCTGATTTCAAACCTCATGATTTTTGACTAGAGCCCCTAGAAAGGGGAACCCACCATGGACCATTCTTAGTAAAGTAAATTGAAGCACACACTATGTATGAATGGACCATGTCACCTGGATCCTGGTACAGAACTCAAATTCAGCTGGACTGATGACGCCTAGGAATCCCAGATGACTTACTGTTTGCTTAGATACGAAACTCAATTCTCTCTTTACAGCTGTTATTCCTCTGCTCTGATTGAGATCTTATTTCTGCATTCCTGAAATTCTTACCCCACCCCACATTTGAACCAATAGGACAGACTCAGTGCTTTATCATTAACCTGTGTCCTTTCATAGTGTAGAGCCTGGGCAAAACAGACCAGAAATTGATTCCATGTCTAAGCAAAAAAAAGCAGGATGAAGGGAAAGGAGACAGTATTAGCACAAATCCCACACTAGATTCCAAACTGGATTTGAAACCTCCTGTCTTCATAACTTCCTTATGATTTAACTATTGTAGCCCATAATAGAGGCTGAAAAACGAGAAATATTTGACTCGTTTAAGATAACGGTATTCAAAGAACACAATGGATTTAAAAACACAATCACTTAACTCCGCTTAAGGAAATCTTGGGTAACAACACTCAGTCATGACTCTTCGGGACTCCCTTTGGGGCTTCCTTGGCAAAGACACTGGAGTGATTTGCCACTTCCTTCTCCAGTTCATTTTACATTCAGGAACTGAGGAAAATAGGGTTAAGTGACTTGCTCAGGGTCACACAGATAATAGGTGTCTGAGGTCAGATTTGAACTCAAGAAGATGCGTCTCCATGACTCCCCAGGCCACTTCTCTATAACAAACAAAGCTATAACAACCAAAGTCTTTCTGGACATCTAGTGGATGCATGTTCAAACATCATGCATGACATCTGCCAACATAATCATAGAAATAATGATAGCAAGTGCCACTTTAAGGAAGAAAAGATACATAGATATGAAAATGTGTGGCAAATGCAGTTACCACATAATTTACTATATCATTAAAACATGGGATATACATATTTAGCTGAATGAAGTAAGGGAAGAAAATAATAATAATATACATTCATAATTTAGTCAGCATGAGAGGGGTCCATGGTCTTTTTGAAGCTTTTCTTGGAAACTTTTCTGTTGTAATTTTGATGTATTTAAGTCAATAACCATTCAAAATTACTTAGTCCTCCTCCTCCACTACTAGCTCCACCCTACTTACTTACGTGGTAGGTAACTGTGAGTTGTTATCAGAGACAGGCATAGAGAGGGTGATGGGGATAGAGGCTGTAGCCCAGTGATAACCCCCACGGGGATTTGAAGGATTGACAGGCACTAGTTCTGATGATTCATTGATCCTGCCTGACCATAGGAGGAGCTGGCGCGTCTTGATTCTTGTTCTTCACAGAGCCGCACAGAGCAGTAAGACTGGACACATTGAGTGGTCGAACAGGTCCAGAGAGATACTCCTCCTATTTTCTTACCCAAGTGCTGCTTAACTCATATTTTTTAAGGACAAGTTGAGCCTGTTCTGAGGGCATAGATACCCCAAGGGATTCTCATCTGGCTTAAAAGATTAAAATAGAATTTTCATCCATCTATCTACCTGTCTGTCTGTCTCTCTATCTGTCTATGAGAGTCTAGTGGTCAAGTGCCTTATTTAACCTTGTAGCACTTGGTGAAAAATCAGGGAAAATATGAAAGAAGGCAGTTTTTGTCCTTACATTTAAAACTGATTTTAATTCATATTGTGATGGGAAAAATTCATAAAGAAACTGATTATATGATTGGTTGAAATCAAAGCCCATGCCTGATACCAGCGCTGTCATACAAGATAGACAACAATACATTTACCTCATTACCACCAGCCAGCTTCAATTTAGACAACACTTTAGCCCCAAGATCTGAAGTATTTTTCAGTATAACACAAGATTGTATACTCTCTAGTATTGACATATAGAATGTTTCAGTTAGAAGGAACTTCAGGCCAAGCCACATCCTTGAGAAATGATCACAGAATTTCAGAATTTGAAGGGATTTCAGTGATAATACTCTCCATCCACAATCTGAAAAAGAATTCAGTCTGCAATATGTTCACCTTGTAGTCATCCTATCTTTGTTTAAAGACTTTTAATGAGGGGGAGCGACTCAATAGAATGCAGCAGCATTCTATTCTAACCTTGTACAGCCCTAATTTGAGAGAATGCTCTTTTTTCCAACATTAAACCTAATTTTAAAATTTTGTAACTTTAATCTATTACTCTTGATTTTGTCCCCTGGAAAAAATAGAACAAAGTTTCTATTTCTAGTAACAGTTCATACATTAGTTGAAATCAGATACAACGCCTCCTGTTCTTTTATGTCTCCTACCTAAGTATGGCCATTTCGTTCAAATCTTCCCCACGTGGTATGGACTTCTTGTTCTTATCATCCTGGCTGCACTCTCTTGAGTAGCCTCCAGCTTTCTGATGTCCTCCTAAACTATGACTCTGAGAATGAATACAGGAATCATTTGTGAGCTCAAATCAGAGTACAATGGTGCCAACTTCCAAGCAGCCCTTGAACCTTCAATAATTACACTTTGTATATGGTCAGTCCATCAGTTTTAAATCCACCTAATTGTATAATAGTCTAACCTGTATATTGCCACCTTTTTCAGAAGAACACAAAAACCTTTATCAAATGCTTTGCTAAAATCTAACACTATATACAGCATTCTCCTGATCTACCAGCTTATTAACACTTTAAAACAAAAGAAATAATGATGATGCCTTTCCAGATCTTTGTGACCACTATTTCCTTATCTAGAGTCATTTCCTCATTCTTTCCTTCTAGATTAATTATCCCTTAGAAATATATTCTAGAATCTGAGTGCAAATTGGTATATACACTTTTTCACTTTATTTTTCTTGCACAGGTATCTAGGTGCTCTCATTTTCTCCTTACTTCTCTGGGGATATTAAATCCCTATTAGCTATATTCATTCATTCATTCATTTATCTAGCTATTTATTTATTCTTTCTGTCCTTTTCTGTTCGCAGATCATCCCTGTGGTAAGAAAAATATAACAAAAGAAAAATTGAGAAGTCCAGTAATTCCTCTTGTGACTTGTCATCCCTGTCCTATAAGTCTCTGAGTTATGGAGTTATCCTTTCTTTCTTAACCTGGCTTAAGAAACGACTCAAGTTAATTCTACAAATTTATGGCCTAATATATAGACAGTCATTATAAAGATACTATGAAATGCTGAGAAAAAAAGTTTATTCATTTTCATTTCTATTCATGTTCCTTGAGATATCTATTATATCTTTCTTATCTAAAACTCTATTCATTTTCTTCACTTCTTTCTTATTTATTTTTAGGTTAGATTTCTAGTTCTGAGAGGGAAAAGTTAAAGTGTCCCACTATCATAGTAATACGATCTATCGCCACCTATAATTCATTTAATTTTCTTTTAAAAATTTAGATGTGAAAGCATTTGTTGCATATAGGTTCAGTACTGATATTGCTTTATTTTCCATAGGACCCTTTATCAAAATGTAGTTACTCTTTTTATCTCTTTTAATTAAATCTATTTCAGCCATAACATTGTCTGACATTGTGATTGCTATTTCTGCCTCTTCTGCATCAGCAGAAGCATGATAAATTCTACTCCACCTCTCCATTTTAACTCTGTATATCTCTTATTCTTAAGTATGTTTCTTGTTGACAACATATGATTGGATTCTGATTTTTAATCCATTCTGCTTTTTTCCATTTTATGAGTGAATTCATCCCATTCACATTCAAAGTTATAATTACTATTGGTAAATATCTATGTTACCTTATCTTCTTCCCTTGCCCTCTTATTCATTATTCCACCCACCCCAAAGTCCCTCTCTTATGCTCTCCCCCATCCTCCTAAATCATAGTCTACACAACCTTCTATAAGCCCCTCCCTGACCCTGTCTCCTAGTCTTCTCACTTCTCTACAAGTCCAGAAGATTATACACACCTCCAGATATACGCATTGTTTCCTCTTCAATTCAGATCCTATGACAAGACTCCAGGATTACCAACACACAACCTCCACCTACTTCTCCTCTATGTATTCTACTTTTCATGACCACTTTTTGAAATAATTACTCATTTTTATCTTTTCCTACTCCATTTTTAGAATCACCATATCATGTACAACTTGGCCCCAACCACTTTCAAACTAATGGTAATGGTGACATTTTAAGAATACTGATACCATATTCATACATATATATAAGAAGTAGTTTAACCATAATGACTCCCTTATAAATAGTTTTTAATGATTTCCTGATATTTTCAAATATTTCAGAGACGAGAAGAAGTTTTCTAATGTTAAATAATAATGAAATAGTGCAAGTTGAAATACATTTTCCCTACTAAGATTTTTCCCCATGTTTCTGATCATGAGTACTACAGAAATAGAACATACAATAGGAAAAGGGGATGTCTTTGATTTTGAATGCTGTAATAAATTAGTGAATGAAAAAGCATTTATTAAGCATGTTTTTGTATATCTAGCACCATGCAAAGCTAGGAGATTAGTTATCCATTTAAATCTTCATCCTTTCCTCAAAGAGGATCAGATTCAATCAAGATTGACAATGTGGCTGAAAGAAGAAGAACTCTTTCCATTTTTCAGAGGCTGGTGAAAGTAATCTTACTGCTACCTTGCTTTTTCTCCCTTTTAAGTACTTACAAGAACTTGTGCATATACCCAATCCTAAGTTCCCACACTCTCGGACAAAAAGAAAACTGCACTATTTGTGTGTATTTTGGAAGTAGGTCATTATAGGTAAATGAAAGCAACACCTCTCAGTAGCAGTTTGTAGAGTAAGAAATTTCAACATCCTGTTGATATGGTAGATTTAAAGGTAAAAGTATGTGACTATCTTAGATTTCTCTGGTTAAAGAACTTGCCTCCAGATAGCAATGGGAAGACTAATTATTACCCTTTTCATCTGTATACGCAGAATGGGAGATCACTGACTGTGATCTTTATTTGATATGTTAAGAGATATTATTCTGAATTAAAGATGAGGATATAACTGTTAAATAGAATAATGTACATGTAATGATAAGCCTTTGCAAAACTCCTTGTGTCACTGGAGGATGAGCACCTGAGAACATTATTTCTACAACTAGAGATGTGGACTGGTTGAAATTACATCTCTGGAAACTATTTCCTTTAGAAGGCTACAAGAAGGGTGGGCAACAAAGAGTGGGCAGGCAACCTGGAACCTGTGCTTTGACTCAGAAGGAATTGGATTTGCTACTTGAAGAACTCTATATAGCCCCAGTTGAAAATCCTCAGGCAGATGCATAATTGATTGGAATTGAATTCCTGTATTATCCTATCTACTATCTTCATTAAATCAGTCATTGTAATACTTGCGCCAAATAATTGCTTTCCATAATCTTGAAATAACCTGGCCTCTTGACTTTATGTTGTTGCAAAAGCCATTTCCCCCACAAAATACATTCTTCACATTCTGTTCAACTAATCTTCCCTATGTATGGATCAGGTCAATATTCAGTTCAGTTTGTTTACTGAGTAAAATTCAAACTCTTCTTCCTGACATTCAAGGCCTCTCTTTGTTTACAGGATAATCTCATATTAATATCCTCTAGGCACTCTATGCTTCAGTCAAACTGGACTACTCAAATGTGGCCTGTATTTTTTTAACATACATACTTTGTAATTAGAGTAGGCAGGTGAAATACATTGTAGCAGAGGGAGGAGGAAGAGTATTAGTAGTAGCAGTTGTCGTAGCAGTAATACTTGCAGCTAACAATTAACATAGCACTTAATTATGTGCCAGATACAGGGCTAAATGTTTAACAATTATCAACTCCTTTGATCCTCACAACAACCCTGGGAGACAGAAGCTACAATTATCCCCATTTTACAGATAAGGAAGCTGAAGCAAACAGAGATAAAGTGACTTGCCAAGGGTCATACCTCCAATAACTGTCCAAGGCTGGATTTTAATCAGGTCTTCCTAACTCCATGTATTACACTCTGTCCAAGGTATCATCTAACTGCCATCACATGGCATTAGCATTGCAGTTAACCTGTTATCAGAGTAAGATATGTGTATGTATTGAAGTGTATGGCCTGAGACATTTGAAGAGTAAATAAGGGCATCTAAACAATTAGTGGTGGATAATTGCAGACAAGTATAGTATAAAGGCCCTATTACTACAAAACTTAAGATCTAGCGGGAAGCACCAACCAAAATAAACTAGCATGTCTGAAAGAATATATGAGATAAGATGGGTATATATTTCAGATCTAGATTGTGTAGTACAGACTGTAAGTACTAGAGAGTCCCAGGGATAGGGCATCTGAACTGTGATTTGAAGGATGGGTAGGATTCCAATCAGTGCAGTTGAAGAGGAGAAATATTCCAGGAACAGGGAATTTCTGGGGAATGTTGGGTAAATTTTGGAGGATTAGATTAAGCTAAAAGGGTATGTTGGGCTGAAATCACATAGGGCTTTCATAGACAAGAAATGGAATGAATGCAGCTTCTTCATAGCACATGAAGAGGCTCTGGAGCAGTTGGAATCATGGGTGGACTTTTATATGTCTTTCAAAGGTAGGAAGCAGAGCTCATATGAAGGGGGTAGTTTGGTCAATCCACTAGTAACTGGGGAGGTGTCAATATTGTTTGGGTCAATGGGAGATTTCAAGGTAAAATTCTGTAAGATGGAAGTAAAAAACAGGAATAATTCCATTCGAGCAAGACTTTCACCAGCACATATCCGTTTTCCTGAAAGAGACAAATACAAGGACTTAATATTCATATATTTCTAAAACATCTAGACTACTTCCTCAGACTTATAGGGAGCCCACTAATACTTGGTGGCATTAGGAAAAAAGCTACATGCATTCCTTTCCTATCTGGTCCTAGACTCCTTTGAAAAGCCAGTTCCTCCTAAACAGAAAGGCAAGTTCCCTCCAGTATCCTTACTCTAAATTAATCCCCCTGAGACAGAGTAAATCCTGAGACTTCTATTCAGAGAAAAGGAGTCATTGCCCTAGGGAGAAAACAATCACTCATTTATAATCACAAGAACTAAGCTATTGAACAACAGCTACCCAAAGTGAGAGTAATGGGGAAAGGTGACAAAAGAATGAACAAAGTTCCCATTGGGAACCTCCTTTCACCATTATGGACAGAAAACCCTTCTGGAATAGACCCTGAAACTTCATGGCCATCCAGTCACTTGTCTTAACAACTCATTCCTATACCACAAACATTAAACAAATTGAGTGGTTCATGGCTTTGGAGGTCACACCTGGCTTAGTTATCACCACTATCACCTGATAACCAAAAGATTTCCCCAAGAACTGATGGTGAAAGGACAAGACAGACCATCATCTATAATTCTGTATCCATGGATCCCCATTAAAGCCTATATAACTAGGAAAGGAGAAGCCATACTTATGTGGCCTAATGAGGAGTCACATTTCACAAAATTATAAACTCTAAGATTAGACCTTCAGTGTACTCAGTCTTAATGATACTTGATTAACAGGCCTTCAAGGTAAACCAGTCCCCTTCCTGGGCTTGATAGGACACCAGATGGTACCATGCTAACATAAAATCCTGGATGTCTGAGAAACAGATCTTAGCTAAGGGTGACTAGGAGGATAGTTTTTAATATGGGGAGATGGATGGAGCTTGCGTTGTGGGTCTGGAGACAGAAGAGAGTGGCAACTATCTCAGTTCTGACTCTTATTTGGAATAAGCTCAGACAACTACCATGAAACCCAACTGATTTAGGTGATGAACCATAGCCCCAGGATAATGAGAAAAAATGGGGTATTATGTCTCCATCCTACTCTCTTGTTTTAGAACTTAGAAGGACCATAAAGTTAACCTAGTCCAACCTAATCTTTGGCATATAAGGTAACTAAAGCTAAGAGAAATAAAATATTTTAATGATGGTTGCATACATAATGAGTAGCAAAGCTGCATAGAAACACAGGTCCCCTGAGTTATTGATCCATCTTTGATGCAGACCTTTAGATGAATGTCTTACCAGCTGAAAAAGGCATAAAATAGTCACTCTTCTTAAACTTGCCACTTTCATCCAGGAAGTGGCTTGGGTTGAACTTCTCTGGCTTGGAAAACTCTGTATCATCATACAAAACAGAAGTCAGTAATGGTATTATAGAAGTACCCTGAAAATAGAAGATAGAAAGAAATAATTAGAAAATAAGAAACATAGAATGAGAGAGCTGAAAGAGAACTTAGAAATATCATCTAGTCAAAACCCCTCATTTTAAGGATTAAAAGGGCCAATATTTCTTTTAAATGCCTGTGTTTATAGTTGAATTAGAAAAACTGCAATACTATTGTGAGAAATGAAACTAAATTTTGATACCTCATGGGAGAAAAGCAGTACTGATGAGTAAATGACACAAGGAAGCAGATCTTAGGATACTAAAAGTTAATAAAATAATTTTTGACCATTAGGAGCTGCAGTGGCTACAACCACTGCAACCTGGGTGCCTGCAGAGCCTCTGGCCTGCAGATGGTGGGGGGCCAAGAGACCATTCAGAGGGTAATTGCTCTTGCTTTGACCTGCTTGGATCCTGATCTCAGTCTTTGGTGGTGATCCTGTGGTGTGTGACCAGTAAGCCAGAGTTTCTGGGGGTTATAGAGAAAACATCCTCCTAATAGGTTTAGCAGCTGCAAAAATCCCAGCAATTTGGGTCATAGCTCTCCCCATTCTGGAAGCAGAGGTCTATCATGGCAAAGAGCTAAAAAGTCAAGTAATTAGCTGCCAATGTGAGCAAGCACAGAAAGAAAAACAGATTTTAAAATCTTTTGGGGGGGAGAAAAAGGATCAAAGCATGGAGCAAGAGGAAGACAATAAAGTCAGAACTCCTGCATCAAAACCTCCAAGAAAAAACTGAAATAATTACAGGCTGTGGATGACCTCAAGAAAGAATTTGAAAATCAAGTTACAGAAGTGGAGGAAAAATTGGGAAGAGAAATGTGAATGATGCAAATTTGACTTTCAGATACACGAAGTCAGAGAAGCAGGAGAAGGTAAACAGGAAAAAGATATCATGAGGAACTTATTAAAGTTATTGAGCAGGAGGAAGACAATAAAGTCAGAACTCCTGCATCAAAACCTACAAGAAAAAACTGAAATGATTACAGGCTGTGGATGAGCTCAAGAAAGATTTTGAAAATCAAGTTAGAGAAGTGGAAGAAAAATTGGGAAGAGAAATGAGAATGATGCAAGAAAATCATAAAAAGCTAGTCAGCAGCCTGCTAAAGGACATCTCAAAAGTAACTGAAGGGGGCGGAGCCAAGATGGCGGCATAGAAGCAGCAAGGTCCCGCAGCTCCCACAC
>CM053598.1:64590724-64633489 GCA_028646575.1 Pseudocheirus occidentalis | reverse complement strand
GTTACTGTGTACAATATTTGCCTGGTTCTGCTCACCTCCCTTTGCATCCATTTACAAATGTCTTCCCAGGTTTTTCTGAAAACATCCTGCTCATCATTTCTTATATCACAGTATTGTTCCATCACAATCATATACCGTAACTTATTCAGCCATTCTCTAATTGATGAGGATCCCCTCAAATTCTAATTCTTTGCCACCACAGAAAGAACTATCATAAATATATTTGCCCATATGGTCCTTTTCCTTTTTCTCTGATCTCTTTGGTAGTGGTATTACTGGGTCAAAGGGTATTAATAGTTTAACAGTCCTTTGGGTATAGTTCCAAATTGCTCTTTCAGAATGGTTGCATCAGTTGACACAAGTTCAATGTTAGTAAGAGTGCATTAGTGTGCCAATTTTCCTACATACCCTCCAACATTTGCTATCTTCCCTATCTGTCATCTTAGTCAATCTGATAGATATGAAGTCGTACCTCAAAGTTGTTTAATTTGCTTTTTTTCTAATCAATAGTAATTTAGATTTTTTTTATATGAATATAGATAGCTTTGAATTCTTCATCTGGAAACTGCCTGTTTTAATTATTTGATCATTTATCAACTGGGGAATGACTCATATTCTTATATATTTCTTAATATATTTAAGAGAAATGAGACCTTTATCAGATAAATTTGTTGTACATTTACCCACCCCCAGTTTCTTGCTTCCCTTCTAATCTTGGTTGCATTGTATGCATGTGTGTGTGCTTGTATGTGTACAAAAACTTTTCAATGCAATGTAATAAAATGACCCGCTTTGTGTGCCATAATGCTCTCTATTTTTATTTGATCATAAATTCTTCCCTTAACCATAAATCTAACAGGTAAAGTACTACATGCTCCCTTAGTTTGCTTATGAGAGCATACTTTATGTCTATATCATGTACCCATTTTGACTTTATCTTTGTATATAGTATGAAATATTGTTCTATACCTGCTTTCTGCCATGCTGCTGTCCTGTTTTTCCCAGCACTTTTGTCACATTGTGAATTCTTGTCCCAAAAGCCTGGATCTTTGGGTTTGTTAAAACTAGGTTACTGCAGTCATTTACTACTATGTATTGTATACCTAATCTATTCCACTGCTCCACCTTTCTATTTGTTAGCCAATACCAGATTGTTTTGATGATTACTACTCTGTAATGCAGTAGAGACCTAGTATTGCTAGGTCACCTTCCTTCACATATTTTTTCATTGATTTTCTTGATATTTTTGACATTTTGTTCTTCCAGACAAGTTTTGTTATTATCTTTCCTAGCTCTATAAAACAGCTTTTGGTAGTTTGAGTGTATGGCACTGAGTAAGTGAATTAATTTAGATTGAAATTTCATTTTTGTTACCTTGCTTTGTCTACACACAAGCAATTCATATTTCCCCAATTATGTGGCTCTGACTTTCTTTGTGTGAAAAGTATTTTGTAGTTGTGTCTGATGTAGTTTTTGAGTTGATTTGGCAGATAGACTCCCAAGTATTTTACATTGTTAGCAATGATTTTAAAAACAATTTCTCATTCCATCTCTTCTTGCTGGACTTTGTTGGTAACATATAGACATGCTGATGATCTATGTGGGTTTATTTTAGCTGCAACTTTGCTAAAGTATTTAATTATTTCAACTAATGTTTTAGTTGATTCTCTAGAATTCTCTAAGTATATCATCATATCAGCTGCAAAGAGTAATAGTTTTGTTTCCTCAATGTCTACTCTAGTTCCTTCCATTTCTTTTTTTCTCTTATTGCTAAACTAGCATTTCTTGTGCAATATGGAATAACAGCGACATCTTGTTTTACCCTTCATCTTATTGAGATAATTTTTAGTTTATCCCCATTACAGATAATGCGCGATGCTAGTTTTAGATAGATACTATTTGTAGGTATAAGGAAAACTTCATTTATTCCCATGATTTCTAGTGTTCTTAATAGGAGTGATTGTAGTATTTTGTAAAAACTTTTCTTCATATATTGAGATAATCATATAATTTTTGTTATTGATACAGTCATTTATGTCGATAATTTTCCTAACATTGAACCAGTTTTACTTTCCTGTTATAAATCCCATCTAGTCATAGTATGCCGTAATCTCCTTGATAATATTTTATTTCTAATTTTTGTAACAATATTCATTAGAGAAATAGTCTATAGTTTTCTTTCTCTGTTTTTAGTCCTCCTAATTTAGGTATCAGTACCATATTTGTGCTGTAAAAAGAATTTGGTAGCAGTCTTTGCTATTTTTTTAATAGTTTATATAGTATTGGAATTAAGTGTTCTTCAAATATTGCTTATAATTCACTTGTGAATTTTTATGGTTCCAAGGATTTTTTCTTAGGGAGCTTACTGATAACTTCTTCAATTCCTTTTTCTAAGAAGGGGTTATATAAGTATTCTTTTTCCTTTTTTGTTAATATAGGCAATTTATATTTTTGTAAATATTCACATGATTCACTTAGATTGTTAAATTATTAGGCATGTAATTGAGCAAAATAGCTCCTAATAATTGCTTTAAATTTGTCATCATTGGTGATGAATTCTCCCTTTTCATTTTTGACACTGGTAATTTGGCTTTCTTCTTTCCTTTTAAAAATCAAGTAAACTAATGGATTTTCTACTTTACTGTTTCCCCCGCCCCCATAAATACAGCTTCTATTTTTATTTATTAGTCCTATGGTTTAGTTACTTTCATTTTTATTAAACTCTCCTTTGCTTTTCATGATTTCCAATTTGGTGTTTAATAGGGGATTTCCAATTTTTTATTTTCTAATTTTTTAATTGCATCCTCAAATCATTGATCTGCTTTTCCTCGATTTTATTTATGTATTTAGACATATATAAATTTCCCTAAGTACTGATTTGACTGCATCTCATAATTTTTTGTATGGTGTCTCATTGTCATTCTCTTTAATGAAATTGTTTACTGTTTCTATGGTTTGTTCCTGGACCACTCATTTTTGAGGATTACTTTATTTAGTTCCCAATCACTTTTAATTTATCTTCTCATGACTCTTTATTGAATATAATTATATTGCTTTTTGATCTGAGAGAGATTAATTTAATATTTCTGCTTTTCTGTATTTGGTTGTGAGGTTCTTATATCCTAATAGATAGTCAATTTCATACAGCTGAGAAAGAGGTATGTTCCTTTTTATTCCTATTCTGTTTTTTATGTGGTCTATCATATCTAAGTTTTCTAAAATTCTTTTAATGTTCTCAACTTCTTTCTTGTTAATTTTTTGGTTAGATTTATCTAGTTTTCAGAGGATAAAGTCGAGGTCCCCCTCAACTTTCAATATTATTGCTGTCTGTTTCCTTCTGTAACTCATTTAATTCTTATTTTTTTTCTTTTCTTTTTTTTTTTTGATTTTTGGAGGGCAGTTGGGGTTAAGTGACTTGCCCAAGGTCACACGGCTAGTTTTTTGTGTTAAGTGTCTGAGGTCAGATTTGAACTCAGGTACTCCTGACTCTAGGGCCGGTGCTTTATTCACTGCGCCACCTAGCCGCCCCTCATTTAATTCTTATTTTAAGAATCTCATCTTTTTCACTTTAGACTAGTATTGTACAGTCAATATTTCAATATCTCACAACAAGTTTTTTGTTAGTTTTTTTTTTGGGGGGGGTCTAAATTCTGATACCGGTTGTATGTCTAAATCCTTTATCCAGTTACCGTGGAGTGCTGAGGTCTAACTGCTCAATGTTCATGTTTTCCTTCTCTCATTGAAAACGGATTTAGATTTTTTGCCTCATTGTGAGAACCTTAGAGAGTGAAAATACAGAGGATAAAGTCGTAAGGTAAGAGGGAGAGGGTGAAGTGCCCCAGCTCCCTAGAACCCAGATTTCATTTATAAAGTCCAAGCCTGCAAATGAGGAGATGACCACCAGTGTACCCTGCATCATAAATTCCTTCAGGTAGAAATCAAAATTATCTGTCAAGCTCTGTACTTACTAGGTTTCATTGTGAAATGAAAATTTTCTCTTCTTTTTCTTTTCTTTATTTGCATTTGCAGTGGGCAAGGCCCTTTTAAGCACCTAGATAGGCCTAAAAAGTACTTGAATCTATATAACTGTATTTGTGGTGACTGTAACTTTCTGAGAAAACGTTTAGGACTGTTTAAGATCTGGGCCACATTAACTGTTTTAAGACCCTTTTGATCCTGGGTGAAAGCTTTCAGGAAAAAATAGTCTGTACATCCTTGATATCCTAGGAAACAGTTGTAGATTGAGCACATGAACTATCTGTTCTCAACACCCTGTGGCTAATTTATTGAGAAGAGTCAATTTTTAAATTGTGGTGAGGAGGTTCTAGGAAGGTATAATGGCAGATTGATCAGTAAGAGCCCAGTCCTGGGAGAATCTGGATGTTTGGTGAGCCCGCTTCTTTGCAAAGTAGAGATCAAACTTTCTACGTTGGAGGATGAACATGTGTTCTAAGGGTTTCTAGTTTCATTTACCTTGTCCCTTTTGACTGACTACTGAGCTGGGATTAGAATGTCATAGAAAAGTCTCTCATGAGGACAATTCTGTTTCTCTTGGGCTAGGCTACCTTTAAAGGAACCACAAAACTCTACTTAGGACTTGATAGGTCTAGAGGACTAGGGCTTGAGTTGGTATGACTTCCTGTCTGTCAGAGGTATAAATAGTTCATCCTGGGAGGCCTCATAAACTTAAAAGAACTGTTACTGTTATGAAAGTCTATAGACATTCTTCACTGGGCATTGCTGCTGTGACTTATCTGGAAGTGGAAGGTTACCTTGAACATTTGAATCAATATTGTGTTGTTATTAATTTGTTTTTATTTGTGAGTCAAATTCTTTGTTAAATATTTTATGGTCCACAAGTGTCTCATTGCATCATAGTCCAAAACATGTGTCTTCTTTTTCTGTGTCTGTATGCCGAAGTCTCTTCTTCCTGTCCACCATTCTTTACCTACCTGGTGCTTCTTCTGAAATTTCTCATACAGCATCAGAGAATAAATTCAGAGGGAGCATCACAGAAGGTTAGAACTGGAAAGAACCTTTGAGTTGGGTCTGGGGCAGCTAGGGGTCACAGTGGAGAGAGCACTGGGTCTGGTGTCAGGAAGACCTGAGTTTAAATTCAACCCTCAGACACTTTACAAGCTGTGTTACCCTGACCCTGGGCTAGTCACTTACCCCTGTTTGCCTCAGTTTCCTCATCTGTAAAATGAACTAATTGGCAAAGGAAATAGAAAACCAGCCCAGTGTCTTTGCCAAGAAAACCTCAAATAGGATCACAATGATTCAGAAACAACTGAAATGACGGAACAAAAGCTACATCCATCCTGTATCATCTCATGAGATCTGATTCTTAAATTTCCAATCTGAGCCTTTATAGGAAATGTTACAAATAAGGGTTTGAATTGTTCTGTTTTTGATTGTCCAGACTAAAGAAAGTGAAGGAGAACATGCTAATAATACATCCTCAAGTTAAAACTGGTTTTATATAAATTTTTTTGCTGGAGATATTTGGTGTTTAATGTTTATCAGCATATTCCTGCCTCTAACCTACAGAAATTGCCAGTGTTTTACTCTCTGTTATGTATGCAATAGGCACTTGATAACCACATTTTGTCATCATTTAATGATTCAGCATTAAACTTATTAAGGAGAATTTTAAGAACACTTTTTTCTTCTTTACTGGCTACTATTTGCCACCAACATCTCTTAAAGGCACTATGTAAAAAAAGAGAAGATTTCACCATTAAAAGAAAAGGACCTTTGAGCTTAGGGACCATTTTTAAGGGAAGGATAATTATTATTATCAGTTGTGGTCTCCATTGAAAATTTCCTCCAGGTCATCATTTCCTAAGTTGTTCATGACGGAGTAATTGCCAGTGACCCATGGATCAAGATGCACCCCAAGCACTATCATTAAAAAAGTTTGCTATGCCAAAATGAGCACTATAGACTGAAAGAATATTGTTGTACACATGTGTATGTTATTTTTCTAAATTGTAGTCCACTTTTTTAGAACAAGAAAATGAACTTCAAAGCATCACTGAATATATTAATACCTTTTGGTTACTAGTTGTTTTTAATGAATACTAATAGCAAAATTTAAATGTTTGGGTCAATGAAACCTATCTCCAGATGTATCTAGATGACTACAGTCAGTGACAACTGGATATTTTAGGGAAAATATGAGATAAAGATGAACAGGAAATAATGTTTTATAGTAGTTTTGATGGGGAATTTAAAAAATATTAGCCCTGGTGCCTTTTTTTTTTCAGCAGTCATGATTTACTTGCTTTTTCAGATGGAAAGAGATTGAAATCTTACTGTGTTTTATTTGTAAAGCAGAAAAAATCCAGAACATTAACACAGTGAACTTTGTATTTTGCAGATATTCAGGAGCAGTGTGTGACCTGGTCTTTGTTCTTATACATCTGCCTCTCATTGGCATAATAAATCTGTACTATGAGGGCCTGACCCTTCCCACACAGTTACTTCATGCAGGCTTTGATTGTATACAAATTAATTACAAATTAATTACACTTTCTGAGATTTTAAGGGTCTACTGACATCTATTTAAAGATGAAGATGCACATGAAGTGCCTCAGTGGTATTCATTGTCAATATTAGATTTTAACAAAGAAGCAACCCATAATTTTCTATTTCCTTCCCAACAATTCAAGTTTTCCTGAATACAGGTTTAATGAGTCCACAAGTCCTTTCCATGAGACCTGGGAGAGACCTCAACTTAAGAAGTCCAAAGTCTCCCACTGCATCCTGGATCATCTCCAGTTTTTCTGATCTACATCCTGCCAGTGGACCCAGAAGACTCTGGGGGAGAACATGAGCCTGGTGACATTACACAGTCCTCCCTCACTTAAATCTGATTCACTTGTAAGTCAGGCATCACCTTCCTGATGTGATCCTCTTTGAGAGTGAAGGTCAAACAACAATAGGTCAAAGAAGTTTTTAATGCTATAAAAGTACATATATGTATTTATAAACAGAGGGAACAGGGTGACTTGAGTATGAAGGTTGAAGTTTAGAAAAATAAAATTAAGGGGTGAGAGAGGAATATATTGGAAGAAGAAAAGGAGAGATAGAATAGGGTAAATTATTTCACAAAAAAGATCCAAGAAAACAACTGTTACAATGGAGAAATAGAGGGGGCAGGTGAAAGAGAATGAATCAGCCTAACTCTCGTTGGATTTGGCTTTAGAAGGGAATAACATACATACTTAATTGGGTCTTACTCTGCAGGAAGGTAGGGAGTTTTAAGAGTGGGGAATGATAGAAGGGAGGGCAGATGGGGGAGGGGGTTGGCAGAGGAAAACACTTTTGAAAAGGGCAGGCTCAAAAGAGAAAATAGAATAAGTGGGGGTCAGGATAGGATGGAGGGAAATATAGTTAGTCTTTCACAATATACCTACTATGGAAATGTTTTGCATAACTACACATCTATAAACTATATTGCTTGTCTTCTCAATAGGGCTTTGTGGGGAGGGTTGAAGAGAAGAGAATATAGAAGTATAAGTTTTTAAATAGAAACGTCAAAAAATTGTTTTTACATGCAACTGCATCGTAAGATATACAGGCAATGAGGTATAGAAAGCTATCTTGTGCTACAAGAAAGTAAGTCTGAAGGGGATAAGAGGGAGGGGGGCGTTAGAAGGGAGGGCAGACTGGGTCAAGGGGTAATCAGAATGCATGCCATCATTTGGTGGGGTGACAGGGTAGAGATGGGGAGAAAATTTGGAACTCTTGAACCTGAAACTCAAAACCTTGTGCAAATAGATGTTGGAAACTAAAAATAAATAAAGAAGTTCTGATTACAAAAAACCAAGAACAAAAAAGAGAACAAAGGTCAAATAACAATGAGTCAGTAAAGTTTGTTGTTTCTTTTCTCCTTATAAAAATGGTCTCAATCTTGAAACAGATTAAGAAACAACTTCTCTTAGCAGAGTAGTGAGGTACTATGAGATATGATATTCACTCTCCAAGTTCTACAATCACTGATTTTCTTTAATGTTTGTTAGAAGTATTGAATATAAGGAGAGGGGACAAATAGGAGGAAATTACTGTTATATAAGGAGCAAAAAGAATCAGTTAAACTTTAAACAACAAATCAAATGGTTCCTGATACTTTAAAATGCCCTACTATAGAACATGAGTAGTGTTCTCTCTATCTTACAGGCAGGTCAAAGTCCATTGGAAGCTTCTCCGGATACTAAGGAATTATTTGCTGATTGATCTTGTTTTTGTACTCCTCTCCAGGTTTGGATTCCAAGCCTTCTCTTGCATAAGTACTAAGGAAGAGGATCAATGGATCCATCTGTGGTCATTGCTCTTGGCTTATTTGTCTGTTTCTCATGCCTGCTTCTCATTGTATCATGGAAAAATGGCTTTGGAAGAGGAAAACTTCCCCCTGGTCCTGTTCCTCTTCCCCTTATAGGCAATATGCTGCAGGTGGACCTTAAGAATATTCCAGAATCTCTGTGTAAGGTAAGTAATCATCGCTCTGTCTGTTGGTTTCATTCCTGACTCTAGCAGCTGTCAGTTTGATTGGGGAGACTGTCTTCAAGCAGCTTATTTTAATAGGTATAGCATGTTAGAGTAGGTAGGTAGGTACCTTGTAGGTTTTGTGGAACATATTTTGATTCATCATAGTGACCATCAGGACCCACTGCTTCAGCAGTGTCTTGTGCTATCAAGTTCCTGTAGGTCTGGATGACATCCTTTCTACAAAAAGTGCCATCCTCTGCTACGACTGCTCACATTGGCCCTGCACAATTCCAGGACAAAATGCCACAAAATGCTCACTGGACCAGAGGAGAAAAGGGGGTATTTAATTGTACCTGATTATTTCTGCTGCCTGAGGAATGATTAGGTCCTCAAACAGGTAGGGACCTCCAGCCTCTGTTAGATCAGAAAGGAGAATGTTTTCCTTGCACATTCCTTCTCAAGAGCACTCAAGAAGCTTCTGGGTGCAGCCCCAGTCCTTGCATGCAGTCTTAAGTGTGCCTGGCTCAAAGCAAGCCCAGACTGAATAGGAAACAGGAAATTCTGAACTCAGACCTGTAGATCTCAAAGCCTTTGAAAGGTAGCCTGGGGTAGTAGAGAAGGCAATGAAGTTGGGATCAGAAAGGTCTGGGTTCAACTTCAGATTTTGACATTTACTAGTTTTCTGCCTTGGGCAAGTGATGATGACCTCTCTGGACCTCAGTTTCCTATGTCTGTATGAGAACATTATCACTAAATGTCCTATCTGCCTCACCTGGTTGTGAGAAAAGTTTATGTCAGATTAACATGTGAAAACAAAATTACCTTACCATTCTGACCTGGTGGATTGCCAAAATGAATCATTCCCAGACATGCCCTGATCTTTTGGGCCTCAGTGTCCTCATCTGTAAAATTATGTTTGGTTTAGAAGAGTAATTCTTGATCCTGAGATCATGAACTCCCTGTTGGTCTGTGGATATATTTCAGAGGTTCTGTGAGCTTAGATGGAAAAAAATGACAACGTAATCATATTCTAATATGAATGCTTTATTTGTTATGCTAAGTATTTTATTCAAAAAATAGCAGTCAGAGGAATACATAGGCTTCAGTGGACTATTAAAAAAGTCTACAACACGAAATAGTTTAAGAACCTCTGGTTTAAATAATCTCTAGGTCCCTTCTAGATCTATACCTATGATCCAATGATACCAATTTGTAGGATTTCTCTTGGACTCTTTTCTGCTCCAGAATGACCCTGACAGAGTTGTCCCTAATCCCCAACTCTGCTATTCTCAAAGCTTTTGATGGCTAATAACAATGATGATAATTGTAGCATTTTTATAGTGACTTTAGGTTTGCCAAATGTTTTACAAATATTGTCTTATTCTCAGAAGAATCCTTAGAATTATGTGTTTTTATTATCCTCAATTTACAGATATGGAAACTGAGGCAGACAGAGGTTAAGTGACTTGCTTGTGATTACGTAGCTATTAATTATCTGAAGCTGGATTTTGAGTAAGGTCTTCTTGGTTCCAGGTATCTACTATGGCACCTAGCTATGAAACATAAGCTCAACATTCCAATAATGTTGGAGACACTGCACTGAGGACATAAATTAAACCTCATTAGCCAGTCTTCTGGCTGCTAGCTCAAGGCACAGAATGAACTGTTAGCCATCTATTGCAAAGGTTGGGTTCATGGGTTGTATCATGCTCTCTGCAATAAATGTCAGAAATGCTTTGAAGGCACTGATAATGGATTGAGAACTTCTCCAATAAGCTCAACAATAGCAATCCAAGCTGTTTCTCACCTGATTCAGTGATGATCCTCTCACTACTACCCACATCTCTTTTCACAGTTAGCAAAAGAGTATGGCCCAGTCTTCACTCTGCAGTTGGGTTTTGAACGTGTTGTTGTGTTACACGGGTACAAGGCAGTGAAAGAAGCTCTGATTGATCAGGGGGACAAATTTGCTGACAGAGCAATTAGGCCACTTTCACAACGGATTAGCAAAGGATCAGGTAAGTTTCTTCTCATTTTAGAGCAAGAAGGGAAAGAAAAGATTGGGAAAAAAATTGCATTCTGGTCATAGGTATTCTGAGTCAGAACAGGAGCTACTTAAGCTGCAGAATTTTTGTGTTGTCTGATCAAGAGTATGTGTTAGTGAATGCGATTGCAAGACTGTCCTCAATGAAAGAGAGAGTAGAAGCCCTTACCTGGGATCTCTACTTTTCCACAGATACTAGTCGGCTTCACTATGTTACCTTCTACTGTTTCAGAGAGGTATCTAATGAACATGAGTTAAAGTTCATTCCAAGGAATACCATTCACTTTCATGTTTGAAGCTTCCTTTATGATGGATCTTGGATCAGAGGCTGAAGAATTTGATCCTGAGAAAGATCCTGTGGAAATAAGATGACAGGGAGAAGTGCAGTTCCCAATAGAAGTGTAGTTAGGTGAAGTTCTCATCTTATGTCTGGAATAAGAGGGTGATATCTGAAGGTAGGATGTTTGATGAATTCAGGGAAGGAAGGATATGACAGTTAAATGTTTGCATGTGTGTATCATGCATGCCCCATTCTAGAGCCCCATACCCATAAAGGTACTTGTATGCCTTGGCCATTGTTCAAATTAACTACGCTTCTTTGAATACTTGTTTTATTTTGTTAGACTCAACATTCCTTTCCCCACAAACAAAAATCCCAGACAATACCTTTCCTTAAGAATAAAAACAAAGCTCAGCAAAGAAGTTATAGGGATTGCTAGTGAGCTTATGTAACTTTCTATTCTTACTGAGGCTACATCTTGTTGCTCAGTCTTTTCATTTATGTTCAGCTCTCTGTGACCCCATTTGGGTTTCATTGGAAAAGATCCTGCAGTGGTTTTCCATTTCCTTCTCCAGATCATTGTACAGATGAAGACCTGAGAGAAGTGGAGTTAACTGACTTTGTCAGGATCACTTAAATAGAAAGTGTCTGAGGCTGTATTTGAAGATTAGTCTCCCTCAATCCAGGGCCAGTACTCTATCCATTGTGCCACCTAGTAACCCACAAAAAGGAAAGAAATGAGAACACTCAAAAGTACTCTCTTTTTACTTGTGAAAAGGAGGGAGACTGGGAATTCAAGATATCATAATCCTTTAGGTTCCTTGGGTCAAAAGATGCAGAGATTTAAACTCACTTACCCTACAAACCTTCAGTCTCAAAAATGTCTTTATTGTGCCCACTTTATTGTGGTCTTTGTGGCCACTTCATTTCCAGGAGGGGGATGTGGGTATAGGGCCATGTAACGTGTTTGTGACTGTGTTGAAGGGAGAATGGTGTGTAGGATGGGACAGGAAACGGTACTGACAGAGGAGAAGGAGAAAGACATTTGACGCCTCCCCCATTTCATTCTACTCTCCTAGAATAAGGTGTGGACCAAGGTCATGGATTTTTTTAAAAGGACTTTTAAGGAATTTTGGGGGAAAAGTCTTCTCTTCCTATTATACTTTATTAGGAATTATTGGAAGCAATGGTGAGACATGGAAGGAAATCCGTCGCTTCTCCCTCATGACCCTGAGGAATTTTGGGATGGGGAAGAGGAGCATTGAAGAGCGAGTCCAAGAAGAGGCAAAGCACCTTGTGGAGGAGTTAAGAAAAAGAAAAGGTTGGTGGTTCTTTACTTTGTTTCCACTGAGCTTAGAAAAATACATCCTATCCCTGGTAACTTATGCAGACTGAGGCTGGTACAAGGATTTTCACTGTAGTTTGAAACCACCATGTCTGTCTTTTATGGGCAAATCATTGGGATATGGCCATAAGAGTGTGGTCATTCCTAGAAGCCCTGAAGGGTCAGGACAGCTGACAGAAGAGAGGAGAGGCAGTGTAGCCCCTGCTAATGAGTTCATGCTAATCTTGTGAGGAGGTAGTGTGGGGAGGAACATTTAGGGGGATGACCTTCTACAGCTTTATTCCTTTTCAGAAGGAGCAGAGCTCACAGGAATCTAAAAGCACTGGTTCTGTTACCCTGGTCAACAATTCCAGGAGGAGAAGGCATTGTTTTAGGATCATTTTGAGGTTTCTAGGGATTCTCTTGATATTTTGCTGACCAGGTAAAGGAAGGCAAGCAGGGGTGAGAACAGGGCTAGGAAGGCTGGGAGCTGCCTCAGCAGCATCTCTGGGAAGGACTTTCCTTTCAGGCTTCTTCCTCCTTCCTTATCTAAGATGTCTAGCAGAGGAGTTTTCTTTCTTCCATCAAATCTGAAACTTAGATGGGCCACAGGGCGCTGGAGGAGGGCATAAATACAAGTACTTATGCCATAAAGTCTATGGGACAACTACTTTTTAAACTGTAAAAGGCAAAATCTATGTGTATCGTGAGTGTGAGCTATGTGTGTGTGTGTGTGTGTGTGTCTGTCTGTGTTGTCTAGCAGGAATTGGACAATATTAGGGTACTGTCATATGTTGCTCACAAATAGCTGTATGTGCTCTCCTACTCCAAAATATTTCACCAGTAATAGTATAGGAATAAAATGAGAGCAACATGCCCATGCGCCTGTGGAATCTGGGACTTTTGCCCCTACTCTGTTTGGATGTGTTCTCCCTCATTATAATGTAAGCTCTCTGAGGGCAGAGACAGTGTCATTGTTCTCTGTGTTCCCCTGGTCTTAGCCCAGAGCTCAGTAAGAGCTCAGTAACTGCTGGTGGATTGATACTCTGTCCTCAGTTGCTTCTCTGATCCTTTTCTGCTCTGGTTCTTCTTTCTGTCTAATTTTTGCTTCCCCATATTCTTTTGTTGGATCACTATAGATCTTCAGTCCCCTAACTGTGTATTTCTTCAAGACTCTGTCCTTGGTCCTCTTTAACACACCCACCACCTTGACCACCATCTTCTCTTTGACTGTGATGGAAACAGCCCAGGACCTCCAAACCCAAGAGCCTGGGAAACTGCAATACTTTCACTCCAGTGTCCATAGCTGCTCCCTTATGGAGATACAGCCTAGCCATTGCTCCCAGAGATGCTAAGCTGCATATATTGAAAAACATTTAGAAAATGAATGCAAAGTAGTTTGATGATGGGGAGCACCTGAATGATCCATGCTGGTCAAACCACCTCTGCCTTCATGATCACCTCCCCTCTGACTCTCATGGAGACAGCCCAGGCCCTTGAGCTCAAGATCTTGGGAATAGCAGTGTCCTCCCCACTACCAAATCACTTCTAGGTCAATCTCTGCAATTCTCATTGAGAGAATAATTTATTATGGAGAACAGGCCCATCTTTCTCATTACCACTAGTAAGAACTGATAAACAGCCACCACCAACAGGTAGAGAAGTGCAAGAGCCATAGGAATGGCAGCAATCTCCAGACCATTGGCCCTGGTCCACCCCTCACACCTCACATCTGGGGAAACAATTACCGTGGTGAAGGGGTTAGAAATCACCACCAACTGCCAGCCAATTACCAGCCAATTGCTATTTATGAGGCATATTGGCCAACCTGGCTGAAGCAGTGGGGCACCCTGAGGGAGAGACAAGGGTTCATATATGCTAGTCAATGCAACCTACCTTTGCCCCCTTGACCTCATCACTCTTTCAGCAGCCAAAGTCCTTGAACCTAAGAGCACTTGGAATGGCAAGGCTTTCAGCCCAGTGCCCACAACACTCATTCTAGGATTACAGATTCAAATAAAATGAAATATAATTTAAAATAAACATGAAGAAGTCTGAGAACAAAAGCTGGTTAGGGTTAGGTGATGAGTAAGGATTTTAAAATGGGAAGTGATGGCATAAGGTAGGAAGAGCACTGTATCTGGGACCAGGAGAGAATTTGGTTGAACACCAGCCCTTGCTACCTCTTAGGTAGGGCATAAATCAGATAATTTTCTTGAGCCTCAATAATGTCATCTATGAAATCAGAATAGTTCTATTTGCTCTTAGGATTGTTATGTGGGTGAAATTAACCACTTCATAAAGGGTGATTTATTTTCAACCTGGCTGTGTCAAAGTAATCTCAGCTATAATGTAAGCTAGAGGAGAGGCAGGTCCAACTTCAGGCAGGCAAACCTTCCTTTTTATCACAAGGACAATATTAAATCTTTTCTCTCTCTTTTAGGATTACCATGTGAACCCACGTTCATCCTTGGGTGTGCTCCTTGCAATGTAATCTGCTCTGTCATTTTCCAGAAACATTTTGATTATAAAGACAAGAAATTTCTATATTTAATGCAGCTTCTCAATGAAAATGTCAAGATTGGAAGTTCCCCATGGATGAAGGTGAGAGCAGTATTCTCTGCTTTTGGAGTTCAAGACATTTTTTTCTTAATTTGAAAGAAACTCTGGCAAGGAGCTAAGCTAGACTTCATCATGCATTCCTTTAGGAGGCACAACTGTGCCATGCAGGGTACTTTTACAGGGCCTAAAGGCAGAGAAGGTGACCCCCATGTGGTCTGATTTGAGAGAGATTATAAAACTTCTCACTGGAGTCATTCACCCACCTAATCCCAGTTAGAGAATGTTAAAATTTATGTGACCATAAAGAAGCTGTCTTTTCTGTTCAGCATTTGAGTTTGGGTCTACTCAGCAGATGAGCTAGTTGTCCCAATGGAGGGGGGGAAGGCAGAGCTCTTAGAAAACCCCATAAGAAGGAAGGATGAGACCTTTTCTGTAGGCTGTACGAACTGAGAGTGAAGGCCAAGGTAGGATTAGGCAACCAAAGAACTGAATATCAAAATATTTTATGGGGTTTGTATAGGAAATGATGAGAAAAGTCATGATTTTCCAAAGGACATTTTGTCCCACCCTTTCTCAGCTCTCTTCTAAACATCAAAATGCTGGAGTAGAGAATTATTTTCTTTTTCTAATAAAGTATGATATAAACTTCTTCTTTTTAGGTCTATGATTCTTTTCCATCTCTAGTACATTATCTCCCTGGACCTCATCAGAAAACAATTAAAAATGCTCATTTAGTACGCAAATTTATTTTGGAAGAAGTGAAGGAACACCAAAGGACACTGGACCCAAAGTGATCCTCGGGACTTCATTGACTGTTTCCTGATGAAAATGGAGCAGGTACAGTGTGAGCAGTAGTTCTGAATCTCAATTCTTGTACATAAATTAGAAGCTTAAACTCACATTCACAGAGAGTAAATAATCCTATATCAATTGCAGTGTGCTCAGAGCATCTTAAGGGGCAGAGACAGGAATTAGGAGATAGGGTACTTGCCCTAATGGAATTTCTAATCCAATAAAAAGGAGTCACATGTAAGGACAAGAGAATAAATATCCGGAATGTGTAAAGACAAAATAGATTTTAAATAGAAGATTTAAGTGATGAAGGTACTCTGAGGTCACCATCCCTTACTCACAGAACTTACATTATAAAGAGGGAGACCACATCTACACAGAAATGTAATATTTGGGGAGGGTTGGAATAAGTCTTCCTTTTGTAAGAGTTAGGTTTTGATCTGGGTCTTGAAGGAAGTACTAGAGTTAGGTAGTAAGGGGAGAGCAGGGCCTTTCAGGACCCTACAAAGACAGTGGCGTGTAGGGAACTTTAGTCAGAACAACCTGATTGGAATGGAAAGACTGCTGTGGTAAGTTCTTGTTGGGAGGATGGTAGGTTTTATAGTCAAGATGGTGGGATTAGAGGCTGCTCACTTTCCATCCCCTTCAGAAACAAAAAAGAGCAAAACCAAAGGGAAGAAAATCCTTGAAAAGTAACATAAAAAATAAATCACCCAAATTAGAAACAAAACCTGAACCAACAATATGTTGATGTAAATCACATGGAGCAAATGAAGCCCTGAAAGTATCAGAAACATGGCAGAAGGAAAAAGACATGCTGACAGACATCCTGAAATGGATCAATGACCCACTTAAAGGAATGAAGTGTACTCTGAGGTCACCACTTAAGGTTTTCTTACCAGACCAACCAGAAGACACATTGATTCCCAAACATCTTTAATTTAGCAATATTGTTTCATAACTGACAAGGAAAACCCTTCCTTCCTCAGCCTATGTGCATTAAAATCTCTTCTCCCACAGAATCCCAAACCCTTAGTGGATGAGGGAATGTGGGAGAAGGCAAATACTTAAACCAGAGCAAGAGATTTTTTAGAACAGTTACATATAGTAGTTTCTTGTAATGCTCCCTGTTCAGTTTGTATCTTAAGAACGCCATATGCTTTTTCCCCCTCATTACCCCCAGTGGGAATCGGCCTTGCTTGACTTGAACTTGACTTATATGCTCCAGCACCTCCCTGGTGTTCCTTCATTTTAATCTTTCTTATCTTCATTCCATAAGATATTTGTTATATATTCAATTTCTGACCTCCCTAGTGATTTTCCTCGATACCAACACCTCAAGGGCAAAGCAGTTAGTGTCTCAATGTCCTCATGAGTAAAATGACAATGGTGATACATGACCTTTATCACAGTATTTGGAGGAGGATAAAATGGGAAATTATACATAGAGCCCCTTTGTAATAAATTATGTATACATAAGATGATAATTTATTCCTTCTTCCTTGCTAAATTAATAAATCCTGTGTATCTCATTCACCTCATATAGAATTTATTTCATATTCCACTAAACTCATAATAGGATTTATTGGTTTTGTAAATCGGGAGAAAAATACAACAGCTTATGTTCATTCAGTGCTGTAGTCATTTCAGTCATGCCCAACTCTTCATGACCCCATTTGGGGTTTTCTTGACAAAGATACCAGAATGGTTTCCCATTTCATTCTCCAGCTCATTTTCATACATGAGGAAACTTAGTTGAACAGTGTTAAGTGACTTGTCTAGGGTCACACAGTCAGTAAGAGTCTGAGGCCAGATTTGAATGCAGGAAGACGAGTGTTCCTGAATCTAGGTCCAGCACTCAGTCCATTGCACCACCTCTCTGCTTGTGTATATTAACAGATACTGTCGATATATACTATATATATATATATAGAGAGAGAGAGAGAGAGCAAGAGAGAGATAGAGAGATAGAGAGATAGATAGATAGATATCTTGAGAGAAAGCATGATACAGTGTAGTTGTGTCAAAGATGAATAGAAATGCATTCTAATGGGCCTAATATTGACTTAGGAAAGCCACAAATTAACCTCATCTCTGTTGTATCTTTATTTATTTTGCTAAACATTTCCCAGTTACATTTTAATCTGGTTGGTTTTCTGTACAGTTTTGCTGGTTGCTTGTGGCCTGAGGGCTGAGAGTTTGACACCCCTGGTGCAGCTAGAGAAAGGCTGGCCTCAGAGTCAGGCACAATTTAGCTCTTGTCCCCTCCTTGACACAAAATCTCTAGGTGATCCTGGATGGGTCACATAACCTTATAGTGCCCTGGGTAGACAACTCTCTTGAGACTGTAAGTTTTTTCAGGGAAGGGCATTGGAAGAGAATATTTTTTTGTCTGGAAATTCATTGTGCCAATGAGATTGCAGGTCTAGTCTCTCTGTTTCTCTCTCTGTCTCTATTTATCCATCTCTATCTCTGCTGTCTCCCCTCTATCTTTCTCTCTCATCTTTGTAATATTTACAAGGCCAAACTTCCTTGATAAGTGCCAGCTCCTTGTTCCACTTTGGACTGTGTTGCTCACACATAATTAATTTATAGCATCACAGATTTAGAAGTGAAAAGGTTCTTGGAGGTCACTGAATCCAATCCCCTCATTTCACAGGTGAGGAAAGTGAAACATAAAAAGATTAAATGACTTGCCCAATGTCAAGATCAGAGCTGGGGGTGGGGGATGGGCAGCTAGGGGACACAGTGAATAGAGCACTGTGAAGTCAGGAGGAGCTGAGGTCAAATCTGGCCTCAGACACTAGCTCTGTGACTGTGGGCAAGTCACTTAACCTTGATTGCTTCCCCCTCGAATTAAAATAAAAACATCTCAACTAGTATTCAAACCAAAGTCTTCTCCCTCCAAATCCATCACATTTTTATTTATGCTCTGTTGCCTCCCTCACTTTTGAATTAATCATCCCAAATTATTCCTAGGAAAAGCAACAACCACATTCTGAATTTATCTTGGAAAACTTGGTCTCTACTGTAGCTGATCTATTTGCTGCAGGAACAGAGACAACAAGCACCACCCTGAGATACGGACTCCTGCTTCTCCTGAAACACCCTGAGATAATAGGTAGGTTAACAGGCTGATCATCCAGACTTTAGTCAGCGTCAGACGTGTCCATGGTCTTTTTGAAGCTTTCCTTGGAAACTTTTCTGTTGTCATTTTTATATACTAAAGTTATTACACATTCAAGTTTACTTATTCCTCCTCTTCCACTACTCATTCCACCTTGCTTAATTAAGTGGTAGGTAACTGGGAGTTGTTATCAGAGACAGGCATAGAGATGGTGATAGGGAAAGAGGCTATAGCCCAGTGATAGCCCCCAAGGGGGATCTGAATGATTGAGAGTCACTAGTTCTGATGATTCATTGATCATGCCTGACCATAGTAGGAGCTGGTATATCTGAATTCCTATCACTTATAGAACCATTCAGGCCAGAACACTGGGCCTATGGTTGGTCATGCTGAGTTCTGGAAAACGTCCAGCCTGAGACTTTTTTTCATTTCCTTAGTCAAGTACTGCTTGGCTTGTATTTGTATTTTTTAAGGACCACTTGTGTGTCTCCTGAGGGCATACGGCATAGATGCCTTCAGGGATTCTCTGCTGATTTAAGAAACTAAAATTTAATTTTCATTCAGCTATGTACCTATGTACCTATGTATGTATGCATGCATGCATGTATGTAGGTATGTATCTGTCTGTCTGTTTATCTATCTGTCTGTCTATCTATCTATGAGAATGTGAGGGTCAAGTGCATTATTTGCCGGTGTAGCTCTTGGTACCAAATCAGAGAAAATGTGAGAGAAGGCAGTTTTTGTCCCTGGTTTCATGATCAATTTTTGTTCATACTGTGACAGGAAAAATTCATGAAGAAATTGATCGTGTGATTGGCCGAAATAGAAGTCCCTGCATGGAAGACAGAAACCAGATGCCTTACACCAATGCTGTAATACACGAGATACAACGATTCATTGACCTCGTTCCCACTAGCCTGCCGCATGCAGTGACAGATGATGTTCAATTTAGACAATATCTTATCCCCAAGGTCAGAAGTGCTTCTCAGTACAACACAAGGTTTTATTCTTTTTCCCATTGAATTACAAAATGTAGAGTTAGAAGGAACCTCAGGCCAGTCTACAGCCCTGAGAAATGGTCACAGAATTTCAGAATTTGAAGGAATTTCAGTGGTCATGTTGTCCATCCCCAACCTGACAAAGAATCCCATCTAACAGTATGCTCACCTGGTGTTCACCCAATCTTTCCTTAAAGGCTTTTAATGAGGGAGAGTCACTTAATGGAATGTAGTAGCATTTAATTCAAATCTTTGAAGACTCTATAGAATTTGAGGAAATTTTTTTTTCTTGCATTTGGGACTGTTTGTAATTTTATAACTTTATTACTCTTGGTTTTGTTCCTTGGAGCAAAACAGAACAAATTTACTCTATCTTTCTAATAACAATCCATAAAATACTTGAAATCAGCTATTATTTCTCCTCTTCTATTATGTCTTCTGTTTCCTTGTCTTAATATCATGTTTCCTTCAACCCATCCTCACATGGTATAGACTTGTTATTCTTATCATTCTGCTTTCCCTCTTTTGAGTAACCTTGATCTCTTCAATGTCCTCCTTAAATATGACTCCTAGAAGGAATACAATAGTCATTCCGGGGCTGATGAGATTATGGTACAAAGGTGCCTTCTTGAAACCCACCATTTAACTTTCAATAATTAACCTTTGTATATGGTCAATCTCTTTTAAATTCACCTAATTGTATGATGGTCTGACCTCTATATTTCCAATTTTTTTCAGAAGAAGAACCTGAAAACCTTTATCAAATGCTTGCTAAAATTGAAGTAAAGTCTATTTACAGCATTCTCTTAATCCACTAGTTTATTAACACCCTCAAAAAATAAAGAAATAATGAGGATCCTTCTCTATTCTTTCCTTTTCAAGATTAATTATCCCTTTAGAAATATATTCCAGACTCTGAGTGCAAATTGAAGTGCACTTTTTCACTTTATTTCTTGCACAGGTGTCTAGGTGCTCTCTTATTTTTCTCTTTACTTCTCTGGGGTATTAAATCCTTATCAGCCACATTTATTGATTTCTTCTATCCATTCAAAGATCATTCCCTCGGTACAGAAATAAACCAGTAGCAAGAAGAAAATTGAGTATTGTATCTTCTCTTGTCATTTATCATGCACATCCTATAATCATCTGAATTTTGGGGTTATCCTTTCTTTAATCCTGCTCTTTTCCACAGTGTTGTTTATTTAAAACCCTCTTGTTGCCCTTTGTTATTCTGACTTGTCTCCATTCTTGGCTTCCCCATTTCTGTCATTCTTATGGAACTGTGACCTGCATCTTTTACTCATCTTTGTCTTTGAAGAATCTAAGCTGCCTGGTGGGTTCCCTGGAATGATCCCAGCTTTTCTTTATGAAGGACTTTGAGGTTTGCTTTACACAGATCATCTCATTTCATCTTTACAACAGCTCTGTGGGAGATGATGCTGTTAATAAGCCGATTTTACAGGGGAGGAAGCTCAGTCTGATAGCTTTCCTAGGGTCATGCAGCCAGTGAGTGTCTAAGTCAGGATTTGTATGAGGGTCTGCCCAACTTCAGGTCTTACAGTCTCTCCACTGCTCCCCCTGGCTACCTCATCCACATTAGTATCTTTAGACAATGTTTCTTTTCCTTCCATCTTCAGGGGTGGTTTTCTTTGTGTGATCAGCAACTACCTCTTGTCTTTCTTGGTGAGAATAATCATAGCTAGTATTATGATTTGTGAAGCACTTTACAGATATTATTTCTCTTTATCCTCAAAGCAACGATGAAATGTAGTCACTATTACTATTCTTATGTTACAGATGAGGAAACTGAGTCTGAGAAAGGGTGAGTGATTTGGCCAGGCTGACACAGCTAATGAGTATTTGAGGTGAAATCAGGTCTTTCTGATTCCAAGTCCTGTACTCTATCCATTAGGCCAATTAGTTGCCTCTGTTATAAACTCTAAGATGGACTGGGCATGTTCCCCCAAATTCCTGTAATGTCCACCCACAGAAAGTGTGCCAAGTGTGATAACATCCCCTGCAACACCACATGATCCCTTCAGAGGAAGAATGTGGCACAGAGGTTCTGCAGATCTGTTTACATCTTTCTTATCCAAGTTCCTCTCAGATTGTCCATATTAGATCAGAAAAAGAATTTCTCCTTTTCTGGTTCAACAATTGCAGGATAAATTTATCATTAAGAAAAGTCAGGCTGGTCAGTTAGTTAGCACAATGAATAGAGCACCAGCCCTGGATTCAAGAAGAGCTGTGTTCAAATCCACAGGAGAATAAATTTGACTAATTCCCTTTTGCCTTCCTGTTCTAACCCTCCCTTGTAACAGTTTTACCTTGCCTCTTTTATATGAGATAATTTAACCTATTCTATTTCTCCCTATCTCCTCTCATATTCCTTTCTCACCTCTTAATTTCATTTTTAAAATATCATCCCTTCCTATTCAATTGATCCTGTGCCCTCTGTCTATGTATACCTATACACACATATACACATACACACATATGTATTCATATGCACACATACCCAGCTATATAGACATATATATATGTATACTTATGTATACATTTATATTCCCTTCAACTATTCACATACTAAGAAAAGTTTCATAAGTTATAATGATCATTTTTCCATGTAGGAATGTAAATAGTTCACCTTTGATAAGTTTCTTAAGACTTCTTTTCCCTGTTTTACCTTCTCATGCTTCTTGTATTTGAATGTCAAATTTTCTAATCAATCTGGTTTTTTCATCAAGAATGCTTGAAAGTGAGGGCAGAGCCAAGACAGTACTTCCATGCAGCTCTGGCTTCCATCTCCTCCAATACACATAAGAAAAGACTACAAACAAACTTTTAAACAAACTCACAAAGTGATAAAGAGAAACAAACATCCCCTTAAAGAAAGCTCAGAAGGCCAGCAGGAAGGATCCTTCACAGATCAAGCTGGAGCCCAGAGCAGACCCACCTGAGCCACGGTTTTATTCCCTTGGCAGCCCCTACTAGAGGCAGCTGGAGCAGACTTCACACAAGTAAATCACCAGCAGCTGTAGCATTTTCCAGACTTCTCAATCCACAAATACCAAAGACAAAGAAAAAGGTTAGTGTGGAATGTTTCTGGAGCAGGGGGAGTGTGGTCTGCTAGCCCCAAAGCAAGAAGTGACAGAGGTGGGGCTTCTACAATCGCTGCCACGTGGCTGCTTCTGGAGCTCCTAGCCTGCAGATCACAGGGTGACCAAGAGACTATTCAGAGGGTAATGGCTCTTGCTCTGACCTGCTTGTACCCAGATCTTAGCCTTGGGTGGTGGTCCTGGGGTGTTTGACCCATAAGCCAGAGAGTGTGGGGGCTGTAGAGAGGGTTCTCTCCTAACAGCTCAGACTGCTGCAAAACGCCCAGCAATTTGGGACATTGCTCTCTACATTCTGGAAGCACAGTTCTACTGCAGCAAAGAGCTAAAAATTCTCATAATTTGCTGGCAATATGAGCATGCAGAAGAAGAAAAACAGACCATAGAATCCCTTTTTGGTGACAAAAAGGTCAAGGCATGGAGCAGGAGGAAGACAGCAAAGTCAGAACTCATGAATCAAAAGCCTCCAATAAAAACACCAGCTGGTTGTAGGCCATGGAGGAGCTCAGGAAGGACTTTGAAAATCAAGTAAGAGAAGAAGAGGAAAAATTGGAAAGAGAAATGAGAATGATGCAAGAAAATCAGAAAAAGGAAGTCAACAGCATGCTAAAGGACATCCCAAAATAAATTGAAGAAAATAACATCTTAAAACATAGACTAACCCAAATGGCAAAAGAGACCAAAAAATCCAATGAGGAGAAGGATGCTTTAAAAAGCCAAATTTTCCAAATGTAAAAGGAATTTCCAAAACTCATTGAAGAGAGTAACTCTTCCAAAATTAGATTGGGGCAATTGGAAGCTAATGACTTTATGAGAAATCAAGATACTGTAAAACAGATGCAAACCAATGGAAAAAAATAGAAGACAATGTGAAATATCTCATTGGCAAAAGCACTGACATGGAAAATTGATCCAGGAAAGAAAATTTAAAAATTATTTGTCTACCTGATAGTTATGACCAAAAAAGATTCTAGAGACCCTTTTTCAAGAAATTATCAAGCAAACTGTCCTGGTATTCTAGAACCATAGGGCAAGATAGAAATGCAAAGAAATCACAGATTGCTTCTTGAAAAAGATCCCCAAAACAAATTCCTAGGAATATTATAGCCAAGTTCCAGAATTCCCAGATGAAGGAGAAAATATTGCAAGTAGTCAGAAAGAAAGAATTTGTGTATTGTGGAAACACAATCAGGACACCCAAGACCTATCAGCTTCTACATTAAGGGAGTCAAGGGCTTGGAATATGATATTCTGGAGGTCAAAGGAGTTAAGACTAAAAGCAAGAATCACCTATCCAGCAAGACTGAGTACAATGCTACAGGGAAAAATATGATCATTCAATGAAATGAAGATTTTCAAGCATTTTTGATGAAAAACCAGAGATGAGCACAAAATTTGAATTTTAAATACAAGAAGCAAGAGAAGCATGAGAAGGTAAACAGGAAAAAGAAATCAAAAGGAACTTATCAAAGTTGAATTTTTTGCATTTCTACAAAGAAAAACAATAATTGTAAAACATAAGACTTTTCTCAGTATGAGGATAGCTGAAGAGAATATATACATACATACATATATATACATTTATGTGCATATATACATATATATGTATGTATAGGAGGATATTTATGTATATAAATATATATGTGAGTGTGGGCATTTGAATGTTCATGTATACAGAGAGAGGGCACAGGATGAACTGAATATGAAGGGATGATATCTTAAATATAAAATTAAGAGGTGAGAGAGGATTCTTTTGGGAGAAGGAGAAAGGGAGAGATAGATTAGAGTAAATTATGTTATATAAAAGAGGCAAGAGAAAACTGTTGCAATGGAGGGAAGAGAAAAAAAGAATGCTTGAAAGTTCTCTATTTCATTGAATGACCATTTTCCCCTGAAATACTACGTTTAGTTTGCTGGATAGGTGATTCTTGGTTTTAATTCTAGCTCCTTTGACCTCTGGAATATCATATTTCAAGTCCTTTGATCCCTTAATGTGGAAGCTGCTTGATCTTGTGTTATCCTTATTGTGTTTCCACAACACTCAAATTGTTTCTTCTCATCTGCTTGTAATATTTTCTCCTTGATCTGGGAACTCTGGAACATGGCAATAATATTCCTAGGAGTTTTCTTTTTGGGTTCTTTTTCAAGAGGTGATCAGTGAATTCTTTAAATCTCTATTTTGCCCTCTGGTTCTAAATTATCAGGGCAATTTTCCTTGAGAATTTCTTTTTTTTTTTTTTTTTTTTGCTTTTTGGAGGGCAGTTGGGGTTAAGTGACTTGCCCAAGGTCACACGGCTAGTTTTTGTGTTAAGTGTCTGAGGCTGGATTTGAACTCAGGTACTCCTGACTCCAGGGCCAGTGCTCTATTCACTGTGCCACCTAGCTGCCCCGAGAATTTCTTGAAGGATGATTTTGAGGTTCTTTTTTTGGTCATCACTTTCAGGTAGACCAATAATTTTTAAATTCTCTCTCCAGGATCTATTTTCCAGGTCAGTAGTTTTTCCAGTGAGATATTGCACATTGCCTTCTATTTGTTTCATTTGTTTGGATGTGTTTTATAGAATCTTGATTTCTCATAAAGTCATTAGCTTCCAGTTTCTTCAGTCTAATTTTGAAGGAGTTACTTTCTTTGGTGAGTTTTTGAAATTCCTTTTACCTCTGGCAAATTTGGCTTTTTAAGCATTGTTCTCCTCATTAGATTTTTGGGCCTCTTTTGCCATTTGAGTTAGTCTATGTTTTAAGGTTTTATTTTCTTCAGTTTCTTTTGGGGTCTCCTTTAGCAGGCTGTTGACTCACTTTTGATGATTTTCTTGCATCATTCTCATTTCTCTTTCCAATTTTTCGTCCACTTCTCTTACTTGATTTTCAAAATCATTCTTGAGCTCCTCCATGGTCTATAACCCGTTGGTATTTTTCTTGGAGGCTTTTGATGCAGGAGTTCTGACTTTGTTGTTTCCTTCACGTTCCATGCTTTGATCCCTTTTGTCCCCCCAAAAAGGCATCTAACTTTTGATGGTTGCTCTTGCTTTGCTTCCTTTGCTTGCTCCTGTTGCTAGTAAATTACTTGACTTTTGAGCTCCTTGCCACATTAGAACTCGGCTTCCAGAGTTCCAAATTGCTGGGGTTTTCACAGCTGCTAGAGCTATTAGTTGGATGCCCTCCCTACAGCCCCCACAAGCTCTGCCTCACTGGTTACACTCCCTAGGACCTCCACCCAAGACAGAGATCCAGATTTAAACAGGTTAAAAAAAGAACAATGTCCCTCTGAACGGTTGCTTAGTCCCCTCCAGTGTGCAGGCCAAGAGCTCTGAAGCAGCCACATTGGTGGCCAGACCTTGCTCTTGGTCCCTCTGTTCCCATAGAGTCCACACTCACCTTTTGCTTTGTCTTTGGCATTTATGGGTTGATAATTCTGGAAACCACCACAGCGGCTGGTGATCCACTCTCCTGCAGGGCACTCCAGCCACTACTGGTCAGGGACATTTTGGGGCTAAAACCAAGGGTTCGTGGGGGGCGGGGGCTGGACTCAGCTCCCAGCATACTCAAATGGACCCTACCTATGTGCCTGCTGGGTTGGCTTCAGTGAGAGATTTGTTTCTATCTGTCACTTTGTTGGTTCTGTAGCTCTAAAATTTGTTTAGACTCATATTGTGTAGGTATTTGAACTGGTTATGTGTGGAGCTCACAGAATATACCTGCTTCTATTTCACCATCTTGGCTCTTCCCCTTTCTCTCCCACTCTGTTTTTGACAGAAAGGAAACTGAAACAAATGAATAATTGAAGTCTTCTGTCACTGCTATATCATGTATAACCCTTAGAGATTATAATCTGTCTTCTGTATTCCTTGACTATTTCTTCATTCTGTCCAAGTGGTCTGAAGAATATTCTCATGACAATGTTATCTTTGATGATGCTTCCATTTCTCTTTACTTAGATGCTTCTCATAATTCTTCTTTCCTCTGCTCCCTATATCTTTTTAATTTATACTATACCACCCTCTTTTTCCTACCCTGTTTCTTTTGACTTATTTAAAAAAATATTTATTTTTAGTTTTCAACATTCTTTTCCACAAGATTTTGAGTTATAATTTTTTTCTCTTCCCGTCTTTCTCCTACCCCCACCCCAAAAAAGCAAACCTACTGAATACCCCTTCCACCAGTCTGCTCTCCCTTATATCCTCCCCCTTTAAGCCCCTAACCATTTACTTGGGAAGATGGGTTTCTATACCTCAGTGCCTGTACATCTTATTTCCCAGTTGCATTTAAAAAACAAATTTTTAAATATTTGTTTTTAAAATATTGAGTTCCATATTTTTTTCCTTCTTCCTTCCTCACCCACCCCCCTCTGGGAAGATAAGCTATTAAATGTAGATTGTACATGTGTAGTTACCCAAATAATTTCCATAGTAGTTATATTGTGAAAGACTAACTGTATTTCCTTCCATCCAAACCCCCCCCCCCCAACTTATTCTGTTTTCTATTTTGACCTTTTTTTTTCAAAAATGTTTGCTTCTACCTACCCTCTTCCCCAGTTTTTCCTCCCTTCTATTCTCCCCCTAACTCCCTAATTTTCTGTAGGGTAAGATACACAATTGAGTGTGTATATTATTCCCCTCAAGTGAAATTCAATGAGAATCATGTTGTCGCATTCCTTTTCACCTTTTTGCTCTTCCCCTTCATTGTATCAGTTTTCCCTTGCTTCTCTTATATAATTTACCTTAATCTGTCTTTCCCATTCTCCTTCTCCCAATAAATTCCTCTCTCACCTCTTAATTTTATTTTTTAGATATCATCCCTTCATATTCAACTCATCCTGTGCTCTCTGTCTATGTATATATGAAGATACAAACACCCACACTAACATATATATTTATATACACATACACCCTCCAATACATATATACACAAACACACACCCCATATATACACATATATGCCTTTCAACTATCATACTGAGAAAAGTCTCATGATTAAAAATGATCAATTTTCCATTTAGTAATGCAAGTAGTTCAACTTTAATAAATTCCCCATGATTTCTTTTTCCTGTTTACCTTCTCATGCTTCTCTGGCTTCTTGTATCCGAAAGACAAATTTTCTGTTCAGCTCTGGTTTTTTCATCAAGCATGCATGAAAATTCTCTATTTTATTTAATGACCATATTTTCCCCTGAAGCATTATACTCAGTTTTGTTGGGTAGGTTATTCTTGGTTTTAGTCCTAGCTCCTTTGACTTCTGGAATACTGTATTCGAAGCTCTTCGATCCTTTCATGTAGAAGGTGCTAGATCTTGTGCTCTCCTGATTGTGTTTCCTCAGTATTCAAATTATTTCTTCTTGACTGCTTGCAGTATTTTTTCCTTGACCTGGAAACTCTTGGAATTTAGCTATTATATTCCCAAGGTTTTTTTTTGGGGGGGGATCATTTGCAAGAGGTGATCAGTGAATTCTTTCAATTTCTATTTTGCCCTCTGGTTCAAGAATATATGGGCAATTTTGCTTGATCATTTCTTGAAAATGATGTCTAGAAGACTCTTTTTTTGGCCATGGCTTTCAGGTAGATCAATAATTTTTAAATGATCTCTTCTGGATCTCTTTTCCAGGTCAATGATTTTTCTAGTGAGATATTTCACACTGCCTTTTATTTTTTATTTGTTTGGATCTGTTTTATAGTATCTTGATTTCTCATAAAGTCATTAGCTTCTAATTCCTCCAATCTAATTTTGAAGGAGTTACTCTCCTTGGTGAGCTTTTGAAGTTCCTTTTACCTTTGGCAAATTTGGGTTTTTAAAGCATCCTTCTCGTCATTGGATTTTTGGGCCTCTTTTGCCATTTGAGTTAGTCTATGTTTTAAGGTTTTATTTTCTTCAGTTTCTTTTGGGGTCTCCTTTAGCAGACTGTTGACTTGCTTTTGATGATTTTCTTGCATCATTCTCATTTCTCTTCCCAATTTTTCCTCCACTTCTCTAACTTGATTTTCAAAATCTTTCTTGAGCTCATCCACAGCCTGTAATCTTTTCAATTTTTTCTTGGAGGTTTTTGTGAAGGAGTTCTGACTTTATTGTCTTCCTACTGCTCCATGCTTTGATCCTTTTTCTCCCCCCCCCTCAAAGATTCTTAGGTCTGTTTTTCTTTCTGTGCTTGCTCATATTGGAAGCCAATTACTCTACATTGTAGCTCTTTGCCATGATAGAACTCTGCTTCCAGAATGGGAAGAGATATGTCCCAAATTGCTGGGGATTTTGTAGCACCTGAAGGTATTAGGAGCATGTTCTGTCTATAGCCCCCAGAAGATCTGGCTTACAGGTCACACACACCAGGATCACCACCAAAGACTGAGATCAGAATCCAAGCAGGTCAAAGCAAGAGCAATTACACTCAGAATGGTCTCTTGGTCCCCTATCATCTGCAGGCCAGAAGCTCTGCAGGCAGCCAAGTGGCAGTGACTGTAGCCACTGCAGCTCCTAATGGTCAAAAATTACTTTATTAACTTTCAGTATCCTAAGATCTGCCTCCTTGTGTCATTTACTCATCAGTACTGCTTTTCTCCCATGAGGTATCAAAATTCAGTTTCATTTCTCACACTAGTATTGCAGTTTTTCTAATTCAACTATAAACACAGGCATTTAAAAGAAATATTGGCTCTTTCAATCCTTAAAATGAGGGACTTTGACTAGATGATATTTCTAAGTTCTCTTTCAGCTCTCTCATTCTATGTTTCTTATTTTCTAATTATTTCTTTCTATCTTCTCTTTTCAGGGTACCACTATAATACCATTACTGACTTCTGTTCTGTATGATGATGCAGAGTTCTCCAAGCCAGAGAAGTTTAACCCAAGCCACTTCCTGGATGAAAGTGGCAAGTTTAAGAAGAGTGACTATTTCATGCCTTTTTCAGCTGGTAAGACATTCAACTAAAGGTCTGCATCAAAGATGGATCAATAACTCAGAGGACCTGTGTTTCTATGCAGCTTTGCTACTCATTACCTATGCAACCATCGTTAAAATACTTCATTTCTCTTGGCTTTAGTTACCTTATATGCCAAAGATTAGGTTTTATGATCCTTTATGATCCTTCTAAGTTCTAAAATAAGTTGTAAAACCAGAGAGTAGGATGGAGACATAATACCCTATTTTTCTAATTATCCTGGGGCTATGGTTCATCATCTAAATCAGTTGGGTTTCATGGTAGTTGTCTGAGCTTATTCTAAATGAGTGCCAGAACTGAGATAGTTGCCACTCTGTTCTGACTCCAGACCCACAACACAAGCTCCACCCATCTCCCCATATTAAAAACTATCCTCCTATTCACCCTTATGTAGGATCTAGTTCTTAGATAGCCTTCCAGTATTTTTTGTTAGCGTGGTACTTCTGGTATCCTGTCAAGCTGAGGAAGGGGATTTGGATATCTTGAAGGCCTATTAATCAAGTACCAGTAAGACTAAGTACACTGAAGGTCTAATCTTAGAGTTTACAATTTTGTTGAAATGTGACTCCTCATTAAGCCACATAAGTGTGGCTCCTCCTTTCCGAGTTATATAGACTTTAATGGGGATCTGTGGATATAAAATTATAGATGATGGTTTGTCTTGTCCTTTCACCATCAGTTCTTCGGGAAAACTATTGGTTATCGGGTAACGGTGGTGATAACTAAGCCAATTGTGGCCTCTAATGCCATGAACCACTCAATTGGTTTAATGTTTGTGGTATAGCTAGGAATGAGTTGTTAAGACAAGTGACTGGATGGCCATGAAGTTTCAGGGTCTATTCCAGAAGGGTTTTCTGTCTATAATGGTGAAAGGAGGTTCCCAATGGGAACTTTGTTCATTCTTTTGTCACCTTTCCCCATTACTCTCACTCTGGGTAGCTGTTGTTCAATAGCTTAGTTCTTGTGATTATAAATGAGTGATTGTTTTCTTCCTAGGGCAATGACTCCTTTTCTCTGAATAGAAGTCTCAGGATTTACTCTGTCTCAGGGGGATTAATTTAGAGTAAGGATACTGGAGGGAACTTGCCTCTCTGTTTAGGAGGAACTGGCTTTTCAAAGGAGTCTAGGACCAGATAGGAAAGGAATGCATGTAGCTTTTTTCCTAAAGCCACCAAGTATTAGTGGGCTCCCTATAGGTCTGAGGAAGTAGTCTAGATGTTTTAGAATTATATGAATGTTAAGTCCTTGTATTTGTCTCTTTCAGGAAAACTGATATGTGCTGGTGAAAGTCTTGCTCGAATGGAATTATTCCTGTTTTTTACTTCCATCTTACAGAATTTTACCTTGAAATCTCCCGTTGACCCAAACGATATTGACACCTCCCCAGTTACTAGTGGATTGACCAAACTACCCCCTTCATATGAGCTCTGCTTCCTACCTTTGAAAGACATATAAAAGTCCACCCATGATTCCAACTGCTCCAGAGCCTCTTCATGTGCTATGAAGAAGCTGCATTCATTCCATTTCTTGTCTATGAAAGCCCTATGTGATTTCAGCCCAACATACCCTTCTAGCTTAATCTAATATTCCAAAATTTACCCAACATTCCCCAGAAATTCCCTGTTCCTGGAATATTTCTTCTCTTCAGCTCCACTGATTGGAATCCTACCCATCCTTCAAATCACAGTTCAGATGCCCTATCCCTGGGACTCTCTATACTTATAGTCTGTACTACACAATCTAGATCTGAAATATATACTCATCTTATCTCATATATTCTTTCAGACATGCTAGTTTATTTTGTTTTGTGCTCCCTGCTAGATCCTAAACTTCGTAGTAGTAGGGCCTTTATACTATACTTGTCTGCAATTATCCACCACTAATTGTTTAAAAGCCCTTATTTACTCTTCAAATGTCTCAGGCCATACACTTCAATACATACACATATCTTACTCTGACGACAGGTTAACTGCAATGTTAATGCTATGTGATGGCAGTTAGATGATACCTTGGACAGAGTATAATACATGGCGTTAGGAAGACCTGATTAAAATCCAGCCTTGGACAGTTATTGGAGGTATGACCCTTGGCAAGTCACTTTATCTCTTTGCTTCAGCTTCCTTGTAAAATGGGGATAATTGTAGCATCTCTCTCCCATGGTTGTTGTGAGGATCAAAGGAGTTGATAATTGTTAAACATTTAGCACAGAATATGGCACATAATTAAGTGCTATATTAATTGTTAGCTTCAAGTATTATTGCTACAACAACAACTACTACTACTACTCTTCCTCCTCCCTCTGCTACAATGTATTTCACCTGCCTTCTCTAATTACAAAGTATGTATGTTAAAAAAAAATACAGGACACATTTGAGTAGTCCAGTTTAACTGAAGCATGGAGTGCCTAGAGGATATTAATATAATAGTATCCTGATAACAAAGAGAGGCCTTGAATGTCAGGAAGAAGAGTTTGAATTTTACTCAGTAAACAAACTGAACTGAATATTGACCTGATCCACACATAAGGAAGATTAGTTCGACAGAATGTGAGGAATGTATTTTGTGGGGGAAATGGCTTTTGCAACAATATGAAGTGAAGAGGCCGGGTTATTTCAAGATTTATGAAAAGGAATTATTTGGCACAAGTATTACAATGATTGATTTAATGAAATTAGTAGATAGGATAATACGGGCATTTAATTCCAAACAATTATGCATCTGCCTGAGGATTTTCAACTGGAGCTATATAGAGTTCTTCAAGTAGCAAATCCAATTCCTTCTGAGTCAAAGGACAGGTCCCAGGTTGTCTACCCACTTGCCCACCATTCTTGTAGCCTTGTAAAGGAAAAAGTTGCCAGGGATGTAATTTCAAGCAGTCCACATCCCTATTTGTATAAGTAATGTTCCCAGGTGCTCATTCTCCAAGGACACAAGGATTTTTACAAGGGCTTATCATTACATATACATTAATCTAGCTTGTTTTTTTTAACAGTTATATCCTCATCTTTAATTCACAACAATATCTGTTAAGATATCAAATAAAGACCACACTCAGTGTTCTCCCATTCTGTTTATACAGATGAAAAGGGTAATAGTGTTCCAATTGCTATCTGGAGGCAAGTTCTTTAACCAGAGAAATCTCCTATAGTGACGTTCTTTAACCTTTAAAGCTACCATATCAACAGGATGTTGAAATTTCTTACTCTACGAACTGCTACTGAGAGGGGTTGCTTTCATTTACCCATCATGACCTACTTCCAAAATACACACAAATAGTCCAGTTTTCTTTTTGTCCAAGAGTGTGGGAACTTAGGATTGACTATATGCACGAGTTCTTGTAAGTACTTAAAGGCAGAAAAAGCAAGGTAGCAGTAAGATTACTTTCAGCAGCCTCTGAAAAATGGAAAGACTTCTTCTTTCAGCCACATTGTCAATACTGATTGAATCTGATCCTCTTTGAGGAAAGGATGAAGATTTGAATCGATAAGTAATCTCCCAGCTTTGCATGGTGCTTGATATACAAAAAACATGCTTAATAAATGCTTTTTCATTCATTCATTTTTTCATTCACTCATTCATTACAGCATTCAAAACCAAAGACCTATCCCCTTTTCCCATTCTATGTTCCATTTCTGTAGTACTTATGATCAGAAGCATGTAGTAAAAAAAGTTAGTAGGGAAAACATATTTCAACTTGTTGTATTTCATTATTATTTAACATTAGAAAACTTCCTCTAGTCTTTGAAATATTTGTAAATATCAGGAAAACCTCAAAGACTAATTATACCGGAGTCATTAAGGTTAAACTACTTCATATGTGTGTGTGTGTGTGTGTGTGTGTGTGTGTGTGAATATGTTATCAATATTCTTAAAATGTCATCATTACCATTAGTTTGAAAGAGGTTGGGGCCAAGTTGTATATGATAGGGTGATTCTAAAAATGGAGTAGAAAAAGGTAAAAAGCAGCAATTATCTCAAAAAATGGTCATGAAAATAGAATTTATATAGAAGAAGTAGGTGGAGGTTGTGTGTTGGTAATGTTGGAATCTTGTCACAGGATCTGAGTTGAAGAGGAAACAATGAGTACATCTGGAGGGATGTATAATCTTCTGGACTTGTAGAGAGGTTAGAAGACTTAGAGATAGGGTCAGGGAGGGACTTATAGAAGGCTGTGTAGACTATGATTTAGGAGGATGATTGAATAGGATAAGAGAGGGACCCTTAGATTGGTGAGTAGAATAATGAATAAGAGGGAAGAGGAGAAGATAAGGTAACATACACATTCACATATAGTAATTATAACTTTGAATATGAATGGGATGAATTCACTCATAAAATGGAAAACAAGCAGAATGGGTTAAACATAAGAATCCAATCATATGTTGTCAACAAGAAACATACTTAAGAATAAGAGATATACAGAGTTAAAATGGAGAGCTGGAGTAGAATTTATCATGCTTCAGCTGATGCAGAAAAGGAAGATATAGCAATCATGATGTCAGTCAATGTTATGGCTTAAATAGATTTAATTAAAAGAGATAAAAAGAGTAACTACATTTTGATAAAAGGTCCTATGGAAAATAAAGCAACATCAGTACTGAACCTATATGCAACAAATGCTTTAACACCTAAATTTTCAAAAGAAAATTAAATGAATTATAGGTGGCAATATATTGTATTATTATGATAGTGGGACACATTAAGTTTTCCCTCTCAGAACTAGAAATCTAACCTAAAAATAAATAAGAAAGAAGTCAAGAAAGTGAATAGTGTTTTAGATAAGCCAGATATAACAGATATCTCAAGGAATAGAAATGAAAAGGAATAAACTTTTTTTCTCAGCACTTCATAGTATCTTTATAATGACTGACCATATATTAAGACACACATTTGTAGAGTTAACTTCAGTGGTTTCTTAAACCAGCTTAAGAAAGAAAGGAGAACTTTATAACTCAGAGACTTATAGGACAGGAATGACAAGTGACAAGAGGAATTATAGAACTTCTCAATTTTTCTTTTGTTTCTGGTTATATTTTTCTTATCATGGGGATGTTCTGTGAACAGAAAAGGATAGAAAGAATAAATACATAGATGGATAAATGAATGAATGAATGAATACATATGGCTAATAGAGAAGTAAAGAGAAAATGAGAGCACCTAGACACCTGTGAAAGAAAAACAAAGTGAAAAAGTGTATATCAATTTGCACTCAGATTCTAGAATATATTTCTAAGGAGATAATCAGTCTAGAAGGAAAGAATGAGGAAATGACTCAAGATAAGGAAATAGTGGTCACAAAGATCTGGAAAGGCATCGTCATTATTTTTTTTTGTTTTAAAGTGTTAATAAGCTGGTAGATCAGGAGAATGCTGTATGTAGTGTTAGATTTTAGCAAAGCATTTGATAAAGGTTTTTGTGTTCTTCTGAAAAAGATGGCAATATACAGGTTAGACTATTATACAATTAGGTGGATTTAAAACTGATGGACTGACCATATCCAAAGGTAACAATTGAAGGTTCAAGGGCTGCTTGGAAATTGGCACCATTGTACTCTGATTTGAGCTCACAAATGATTTCTGTATTCATTCTCAGAGTCATAGTTTAGGAGGACATCAGAAAGCTGGAGGCTACTCAAGAGAGTGCAGCCAGGATGATAAGAACAAGAAGTCCATACCATGTGGGGAAGATTTGAACGAAATGGCCATACTTAGGTAGGAGACATAAAAGAACAGGAGGCATTGTATCTGGTTTCAACTAATGTATGAACTGTTACTAGAAATAGAAACTTTGTTCTATTTTTTCCAGGGGACAAAATCAAGAGTAATAGATTAAAGTTACAAAATTTTAAAATTAGGTTTAATGTTGGAAAAAGAGTATTATCTCAAATTAGGGCTGTACAAGGTTAGAATGGAATGCTGCTACATTCTATTGAGTCACTCCCCCTCATTAAAAGTCTTTAAACAAAGATAGGATGACTACAAGGTGAATATACTGTAGACTGAATTCTTTTTCAGATTGTGGATGGAGAGTATTATTACTGAAATCCCTTCAAATTCTGAAATTCTGTGATCATTTCTCAAGGATGTGTCTTGGCCTGAAGTTCCTTCTAACTCAAACATTCTATACTTCAATAAAAGAGAGTATACAATCTTGCGTTATACTGAAAAATACTTCAGATCTTGGGGATAAGGTATTGTCTAAATCGAACATTATCTGTCATGGCATGGTGCTTGCTGGTGGTAATGAGGTCAATGTATTGCTATATATCTTGTATCACAGCATTGGTATCAGGCATTCTGTCATCCATGTACAGGCTTTGATTTCAACCAATCATATAATCAGTTTCTTTATGAATTTTTCCATGACAATATGAATGAAAATCAGTTTTAAATATAAGGACAAAAACTGCCTTCTATCATATTTTCCCCTGACTTTTCACCAAGTGCTACAAGGATAAATAAGGCACTAGACCGCTAAACTCTCATAGACAGATAGACAGACCGACAGACAGACAGGTAGATAGATAGATGAAAATTCCATTTTAATCTTTTAAGCCAGATGAGAATCCCTTGGGGTATCTATGCCCTCAGAACAGGCTCAACTTTTCCTTAAAAAAATATGAGTTAAGCAGCACTTGGGTAAGAAAATAGGAGGAGTATCTCTCTGGACCTGTTCCACCACTCAATGTGACCAACTGTACTGCTCTGTGCCTCTCTGTGAAGGACAAGAATCAAGATGGGCCAGCTCCTCCTATGGTCAGGCAGGATCAATGAATCATCTGAACTAGTGCCTCCCAATCATTTAAATACCCCCTGGGGGCTATCACTGGGCTATAGCCTCTATCCCCATCACCCTCTCTATGCCTGTCTCTGATAACAACTCACAGTTACATACCATGTAACTAAGCAGGGTTGGGCTAGCAGTGGAGGAGGAGGAATAAGTAATTTGGAATGGTTAGTGACTTAAATATATAAAAATTACAGCAGAAAAGTTTCCAAGGAAAGCTTCAAAAAGACCATGGACCCCTCTCATGCTGACTAAAGTATAAATGTATATTATTAGCCTGTTATCCTCCCTGTTGTCTCAGGGTATTTCAGGAGAAGCAGAAATCCTTATCTCAGGGTTGTGCTTGTTGTCTCTGTTCCTGCACCAGAGAGTTCATTTGCAGTCTTGAGCAACCTTTCAATGGTAAATTCAGACTGTGGTTGTTGGTTTTCCTAGGAATAATGTGGTACAATTAATTGAAAAGTAAGGTAGACAGCAGGGCACAATGGAAAGCGTGATGGATTTGGAGGCAGAAGATATTTGACTTGAACTGCATTTCAGATGTATTTTTTTTTTGGTGGGGAAGCAATATGAGTTAAGTGTACTATCCACTGTGCCACCTAGCTGCCCCCACCCTTCCACTGTCCCTCACCCACAGCTCAGGTCTTGACCTTGGGCAACTCAATTAATACTTTTATGTTTCAGTTTTCTCATCTGTAAAATGAAGGGATTGGATTCAGTGACCTCCAAGTATCCTTTTACTTGTAAATCAATGACCCTATAAATAAATTATGTGTGAGCAACACAATCCAAAGTGGAACAAGGAGCTGGCAATTATCGAGGCAGTTTGGCCCTTGTAGATAGTACACATGGGAGAGAAATAGAGGAGAGAGAGAGAGAGACAGAGAGAGAGAGAGAGAGAAAATTTTATTTGCAATTTCTTTGGCACAGAGAACTTCCAGGCAAAAAAACAAAACAAAACAAAACAACAAACCTTCTGTCAATGCAAATCCACACTTTCTCTGAAAAACTTAGTCTCAAGAGAGTTGCTGGTCCTAAGGCACTGTCAGGTTAAGTGACCTGCCTAGGATCACATAGACATTTTGTGTCAAAGAGGGGACACGAGTTCAATTTTGCCTGGCTCTGAGGCCAGCTCTTTCTCTCCTACATCAGGGGTGTCAAAGGCTAAGCCCTCAGGCTACAAGCAACCAGCAAAACTGCAGAAGGCCCAAACCAGATTAAAATGTAAATGGGAAATTCCCATGAAATGGGGAAAATGAAATTAACAAAATTAATAAAGATACTATATAACATAGATAATGTTAATTTTTGGGTTTGCTGAGTCAACATGAGGTCCACTGGAATCCATTTCTATTCACATTTGACACAAATGTACTGTGTCATGCTAACTTTCAAGATATCTACACCTATATAGTACAAATCAGTATTTGTGGATATGCACAGGCAGCTAGATGTCACAGTGGATTGAGTGCCAAAGCAAGAGTCAGGAAGATTCATCTTCCCACATTCAAATCTGCCCTTAGACACTTACTGGCTGTGTGACCTTGGACAAGTCACTTAACCCCTTTTGCCTCAGGTCCCTCATCTGTAAAAGGAGCTGGAGAAGAAAATGGAAAACCACCCCAATATCTTTATGACCCCCAAAGAGAGTCATAAAGAGCCAGACTAGATTGACATGACTGAACAACAAGTACACAAGCACTGCATAAATGTAAGTTATTGTATTTTCCTACTGATTTACAAAGCTAATAAATCCCGTTACTCTACAGGGGTTTAGTGAGATAAACAGGATTTTTTAGTTTAGCAAAGAAAGAAGGAAAAAATCATCAACTTCCAAATACATACATACATACATACATATATATATATATATATATATATATCAAACAATTTATACAAAAGGTTCTATGTTCTTTTTCCCATTTTATCCTCATCCAAAAACTGATAAATATAGTGCATTATTATTGTTATTTCACTAAGGAGGAAATTGAGAGGCTATATGCTTTCCCCTTGACCATGAGGTGTTGGGACTGAGGAAAATCATTGCTGAGGTGAGAAATTGAATATCTAACATACACCCTGTGGACAATAGATAAGAAAGGAAAAAACAGAGAAACAGAGTAGTACCAAGCAGGTGCTAAAGGATATCATTCAAGTTCAAGTCAGCCAAGGCTCACTCTCACTGTGGGGGGTGGGAGCAGCGGGAAGCTTATGGCAGTCTTAAGATTCTCACACATGAAGCAGAGAGCATTACAAGAGATGTATGTATGGAATTGTTCTAAAAATCCCTTGCTCTAGTCTACATATTTGCCCTCTCCTACATTCCTTCATCCACCAGTGAGGAGGGAATCTGCAGATGAATGCACCCTTATGTACATAAGTTGAGGAAGGAAAGATTTTCCTTGTCATTTATGTTGCTATATTGCTAACTTAAATGTGTTTTTGAATTAATGTGTTTTCTGGTTGATTTTGTAAGAAAACCATTGGTGTTGACCTTAGAGTATAATTCATTCCTTTAAGGGGGTCATTGATCCATTTCAGGATGTCCATCTGCATATCTTTGTCTTTCTGCTATGTTTCTGGTACATTCAGGGTTTCATTTACTCTATATGAAGTACATTAGTATATTACTTGTTCTAGTTTTCTTTCTTATGCGGTTTATTTTTTTTTCTTCATGTAACTTTTCAACAATTTTTCTTCCCTTTGGTTACACACTTTGGTGTTTGTGGAGGGTATGGAAAGTAAGGAGCCTCTAACTTCACCATCTTGAGTGTAAAAGCCAACATCCTCCCCCCATTTATCTGCCTATGACCACAAGCAAGGTGGGATTTTCCTTGTTTTTCCTTTGGAATTCAGTTTCTCAGCCTCAGGCTAAATTGTAAACATCTGAAGGCCCTTGAGCCCAGGTAATTCACAGGTGTAACAAATTAGGTGCTGAGCCGTAGGCTTTCATGCCCAGATTACAGCTTCACTCAAGTGGGCTCAGTCAGTGAGTTAACTCACATGGACTACATACATGGGCTCAGTCAATCAGACGTGGCATAAAACCCTATATAAGCTGGAAGCTTGAAATCATCTTGGGGCTCACTCACTGGAAGCATATCCTGGGTACTCTTAATGTCCTGGAAGGAAGACTCTGGGTAGCCTTTGTTAAAGGGCTCCCTGCTCCCCATGAATCTGGACCCAGAAGAAGAAGAATGAGGGTGAAGAGAGAAAATGAAGAAGAAGAAGAAGAAAATGAGCATTGAACATGGACCATTGAGAAGGCCAGAGGAAGCAGGCTTGCTCAAGGAACCTCCTGGTTGTGAAAGTGAATTGAATTGATTGCAGAGACCCACCCCTGGAAGGAGGCTTAAACTTAAGCCCCTTTTCAGAGCTGCTATCAGCTTTTTAAAGCCTCCCAACTTTAAAAGGGAATTCAGATGCTGGGGTTGGTAATGCCTTTAAATATTGTTGTCCTGTTAAGCTTTGTTTTCCTAGAAACAAAAGATAAGGGCAGGTGCTCCTAGAGCCTACAGTCAGGCAAGAGCAGGGAGAGCTTTGAATGGAGCAGTCCCTTCCCCCGTAAGGTGAGACAAGAAGCAGAGAGCTGCCTGTGTCAGGATCCAGGCAGGAGCCACAAACGGCCTGCCTACAGGAGGAGGAGCCATGCCTGAGTTAAGATGAAAATTTTGCAGCAAGGCAGGAGCAGTGAGAGTGCCAGGTGGGAGCGTGCAACAGCAGCATGAGGAAAAGGACATATCCCCAAGAGGACTTTATTTGGATACTCAATTTTGCTGAGGGTGCTGTAACCTACTGTGACCTAGGGGTGGAGTCTGTGTTTTCTACTATCCCTTAAGGATGTGTTGTGGTAGGGGAGACCCTGGCCTGGGATCCCCTGATTGTATAAAGAATGTATAAGCTGGGGGATATGCATGCTTTTCTATACATTGAATGCAATGATGTATGCTGTGTACCATGTTCTGTATTGAGTGCTTTGTCATATACTGAATGAGATGTTTTGTTTAAGGTGATGTGGCCACCCTGATAATAAGTTGTTATATTGTTATGAATGTTATGCTTTGATTTCTGGAATAAGGTTTAGATTTGAATAAACAGAGTGCTTATCATACCTTGCTGTTAGACCCTTAAAATTATTCACAGCAGTAGCCCTCAGGTGTGCTGTGTTGTCATTACACTACCACAGCAACCCCTCCATTCCAATCAGGCTGCTCAGGCTAAAGTTCCCTATACCCCGATGTCTTTGTAGGGTCCTGAAATGTCTTGCCCACTCCTAACTGACCTCCTTCAAGACCCAGACCAAAACCTAACTCTTACAGAAGGAAGTCTTATGCTAACCCTCCCCAAATATTATGTTTCTTGCTAATTCCAAATTCCTTCATCACTTCAATCTTCCATTCATAATCTATTGTGTCTTTCCTTACGCATTCCTGATAGTTATTCTCTTGTCCTTACATGTGATTCCTTATTTCTATTGGGTTAGAAATTCCATTAGGGCAAGGACCCTATCTTCTAAGTCTTCTGTCTGACCCTTATGGTGCTCTGATCACACTATGGTTAATAATGGATTATTCCCTCTCTCTGTTTGTGAACATGAGTTTAAGCCTCTAATGCACAAGTCACTTAATGTACTAGAACTGAGATTCAGACCTACTGCTCACATTGCACCTGCTCCATGTTCATCAGGAAGCAGTCAATGAAGTTCTGAGGATCACTGGGGTCCAGTGTCCCTTGATGTTCCTTCACTTCTTCCAAAATAAATTCATGTAGTAAACGAATATTTTAATTGCTTTGTGATGAGATCCAGGGAGATATTGCACTAGAAATGGAAAAGAATTGTAGAGCTAAGAAGAAGAATTTTATATCATACTTTATCAGAAAGAAAATAATTCTAGTTGCTAGTGGTAATGGGAATGATGGACTCCTTCTCCATAATGATTTATCTTCTCAATGAGAATTGTAGAGACTAGCCTAGAAATGATTTGGAGGTGAAGAGGACACTGTTATTCCCAAGGCCTTGGGCTCAGGGTCCCGAGCTTTCTCCATCAGGGAGAGAGAGGAGGTGATCATCAAGGTGGAGGTGATTTGATCAGCCTGGATCATTCAGGTGCTCCCCCTCCCCAAACTACTTTGCATTCATTTTGTAAATATTTTTCAATATATATGGCTTAGCATCTCTGGTAGCAGTTGCAAGGCTGTATCTCCACAAGTGAGCAGCTATGGACACTGGAGTGAAAATACTGCTGTTCCTCAGGGTCTTGGGTTTGCAGGTCCTGGGCTGTCTCCATCAGGGTCACAGGGGAGATGATGGTCAAGATGGTTGCTATGTTAAACAAAGGCCAAGGACAGAACCTCAAAGATATTCACACTTAGGGGATTGAGGGTGGATAGTGATCCAGAAAGAGAATATTGAGAAGGAAAAATTAGACAGGAAGAAGAACCAGTGGAGAAAAGCATCATAGAGACAACTATAAAGAGAGAGTATCAATCCACCAGCAGTTACTGAGCTCTTCTTAGGCTTTGGGCTAAGCACCAGGCTAAGCGGTTCTCAACCTTCCTAATGCCGCCACCCTTTAATACTCATATGTGGGCATATCTGCATTTGCGCAGAGCCACCTGGAGACAGATAGAGGAACAGTGTCTCGGTTCCTAAGACCATTCAAAATATGCATTTTCCAAAGGTCTTAGGTGACCCCATTTGACCCCCAAAGGGATCGCGAACCATAGGTTGAGAACTGCTGCACCAGGGGAATACAGGGAACAATGTCACTGTCCCTACCCTCAGAGAGCTTACATTATAATGGAGGAGACAACATATACATAGAATAGTGGCAAAAGTCTCAGATTCCCCAGTGGTGTGGGCATGCTGCTCTCATTTTATTCCTATATTATTCCTGGTGAAATATTCTGGAGTAGGAGAGCACATGCAGCCAACTGTAAGCAATGTATGACAGCACCCTACTACTGCCCAGTTCCTGCCACCCAACACACCCACTCGCCCTCACCCCCACCCCCACACCAATATACACATGTACACAGGCACATGTACACAGGCACATGCACACAGACAAGGTACACACAGGTTTTGCCTTTTGCGGTTTAAAAAGTAGGTGTCCCATAGATTTTTTCTTTTCTTTTTTTTCTTTTTTCTTTTTTTAAATATTTTTTATTTGTTTTCTTGTTTGCATCATTCATTTTCATTACATTTTTGAATTACAAATTTTTTTCCCCATCTTGCCCCTGCCCCAACCCTAAAACAGTAATCCCACTGTAAAGCCCCTCCCCTGCTCTCCTCTCTTACTTTCTGGTAGGGCAGGGAG
>CM053598.1:64565955-64590224 GCA_028646575.1 Pseudocheirus occidentalis | reverse complement strand
CTCTGCTTCCAGTGGGGAAAGCTCTGTTCCAAATCGCTGGGGTTTTCCCAGCTGCTGGAGCTATTAGGGGGGTGTTGCAAGTCCCCCCAGCTTTGTCTTGCTGAAAGTGCACCCTAGGACCACCACCCAAGACCACAATCCGGATCTAGGCTGCTCAACGCAAGAGCACTTGGCCTTGATTAAGCGATTCAGCCCCGCTGAGGAGTCTGCAGGCCAGGGACTCTGAAGCAGCCCAGTGGGACCATCCACAGGTTGGAGCCATTTCTGCCCCTCCCCCACTGCTTCCTTGCCCTGGGGGTAGATTGGCCAAACTGCTTTTCCTTCCCCAAATTTAGCTTGAAAGCTTCACTCACTTTCACTGACCTTTAATCTTGGCTTATGCAGTTTGCTCCAGGTGCTTTAAATCTTTCTGAAGTAGACTCATGCTGTGTCTTGGGAGGCTCAACTCCTCCAGGCTGCCCCTGGAGCCTGGCCATTGGGCTGGTCTGAGATCCAGGCCTGGTATGAGCCCCTCCAGCCAGCTGCCTTTCTCTAATCCCTGTTTTTCACATCTTTCTTTAATCCCTATTTTTCACACCTTGGTAGTTGTGGAGGTGCTGGAGGCTGTAGATCTCTCTTGTATACTGGCTGCAGCTCAGCTTGGCTCCTTCCTACAGCCCGGCGCCTGGCTGCGGTTTCATTTTCAAGCTGGGCCTGCCTCTACTTATGTCCTACCGTTATGATCCCCTGCTGCCGAGCTGCCTTCCGTGACGTGAGAGATGTGTCTTCTATATTTTTTGAGTTTGAGAGTCCTAGAATTTGTCCAGTGTCATATTTTTATGGGTGTTTAGGGTGGCTGCGTGGGAGCTGTGGGACGCTGCTGCTTCTATGCAGCTATCTTGGCTCCACCCCCTGAACTCTGTCCCATAGATTTTATGGCATCACCATCCCTATTTATGCCGTCATCCAGTTCCCTGTGGCCCATCTAAGTTCCAAATTTCATAGAAGGAAGACAACTCCTCTGCTAGATATCTTAGATAAGGGAGGAGGAAGAAGTCTGAAAGGGAAGCCCTTCCCAGAGATGCTGCTGGGGCAGCTCCCTGCCTTCCTAGCCGAGTTCTCAGCCCTGCCTGCCTTTCTGAAGCTGGTCAGCAAAATATTGGGAGAATCCCCAGACTCCCCGAAATGATCCTAAAGCAATGCCTTCTCCCCCTGGGATTGTTGACCAGGATAAGAGGACCAATGCTGTTTGGGTCTCGTGAGCTCTGCTCCTTCTGAAAAGGGATAATACTATTGAAAGTCATCCCCTTAAATGTTTATCCCCACACTGCCTCCTCACAAGATTAGCACGTACTCATTAGCAGAGCTGCACTCACTCTCATGTCTTGTCTCTTCTGTCCTGACCCTTCAGGGCTTCTAGCAGTGACCACATTCTTATGGCCATATCCCCAGGTTGGGCCCCAAAGGGCAGACACGGTGGTTTCAGTCTACAGTAAATTCCTTGGACGAGCCTCAGTCTGCAATAAGTTACCAGGGAGAGCATGGATTTTTCGAAGCTGAGCGGCAACAAAATAAACACCAACCTTTTGTTTTGCTTAACTCCTCCACAAGGTACTTTGCCTCTTTTTGGACGAGCTCTTCAGTGCTCCTCTTTCCCATCCCCCAAATTCCTCAGGGTGATGAAGGAGATGCAGTGGATTTCCTTCCATCTCTCACTTTTGCTTACACTAAGTCCTATAAAAGGGAACAGGAAGAAGAGAAGCCTTAGACTCCAAAGTTCCTTACAATCTGTGTCAAAAATCCATGCCCAAGGGCCCTTGACTCACACTCCTTGTTCTAGGAGAACAGAATCACTGGTGGGAGGTATCAGTTTGCTTTCTTCTCTGTCAACACTGTTTTCTGTCCCAACCCCAACTCCATTCTCCCTTCAGCACAGTCAGAAACACATCAGATGGCCCTACACCCACATCGCAGTCCTTCCCATGAAGTGGTCACAGAGAGGGAGGCCATAAAAAGACATGTTTTGAGACTGAAGAGTTGTAGCGTAAGTGAGATTTTATCTATGAATCTTTTGACCCAAGGAATCTAAAGGATTATGTCTTAAAGTCGTAGTCTCTCTACTTCTCCCAAGTACCAAAGAGTCCCTTATTTCTTGTCTTTCTGTGGGTTACTAGGTGGTGCAATGGATAGAGTTCTGGGTCTGGAGTCAGGAAGACTCATCTTCATGAGGTCAAATCCAACCTCAGACACTTACTATTTTTGTGACCCTGAGCAAGTCACTTAACCCTGTTTGCCTCCTTCTTCATCTGTAAAATGATCTGGAGAAGGAAATGGCAAATCCCTTCAGTATCTTAGCCAAGAAAACCCAAATGGGGTCATGGAGAGTCAGAAACAAATCAAATGACTGAACAAGAGGTATACTCAATAAGAATAGAAAGTTACAAAAAGCTAAGTAGCAAGCCTTATATTAATTGGTTTTTCTGAGTTATTTTTTTTCCCTAAGGAAGGGCAGTATACTACATAGGACTGTTATTTATGGGGAAATGATTGTTGAGTCAAAACCAAATATAACTAGTATACAAAGGATTGTACTTAATTTGAGCAGCAGGCAAGGTGTACACACAGCTTTATGATGCACACATGATACACATATACTAAAGTTTAACATGTTATATCCTTCCTTCCCTAAATATATCACACCTTCCTACCTTCAGACATCACTGTGTGAGGTATGATGAAGACCCCGTCATAAAACTTTTAGGCTAGTGGACCCTCATAGAGTTAAAGGTTGGGTTTTCAATTCTGCTTTTTTGTAAAAACAAGCTGCTGGCCCTAAAGTGTTCCAGGAGGGGACAGGAACACAAGGTGCAAACACATCTGCATGGTTACCCAGATCAAGAGACCAACAAGGATGGGGGATGTTCAAGAATTCTTAGATTACTAAATCGGCAGGATAATCCTATCTGCTTAGTTCCTTGCCCAGCTACACTGTAAGGGCAAGCTGACCATGAAGTGTTACAGGAACAAGGACAAGAACACAGGCTTTGATCATGTCTGTTCATTAATCAAAGGAAAAGGGGGCTCCAAAAATGTGGGAGCTGTGCCAAAGTCAATGGACTGCTAAACTTACAAAATGATTGCATCTGCTTACTGTATATATGCCATCCCTGTCCTTGGGTTAGATTTACCGTGTTTTAGATTAAGCCCTCCAAGCTTATGGGAATAAGCTAAGAGAAAGGGGGCTGGGGAGGGGGATTGCAATTAGGTAACGGGGTTGGGGCTGTGAAAGTATGTATCTTCCCTATGCCTGGCATGGTCTGACACTAGGATTGTATTGAATGCACTCAGTGTGTATCGTCCTTCTCTCACGAGAATGATAATAAATTCCTTTCTACTTTCTACCTTGAACTCTGAGTTTAATTTGGGAAAGGGTCTTTGTTACCCCACACAGTTTTGGAGATCCCACAAAGATACTTTCCACAGAGAGAGCAGCTATTCTCACTGAGACCCTTGAGCAGGTACCCTCCTGTATTTTGTTTGGTGGTCCTGGGATCTCAGTGGAGGGACTGACTCCAGCTGGGTAAAAGATCTTGAAGAGAGGTACTCAGAGCAAGTAGAAATGCAAATAAACATCAAAGGAGCTCCAATTGTGCTAGCAAAGAAGACAGAAGTAGATGTACAGTCATGTAAGTTGTGCGCACGGCCCAGGCAAGCAAGATGTAGTGAGCTCTGAGAGGTTTCTCTGAGCAAGAACTGGTGAGCCCCTGGGTGACCAGATGGGGGAGGGAAGAAAACCTTAAAATTTAAAAGTGTGATTTTCAAGCTATGTATTAATGTATGTTAATTTAAAGGTTGATGGACTATATCCTTGTAAAGTTTCAAAAAGCAATAATTTTATATCAAAGGATAAAAGAAGAAAGACATTGGGATAAATTTCTATGAAGGCTAATTTAGACTGGGAAAATTTAATATCTGGAAATCCTGTAATAACTGAAAATTAAGTTAGTTGTAATGCTTTGAAAAGTTATTTGTGTTACTTAAGGACATTTACAGTAGTGGAGTTTTAACGAACCCAGATTCTGGAGGTTTCAAGACTGATCATTTAGGAGTTTTTCCCTGCCCACTTAGTGAAGAGGGTTTCACAGTGCTGTATTTTAAATGAACCTGAAGTTTTTCTGTTAACTCCTCTCATCCCACATCAGATTAGGCAACGTCTAACCCCTATCATAGGAGAGAGTGAATGGGTCTGAGACTGAGGATCTTTCAGAGCATCTGAGTAGATTTCACTAAAAACCCATTGATAAGGAGAGAGGTAAAGGAAAAAAAAATCTCTAATTTAAAGTATCTGAGATGTATTGAGTGTTGGTTTCTAATGGGAAAAGGGGGAACAAAAGTGAAAAATCTGGAAGAGAAAAAGGTGTTTGGAAGGGAGCATTCCCCCATCCTACTTCAAGGTATTAGTAATGTAAAAAGAGCATTAGGGTTGGGGTGGTACGTAAATCTTATAATGTGGAACTTTTTGTAAGCCTCTCAGAAAAGGAGGGGAAGACAGCAGAGGGGAGGAAGAAATATGGCTCTCTCAGGATGTGAATTTTTAGGCATTTAACTCCTTCTAGTTTTTAAGGTGCAGGAAAGCTTCAGAAAATTGGGGTATGATTATTTGGAATGTAAAGGAATGTAAACACTCTGAGTAATGGTTTTGAAAGTCCTGTGTAATCCTGACTGAAGTTCCACAATATTTGAATTGTTACTTTTTTTGGCTGCATGCAGTATTTTCTCCTTGACCTTGTAGCTCTGGAATTTGGCTACTATATTTCTTGGAATTGTCAATTTGGGATCTCTTTCAGGAAGAGATCAGTGAATTCTTTTGAAAACTATTTAACCTTCTGATTCTAGGACCTCAGGATAGTTTTCTTTGACAATCTCTTGGAGGATGCTGTCTAGGCTGCTTTTTTCATCATGGCTTTCTGGTAGGCTGATAATTCTTAGGTTATCTCTCCTGGATCTGTTTTCCAGGTCAGTTGTTTTTCCAGTGAGATATTTTGCACTTTCTTCTAATTTTTCAGTCTTTATGTTTTGATTAACTGACTCTTGCTGCATCATAGAGTCCTTAGCTTCAATTTGACTGATTCAAATTTTTAATGAATCCTTTCCCTCAATTCGTTTTGAAGCTCCTTTTCCATATGTGCAGTTTTTACTTTTAGGGAGGTATGTTCTCCAGTTAGATTTTGGACCTCCAATCCTAGTTCTCCATACTTTTTAAGGATTTGTTTTCTTCAGTGTTATTTTTTTCCAATTTTGTCACTGTAGATTTACATTTCTCTCCTACCTCTCTAATTTGGTTTTTAAAATCCCTCTTGAGCTCCTCCAAGAATGTATTTTGGGCTTGAACCCAATTCACATTTCTTTCTGTGGTCTCCAGTATGAGTACAGAGTCCATATTGCCCTCTAAATTTGGTTGTTCTTGCTCAGGTCCTAGATTTGATAGATTCCTTCTTCCCCACTGTGATTGCTTATGTCCTGGATTTTTAGAGTGGATATCTGCTTCTGGAGTGCAGAAGTATATTGAACTTCTCAGGCTGGGAGGTAGTGGTTTGGTTGTTAACTTTGTGAGCTGTAGCCTCTGAGTGTTTAGATTGAGGCCAAGGCCAAGACTCTCAGTGTTGCCCCTGAGTTATCCTGAGGCTCACAGAATAATGGTAAGGGAGGGATGGTCTGGCTACTTCAGGTTTCCACCTCTGTGTCTTTGGGCTACAGCTCAGGCAGGCCCAGTAGCAGGAGACCAGAGGAAGGGCTGCAGTCTTGCTGATTCCTCTTGTAGTGCTAAGGCACACCTGGGCTTGTATTGCTAGTGCTTGCTGGCTCCTCCCTCTTGGGCTTAGATTCCATACTGCCTCACTTCCCCCTTCCTCAGTGACTCCCAAGCCTGAGGCTATTTACACTAATTTAGTATTTTACTCTGGGTGAGACATTTATCTTTGAGTTTTCTGGGTCAGGGAGGGGGGATCAAAGCAACTAGATTTTATTCCTCCATTTTTATTTCTGGAAGTTTGGGTGTGTGATTTTTAAATATCCAGGCTGTGGGCTGGTAGCCCCACAAGAAGCTACTGTCCCTGTTGTGTGCCCTGCATTTTCTCTTACCCAACTCCAAGGATCCTCTGTCCTGTGGTGAGGTGGCTGCAAATCTCCCTTGCAATGGGGGAGTCTGCTGGCTAAGGCTCCTTCTCACTCTGCTGTAGTCTGCTATCAGATCTGCACTGGTACAGCCCCTGTGTGTTCCATGTTCCCCCTGCTCAGACCTAAGTAGGCACTTTCCTGGCCTGGGAATCTGCCATTTTCCATCTCCCAATGGATTCTGTCACTCTAAAATCCATTCAAATTCACTTTTTTTGAGGTTAGGGACAAAATTCTTAGAGGAGCTTAGAGAAGTCATTGCTTCCTTCCCGCCATCTTAGCTCTACCCTTTCATTAATTGTTTTTTTAAATGTTTCTTATAATTTGTCTGTGAATTTTTATGGTTCTGGGGATTTTTTTCTTAATGAGCTTATTGATAACATGTTCAATTCCTTTTTCTTAGAAAGGGTTATATAAGTATTCTTTTTCCTCTTTTTCAATCTGAACAATTTACATTTTTGTAAACATTCATGTATTACACTTAGATTGTTAAATTTGTAGGCATATAGTTCAGCAAAATAGCTCCTAACAATTGCTTTAATTTTATCATCATTGGTGATGAATTCTTCCTTTTTTTTGATACTGGTAATTTGGCTTTCTTCTTTCTTTTTAAAAAATCAATGGTTTTTCTAGCTTACTGTTCCCCCCTCCCCCATGAATCCAGCTTCTATTTTCATTTATTAGTTCAAAGATTTTCTTACTTTCATTTTTATTAACCTCTCCTTTGATTTTCAGGACTTCCAGTTTTGTGTTTAATTGTTGTAATGCCATGCACAAGCAACTTCCCAAAAGAATGCTACTGTGAACAGCTTTTAAGGTTCAGATTACTCAGTTTAGTGAACGCTCCATTTATTTCATTATAAATTCAAGGCCAACATTCACAACAAATCACAATATAATATACTCAACATTACATCTCATCACAAAAAATCACAATATAGTGTTCACAACAGCTTAGCATTAGAATGGCCATATAGTTTTCACTACAATGGTCACAATATTTAGAATAAAGAACAAAAGAATAATCATCTGGTTTCCCTATTGGGGGAAACCCTCCTTACTTGATCATTTAGTCATTTCAGAATACAATAATCAATCTTCCACTCATGGGACAATCATTGATTAACTTAATCAGTCACTTATCTAGCAATCAGTCACTAAGTATCATTTCTCACTAAATACAATCATTAGAAAATTACACAAATCCTCCACCTGTTGGTGTCTAGTACACTTCAATTTCATCATGTGTCCAAGGGGAGGCTGTTTCTTCATCTTGACTTGGGGTGGTCTCTCAAAGTCCCCAGATCCCCTTCCATGGTCATAGCTCCTACCTGAATCCACCAAACAGTCACCTTGATTCAGAGGCAGACAGTTCCCAGGTTCTTCTTCAGTCCCCCGGGCCATTCTTGTTACACACTGAAGTTCACAGGGTACAGAACATCTCAAAACACTCACCATTTCTGTTGCCAGGAACTCAGGCATCAACCAAGCCACAAACTGTTAGTGGTTTTTTATTCAGGTGAGGGTTATCTTTTTGGGTCAGGATGTATAGGGCTTACCTATACCCACCTCAACAGGCCTCGGGCGTCCCTAGCTCCCGGTCCACTCCGGGAGAGACAGCTGCACAGAGAAACTCAGGACACAGGACTTGCTTCTAGCTTTTGTTGAGAGTTCATCCTCTATCTTAGTGTGGCTGGACTGGACTGGCCTGGCTGGACTTGACCGGCCTGGCTCCACCGAACTGGCTGGACTGCCCCTCCCTCCAAGTAGCCTGTATTTAAGTCTTTTCTCCAGGGCCCCTTAGGGCCCCTCCCCTGGCCATGTCCTCACCACAGCGAGCCAATGTGTCTCACCCCAAAGGCGGAGAGATTATCCTGCTTATTGTAAGCAGTTGCAGCCTTTTCATTCTGCCTCCAGGTGATCACGTGCACTCCTGTTAGCTGAGGACGGGTTCAACCCGTCCATCTCACATGGAGTATCAACGACCCTCTTTAGGAGTCTCCTCCCCACGTGAGGTATCAGAGACCTAACAACAAACAAAGTCTTATCCTGGTTATGCTTTTTCAGTCCTCCAGCAGTTCAGCTGGCCCTAGGACCCAGAAGAAATCTCAGCACTCCAGGTGGCCTCCCAGGCAGCAGCAACTTCAGCCTTCACCAGATTCTAGTCTCATAGAAAACTCCGACTCAGTTCTCAGTCCAGAAGCCCAGCTTCTAGATGCTATGAAAATTCTGTTCCTTCCACCAGGAGGAAGTCTTGATTCGGTCTGTCTGTCCTCTGGAGCTCTTCTAGCTTTTCAAAAACGGCATACTCAACTCATTGATCTGCTTTTTCTCTATTTTATTAATCTGTTTAGAGATATACAAATTTCCTTAAGTACTGCTTTGGCTGCATCATATATATTTTTGTGTGTTGTCTTGTTGTCATTCTCTGTTATGAAATTATTTCTTGTTTCTGTGATATGTTCCTGACCCCCTCATTCTTTAGGATTACATTATTTAGTTCCCAATTAAGTTTTAATTTATCTTCTCATGACACTTCATCAAAAATAATTTTTACTGCTTCATGACCTGAAAGGGATTAATTTAATATTTCTGCTTTTTTGCATTTGGTTGTGAAATTTTTATGCCCTAATAAATAGTCAAGTTTTGTGAAGGTACCATGTACAGCTGAGAAAGAGGTATATTCCTTTTTATTCCCATTCTGTTTTCTCCAGTCGCCCCTCAACTTTCAATATTTTTGCTGTTTATTTCCTTCTGTAGTTCATTTAGCTTTTCCCTTAAGAATCGCTTCTCTTTCATTTTAGAGTACCATTATACAGTCAACATTTCTTTATCTCAGAACAGTTTTTTTGAGTTTTTTTAATAAGTACTGACACTGGTCATATTTCTAAATCCTTTGTAAGTTTTGCTATTGTTACCCTGGAGTTACCTGCTCAATATTCATATTTTCCTTCTGTCATTGAAAATAGACCTAGACTTCTTGCCTCATAGTGAGAGCCTTGAAGAGTGAAAATACGGAGGATAAAGTTTGCTTGCTGACCTAACCTCCTTCCTCCCCCCTGACCCCCGCCAAGTAGTCAACTTCAAATTTCCTTTCTTGGGAGCTTTATACTTTCTGGAGATATAGTTCATCTTGTTCTTCTGAAAACAAGGTTTAAATTATTCTTACTGTCACAGGGATCCCTGGAGAAATTGTTGAGTGTCCTATGGGGCTTCAGAGAACCTAAACATTTTGGTGTTCCCTCTGGGTAAGGTATGCCTAGAGATGTGGATTATATGCCCTAGAAATTTTAGGGATCCTGGGAGAAAACTTGGATTTCTCTACTATGTTGCTGAATTTTTCTAGAATTAAATTTATTCTGTGAGTTTGACCTCAGAGGAGGAAGGGTAGACTTTAACACAAGAGGGAGAGGGTGAAGTGCCCCAGCTCCCCAGAACCCCGACTTGATTTATAAATGTCAAGCTTGTGAATGAGGAGGGAACCACCAGTGTCCCCTACATCCTAAATTCCTTCAGGTAGAAATCAGAATAATCTGGGAAGCTTGGTACTTAGGAGGTTTCATTCTGAAATGAAAAATTTGCCTTCTTTTTCTTTTCTTCATTTGCATTTGGAGTGGCAAGGCCCTTTTCAGCACTTAGGTAGGCTTTGTAAAGTACTAAGCAAGCTTTGTAACATGCTTTTTTCTTTGTTTAATCTATATAACTGTATTTTTGGTGAGTGTAATTTTCCAAGAAAATTTTTAGGACTGTTTAATATCTGGTCCACATTGACTTTTAGGACTCTTTTAGCACTGGGTGAAATCATTCAAGAAAAAGAATTTGTACATCCTTGGATCTTAGGAAACAGTTATGGATTGAGCACATGAGCAATCTGTTCAGAATACCCCATGGCTTATTTATTTAGAAGAGTCAATTTTTTAAAGGGTGGTAATGAGGTGCTGGGAAGGTGTAATGGCCGATTGATCAGTAAGAATCCAGTCCTGTGAGAATATGGATGTTTGGTGAGCCTGCTTATTTGGAAAGTGGAGATCCTACATTCTCCTTTGGAGGATGAACATGTTGTTCTAAGTGTTTCAAGTGGGGGCAGTTCTTTCTCTTTTGGGCCAGTTTCTCTTTATAGGAACCAGAAAACTCAGTTTAGGCCTTGATAGGTCTAGAGGACTAAGGCTTGAGTTGGTATGAGTTTCTGTCTGCCAGAGGTATAAAAAGTTCAACCTACAAGACTTCATAAAATTCAAAGAACTCTCACTGATATGAAAGTCCATGGGCCTTTTTCCTTGGGCATTGCTGCTGTGACTTATCTGGATGTGGAAGGGTTCTATTGCAGATCTGAATCAATATTATGTCCTTATTTATTTGTTTTTATGTTTGAGTCAAATTCTTTGTTAAATATTTTATGGTCCACAAGGGTCTCATCGCATCATAGTCCTAACCTGAAGCCTTCAAGTGGCTTGAGAAGCCTAGTCCAGAACAGGTCTCTTCTTTCTCCGTGTCTGTTTGCTGAAGTCTCTCCTTCCTGTCCACCATTCTATACCTACCTGGTGATCCCTCTGAAATTTCTCATACAGCATCAGAGAATAAATTCAGAGGGAGAATTGCAGAAGGTTAGAACTGGAAAGAACCTTTGAGGTTATATAGTATATGACCAAGAGTATGTTGGATCTGGGACAGCTAGGGGTCACAGTGGAGAGAGCACTGGGTCTGGTGTCAGAAGACCTGAGTTTAAATTCAACCCTCAGACACTTTACAAGCTGTGTTACCCTGACCCTGGGCTGGCCACTTAACCCTGTGTGCCTCAGTTTCCTAATCTGTAAAATGAGCTGGAGAAGGAAATAGAAAACCAGTCCAGTATCTATGCCAAGAAAACCTCAAATAGCATCACAAAGATTTAGAAACAACTGAAATGATGGAACAAAAGGTACATCCATCTTGTGTCATCTCATGAGGTCTGATTCTCAAGTTTCCAGTCTGAGCTTTTATAGGAAATGTTACAAATACAGATATGAATTGTTTTGTTGTTAATTGTCCAGACTTAAGAAAGTGAAGAAGAAAATGCTAATAATACATTCTCAACTTAAAGCTGGTTTTATATACATTTTTTTCCCCAGAGATTTTGGGTGTTTAATATTTGTCAGCACATCCCTGCCTGTAACCTATAGAAAACGCCAGTGTTAAAACTCTGTTTTCTATGCAATAAGCACTTGATAACTACGTTTTGTCATCATTTAGTGATTCGCCATTAAACTGATTAAGAAAAATTGAGGAGAATTTTAAGAGAATAATTCATTTTCTTATTTACTGGCTATTATTTTCCACTAACATCCTTTAAAGGCACTATGTATAAAAAAGAGAAGGTTTCACCATTAAAAGAAAAGGACCCTTGAGCTGAGGGTCCATTTTTCTAAAAGAATGATAGTTATTATTATCAGTTGTGGTCTCCATTGAAAATTTCCTCCTTCCTAAGTTGTACATGATGGAGTAATTGCCAGTGACCCATGGATCAAGATGCACCCCAAGCATTGTCATTTAAAAAAAAGTTTGTTATGCCAAAATAAGCACTATAGACTGAAAAAATATTGTTGTACACATATATGTGTTATTTTTCAAAACTTTTTAAAAAAGAAAATGAACTTAAAAGCATTGCTCTACATATAAATAGCTTTTTGATAATTAGTTGTTTTTAATGAGTACTAATAACAAAATTAAAATGTGTGGGTCAATGAAACCTATCTCCAGATGTATCTGGGTACATCTACAGTCAGTGACAGCTAGATATTTTAACGAAAAATATGCAATGAGATGAACAGGAAATAATGTCTTATTTTGACTTTGAAGGGGAATTTAAAAAGTATTAACCCTGGTGCCTTCTTTTTAGCAGTCATCATTTCCTTGCTTTTTCAGATGGAAAGACACTGAAATCTTATTGTGTTTTATTTGTAAGGCAGAAAAAAACCCAGAACAACTTTAATACAGTGAGCTTTGTATTTTGCAGATACTCAGGAGCAGTGTGTGGCCTGGCCTTTCTTGGTATATATCCATCTCTCTTTGACATAATATATTTGTACAATGAGTGCCTGACCCTTTCCACCCTGTTACTTTACACCCACTTTGATGGTATACAAATTAAGTATACTTTCTATGATTTTAAGGGTTTACTGGCATCTGTGTCTCAGTGCCACGGAGGGCCTCAGTGGTGTTCATTGTCAATATTAAAATTTTAACAAAGAAGGAACCCACAACTACCCATTTCCTTCCCAACAACTCAGTTTTTCCTGAACAAAGATTAAATGTGTCCTACAAGTCCTTTCCATGAGACCTGGGTGAGACCTCAACTTAATAAGTCCAAAGTCTCCCACTGCATCCAGGATAATCTCCGATCCTCCTGATATATATCTTGCCAGTGGACCCTGAAGACTTTGGGGGAGAACATGAGCCTGGTGACATTAAACAGTCCTCCCTCACTTAAATATGATTCACTTGCAAGTCAGGCATCACCTTCCCGATGTGGTCCTCTTTGAGAATGAAGGACAAACAACAATAGGTCAAAGATGTTTTTAATGCTATAAAAGCATATATATATATATATATATATATATATATATATATATATATATATAAAGAGGGCACAGGGTGAGTTGAGTATGAAGGGATGAAGTATAAAAAAAATAAAATTAAGGGGTGAAAGAGCAATATATTGGGAGAAGAAAGGGAGAGATAGAATAGAATAAACTATTTCTCTAAAAAGATCCAAGAAAACAACTGTTACAATGGAGGAGAAGAGGGGGGAGGTGAAAGGGAATGAGTCAGCCTTACTCTCATTGGTTTGGCTTTAGGAGGGAATAACATACACACTCAATTAGGTATCTTACCCTACAGGAAGGTAGGGAGGAAGGGAATAAGAGGGGGGATGATAGAAGGGAGGGCAGATTGGTGTAGGTTATAATCAGAATCAAACACTTTTGAAAAGAAACAGTGTCAAAGGAAAAAATAGAATGAGTGGGGGCAGGACAAGTTGGAGGGAAATATAGTTAGTCTTTCACAATATGACTATTATGGAAATGTTTTGCATAACTACACGTGTACACCTATATTGAATGGCTTGTCTTCTCAATAGGGGTGGGTGGGGAGGGATGAAGGGGAGAGAATATAGAATTAAAATTTTAAAACAAATGTCAAAAATTGTTTTTATACGGAACTGGTTATAAGATGTACAGGTAATGAGGTATAGAAATCTATCTTGTGCTACAAGAAAGTAAGTTTGACGGGGTTAAGAGGGAGGGGGCGATAGAAGGGAGGGCAGACTGGGGGAAGGGGTAATCAGAATGCATGCCATCATGTGGTGGGGTTATATGGGAGAGATGGGGAGAAAATTTGGAACTCTTTAACCTGGAACTCAAAACCTTTTCAAAATAGATGTTAGAAACTAAAAATAAATAAATAAATTCTGGTTAAAAAAATAACAGCCACAAAAAAGAAAGGACAAAGATCAAAAACCAATGAGTCAGCAAAGTTTGTTGTTGTTTCTTTTCTTTTTATAAAAGTGGCCTCAATCTTGAAACAGATTAAGAAACACCTCCTCTCCTCGGATTGGTGAGGTACTACAGGATATGACATGCACTCTCCAAGTTCTAGAATCCTTGATTTTGTTTAATGTTTGTTAAAAGAAATGAGTGTAAGGAGAGGGGGTCAGAGGGGGAAATAATAGTTATATAAGGAGCAAAAAGAATCAGTAAAGCTTTAAACAATAAATTGAATGGCTCCTGATAATTTAAAATGCCCTACTATAGAACAAGGGTAGGATTCTCTTTATCTTATGGGCAGGCCAAAGTCCATTGGAAGCTTACTAAAGATACCAAGGAATTATTAGCTTATTGATCTTGGGTTTGTACTCCTTCCAAACTTTGGATTCCAAGCCTTCTCTTGCATTAGTACTAAGGAAGAGGATCAATGGAACTATCTGTGGTCATTGCTCTTGGCTTACTGCTCTGTATCTCATGTCTGCTTCTCATCATATCATGGAAAAAGGGCTTTGGAAGAGGAAAGCTTCCCCCTGGTCCTGTTCTTCTCATTATTGGCAATATACTTCAGCTGGACCTTAAGAATATCACAGGATCTCTGTGTAAGGTAAGGAAGCCTCTATATCTTCTGTTGGTTTCGTTCCTGACTCTAGCAGCTGTCAATGTGTTTTGTGAGACTGTCTTCAGGCAGCTTATTGTAATGACTAGAGTATGTTAGAGTAGGTAGGTAGGTACCTTGTAGGTTGTGTGGAATATATTTTGATTCACCATAGTGACCATTAGGGCCCACTTCTTGAGCAGTATCTGGTGCTATCAAGTTCCTGTAGGTCTGGATGAGATTCATTTTATAAAAAGTGCCGTCCTATGCTATGACTGCTTACATTGGATCTTCAAAGTTCTAGGAGAAAATGCCAAAACTCTTCACTGTACCATAGGAAGAAAGGCTCTATTTAATTTACTCTAATATTTCTGCTGCCTGAAGAATGAGTAGGTCCTGCAAAGAGGTAGGGACATCTAGCCTCTGTTGGATCAGAGAGGAGAATGTTTTCTTTATATATTCCTTCAGAGGAGCATTCAAAAAGCCTCTGGGTGCAGCCCCAGTCCTTGCATGTAGTTTTATGTGAACCTGGCTGAAATCAAGCCCAGACTCAAGAGGAACCAGCAGATTCTGAACTCAGATTTATAGATCTCACAGTCTTTGAAAGGTAGCTTGGGGTAGTAGAAAGGGCATTGAACTTTGAATTAGAAAGATCTGGGTTCAAGTCCAGATATTGACATTCACTAGCTTGATGCTTTGGGCAAGTCATGATGCCCTCTCTCGACCTCAGTTTCCTATGTATGTTTGAGGACATTGTCAGTAAATGTCCTGTTTGCCTCACTGGGTTATGAGAAAAGTTCAGATGAGATTAACATGAGAAAACAAAATTACCTTTTCATTTTGACCTGGTGGATTGCCAAACTCAAATCTTTACTGTATCATTCCTAGACATGCCCTGATCTTTTGGGGCCTAAGGGTCCTCAACTGTAAAATTATGTTTGGTTTAGAAGAGTAATTCTTCCTCTTGAGATCATGAACTCCCTGTTGGTCTGTGTATACATATATATATATATATATATATATATATATATGTATACATGGTAATTTATGCAGACTGAGGCTGGTCCAAGGAATTTTCTGTAGCCTGAAACCGTCATGTTTTCCCTTTGGGGCGCATCCTGGGGATATGACGATAAGATTTTGGTCATTCCTACAAGCCCTGAAGGGTCAGGACAGTTGAATAAAGACATGAGAGGGAGTGCAGCAATGCTAAGGAGTTCATGCTTGTCCTGTGAGGAGGCAGTGTGGGGAGGAACATTTATGGGGAATTGCTGGTCAGCAATTCCGGGAGGAGAAGGCATTGCTTTAGCATCATTTTGGGGCATCTAGGCATTCTTTTGATATTTTGCTGAGCAGCTGAAGGAAGGGAGGCAGGGCTGAGAACATGACTAAGAAGTCAGTGAGCTGCCTCAGCAGCATCTCTGGGAAGGGCTTTTCTTTCAGGCTTCTTCCTCCTTCCTTATCTAAGATATCTAGCAGAGGAATTGTCTTCCTTGTATGAAATCTGAAACTTAGATGGGCCACAGGGCACTGGAGGAAGGCATAAATAGGGATGGTGATGCCATAAAATCTATGGGACAGCTACTTTTTAAACCATAAAAGACAAAACCTGTGAGTACCGTGTGTGTGTGTGTGTGTGTGTGTGTGTGTGTGTGTGTACTGGTGTGGCTTTGGTTGTGGGGGGAGTGGGTGTGTTGGTTTAACAGCGATCAGTTTAACAGATACTTAGAACTTAGCAAACTTAGAGCTAAGTATGAAAGGTGTGAGCCCTGTCCTTTGTTGAGAAGTTGTAAACTCCTCTGTTGATGTGGCAGAAGGGTATTGGATGAGACAGGAGTCCAGTGTGTTTATATAAGGATGAATTCCAGAGACAGAATTGGAATTTTCCTCTTGGAGGAAGCAGGATTGACTCAGCATCTGGGAGCTGGGCTGCTGGACTAAAGAAGCATAACCAGGATAAGACTGTTTGTTCATGGTCTGGCTGATCCTTGAGTTCCAGGCAAGAGAAATGGTGAAGGGTTTGAGATGTGCTGGACCCTGTGAATTTCAGTGTGTGCCGGGGATTGCCCTGAGTATAGGACAAGCAACTGGGAACTGTCTACCTCTGAGGACTAGATGAGAACCTGGCAGCTGTCTGCTTCTGAATCCAGGTGACTTTTTGGTGGATTCAGGAGGGAGCTGTGACCATGGAAGGGGATCCAGGGAATAAGAGAGACTACCCAGAGTCAAGAAGAAGAAAAGGCCTTCCCGTGGAGGAAACTGAGATTTGCTAGACACTGAGGAGTGGAGGGTTTGTTTGGTTTTCTGATGACTGTACTGGTGATTAATGATATTTAGTAATTGTGAATCTAGATTAGTGAATGATTATGTTAATGGTTGCCCCATGAGTGGAAGTTTGATTATTGTATGAGTGACTGATTAAGTTAATGGCTGCCCCATGAGTGGAAGATTGATATTTTGTGAACTGATTGAATGATTAAGTGAGGAGGGTTTCTCCCTTAGGGAAACCAGATGATTAATCTTTTGTTCCTTGTTCTAAATATTGTGGCCACTGTAGTGAAAACTGTGTGGCCATTTTAATGTTAAGCTGTTATGGACACTATATTGTGACTTTCTGTGATGAAATGTAATATTGTGATATATTGTGACTATTTGCCTTGATTTGTAATGGAATAAACAGAGTGTTCACTATGCTGTGTAATTTGAATCTTAAAAGCTGTTCATGGTAGCATTTGAATTTGTTGGTGCATGGCATTACAATTGGGTGGCAGGAACTGGGAAGTAGTAGGGTTCTGTCATATGTTGCTCAGAATTAGCTGTATGTGCTCTCCTACTCCAAAATATTTCACCAGTAATAGTATAGGAATAAAATGAGAGCAGAATGCCCATAGCACTGTGGAATGTGGGACTTTTGCCACTACTCTTGTGTAGATGCTGTCTTTCTCATTATAGACAGCTTCACTTTTCTCTGTTCCCCTGGTCTTAGCCCAGAGCACAGTAAGAGCTCAGTAACTGCTGGTGGATTGATACTCTCTCCTCATTTGCCTCTCTGATGCTATTCTCTACTGGTTCTTCTTCCTGCCTGATTTTTGCTTCCCAATATATTTTTCTTGGATCACTATCAATCTTCAGTCCCCTAAGTGTGTATATTTCTAAGACTCTGTCCTTGGTTCCCTTTAACACACCCACCACCTTGACCAATATCTCCTCATTGACCCTGGTGGAGAATGCCCAGGACCTCCAAACCCAAGAGTCTTGGAATCAGCAATACTTTCACTCCAGTGTCCATACATGCTCCCTTGTGGAGATACAGCATAGCAATTGCTCCCAGAGATGCTAAGCCACATATATTGAAAAACATTTACAAAATGAATGCAAAGTAGTTTGATGATGGGGAGTACCTGAATGATCCAGGCTGGTCAAACCACCTCTTCCTTCATGATCACCTCCCCTCTGACTCTGATGGAGACAGCCCAGGCCCTTGGTCTCAAGACTTTGGGGATAATAGTATCGTCCCAATCACCAAATCACTTCCAGACAAATCTCTATAATTCTCATTGAGAGAATAAATTGTCATGGAGAACAGGCCCATCTTTCTCACTACCACTAGTAACAACTGATGGACAGCCACCACCAACAGATATTTAAGTACCAGTGCCATAGGAAGGGCAGAAATCTCCAGATCATTGGCCCTAGTCCGGCCCTCACAGCTCCTATGTGGGGAAACAACTCCTGTGATGAAGGGGTTAGAAATCACTACCAACTGCCAGCCAATTGCTATTTACAAGGCATGTTGGCCAGCCTGGCTGAAGCAGTGGGGCACCCTGAGAGAGAGAGAGAGAGAGAGAGAGAGAGAGAGAGAGAGAGAGAGAGAGACAAGAGACACGAGACACTATTTGCCAGTCGAGGTAACCCATCACCCCCTTGACCTTATCACTTCTTCAGCAGCCCAGGACCCTGAACCCAAGGGCACTTGAAATGGCAAGGCTTTCAGCCCAGTGCCTGCAACACTCATTCTAGGATTACTGATTGAAATAAAATGAAATATAATTTAAAAGAGACAGGAAGAAGTCAAAGCAAAAGCTGGTTAGAGTGAGGTGATGAATAAGGATTTGAAATGGGAAACGATATCACGTAGTAGGAAGAGCCCTGTATCTACGACCAGGAGAGAATTTGGGTTGAATCCCAGCACTTGATACCCCCTAGTTGGGACATGAATCCGCTAATTTTCTTGAGCCTCAACAACGTCATCTATAAAATGGCAATTATTCTATTTGCTCTTAGAACTGTTATGTGGGTCAAATGAAACACTTCATAAAGGGTGATTTATTTTCAACCTGGCTGTGCCAAAGAAATCTCACCTAGAATATAAACTAGAGTAGAGTCAAGTCCTACTTCAGGCAGGCAAACCTTCCTTTAACGACAAGGACTGCATTAAATCCTTTCTCTCTCTCCTTTAGGATTACCATGTGACCCCACATTCATCCTTGGGTGGGCTCCTTGCAATGTAATCTGTTCTGTCATTTTCCAGAAACATTTTGACTATAAAGACCAAAAATTTCTATATTTAATGGAGCTTTTAAATGAAAACCTCAAGATTATAAGTTCCCCATGGATTCAGGTGAGAGCAGTGTTCTTTCCTTTTGGAGCTCAATATATTCGTTTTTCTTAATTTCCAAGAAACTCATGCAAGGTGCTAAGGTAGACTTCATCATGCGTTCCTTTGGGAGGTAAAACTGTGCGATGCTGGCTTCTTTGACAAGGCCTACAGGTAGAGAAGGTGACCCCCATGCGGTTTGAGGGAGATTATAAAGCTTCTCCCTGGAATCCTTCACCCACTTCATCCCAGGGAGAGAATGTTAAAATTCATGTTACCATAGAGAAGCTGCCTTTTCCCTTCAGCACCTGGGTTTAGCTTGGGTTAGCAGATGAGCTAGTTGTCTCAATGGGGCAGGGGAGGCAGAGCTCTTGGAAGACTTCATAATAAGGAAAGATGAGAGTTTTTCTGTAGGAAGTAAGACCTGAGAGTGAAGTCCAAGGTAGGCTCACTCAACCAAAGAAATGAATATTAAAATACTTTATGGGGTTTGTATAGGAAATGATGAGAAAAGTCACTATTTTGCAATGGGAGTTTATCCCATCCTTATTTAGCCCTCTTCTGAACACTATCCAAATGCTGAAATAGAGAATTATTTTCCCTGTGTAATAAAGTATGATATAAAATTCTTCTTTTTAGGTCTACAATTCATTTCCATCTCTAGTACATTATTTCCCTGGATCTAATCACAAAGTATTTAAAAATATTCTTTTGGTATGTCACTTTATTTTGGAAGAAGTGAAGGAACACCAAAGGACATTGGACCCCAGTGATCCTTGGGACTTCATTGACTGTTTCCTGATGAAAATGGAGCATGTACAGTGTGAGCAGTAGGTCTGAATCTCAGGTCTTGTATATTAAGTGATTTGTGTATAAGAGGCTAGCACTCACATTCAGAAACATAGAGCAGTAAATATTTGATTATTAATCATAGTGTGCTCAGACCAATATGTGGGGCAAATAGAAGAATTAGAAGATAGGGTGCTATCCCTAATGGAATTTCTAACCCAACAGAAAGAAGGAGGCCCATGCAAGGGAAGAGAATAATTACCAGGAATGTGTAAGGAAATACAAAATAAATTATAAATGGAAGATTTAAGTGATGAAGGAGTTTAGAATTAGCAAGAAATACAATATTTGGGGGGGGTTTAGCATAGAGCTTCCTTGTGTAAGAGTTAGGTTTTGATCTAGGTCTTGAAGGAAATCCTACAGTTAGGCAATGAGGGTAGGTCAGGACTTTTTAGGACCCTACACAGACAATGAGATGTTGGGAACTTTAGTTGGAGCAACCTGATTGGAATGGAGAGGCTTCTGTGGTATGTACTTGTTGGGAGCATGGTGGGTTTTACAGTCAAGATGGTGGGATTAGAGCCTCCTCACTTTCCATCCCCTCCACAAGCAAAAAAGAACAAAACTAAAGGGAAGAAAATCCTTGAAAAGTTACATAAAAATAAATAATTGAAATTAGAAACAAAAGGAGAACCAGCAATATGGTAATGTAATTTACATGGAGCAAATAAAGCCCTGAACGTATCAGAAACATGGCATAAGGAAAAAGACATGCTGATGGACATCCAGAAATGGATCAATGACCCACTGAACGGAATGAAGTGTACTCTGAGGTCACCACTTAAGGTTTTCTTACAAGACCAACCAGAAGACATGTTGATTCCAAAACACCTTTAATTGAGCAATATCGTTACATAACTGACAAGGAAAAACCTTCCTTACTCAATCTGTGCACATATTTTCCCACATATGCACTATTTTCCCACAGATTCCCTACCCCTTGGTGGATGAGTAAATGTGAGAGAAGGCAAATATTTAAACCAGAGTAAGAGATTTTTATAACAGTTACATACAGTAGTTTCTTGTAAGGCTCTCTGTTCAGTTTGTGAGTATCTTAAGAACGCCATATGCTTTTCCCCCCCTCATCACCCACAGTGGGAGCTGGCTTTGGTTGACTTGAACTTGACTTATATGCTCTAGCACCTCCCTGGTGTTCCTACATTTTTACCTTTCTTATCTTCACTCCATAAGATACTTGTTATATATTTAATTTCTGACCTCACTAGTGATTTTCCTTGATACGAAGACCTCATGATCAAGGGCAAAGCATTTAGTGTCTCAGTGTCCTCATTAGTAAAATGACAGTATTGATGCACATCCTTTATCACAGTATTTGGATGAGGATAAAATGGGAAAATATGCATGGAGCCCTTTTGTATAAATTGTTATGTGTATGTAATAATTAATAATTTATTCCTTCATCATTTGCTAAATTAATTGATCCTGTTTATCTCACTTCATCTAGAATTTATCTCATATCTCATTAAACTCATAATATGATTTGTTTTGTAAATTGGGAGAGAAATACGACAGCTTACATTCCTACAGTGCTTTAGTAATTTCGGTTGTGCCCAACTCTTCATGACCCCGTTTGGGGTTTTCTTGACAAAGATAGAAGGATGGTTTTCCATTTCCTTCTCCTGCTCATTTTACAGATGAGGAAACTGAGGCAATTAAATGACTTGTCCAGGCTCACACAGTCAGTAAGAGTTTGAGGCCAGATTTCAGTGCAGGAAGATGAGTGTTTCTGCATCTAAGTCCAGCACTCAGTCCATTGCACCACTTCTCTGCTTATGTATATTAACAGATAATATTGATATGTACTATATAGATATAGATAAATACCTGGAAAGACAGCATGATACAGTGCAGTTGTGTCAAACATGAATAGAAATGAATTCCAGTGGGCCTCATATTGACTTAGGAAACCCACAAATTAACATCATCTCTGTTGTATCTTTATTTATTTTGCTAAACATATAGTTATTTGCTTTTTGGAGGGGGGGGGATGTAGGACAATTGGGGTTAATCGACTTGACCAGGGTCACACAGCTAGTTTGTGTTAAGTGTTTGAGGCTGTATTTGAACCCAGGTCCTCTTGACTATAGGCTGATACTCTATTCACTGTGCCACCTAGCTGCACCCCAAGTACATTTTAATCTGGTTTGTTTTCCATACAGTTTGGTGGTTGGTTGTGGCCTGAGGGCTGAGAGGTTGATACCCTTGATATAGTAGAGAAGGGGCTGGCCTCATATTCAGGCAAAACTTAGCCCATGTCCCCTCTTTGACACAAAATCTCAAGGAGTTCCTGGGGAGGTCACATAACCTTATAGTGTCCTAGGGTAGAGAACTCTCTTGAGACTTTTAAGTTTTTTTAGAGAAGGGCATACTTGCATTGGTAGAGACCATTTTTTACCTGGAAATTAATTGTACCAGTGAAATTGTAGGTCTAGTCTCTGTCTCTCTCTCTGTCTCTCTGTCTCTGTCTCTCTCTCTTTCTCTCCTTCTCTGTCTCTGTCTCTGTCTCTGTCTCTGTCTCTCTCTCTCTCTTTTTCTCCCCCCCCCCTCCATTTTTCTTCTCTCTATTTCTCTCCCATGTGTAATATCTACAAGGGCCAAACTTCCTCGATAAGTGCCAGCTCTTTGTTCCACTTTGGATTATGTTGCTCACACATAATTTATTTATAGGATCATAGATTTAGAAGTAAAAGGATACTTGGAGGTCATTGAATCCAAACCCCTCATTTCACAGGTGAGGAAACTGAAACATAAAAAGGTTAAATGACTTGCCTAATGTTAAGACCAGAGCTGGGGGTGGGGTGTGGGCAGCTAGGGGACACAGTGAATAGAGCACTGTGAAGTCAGGAGAAGCTGAGGTCAAACCTGGTGTCAGACACTTACTAGCTGTGTGACTGTGGGCAAGTCACTTAACCTTAATTGCTTCCCCCTCAAATTAAAAAAAAATCTGAACTGGGATTCAAACCAAAGTCTTCTGCCTCCAAATCTATCACACTTTTCTTTATTCCCTGATGCCTTCCTCACTTTTCAATTAATCATCCCAAATTATTCCTAGGAAAAGCAACAATCACATTCTGAATTTACCATTGAAAACTTGGTCCTTACTGCAAGTGATCTATTTGTTTCAGGATCAGTGACAACAAGCACCACCCTGAGGTATGGACTCCTGCTTCTCCTGAAACACCCTGAGATAACAGGTAGGATAACAGGCTAATAACATACATTCATAATTTTGTCAGCATGAAAAGGGGGCTTCTTGTAGCTTTCCTTGGAAACTTTTCTGTTGTAATTTTTATATATTTAATTCATTATGCAGTCAAGCTTACTCATTCCTTCTCCTCTACTTCTAGCTCCACCCTGCTTAGTTATATTATATGTAATAGTGAGTTGTTATTAGAGACAGGCATAGAGATGGTGACAGGGAAAGAGGCTATAGCCCAGTGGTAGCCCCCAGGGGGATCTGAATGATTAAGATACACTAGTTCCTGATGGCTTATTGATTCTGCCTGACCATAAGGAGGATCTGGTGTGTCTGGATTCCTGTCACTCATAGAGCCACCCAGGGCAGTATTTTGGGCCTATGTTTGGTCACACTGAGTTCTGGAAAACGTCCAGACTGAGAACCCTCCTCATTTCTTTAGACAAGTGTGGCTTGGTTTATATTTTTTAAGGAAAACTTGAGCTTGTTGTGAGGGTATAGGGCACAGGTGTTTCCAGGGATTCTTGTCTAATTTAAGAAATCAAAATGGAATTTTCATTGATTTATGTGCCTATGTATATATACATCTGTCTGTCTGTCTGTCTATCTATCTATCTATCTATCTATCTATCTGTGAGAATGTGAGGATCAAGTGCATTATTTACCAGTGTAGCTCTTGGTCCAAAATCAGAGAAAATACGAGAGAAGGCAGTTTTTGTTCCTAGTTTCATGATCAATTTCCATTCATATTGTGACAGGAAAAATTCATGAAGAAACTGATCTTGTGATTGGCCAAAATTGAAGTCCCTTCATGGAGGACAGAAACAAGATGCTTTACACCAATGCTGTGATACATGAGATACAGCGATACATTCACCTCATTCCCACCAGTCTGCCCCATGCAGTGACAGAAAATGTTCAGTTTAGACAATATCTTATCCCCAAGGTCAGAAGTGCTTCTCAGTATAACACAAGATTTTGTACTCTCTCCCATTGAATTATAGAGTTTAAAGTTAGAAGAAACCTCAGGCCAACCTACATTCCTGAGAAGTGGTCACAGAATTTCAGAATTGGAAAGGAACTACAGTGGTCATATTATCCATCCTCAATCTGACGAAGAATCCCATCTACCATTATGAGTACCTCCTTGTGGTCACCCAATCTTCCTTAAAGACTTTTAATGAGGGAGACTCACTTTTTTTTAAATTTAGTTTTTATTTGTTTTCTTGTTTACATTATTCATTTTCATTACATTTTTTGAATTACACATTTTCTCCCCGTCTTGCTCCTGCCCCAACCCCATAACAGCAATCCCACTGTAAAGGCCCTCCCCTGCTC
>CM053598.1:64498039-64565455 GCA_028646575.1 Pseudocheirus occidentalis | reverse complement strand
CAGGTCAGTGTTTTTTTTCAAGGAGATATTTCACATTGCTTTCTATTTTTTCATTTCTTTATAACTGTTTAATAGTATATTGGTTTCTCGTAAAGTCATTAGCTTCTACTTACTCCACTCTAATTCTGAAGGAATTATTCTCTTCAGAATGCTTTTGAGATTCTTTTTCCATCTGGGAAATTTGACTTTTTAAGACATTCTTCTCCTCATTGACTTTCTGGGCCTCTTTTGTCATTTGAGTTAATCTATTTTTTTTAAGTGTTGTTTTCTTCAGTCAGTTTGTTGACTCTCTTTTCATGATTTTCTTGCATCATTCTCATTTCTCTTCCCAATTTTTCTTCTACTTCTCTTTTTTGTTTTTCAAAGTCTGTTTTCAGCTGATCTATAGCTGCTAGGCATTCTTCAAGTGTCTTGGAAGCATTTGGTGTGGGAGTTGTGACTGTGTTGTCTTCCTCCCGTCCCATGCTTTGATCCTTTTTGTCCACAAGAAAGGATTCTAGAGTTTTATTGCTGTTCTTATTTTTCTTCCTTTTCCTCATATTGGCCAGTCAATTAATTGTTTGTTTTTTGTTTTTTGTTTTGCTTTGTGGAACTCTGCTTCCGGGGGGAAAAGTTTCTTCCAAATCACTGGGTTTTTCCAAGGTGCCTGAGCTTTTAGGGGGATGTTGCAGCCCCCCCCCCAGCTTTGGCTTGCTGAAAGCACACCCCAGGACCACCACCCAAGACCACGATCTGGATCCAGGCCGCCCAACTCAAGAGCACTTGGCCCTGATCAAGTGATTCAGCCCCCCTGCGGGGTCTGCAGGGCAGGGGCTCAGAAGCAGCCCAGTGGGGGTTGCCGCTGTTTACAGCAGTTCCTGCCCTTCCCCCACTGCTTCCTTGCCCTGGGGGTAGATTGGCCAAACTGCTTTTCCTCCCCCAAATTTAGTTTCAAAGTTTTTCTTTCACTAATCATCTCTGATCTTGGTTTGCTGGATGTGAAAATCCCCTCAAGTGCAGTAGATCTCTGAAGTAGACTCAAGCTGCGGCTTGTGAGGCTTGGCTCTTCCTGACCACCCTTGGGCCAGGCCTGGCCATGTTTTGGTTTTGGGCTGGGCTGGTCTTGGCTCCCGGCCTGCCGGCCTGCTGGATGAGCCCCTCCTGCTGAGCTGCCCCTCTCCAATCCCTGTTTTTTCACGCCTTGGTAGATGTGGAGTTGCTGGAGGTGTGGTGGATCTTCTCTCTTGTAGAATGGCTGCGGCTCAGCTCCTCCAGAGTGTCCTGGGGCCTGGCCTGGCCACGTTTCCATTTCAGGCTGGGCTGGCCTTGGCTCCCAGCCTGCTGCGATGAGCCCCTGCTGCTGAGCTGCCTTCAGCGAGAGATGTGTTTTCTGTATTTTTGTGAGTCTGAGAGTCCTAGACTTTGTCTGGGGTCTTATTTTATGGGTGTTTAGGGTGGTTGTGTGGGAGCTGCAGACCCTTGCTGCTTCTATGCTGCCATCTTCCATCCCATTTCTTATAGCACAATAGTATTCCATTACATTCATATACCATCACTTGTTCAGCCATTCCCCAACTGATGGGCATCCCCTAAATTTCCAGTTTTTTGCTGCCACAAAGAGAGCTGCAATAAGTATTTTTGTACATATGGGTCCTTTTCCCACTTCTATGATCTCTTTGGGATACAACCCCAACAGTGGTATTACTGGGTCAAAGGTTATGCAATTATTTATACCCCTTTGGGCATAATTCCAGATTGCCTTCTAGAATGGTTGTATCAGTTCACAGCTCCACCAATAATCCATTAGAATTCCAACTTTTCCACATCCTCTCCAGCACTTTTCATTTTCCTGTTTTGTCATCTTAGCCAATCTGACTTGTGAGATGTGGTACCTTAAAGTTGTTTTAATTTGCACTTGTCAAATCAATAGAGATTTAGAACATTTTTCGATATTTTAAAAGATATCTTTAATTTCTACATCTGAAAATTGCCAAACAGTCAATTTTTAAATGGTGGTGAGGAGGTGCTGGGAAGGTGTAATGGTGGATTGATCAGTAGGAGCCCAGTCCTGGGAGAATATGGATGTTTGGTAAGCTGCTTCTGTGCAAAGTGAAGATCCCACTTTATACTTTGGAGGATGAATATGGATTCTAAGTGTTTCTAGTTTTATTTACCTTATCCCTTTTGATTGACTACTGAGTTGGGATTGGAATGTCATAGAAAAGTCTCTCATGAGGACAGTTCTGTCTCTTTTGGGCTAGGCTTCCTTTAAAGGAACCAGAAAACTCTATTTAGGACTTGATAGGTCTAGTGGACTAGAGTTTGAGTTGGTATGACTTCCTGTCTGGCAGAGGTATAAACAGTTCAACCTACAAGGCTTTATAAAATTTAAAGCACTCTCACTGACATAAAAGTCCATAGATCTTCTTCACTGGGCGTTGCTGCTGTGACTTATCTGGAAGTGGAAGGTTCTCTTGCACATTTGAATTAATATTGTGTCCTTATTTATTTTGTTTTTATGTCTAAGCCAAATTCTTTGTTAAATATTTTATGGTCCACAAGTGTCTCATTGCATCCTAGTCCTAACCTGAAGCCTCCAAATGGCTTGAGTTAAGCCTAGTCCAGAACAGGTCTCTTCTTTCTCTGTGTTTGTTTGCTGAAGTCTCTACTTCCTGTCCACCATTCTATACCTACCTGGTGATCCCTCTGAATTTTCTCATATAGCATTAGAGAATAAATTCAGAGGAAGAATCACAGAAGGTTAGAACTAGAAAGAACCTTCGAGGTTATGTAGTATATGACCAAGAGTATGTTGAGTCTGGGGCAGCTAGGTGTCACAGTGGAGAGAGCACTGGGTCTGGTGTCAGGAAGACCCAAGTTTAAATTCAACCCTCAGACACTTTACAAGCTGTGTTACCCTGACCCTGGGCTAGTCACTTACCCCTGTTTGCCTCAGTTTCCTCATCTGTAAAATGAACTAATTGGCAAAGGAAATAGAAAACCAGCCCAGTGTCTTTGCCAAGAAAACCTCAAATAGGATCACAATGATTCAGAAACAACTGAAATGATGGAACAAAAGCTACATCCATCCTATATCATCTCATGAGATCTGATTCTTAAATTTCCAATCTGAGCCTTTATAGGAAATGATACAAATAAGGGTTTGAATTGTTCTGTTTTTGATTATCCAGACTAAAGAAAGTGAAGGAGAAAATGCTAATAATACATCCTCAAGTTAAAACTGGTTTTATATAAATTTTTTTGCTGGATATATTTGGTGTTTAATGTTTATCAGCATATCCCTGCCTCTAACCTACAGAAATTGTCAGTGTTTTACTCTCTGTTATGTATGCAATAGGCATTTGATAACCACATTTTGTCATCATTTAATGATTCGGCATTAAACTTATTAAGGAGAATTTTAAGAACACTTTTTTCTTCTTTACTGGCTACTATTTGCCACCAACATCTCTTAAAGGCACTATGTAAAAAAAAGAGAAGATTTCACCATTAAAAGAAAAGGACCCTTGAGCTTAGGGACAATTTTTTAAGGGAAGGATAGTTATTATTATCAGTTGTGGTCTCCATTGAAAATTTCCTCCAGGTCATCATTTCCTAAGTTGTTCATGATGGAGTAATTGCCAGTGACTCATGGATCAAGATGCACCCCAAGCACTATCATTAAAAAAGTTTGCTATGCCAAAAGGAGCACTATAGACTGAAAGAATATTGTTGTACACATGTGTATGTTAATTTTTCTAAACTGCAGTCACCTTTTTTAGAATAAGAAAATCAACTTCAAATCATCGCTGAATATATAAATAGCTTTTGGTCATTAGTTGTTTTTAATGAATACTAACAGCAAAATTAAAATGTCTGGGTCAATGAAACACATCTCCAGATGTATCCAGATGACTACAGTCAGTGACAGCTAGATGTTTTAGGGATAAATATGAGGTAAAGATGAACAGGAAATTATGTTTTATAGTAGTTTTGATGGAGAATTTAAAAAATATTAGTCCTAGTGCCTTCTTTTCCGCAGTCATGATTCCCTTGCTTTTTCAGATGGAAATCTTACTGTGTTGTATTTGAAAAGCAGAAAATCCCAGAAGAACTTTAACACAGTAACTTTGTATTTTGCAGATATTCAGGAGCAGTGTGTGACCTGACCTTTGTTCTTATACATCTGCCTCTCATTGGCATAATATATCTGTACTATGAGGGCCTGACCCTTCCCACACAGTTACTTCACACTGGCTTTGATTGTACACAAATTAATTATGCTTTCTGAGATTTTAAGGGTGTATTGGCATCTGTTTAAAGATGAAGATGCACTTGAAGTGCCTCAGTGGTGTTCATTGTCAATATTATAGATTTTAACAAAGAAGCAACCCACAATTATCTATTTCCTTCCCAGCAACTCAAGTTTTCCTGAGTAAAGGTTTAATGGGTCCTACAAATCCTTTCCATGAGACCTGGGAGAGACCTCAACTTAAGAAGTCCAACGACTCCCACTGCATCCAGGATCATCTCCAGTCCTCCTGATCTATATATTGCCAGTGGACCCAGAAGACTATGGGGGGAGAACATGAGGCTGGTGACATTACACAATCCTCCCTCACTTAAATTTGATTCACTTGCAAGTTAAGCATCACCTTCCTGACGTGGTCCTCTTTAAGAATGAAGGACAAACAACAATGGGTCAAAGAAGTTTTTAATGGTATAAAAGCACATATATGTATATATAGACAGAGGGCCCAGGGTGACTTGAGTATGAAGGTTGAACTTTAGAAAAATAAAATTAAGTGGTGAGAAAGGAATATATTGGGTGAAGAAAAGGAGAGCTAGGATAGGGTAAATTATCTCACAAAAAAGATCCAAGAAAACAACTGTTACAATGGAGGAATAGAGGGGGCAGGTGAAAGAGAATGAGTCAGCCTAACTCTCATTGGATTTGGCTTTAGAAGGGAATAACATACATACTTAATTGGGTCTTACTCTGCAGGAAGGTAGGGAGTTTTAAGAGTGGGGAATGATAGAAGGGAGAGCAGATGGGGGAGGGGGTTGGCAGAGGAAAACACTTTTGAAAAGGGACAGGCTCAAAAGAGAAAATAGAATAAGTGGGGGTCAGGATAGGATGGAGGGAAATATAGTTAGTCTTTCACAATATACCTACTATGGAAATGTTTTGCATATCTACACATCTATAAACTATATTGCTTGTCTTCTCAATAGGGGTTGGTGGGGAGGGCTGAAGAGGAGAGAATATAGATCTATAAGTTTTTAAATAGAAACGTCAAAATTGTTTTTACATGCAACTGCATAATATATATACAGGCAATGAGGTATAGAAATCTATCTTGTGCTACAAGAAAGTAAGTCTGAAGGGAATAAGAGGGAGGGGGTGATAGAAGGGAGGGCAGACTGGGGGAAGGGGTAATCAGAATGCATGCCATCATGTGGTGGGGTGATAGGGGAGAGATGGGGAGAAAATTTGGAACTCTGGATTGAACGTGGAACAAAAAACTTTGGGCAAAAAGATGTTGTAAACTAAAAATAAATAAATAAGTTCTGATTACCAAAAACCAAAAACAAAAAAGAGAGAACAAAGGTCAAACAACAAGTCAGCAAAGTTTGTTGTTTCTTTTCTCCTTATAAAAGTGGCCTCAATCTCGAAACAGATTAAGAAACACCTCCTCTCAGCAGAGTAGTGAGGTACTATGGGATATGACATACACTCTCCAAGTACTAGAAACATCGATTTTCTTTAATGTTTGTTAACATTAAACTGAGTGTAAGGAGACGGGGTAAATAGGAGGAAATAACTCTTATATAAGGAGCAAAAAAACTCAGTAAAACTTTAAACAACAAATTGAATGGTTCCTGATGTTTTAAAATGCCCTACTATAGAACATGAATAGGGTTCTCTCTATCTTACAGGCAGGCCAAAGTCCATTGGAAGCTTACTCAGGGTACTAAGGAATTATTTGCTGATTGATCTTGTGTTTGCACTCCTCTCCAGCTTTGGATTCCAAGCCTTCTCTTGCATTAGTAGTAAGGAAGAGGATAAATGGATCCATCTGTGGTCATTGCTTTTGGCTTATTTCTCTGTATATCATGCCTGCTTCTCATTATATCATGGAAAAAGGGCTTTGGAAGACGAAAACTTCCCCCTGGTCCTGTTCCTCTTCTCATTATTGGCAATATACTGCAGGTGGACCTTAAGAATATCCCAGAATCTCTGTGTAAGGTAAGTAAGCATCCATCTGTCTGTTGGTTCCATTGCTGACTCCAGCAGCTGTCAGTTTGATTGGGGAGACTGTCTTCAATCAGCTTATTTTAATGACTAGAGTATGTTAGAGTAGGTACGTAGGTACCTTGTAGGTTTTGTGGAATGTATTTTGATTCACCATAGTGACCATCAGGGCCCACTGCTTCAGCAGTATCTGGTGCTATCAAGTTCCTGTAAGTCTGGATGATATCCTTTCTACAAAAAGTGCCATCCTCTGTTATGACTGCTCACATTGGCCCTGCACAATTCGAGGACAAAATGTCACAAAATGCTCACTGTACCAGAGGAAGAAAGGGAGTATTTAAATGTACCTGATTATTTCTGTTGCCTGAGGAATGAGTAGGGTCCTCAAAAAGGTAGGGACCTCCAGCCTCTGTTAGATCAGAGAGGAGACTGTTTTCCTTTCACATTCCTCCACAGGAGCACTCAAGAAGCCTCTGGGTGCAGCCCCAGTCTTTGCATGCAGTCTTAAATGTGCCTGGCTCAAGCAAGCCCAGAGTGAAGAGGAAACAGGAAATTCTGAACTCAGACCTGTAGATCTCAAAGCTTTTGAAAGGTAGCCTGGGGTAGCAGAAAAGGCAATGAAGTTGGGATTAGATAGGTCTGGGTTCAAGTTAAGATTTTGACATTTACTAGTTTTCTAGTAAATGGAGGACGTTATCAATAAATGTCCTATCTGCCTCACCTGGTTGTGAGAAAAGTTTAGGTCATATTAACATGTGAAAACGAAATTACCTTCTCATTCTGACCTGGTGGATTGCCAAAACAACATCTTTACCTATCATTCCCAGACATGCCCTGACCTTTTGGGCCTCAGTGTCCTCATCTGTAAAATTATGTTTGGTTTAGAAGAGTAATTCTTGATCTTGAGATCATGAACTCCCTGTTGGCCTGTGGATATATTTCAGAGGTCCTGTGAGCTTAGATGGGAAAAAAATGACACCATAATCATATTCTAATATGAATGCTTTATTTGTTATGCTAAGTATTTTATTCAAAAAATAGCATTCAGAGGAATACATAGGCTTCAGTGGACTATTAAAAAAGTCTACAACACAAAATGGTTTAAGAACCTTTGATTTAAATGCTCTCTAGGTCCCTTCTAGATTGATACCTATGATCCAATGGTATTGATTTGTGGATTTCTATTGGAATGAGGACTCTTTTCTGCTCCAGAATTACCCTGACAGCATTGTCCCTAATCCCCAACTCTGCTATTCTCAAAGCTTTTGATGGCTAATAACAATGATGATAATTGTAGCATTTATATAGTGATTTAAGGTTGGCCAAATGTTTTACAAATATTGTCTTATCAGTCTCACAAGAATCCTTACATCTAGTTATTATTATTATCCTCAGTTTACAGATGTGATAACTGAGGCAGACAGAGGTTAAGTGACTTGCTTGTGATTATGTAGCTATTAATTACCTGAAGCTGGATTTTGAGTAAGGTCTTCTTGGTTCCAGGTCCATTGCAGTATCTACTATGGCACTTAGCTATGAAACATAAGCTCGACCTCTCAGGAAGATTGGGGACGCTACACTAAGGTCATAAAGTGTGCCTCATTGGCCAGTCTTCTGGCAGCTAACCCAAGGCACAGAATGAACTTGTAGCATTTTGAGCCATCTATGGCAAAGGTTGTGCTCATGGGTTGTATCATGCTCTCTGCAATAAATGTCAGAAATGCTTTGAAGCCACTGATAATGGATCGAGAACTTCTTCAATAAGCTCAACAATAGCAATCCAAGCTGTTTGATTCAGCGATGACCCTCTCACTACTGCCCACATCTCTTTTCACAGTTAGCAAAAGAGTATGGCCTAGTGTTCACTCTGCAGTTGGGTGTTGAGCATGTTGTCGTGTTACATGGGTACAAGGCAGTAAAAGAAGCTCTGATTGATCAGGGGGACAAGTTTGCTGACAGAGGAAATAGGCCACTTGCACAAAGGATTAGCAAAGGATCAGGTAAGTTTCTTCTAGTTTTAGAGAAAGAAGAGAAAGAAAAGACTGGGAAAAATAATTGCATTCTGCTCATAGAGATTCTGAGGCAGAACAGGAGCTCCTTAAGCTGCAGAATTTTTGGGTTGTCTGATCAAGAGTATGTGAACGCAATTTGTAAGATTGTCGTCAGTGAAAGAGACAGCAGAAGCCCTTACCTGGCATCTCAACTTTGCCATAGATCCTAGGGGGCTTCACTGTGTTACTTTCTACTTTTTCAGAGAGGTATTTAATGAACATGAGTTAAAGTCCATTGCAAGGAATACCATTCACTTTCATGTTTGAAGGTTCCTTTATGATGGATCTTGGATCAGAGGCTGAAGAATTTGATCCTGAAAAAGATCCTGTGGAAATAAGATGACAGGCAGAAGTGCAGTTCCCAATAGAAGTGTAGTTAGGTGAAGTTCTCATCTTATGTCTGGAATAAGAGGGTGATATCTGAAGGCAGGAAATTTGATGTATTCAGGGAAAGAAGGATATGACAGTTAAATGTTTGCATGTGTGTATCACGCATGTACCATAAAGGTGTGTGTACACCTTTGTCATTGTTCAAATTAACTACAATTCTTTGAATATTTCTTATATTTTGTTAGACTCATCAGTCCTTTCCTCACAAACAAAATTAGCAGATAATACCTTTCCTTAAGAATAAAAACAAAGCTCAGCAAAGAAGTCTGATACAGGGATTGCTACTGAGCTTATGTAACTTTCTATTCTTACTGAGGCTGCATCTTGTTGCTCAGTCTTTTCATTTATGTTCAGCTCTCTGTGACCCCATTTGGGTTTCGTTGGAAAAGATCCTGCAGTGGTTTGCCATTTCCTTCTCCAGATCATTCTACAGATGAAGACCTGAGAGAAATGGGATTAAGTGACTTGGTCAGGGTCACATAAATAGAAAGTGTCTGAGGCTGGATTTGAAGATTAGTCTCCCTCAATCCAGTGTCAGTACTCTATCCACTGTGCCACCTAGTAACCCACAAAAAGGCAAGAAATGAGAACACTCAAAAGTACCCTCTTTAGTGCTTGTGAGATGTAGGGAGACTGGGAATTCAAGACATCATAATCCTTTAGGTTCCTTGGGTCAAAAGATGCAGAGATTTAAACTCACATACCCTACAACCCTTCAGTCTCAAAAATGTCTTTATTTTGCCCACTTTATTGTGGTCTGTGTGGCCACTTCATTTCCAGGAGGGGGATGTGGGAATAGGGCCACGTAATGTGTTTGTGACTGTGTTGAAGGGAGAATGGTGTGTAGGATGGAACAAGAGTTAGTTTTGACAGAGGAGTAGGAGAGAGACATTTGATACCTCCCCCATTTCATTCTACTCTCCTAGAACAAGGTGTGGACCAAGGGCATAAATTTTTAAAAATGACTTTTAAGGAATTTTGAGGGCTAAGACTTTTCTTCCTATTCCCCTTCATAGGCATTATTGGAAGCAATGGTGAGACATGGAAGGAAATCCGCCGCTTCTCTCTCATGACCCTGAGGAATTTTGGGATTGGGAAAAGGAGCATTGAAGAGCGAGTCCAAGAAGAGGCAAAGCACAAGAGCAATTACTCTCTGAATTATCTCTTAGTCCCCTACCATCTGCAGGCCAGACGCTCTGCAGGCACCCAGGTGGCAGTGGTTGTAGCCACCGCAGCTCGTAATGGTCAGAAATTATTTTTTTTTTACTTTTAGTATCCTAAGATCTGCCTCCTTGTGTCATTTACTTATCAGTACTGCTTTTCTCCCATGAGGTATCAAAATTCAGTTTCATTTCTCACAATAGTATTGCAGTTTTTCTAATTCGACTATAAACACAGGCATTTAAAAGAAATATTGGCTCTTTCAATCCTTAAAACGAGGGGTTTTGACTAGATGATATTTCTAAGTTCTCTTTCAGCTCTATCATTCTATGTTTTTTATTTTCTAATTCTTTCTTTCTATCTTTTCTTTTCAGGTTACGACTATAATACCATTACTGACTTCTGTTCTGTATGATGATGCAGAGTTCTCCAAGCCAGAGAAGTTAAACCGAAGCCACTTCCTAGATGAAAGTGGCAAGTTTAAGAAGAGTGACTGTTTCATGCCTTTTTCAGCTGGTAAGACATTCATCTAAAGGTCTGCATCAAAGATGGATCAATAACTCAGGGGACCTGTGTTTCTATGCAGCTTTGCTACTTGTTATGTATGCAACCATCATTAAAATATTTCATTTCTCTTGGCTTCAGTTACCTTATATGTCAAAGATTAGTTTGGACTAGGTTAACTTTATGGTCCTTCTAAGTTCTAAAACAAGAGAGTAGGATGGAGACATAATACCCCATTTTTCTAATTATCCTGGGGCTATGGCTCATCACCTAAATCAGTTGGGTTTCATGGTAGTTGTCTGAGCTTATTCCAAGTAAGTGTCAGGACTGAGATAGCTGCCACTCTCTTCTGCCTCCAGACCTACAACACAAGCTCCATCTACCTCCCTATATTAAAAACTATCCTCCTAGTCACCCTTAGCTAGGATCTAGTTCTCAGATAGCCTTCCAGGGTTTTATGTTAGTATGTTACCATATGGTATCCTGTTAAGCTGAGGAAGGTGACTGGGTTATCTTGAAGGCCTATTAATCAAGTACCAGTAAGACTAAGTACACTGAAGGTGTAATCTTAGAGTTAACAAATTTGTTGAAATGTTACTCATCATTAGGACACATAGGTTTGGCTTCTCCTTTCCTAGTTATACAGACTTTAATGGGGATCCATGGATATAGAATTATAGATGATGGTCTGTCTTGTCCTTTCACCATCAGTTCTTGGGGAAAACTATTGGTTACCAGGTAATGATGGTGACAGCTAAGCCAATTATGGCCTCCAATGCCATGAACCACTCAATTGGTTTAATGTTTGTGGTATAGCTAGGAATGAATTGTTAAGACAAGTGCCTTGATGGCCATGAAATTTCAAGGTCTATTCCAGAAGGGTTTTCTGTCCATAATGGTGACAGGAGGTTCCCAATGGGAACTTTATTCATTCTACTGTTACCTTTCTCCATTACTCTCACTGTGGGTAGCTGTTGTTCAATAGTTTAATTCTTGTGATTATAAATGAGTGATTGTTTTCTACCTAGCGCAATGGCTCCTTTCCTCTGAATAGAAGTCCCAGTATTTACTCTGTCTCAGGGGTATTAATATAGAGTAAGGATACTGGAGGGATCTTGCCTTTCTGTTTAGGTGGAAATGGCTTTTCAAAGGAGTCTAGGACCAGATAGGAAAGGTATTCACATGATTCTAATGGCACCATGTATTAGTGGGCTCCATGTAGGTCTGAGGAAGTAACCTAGTTGTTTTAGAAATATATGAGTATTAAATCCTTGTATTTGTCTCTTTCAGGAAAACTGATATGTGCTGGTGAAAGTCTCGCTCGGATGGAATTATTCATGTTTTTTACTTCCATCTTACAGAATTTTACCTTGAAATCTCCCATTGACCCCAAAGATATTGACACCTCCCCAGTTACTGGTGGATTGGCCAAACTACTCCTTTCATATGAGCTCTGCTTCCTACCTTTCAAAAACATATAAAGGTCCACCTGTGGTTCCAACTGTTCCAGAGCCTCTTCATGTGCTATGAAGAAGCTGCATTCATTTCATTTCTTGTCTATCAAAGCCCTATGTGATTTCAGCCCAACATACCCTTCTAGCTTAATCTACTCCAAAATTTACCCAACATTCCCCAGAAGTTCCCTGTTCCTGGAATATTTCTTCTTTTCAACTCCACTGACTGGAATCCTACCCATCCTTCAAATCACAGTTCAGATGCCCTATCCCTGGGACTCTCTAGTACTTATAGTCTGTACTACACAATCTAGATCTGAAATGTATACCCATCTTATCTCATATATTCTTTCAGTCATGCTTGTTTATTTTGTTTTGTGCTCCCTGCTAGATCCTAAGCTTCGTAGTAGTAGGGCCTTTATACTATACTTGTCTTCAATTATCCACCACTAATTGTGTAAAAGCCCTTATTTACTCTTCTAATGTCTCAGGCCATACACTTCAATACATACACATATCTTACTCTGATGACAGGTTAACTGCAATGCTAATGCTATGTGATGGCAGTTAGATGATACCTTGGACAGAGTGTAATACACGGAGTTAGGAAGACCTGATTAAAATCTAGTCTTGGACAGTTATTGGAGGTATGACCTTTGGCAAGTCACTTTATCTCTGTTTGCTTCAGCTTCCTTATCTGTAAAATGGGGATAACTGTAGCATCTCTCTCCCAGGGTTGTTGTGAGGATCAAAGAAGTTGATAATTGTTAAACATTTAGCACAGAATCTGGCACATAATTAAGTGCTATATTAATTGTTAGCTGCAAGTATTATTGCTACAACAACTACTACTACTACTCTTCCTCCTCCCTCTGCTACAATGTATTTCACCTGCCTACTCTAATTACAAAGTATGTATGTTAAAAAAAATACAGGCTACATTTGAGTAATCCAGTTTGACTGAAGCATAGAGTGCCTAGAGGATATTAATATGATAGTATCCTGGTAACAGAGAGAGGCCTTGAATGTCAGGAAGAAAAGTTTGAATTTTACTCAGTAAAGAAACTGTACTGAATATTGACCTGATCCACACATAAGGAAGATTAGTTGGACAGAATGTGAGGAATGTATTTTGTGGGGGAAATGGCTTTTGCAACAATACAAGGTCAAGAGGCCAGGTTATTTCAAGATTATGGAAAGGAATTATTTGGCACAAGTATTACAATGACTGATTTAATGAAATTAGTAGATAGGATAATACGGGTATTCAATTCCAATCAATTATGCATCTGCCTGAGGATTTTCAACTGGGACTATATAGAGTTCTTCTAGTAGCAAATCCAAGTCCTTCTGAGACATAGCACAGGTTCCAGGTTGCCTACCCACTTGCCCCCCTTCTTGTAGCCTTCTAAAAGAAAAAGTTTCCAGAGATGTAATTTCAACCAGTCCACATCTCTAGTTGTAGAAATAATGTTCCCTGGCTCTCATCCTCCAGGGACACAAGGAGTTTTTCAAAGGCTTATCATTACATGTACATTAATCTAGCTTGTTTTTTTTTTTTTAACAATTATATCCTCATCTTTAATTCAGAACAATATCTGTTAAAATATCAAATAAAGATCACACTCAGTGTTCTCCCATTCTGTGTATACAGATGAAAAGGATAATAATTAGTCTTCCAATTGCTATCTGGAGGCAAGTTCTTTAACCAGAGAAATCTCATATAGTGACATTCTTTCACCTTTAAAGCTACCATATCAACAGGATGTTGAAATTTCTTACTCTACAAACTGCTACTGAGAGGTGTTGCTTTCATTTACCCATCATGACCTACTTCCAAAATACACACAAATAGTCCAGTTTTCTTTTTGTCCAAGAGTGTGGGAACTTAGGATTGGCTATATGCACAAGTTCTTGTAAGTACTTAAAAGGGAGAAAAAGCAAGGTAGCAGTAAGATTACTTTCAGCAGCCTCTGAAAAATGGGAAGAGTTCTTCTTTCAGCCACATTGTCAGTCTTGATTGAATCTGATCCTGTTTGAGGAAAGGATGAAGATTTGAATGGATAACTAATCTCCTAGCTTTGCATGGTGTTTGATATACAAAAACATGCTTACTAAATGCTTTTTCATTCATTCATTTTTTCATTCACTCATTCATTACAGCATTCAAAGTCAAAGACCTATCCCCTTTTCCCATTCTATGTTCCATTTCTGTAGTACTTATGATCAGAAACATGGGGAAAAATCTTAGTAGGGAAAATGCATTTCAACTTGTACTATTTCATTATTATATAACATTAGAAAATTTTTTGTAGTCTCTGAAATATTTGAAAATATCAGGAAAACATCAAAGACTAATTATACGGGAGTCATTAAGGTTAAACTACTTCGTATATGTATGTGTGTGTGTGTATGTGTGTGTATGTGTGTGTGTTTGTGTGTGAATATGTTATCAGAATTCTTAAAATGTCATCATTACCATTAGTTTGAAAGATGTTTTGGCCAAGTTGTATATGATAGATTGATTCTACAAATGGAGTAGGAAAAGGCAAAAAAGAGCAATTATCTCAAAAAATGGTCATGAAAAGTAGAATTGATACAGAATAAGTAGTTGGAGGTTGTGTGTTGGTAATGTTGGAATCTTGTCATAGGATCTGAGTTGAAGAGGAAACAATGTGTATATCTGGAGGGCTGTATATTCTTCTGGACTTGTAGAGAAGTGGGAAGACTTGGAGATAGGGTCAGGGAGGGGCTTATAGAAGGTTGTGTAGACTATGATTTAGGAGGATGAGGTGAGAGGATAAGATAGGGACTCTTGGGTGGGTGGAATAATGAATAAGAGGGCAAGGGGAGAAGATAAGGTAACATAGATATTCACCAATAGTAATTATAACTTTGAATGTGAAAGGGATAAATTCACTCATAAAATGGAGTGAATCACTATGATAGTGATAGTGGGACACTTTAACTTTTCCCTCTCAGAACTAGAAATCTAACCTAAAAATAAATAAGAAAGAAGTCAAGAAAGTGAATAGAGTTTTAGATAAGCCAGATATAACAGATATCTCAAGGAATAGAAATGAAAAGGAATAAACTTTTTTTCTCAGCACTTCGTAGTATCTTTATAATGACTGACCATATATTAAGACATAAATTTTTAGAGTTAACTTGAGTGGTTTCTTAAACCAGCTTAAGAAAGAAAGGATAACTCCATAACTCAGAGACTTATAGGACAAGGATGACAAGTGACAAGAGAAGTTATAGAACTTCTTAATTTTTCTTTCGTTTCTGGTTATATTTTTCTTACCACAGAGATGATCTGTGAACAGAAAAGGGCAGAAAGAATAAATAGATAGATAAATGAATAAATGCATGAATGAATAAATATGGCTAATACGGATTTAATATCCCCAGAGAAGTAAGGAGAAAATGAGAGCACCTAGGCACCTGTGCAAGAAAAACGAAGTGCAAAAGTGTATATCAAGTTGTACTCAGATTCTAGAATATATTTCTAAGGAGATAATTAATCTAAAAGGGAAGAATGAGGAAATGACTTGAGATAAGGAAATAGCGGTCACAAAGATCTGGAAAGGCATCATCATTATTTCTTTTGTTTATAAGTGTTAATAAGTTGGTAGGTCAGGAGAATGCTATATAGTGTTAGATTTTAGCAAAGCATTTGATAAAGGTTTTTGTGTTCTGAAAATGATGGCAATATATAGGTTAGACTATTATACAGTTAGGTAGATTTAAAACTGATGAACTGACCATATACAAAGGATAAGTATTGAAGGTTCAAGGGCAGCTTGGAAGTTCGCACCCCTGTACTCTGATTTTAGCTCACACATGATTCCTGTATTCATTCTCAGAGTCATAGTTTAGGAGGACATTGGAAACCTGGAGGCTACTCAAGAGAGTGCAACCAGAATGATAAGAACAACAAGTGAGGAAAGTTTGGCGGAAATGGCCATACTTACACAGGAGTCATAAAAGAAGAGGAGGCATTGTAGGTGATTTCAACTATTGTATGAACTGTTACTAGAAACAGAAACTTTGTTCTATTTTTTTCCAGGGGACAAAATCAAGAGTAATAGATTAAAGTTACAAAATTTCAAAATGTTGCAAAAAGTATTCTCTCAAATTAGGGCTGTACAATGTTAGAATGGAATGTGTTCCAGTGAGTCTCTCCCCCTCATTAAAAGTCTTTAAACAAAGATAGGATGACCACAAGGTGAACATACTGTAGACAGAATTCTTTTTCAGATTGTGGATAGAGAGTATTATCACTGAAATCCCTTCAAATTCTTAAATTCTGTGATCATTTCTCAAGGAAGTGCCTTGGCCTGAAGTTCCTTTTTACTCAAAGATTCTATACTTCAATAAAAGAGAGTATAAAATCTTGTGTTATACTGAAAAATACTTCAGATTTTTGGGATAAGATATTGTCTAAATTGAACATCACCTGTCATGGCATGGTGCAGGTGGATGGGAATGAGATCAATGTATTGCTATATATCTTGTATCACAGCATTGGTATAAGGCTGTCCTCCATGCATGGACTTCGATTTCAACCAATCATATAATCTGTTTCTTCATGAATTTTTCCCATCACAATATGAATGAAAATCAGTTTTAAATGTAAGGACAAAAACTGCCTTCTCTCATATTTTCTCTGATTTTTCCGACTGCTACAAGGTTAAATAAGGCACTTGACCGCCAGACTGTCATAGATAGATAGACAGATGGACAGATAGGTAGATAGATAGATGAAAATTCTATTTTAATCTTTTAAGCCAGATGAGAATCCCGTGGGGCACCTATGTCCTCAGAACAGGCTCAATTTGTCTTTAAAAAAATATCAGTTAAGCAGCACTTAAGTAAGAAAATAGGAGGAGTATCTCTCTGGACCTGTTCTACCACTCAATGTGACCAACTGTACTGCTCTGTGCCGCTCTGTGAAGGACAAGAATCAAGATGGGCCAGCTCCTCCTATGGTCAGACAGGATCAATGAATCATCAGAACTAGTGCCTCTCAATCCTTCAAATCCCCCCTGGGGGCTATCACTGGGCTATAGCCTCTATCCCCATCACCCTCTCTATGCCTGTCTCTAATAACAACTCACAATTACATACCATGTAACTAAGCAGGGTGGAGCTAGTAGTGGAGGAGGACGACTAAGTAATTTTGAGTGGTTAGTGACTTAAATACATAAAAATTGCAATAGAAAAGTTTCCAAGGAAAGCTTCAAAAAAACCCCTCTCATGCTGACTAAAGTATAAATGTATATTATTAGCCTGTTATCCTCCCTGTTGTCTCAGGGTATTTCAGGAGAAGCAGAAATCCTTATCTCAGGGTGGTGCTTGTTGTCTCTGTTCCTGCACCAGATAGTTCATTTGCAGTCTTGAGCAACCTTTCAATGGTAAATTCAGACTGTGGTTGTTGGTTTTCCTAGGAATAAAGCGGTATGATTAATTGAAAAGTAAGGGAGACAGCAGGGCACAATGGAAAGCATGATGGATTTGGAGGCAGAACATATTTGGCTTAAATTGCATTTCAGATTTTTTTTTTTGTGAGGAAGCAATATGAGTTAAGTGACTTTCCCAGGGTCACATAGCTAGTAAGCGTCTATTGCCAGATTTGAACTCAGGTCCTCCTGACTTCAGGACCAGTGCACTATCCATTGTGCTACCTAGCTGACCCCACCCTTCCACCGTCCAGCCCCCACAGCTCTAGTCTTGACCTTGGACAACTCAATTAATACTTTTATGTTTCAGTTTCCTCATCTGTAAAATGAAGGGATTGGATTCAGTGAACTCCAAGTATCCTTTTACTTGTAAATCTATGGCCCTATAAATAAATTATGTGTGAGCAACACAATCTAAAGTAGAACAAGGAGCTGGCAATTATCGAGGCAGTTTGGCCCTTATAGATAGTACACATGGGAGAGAAATAGAGAAAAGAGAGAGGGGGGGGCAAGAACTTAATCTGCAATTTCATTGGCACAGAGAACTTCTAGGCAAAGACAAAACAAAACAAACCTTCTGTCAATACAAATCTACACTTTCTTTGAAAAACTTAGTCTCAAGAGAGTTGCCAGGTCCTAAAGCACTGTCAGGTTAAGTGACCTGCCCAGGATCACATAGACATTTTGTGTCAAAGAGGGGACATGAGTTCAATTTTGCCTGGCTCTGAGGCCAGCTCTATCTCTCCTACATCAGGGGTGTCAAAGTCCAAGCCCTCAAGCCACAAGCAACCAGCAAAACTGCAGAAGGCCCAAACCAGATTAAAATATAAATGGGAAATTCCCATGAAATTGTGACAAAGAAATTAGCAAAATAAATAAAGATACTATACAACATAGATAATGTTAATTTTTGGGTTTGCTGAGTCAATATGAGGTTCACTGGGATCCATTTCTATTCATGTTTGACACAAATGTACTCTATCATGCTACCTTTCAAGATATCTATACCTATATGGTACAAATCATTAATATTTCTGGATGTGCACAGGCAGCTAGATGTCACAGTGGATTGAGTGCTGGACCAAGAGTCAGGAAGACTCATCTTACAACATTCAAATCTGCCCTCAGACACTTACTGGTTGTGTGACCCTGAACAAGTAACTTAATCCCTTTTGCCTCAGGTTCCTCATCTGTAAAAGGAGTTGGAGAAGAAAATGGAAAACCACCCCAATATCTTTGTCAAGAAACCCCCCAAATGGGCTCCTAAAGAGTCAGACACGATCGACATGACTGAACAACAAGAACACAAACACTGCATAAATGTAAGTTATTGTATTTTCCTACTGATTTACAAACCTAACAAATCCTGTTACTCTACAGGAGTCTAGTGAGATAAACAGGATTTATTAGTTTCACAAAGAAAGAATGAAAAAGTGATCAACTTCCATATATATAACAGTTTATACAAAAGTTTCTATGTTCTTTTTCCCATTTTGTACTCATCCAAATACTTTGATAGATATACTGCATTATTATTGTTATTTTACTAAGGAGGAAATTGAGAGGCTACATGCTTTCCCCTTGACCATGAGGTATTGGGCCTGAGAAAAATCACTGCTGAGGTTAGAAATTGAATATCTAACAAACACCCTGTGGACAATAGATAAGAAAGGAAAAAACAGAGTAGTACTAGGCAGGTGCTAAAGGACATCATTCAAGTTCAAGTCAACCAAGGCTGCCTCTCCCTGTGGGGCATGGGGGCAGGGGGAAGCATATGGCAGTCTTAAGATTCTCACACATGAAGCAGAGAGCATTACAAGAGCCTACTGTATGGAATTGTTCTAAAAATCCCTTGCTCTGTTCTACATATTTGCCCTCTCCTACGTTCCTTCATCCACCAGTGAGGAGGGAATCTGTAGATGAATGTACCCTTATGTGCATAAGCTGAGGAAGGAAAGATTTTCCTTGTCATTTATGTTGCTATATTGCTAACTTAAATGTGTTTTTGAATTAATGTGTTTTCTGGTTGGTCTTGTAAGAAAACCATTGGTGTTGATCTTAGAGTATGAGTCATTCTTTTAAGGGGGTCATTGATCCATTTCAGGATGTCCATCTGCATATCTTTGTCTTTCTGCCATGTTTCTGGTACATTCAGGGTTTCATTTACTCTATATGAATTGCATTAGTATATTACTTGTTCTAGTTTTCTTTCTAATGTGGTTGATTTTGTTTAATGTAACTTTTGAACAATTTTTCTTCCCTTTGGTTACATACTTTGGTGTTTGTGGAGGGTATGGAAAGTGAGGAGCCTCTAACTCCATCATCTTGAGTGTAAAACCCGACATCCTCCTCCCATTTATCTGCCTGTGAGCACAAACAAGATGGGATTTTCCCTGTTTTTCCTTTGGAATTCAGTTTCTCAGGCTCAGGCTAAATTGTAACCATCTGAAGGCCCTTGAGCCCAGGTAATTCGCAGGTGTAGCAAATTAGGTGCTGAGGCATAGGCTTTCATGCCCAGATTCCAGCTTCACTCAAGTGGTCTCAGTCAGTGAGCTAACTCACATGGCCTACATACATGGGCTCAGCCAATCAGATGTGGCATAAAATCCTATATAAGCTGGAAGCTTGAAATCATCTTGGGGCTCACTCACTAGAAGCATACGTTTCCTGGTTACTCTTGATGTTCTGCAAGGAAGACTCTGGGTAGCCTTTGTTAAAGGGCTCCCTGCTCTCTGTGAATATGAACCCAGAAGAAGAAGAATGAGGGTGAAGAGAGAAAATGAAGAAGAAAATGAGCTTTGAACATGGACCATTGAGAAGGCTAGAGGAAGCAGCTGTAGCAGAGGCTTGCTCAAGGAGCCTCCTGGTTATGAAAGTGAATTGAACTGACTGGCAGAGACCCACCCCTGGAAGGAGGCTTAAATTTAAGCCCCTTTTCAGAGCTGCTATCAGCTTTTTAAAGTCTCCCAACTTTAAAAGGGAATTGAGATGCTGGTGTTGGTAATGCTTGTAAATATTGTTGTCTTGTTAAGCTTTGTTTTCCTAGAAACAAAAGATACAGGGCAGGTGCCCCTAGAGCCTACAGTCAGGCAGGAGCAGGGAGAGCTTTGAATGGAGCAGTCCCTTCCCCCCATAAGCTGAGACAAGGAGCACAATCAGAGAGCTGCCTGTGTCATGATCGAGGCAGGAGACACAAGTTGCCTTCCTACACGAGGAGGAGCCAGGCCTGAGTTAAGATGAAAACTTTCCAGCAAGGCAGGAACAGTGAGAGTGCCAGGTGGGAACCTGCAATAGCAGCATGAGGAAAAGGACACATCCCCAAGAGGACTTTATTTGGATACTCTATTTAGCTGAGGGGGTTGTAACCTACAGTGACCTAGGGATGGAGTGTGTTTGTGTTTTCTACTATCCCTTAAGGATGTGTTGTAGTAGGGGAGACCCTGGACTGGGATCCCCTGATTGTATAAAGAATGTATAAGCTGGGGGATGTGCATATTCTATATGTGGTATTCTATACATTGAATGCAATGATGTATGCTGTGTACCATGTTCCATATTGAGTGCTTTGTCATATACTGAATGAGATGTTTTGTTTAAGGTGATGTGGCCACCCTGATAATAAGTTGTTATGTTGTTATGAATGTTATGCTTTGGTTTCTGGAATAAGGTTTAGATTTGAATAAACAGAGTGCTTGTCATGCCTTGCCATTAGATCCTTAAAATGATTCACACCAGTAGCCCTCAACTGTGCTGTGTTGTCATTACACTACCACAGCAACCCCTCCATTCAAATCAGGATGCTCAGGCTAAAATTCCCTATACCCCAGTGTCTTTGTAGGGTCCTGAAACGTCTTGCCCACTCTCAATTGACTTCCTTCAAGACCCAGATCAAAACCTAACTCTTACAGAAAGAAGCCTTATGCTAACTCTTCCCAAATATTATGGTTCTTGCTAATTCTAAATTCCTTCATCACTTAAATCTTCCATTTATAATCTATTTTATCTTTCCTTACAGATTCCTGACAATTATTCTCTTCCCTTGCCTAGGCTTCCTTCTTTCTGTGGGGTTAGAATTTCCATTAGGCCAAGGACACTATCTTCTAAGTCTTCTGTCTGACCCTTATGGTGCTCTGATCACACTATGGTTAATAATAGATTATTTCCTCTCTTTGTCTGTGAACATGAATTTAAGCCTCTACTGCACAGGTCACATAATGTACTAGAACTGAGATTCAGACCTACTGCTCACATTGCGCTTGCTCCATTTTCATCAGGAAGCAGTCAATGAAGTTCTGAGGATCACTGGGGTCCAGTGTCCTTTGGTGTTCCTTCACTTCATCCAAAATAAATTCATGTAGTAAACGAATATTTTAATTGCTTTGTGATGAGATCCAGGGAGATAATGCACTAGAGATGAAAAAGAATTGCTGTCCAAAGAAGAAGAATTTCATATCACGCTTTATCAGAAAGAAAATAATTCTAGTTGCTAGTGGTAATGAGAAAGATGGGCTCCTTCTCCACAATGATTTATCTTTTCAATGAAAACTGTAAAGACAGTCCTAGAAGTGATTTGGAGGTGAAGAGGACACTGTTATTCCCAAGGCCTTGGGCTCAGGGGTCTGAGCTTCCTTAATCAGGGTGAGAGAGGAGATTTTCATCAAAGTGGACATGATTTGACTAGCCTCGATCGTTCAGGTGCTCCTCCTCCCCAAATTACTTTGCATTCATTTTATAAATATTTTTAATATATGTGGCTTAGCATCTGTGGGAGCAGTTGCTAGGCTGTATTTCCACAAGCGAACAGCTATGGACACTAGAGTGAAAGTATTGCTGTTCCCCAGGCTCTTGGGTTTGTAGGTCCTGGGCTGTCTCCATCAGTGTCACAGGGGAGATGATGGTCAAGATGGTGGCTATGTTAAACAAAGCTCAAGGACAAAAGCTTAAAGATATTCACATTTAGGATATTGAAGGTGGATAGTGATCCAGAAAAAAGAATATTGAATAGCAAAGATCGGACAGGAAGAAGAACCAGTGGAGAAACGCATCATACAGGCAACTGAAGAGAGAGCATTACTCCACCAATCCACCAGCAGTTACTGAGTACTTACTGGGCCCTAGGCTAAGCACCAGGTGAATGCAGAGAAAAGTGAAACAATCCCCGCCCTCATAGAGCTTACATTATAATGGAGGAGACAACATCTACATAGAGTAGTGGCAAAAGTTCCACATTCCACAGTGGTGTGGGCATGTTGCTCTCATTTTATTCCTATGTTATTCCTGGTGAAATATTCTGGAGTAGGAGAGCACAAATAGCTCATTGTGAGTAATGTATGAAAGCACCCTACTACTGCCCAGTTCCTGCCACCCAACCCACCTACCCACACCTGTCCCCTTCCAACCTGCTCTCCTACATATTCCATGTAGATTTAACCTTAAATGATTTAAAATGTTGTCCCATAGCATTTATGGCATCAGTATCCCTCTGTATGCCCTCCTCCAGTGCCCTGTTTCCCATCTAAGTTTCAGATTTCATAGAACGAAGACAACTCCTGTGCTAGATACCTTCAGTGAAGGAGGAGGTAAAAAGCCTGAAAGGAAAGCACTTCCAACAGAAGCTTCTGAGTCATTTCACTGCCTTTGTAGCAATGTTCTCAGCCCTGCCTCCTTTCCTCAGCTGGTCAGCAAAATATCAAGAGAATCCCTACATACCCTGAAGTGATCCTAAAGCAATGCCTTCTTCCCTGAAATTGTTGAACAAGTGTGAAAGAACCAGTGACGTTACATTCTTGTGAGCTCTGCTCTATCTTAATAGGCATAAAACATAGAAAGTTATCCCCTAAATGTTCCTCCCTGCACTGCCTCCTCACAAGATTAGCATGAACTTATTTGCAGAGCTGCACTGCCTCTCCTCTCTTCTCTCAGCTGTCCTGACCCTTCAGGGCTTCTAGGAATGACCACACTCATATGGCCATATCCCCAGGATTGGCCCTAAAGGCAAATGTGGTGGTTTCAGACTACAGTAAATTGCTCGGGCCAGTGTCAGTCTGCATAAATTACCAGAGATAGGATGGATTTTTTTCAAGCTCAATGGTAAAAAAGTAAGGAAAAACCAACTCTTTTTTTTTAACTCCTCCACAAGATACTTTGCCTCCTCTCCCCAGGGAGATAAGCAGCTGAGGTATGGCAGCTGTGCAGCCGCCTCAATGTGGCACCTTCACAGCTCCTGGCCTGCAGATCATAGGGGTTCCAAGTGACCATTCAGAGGGTAATCGCTCTTGCTTTAACCTGCCTAGATTTGGATTGTAGTCTTGAGTGGTGGTCCTGTTTGTGACCAGTGAGCCAGAGCCTATGATGGCAGCAGAGAGAGCACCCAACTAATACCTCTGGCAGTTGCAAAACCCCCAGCAATTAGGGACAAAGCTCTCATCTCTCAAAGAAGAGTTCTACTGTGGCAAAGAGCACAAAAGTCAAGTAATTGAGTGGCAACATGAGCATGCAAAGGAAGCAAAGCAAGCACAGGAATCAAGCCTTAGATTCCTTTTTTTGGTACAAAAAAGATCAAATCATGGAAAAGGAGGAACACAATGAAGTCAGAACTCCTCCACCAAAAGTTTCTAAGAAAAATATTAATTGGTTACAGGCCATAGAGAAGCTCAAGAAGAATTTTGAAAAGTAAGTAAGAGAAGTAGAGGAAAAATTGGGAAGAGAAATGAGAATAATGAAAGAAAATTAAGAAAAGCAAGTCAATGGCCTCCTAAAGGAGACCCAAAATAATTCTGAAGAAAATAACCCCTTAAAAATAGACTAATTCAAATGGTAAAAGAGGTCCAAAAAGACAATGAGGAGAAGAATGCCTTAAAAAAGTCAAATTTGCCAGATGGAAAAGAAATTTCAAAAGCTCACTGAAGAGAATAATTCTTTCAAAATTATATTGAAGCAATTGGAAGCTAATAACTTTATGAGAAATCAAGAAAACAGATCCAAATAAATGAAAAAAATAGAAGGCAATGTGAAATATCTCATTGGAAAAACCCCTGACCTGGAAAATAGATCCAGTACAGATAATTTAAAAATTATTAGGCTACCTGAAAGCCATGATCAAAAAAGGAACCTAGAAATCATCCTTCAAGAAATTCTCAAGGAAAATTGCCCTGATATTCTAGAACCAGAGGGCAAAATAGAAAGAATTCATCACTTGCCTTTTGAAATAGATCCCAAAAAGAAAACTCCTAGGAATATTATAGCCAAATTTCAGAGTTCCCCAGGTCAGGGAGAAAATACTACAAGTAGTCAGTAAGAAACAATTTGAATAATGTGGAAACACAATCAGGATAACACAAGATCTTTCAACTTCCACATTAAGGGACTGAAGGGCTTGGAATATGATATTCCAGAGGTCAAAGGAGCTAGGATTAAAATCAAGAATCACCTACCCAGCAAAACTGAGTATAAAGCATCTGGGGAAAAATATCGTCATTCAATGAAATAGAGGACTTTCAAGCATTCTTGATGAAAAAAACAGAACTGAATAGAAAATTTGACTTTCAAGAAGCAAGAGAAGCATGAGAAGTTAAACAAGAAAAAGAAATTATAAGGAACTTATGAACTCTTTACATTCCTACATGGGAAAACAGTAATTGTAACTCATCACACTTTTCTCAGTATGACAGTTGAATATGTGTGTGTGTGTGTGTGTGTGTGTGTGTAATGTATGTGTATATATATGTATACATACATATACATGTTCATATAGGAGGGTGTATTTGGGTATAAATACATATATGAGTGTATATGTATATTCGTGTAAATGTTTACATAGAAGATCATTTGAATAGGAAAGGATGAATATCTAAAAAAATAAAATGAAGAGGTGAGAGAGGAATATAATGAGAGAATGAGATAGGGAGAGATAGAATAGGATAAATTATCTCATATAAAAGAGGCAAGAGAAAACTGTTACAATGGAGGGGAAGAACAGGAAGGCAAAAGGGAGTGGGTCAACCTTGCTCTCTTTGAATTTGTGTTAAGTGGGGAATAACATACACACTCAACTGGGTATCTTACCCTACAGGAAAGTAGGGGGAAGGGGATTAAGAGGGGGATAACAAAAGGGAAGGTAGATTGGGGGTAGTTAGAAGCACATGCTTTTGAAAAGGGACGTGGTCAAAGTAGAAAATAGAATAAGAGCAGGGCAGGATAGGATGGAGAGAAATATAGTTAGTCATTCACAATATATCTACTATGGAAATGTATTCTGTAACTACACATATACAATCTATATCAAATTGCTTATCTTCTCATTGTGGGTGGGTGAGGAGGGAAGAAGGGAAAGAATCTGGAAATTAAAGTTTTAAAACAAACATTAAAATTTATAAAAAATTTAGTTTGCGCGCAACCGAGAAAGAAGATATGCAGGGACTGGGGTATAGAAATTCATCTTGCCCTATTAGAAAGTTAGAGGGGGGAATGGAAAAAATATAAGAGAGAATGGATTGGGGGAAAGGGTATTCAGTAGGCTTGCTATATTTGTGTGGGGGTATGTGAAAGATATGGAGAAAATTTGTAACTCAAAATCTTGTGGAAATGAATGTTGAAAAGAAAAAATAAATAAAAAAAGGAAAAAAGTTTTAATGAGTCATTTTGCTCCTTATATAGCACAGTCATTTCCCAATATGTCCCTGTCTCCCTTACAATCAATATCTTTAACAAACATTAAACAAAACCAATGATTCTAGGAATTTGACAGTGTATGTAGTATCTCATAGTACCTTACCAGTCTATTGAGAGGCAGTCTTTTTTAATTTGTACCAAGATTGAGGCTGCTTTCATAATATAAAAAAACTTTGTTGACCCATTGTTGTTTGCTTGTTTTTTTGAAGAGGACCATGATATCAGGGAGGTGATGCCATGACCTTCAAGTTAATTGAGTTGAAATGAGGGAGGGTTATGCAAGGTCATCAATCTCACTCTCTCCTCCAGAGTCATCTGGGTCCCCTGGCAAGATATAGATCAGGATAAATGGAGTTGACCCTAGATGCAATCAGAGACCTTGGCCTTTTTAAGGTAAGGTCTCTCCTAGGTTTCATGAAAAGGAATTGTAAGACCCTTTAAACGTTTTTTTCAGGACGCTTTGTTGGAGAGGAAGAGGTTCCTTTTTTTGGTTACTGTCTTTATATTTACAGTGAACATCGCTGAAGCACTTCATGTACATCTTCATTTTTAAACAGATGTCAGTAGACCCTTAAAACTCCAGAATGTTTGACTAATTTGCATAAGATCAAAGCAGGTGTGGAGTAAATGTGGGCCAAGTCAGGCCCTCATTGTACAGGTATGCTACATAGATGAGAGATGGATATATGACCACAAATGCCAGTGCACACACTGTTATGAAATATCTGCAAAATACAAAGATCACTGTGTTAATGTTCTTCTAGAATTTGTCTCCTTTCAAAAAAAAAACTGTAAGATTTCAATCTCTCTCAATCTGAAAAAGCAAGGAAATCATGATAGCTGAGAAAAGGTAAAAGGGTTTAAAACTTTTAAAATTCCCTATCTAAGTTAATATAAAACATTATTTCCTGTTTATCTTTATCTGATTTTTCCCCCACAAACTATCTAGTTTTCTACTGACCATAGACACATGCCCAGAAACATCTGGACATATGTTTAATTGACTGATACGTTGTATTTATATTGTTAGTATTCATTAAAAAGACATAATAACAAACATGTTTTTTTGTTAATGGAGCAATACTTTTAAGTTAATTTGCATTTGAAAAATGAAAGCTCAATAGACTTTTGGAAAACAGCACATATATATGTATGTATGTATGTATGCATATATGCAAAACAATACTCTTTCAGTCTTATTTCACAATGAAACCTTGTAAATATAGAGGTTCCCAGATCATTCTGATTTCTACCTGAAGGGATTTAGGATGTAGAGTAGAAAAGGTGGTCACCTCTTCCTTCCCAGGCTCGTTAGGGTTCTGGGGAGCTGGGGCACTTTACCCTTTCCCTCTTCTCTCCCTTTCTCCTTTTAGGACAGACTCACAGGATCAATGCAGTTCTACAAAATTAGGCAACATAGTGGAGAAACACAAATTGTCTCCAGGGATGCCTAAAATACTTAGGGAATCTAATTAACATGTCTAGATATACCATTACACAGAGAGAACACCAAAATTCTCTGGGCCTCCAAAGCCCCATAGGGCACTCAACATTTTCTCCAAGGATCTGTGCCACAGCCAAGCCACAGTTTCAGAAGAACAAGATGGGATATATTGCCAGAAAGTATGAAGCTCCCAAGAAAGCAAACAGGAGGCTGACTCCTTGGGGGTTTAGGTCAGTGGGCAAGCTTCTGCCTATGTCCTTTCACTCTTTAAGACTCTCACGATAAGCAAGAAGTCTAAGTTTGTTTTCAATGACAGAAATAAAATATGAACACTGAGCAGGTAGGCAGCAGCACTCCAGTGCAACAACAGCAATACTTACTTAGGATTTAGAAATACAACAGGAATCAGTACTTATACAAAAAATAGCTTAAAAAAAACCCTGTTCTTTGAACATGAAATATTGACTGCATAACCTATAATCAAAGAGATAAGATTCTTAAAGGAAAAGTTAAATGAGTTACAGAAAAAAATAGTAAAAAAAAACATAGTAGTGGGAGGCCTCAATTTTTCCCTCTTAAAAGTAAATACATCTAACCAAAAATAAACAAGAAAGAAGTTAAGGAAATTAATAGAATTTTAGAAAAGTTAGATGTGATAGATCTCTAGCAAAAACAGAATGGGAATAAAAAGGAATATACCTCCTTCTCAGCTGTACATGTGTAATGCCAAGCAAAGGCAACTTCCAAGGTTCAGATCACCAGCATAGCAAACACCATTTTTTCAGCAAACATTCACAGAACAAAGAAAGTAAAAATACAGTATAACTCATTCATATGACAAGTAATTTCTTATTTCAGTCCAGGTACTACTCCACCCCTAGACTGTACATTCATTTAGTCAAAGTCTCTTCTCAAATGGAAATCAGTTTCCAATCATCACAAAAAAGCCAAAGGTTTCCCACCCTCGGACTCAAAGTAATTATAATACCATCCCTAATACCAAGCACTTTCTCAAAAGGGAGCAGGAGAGCACAAAAGGCCATCCACCCCTAAGCCATAACAAGGTCAAGATAACATCTCAGCATTGAAAGGCCAAGGAAAGGCCCTTCTTTCACCTTCACTTGAGGCTAACCCTCAGCAGTCTTAGTTCCTGGGGAGACAAGGCTCAACAAAGCCATAGCCAGTGTTCTCATCAAGTCACACTCTGCCTGTGGAACAGTCCCAGAAACCCTGAAAATATCAGAAAGGTCCCCTTCCAGGATTTCTGTGAATATACAACAAGTAAATGCTTGTTCAGGGCTGCTGCACCAACAGCCAGGTTCCAGGACCTCTACAACAGCAGCTCTATCCACCATTAGGTGAATCTTGAAAAACAACATCAAAATAGACAGACAAAATACTGGCATCACAGCCATGCCTCCTCAGTTCTCAGCAGCTCCAGGTGCCAATTCTCAGAAGTCCTGGGCAGCTCCAATCGGCTCTTAGCAGTCTCTCTCAGCAACTACACTGGATACTGTTCTTCCCAAAAGTCCTTCTTCTCTGGGCTTGAGCCTTCCTTTCCGTACATGGTTCCTCCCAGGTCAGCCCCCTCTCTCTTCAAGTCAAGATGTGCTTCCCACAAGTGGATTCACAAGCTCTGCATCTTAACACTCAACCCAAAACCAAGTCAATTCGAGGGCATTTCCAAATTCCATTACCATTACAACATGGCACCATCACAAAATTTTACTATTTATTAGTTCATGAAAACCTCATTACCAAATGCAGAAAGCTAGAAATGCTAAATTAATTCCTTTCAAATCATAATGCAATAAAAATTATATTCAATAAAGAGCCATGGAAGGCTAGGTTAAAAATTAATTGGAGACTAAATAATATAATCCTAAAGAATGAGTGAATCAAGGAACAAATCATAGACACAATAAATAATTTCACTAAAGAGAATGATGAAGAGACAACATTCAAAGATTTATGGGATGCATCCAAAGCAGAAGTTAGGGAAATTTCTATATTTCTAAAGTTATCAATATGTTTAGAGAAAAATCAGGTCAGTGAATTGGTCCTGTAATTATAAAAAAACTAGGAAAAGGAGAAATTTTAAACCTCCAGTTAAATACCAAGTTGGAAATCCAGGAAATCAAAGGAAAGATTAATAAAAATGAAAGTAAGAAAATATCAAATTAGTAAATAAACCTAGGAATTAGTTTTATGGGGGAAAAGCAGTAAGATGGATAAACATTTGGCTTACTCAATTTTTAAAAAGAAAAGAAGAAAACTAAATTACAGCCATCAAAAATGAAAGGGGAGAATATATCACCAATAAAGATAAAATCAAAGCAATTGTTATTATCTGTTTTGCACAATTACATGCCTACAAATTTAACAATTTAAGTAAAATAAGTGAATAGTTACTATAATATAAATACCCAAGATTATCAAAAGAGGAAATAGAATACTTAAATAACCATATCTTTAAAAAAGGAATGGAAAAAGTTATCAATAAACTCCCTAAGAAAAGAAATACCTGGGACCAGATGGATTCACAAGTGAATTCTACCAAACATTTAAAAAAATTACTTCTAATACTGTAAAATCTGTTTGGGAAAAATGGCAGCACTTCCAGCTCATCTGGTCTCTGGAGTGGCTGACACTGAAAAAGGGCCTTTTTAAAATGAGGCAAAGCAGTCTGTTTGATTAATTGAAACTTTGCTCAAAATATAGTATTTAATGATTATCAGAAGAGTCATTAGCAGGGATGGAATAATCAAATGATGAGTTTTTTGACGTTGAGAGAGATGTGGGCATGTTTATAGATAGCAGAGAAGGAGCCTGTAGAGTGGGAGAGATTGGTGATGACAAAGGTAGAAATCTGTTGAAGGAGATGGGATAGAATAAGATCACTTGTACAGAGAGAGAGGGGTTAGCCTTGGAAAGGAGTGAGATCAATTCTTTGCTGAAACAGGGATGAAGCAGATAGTGGGAGGAGGCATATGAGTGATGCCATATTGACTTCCCTGACTTCCCTTAAGTCCCAAGTATAATCCCATTTTTTACAGAAAGCCTTTCAGTCTCCCTCTTAATTTTAGTGCCTTCTTTCTGTCAACTTACAACCTACTTATTTTGCAGATAACACATTTGGTTATTTGTTTGCATGTTGACTCTCCCAATAGGAGGCTACTTTTGTTTGCCTCTTTTTGTATCCCCAGTGATTCCTGGCACATAGTAGGCACTTCACAAAAGTTTATTGATTGAGATGAGGAAAAGGAGAGAAGAGAGTTCATGGTGAATATCCTCACTTCTTTCTGTAAAAAGAAGAGGCCATGTTCTCAGTTGAAAAGGTGGAGGGAAGAGAAGCCATGGGAAATTGAAGGAGGGATGAAAAGGTTTGGAAGAATTGCTGTGGGGAGTGGGACAGTGATATGATAAAGGGAGCATAGAAGGATTGGTGAGCAACTGTGTAGGGCCAGTTGAGATTTTGTAACATAAATTTGCAATGGACTTGATCAGATTGGTTATGTGATTTTCTCCACCTTCAATCAGGAGCATTATGTGGAGGAGCAAAGGTGATGAAGTGAGAATGATCCAAGGCTGAGGCTTGTCAGGATAAATCAATCAAACATTTACTAAGCACCTACTTTGTGCCAGGTACCATGCTTAGTCCTGGGAATACAAGAAGAGTCAAAAGACAACCCACAAAATAAGGGGTCTAGGGATACAAGGGGATAGTGCAGAGTTGAACTGTTTCACCAAGGGGTCAAGATTGAGAAAAAGAGAAGATTGTAGTTAATACAGGGGTGATAGCCAAAGAAAGAAATAAAGGATTGAGGGATTAATGGTGATGTTGTAGAGCGAAGCCTAAGAATAGGATTTGGTAAGAGAGGAGAAAGGGAAACACTGAAAGCCAAAAGATTATGGTCAGATAATGAGATTTGGGGAAATGGAGTGGTTAGTGTGTTTGAGAAAAAGTCATCATGTATATTAAAGTCCCAAACATGAGAGTAGTAGTGGAGGAGAAGAGAAAAACCGTGAGCCATGTTGCTGTTGCTGTTTGTCCTTGGTTCTGAAAGAATTGTGTAACAAGGACTTGTAAGGATTTTTAAGTTAATTGGATTTAAGTGAGAGAGGACTGTGCAAAGTCACCGGCCTCACTTTCTCCTTCAGAGCCATCCAGGTCCAGGGGCAAGAAATAGATCAGGACACCTGGAGAGAGCAATTCAATGAGGTAGAAAGAATAGTAATCTAGAGGTTACTCAGTTCATGTGTCCACATTGGTTCATCTAAATGTGGTTCATCAGATGTGAATAAGTATCTCTAGTGTCGTCTGCCCATCTTTTCTAAAGAAGAAATCTACTAGGAAGGAAATGAGGTTGGGACCATAACTCTAGCCACTATTCTCCTCAAATATAGGGTTCTAGACTAGGATAATATCTAACCAACCCCCTAGGGGAAAGGAAGCCAAAATTAAGGGGGGGGCAGGAAAGGCTTCTTATAAAGAGTGAGATATGGAGACTTGAAGGAAACTGGGGAAGCCAAGATGTAGAGATAAGGAGGGAGAGAATCCTAGGCAGGGGATAAGCCAGTGAAAATATCCAGTTAGATGATAGAATTTCTTATTCAAGAATGAGAAAAGATTGTCACTGGATTAGATTATTTGGTAGATTGTTGAGAGCTAATAAGACTGGCAAAGTGGGATGAGGGTGGGGGAAGGTTATAAAGGACTTTAAAAGTAAAGAGGATTTTATATTTGATCTTGAAGGTGATAGGGAGGCAATGGATTTGAGTTTCAGTGAGAGTGGGGCAGAAGGAAGGGAGTGAAGTGGTCAGACCTGTGCTTTGGAAAGGTCACTTTGATAGCTCAGTGGAGTGACAATTGGAGCCAGGGAAGATCTGAATCCAAATCTGACCTTGGACATTTTAGCTTTAACCCTGGGCAAGTCATTTAAGGTCATTTGCCTCTGTTTCAACTGAAAAATGTGGATTTAAGAACCCACCAGTAGGGTTGCTGTGAGGATTAAATGGAGTATTTGTAAAGCACTTAGCACATAATAGACACTTTTAAAAATGTTTCTTTGCACCTTTCCCCTGGAGACAGGAAGATCAACCAGAAAGCAACTGTGTTAGACCAGGCATGAGGTGATGAGTGATTGTACTAAAGTGGCAGCAATATAGTAGAAATAGGACTTGACAACAGATTGGACATAGGGGTTATATGTGAATGAGGAAGAAAATGACATCTAGGTTGGAGATCTAGGTACTGGTAAAAGGGTTTCCTTCAGAGCAATGGGGCAGTTAGGGAGAGGGATGTGTTTGGGGGAGAAAGATCAGCACTGGACTTGAGTTTAGGTACTATCTGCATAGAGATGTCAATCCATGGGCAGCTGATGAAATAACTAAGTGAAAAAGAGAAAGAAAAAGTCCAGAGCAGAATGTTGGAGGACATAGTTTACTGAGTATGTGGAGGGGAGTATTATTACTCAAATTTTACTGAGCTGCTCGGCAAGCAGGACAGGTGGGGACTACATGGTCCACATGCAGTAATTACTCTGAGAAACCTAATCTTTGTGTATGGTCTTGGATAAGAATTATTTCTATTGAACTACAGATTGCTTGTCATTTTCCTAGAAGTCACATGTAACTGCCAAGTTGCAGGCACTGCTTTTTGACAAATTAGAGTGTGAATCATTTTGGAATACAACAAAATGGGAGGAAACTAAGAAAGATATCCAAGTTTGAATTTTTTTATATTTTCCCACGGAGATTTCTGCATATATGAAAAATGTTAAGCTTGCACAGTAACTGCTACAGTTTGGAGTACACTGTTATTAATTATTGACTGGGCCCCAAAAAGCTTTATGAAAATCTAACAATAAAGTGACAAAATAAGCTTGCACTTTATAAATCTTTCTTAAAAATTATGTTACAGACAGTTTTTCCTCATATGCAAAACCAAAAAGTAAAGGAATTTAAATGCCTAATACATATTCTAACCTCTACTTATGCTCCTTCATGATTTTCTTCTAAAACCAGTGAAAAGATAAAATACAAATTTTACCTTATGTAAGAATGCTCAGAAATCTGTGGTTTATTCCTCTGGTGTATATAAAGACTGTGACTAAGATTTCCTTTAAAAAGAGATTTGCTTTAATTCTTCTCATTGTGACTAGTATTTGTAATATTTGTAAATAACTGTAAGAAATATTCATTATTGCTCAAAGTCAATTTTTTCTGCATAAAATTTGGATGAGTGTTGAGATCCCACATGTTTTCACAGGGAGATTAAGAAACCCATATAAAAAATTTTAGTTCCCAGGAAGCTTCGCTCTTTGGAATCCACTCCATCATTTTCCAGCCCTCATCATCAGGTCCCTTACCTAATTCCAGTCCTTTAAAAAACTTCCTTTGCTGTGATGTTTTCTTTCATTTGGTTGAAAACTCCTTGACAGCAAGTAATATCTTCCATTTTCTTATAGGTATAATGACTGGGCCTGGAACATAATTAGCATTATATAAATGTTAGTTATTACTAGTGTTCTAAAGGTTAATTGTAGATATAGGCAATTGATTTTTCATCCTGAAATATAAAAATATCTTAAAATTTCCCATCCAAGATGCACAATCATTAAAGAACATTTTCACTTTTAAATTTAGGCTCCAGGACATTTTTTTCTTGTGAGACAACTAGGCTTCAATGACTTGCCTAGGATCATGAAGCTAGTCACATCATCCAGTCTGAGACTGGATATGAACTCAGGCCCTCCTGACTCTAGCACTGGTGCTCTATCCACTAGACCACATTGCTGCCCCTAATTATTCTTAATTGTGTCCTGTTCTCTTGAAGCTTCATACCTTCTATTAGATCTCGTTCTCTACTGAGTAAAAGTCATCTATTGTTAAGACTTATTAATACTTTATTCTTTATGAAGAATTCAAAGGAGCCTCAACACATTTATGACAATTGGTCCAAAGTAAATTAAACCAAATTAAGACAACTATTCATAGTTTTTCAGTAATGAGAATGGAAACCCACCCTAAAACAAATATTGCATAATTTTGATGACCGAGCCAAACATGTTCCTGAAGAGATGAGAAAACATACTAACACACTTCCCTCTCTTGTTTGCAGAGTGTGTGTGAGTGTGTGTGTGTGTGTGTGTGTGTGTGTGTGTGTGTGTTGGTGGGAGGGGAGATGAGGAGGAAGGAGGACACATGAAGGGAGTGTAAAACTGTGGCATCAAATTCAAATAGAAATAGGGACACTAAATCCTACATGTCATTATGAATACTGAAGCCACATATTGACTTAAGTTTTAAAACATAAAACTATTTTCTTGTTTAAATATTTCCCAATTATATTTCCATCTGGCTCAGGCTGAATTCAAGAGTGCTGTGGGCTCCTTGTGTTTGCTACTTGCAGTGGAAGGGACATTCAGAAATGAAAGCTACATAAAAAACAAAAAATGTGAATAAAAATGTTCTGAAGTAAAACATAATCAATTACAAAAGCAAATAGTTGATTCTACATTCTCAAGGCCTCTTCTCACCTCCCTAAATGGTCAGTATCAGTCCATTTATTCTCTTATCCAGAGAATTAAGTGCACTGTATTAGCTGAGTGCATAATCACCATGACAATGAATTATACTTCACAGGACCTACTTGGAGAAAAGAACTTGTCTCAGTCTTCTTACAAGAATGAACATTTATTTGGCAAAATATCTTGTAGCAACGGACACTAAAATTATACTATTTGTCTTGCAAAAGAAATAAACCATATTCCCACTCTCTGACTTTCCCCCATCCTATCCCCAACTCCACAACTGAAGCAAAATTATCTATAAACTGTATTCCTGGGAGTGGTAAGGGAGGAAATGTAGAAAGAAATGCAAAAACTTCTATAGGAAAAGTATAAACCTGGGAGTGTTTAGGTATACAATGGCCTTTATCAAGATCTCTACTAGAACTCAAAAGTTACATGGAAACCTGAGTCTAACTTTTTTTCTTTTGTTCTTATTAAAGCTCAGAAAGTAACCGTCTATTAAATATGGGGTTGCAGTTGTTATATATGTGGTCTATTACATGTTACCGTAAATGAAAAAGTAGATATATTAACCAGATTTCAAAACCAACAGGTAAATCACTTTATGTGAATAAAGGACCTGTTTTCAGATCATTCTTTACATCCCAATTTAGAACATAAAAGTGGCACCTGAATTTCCAGAATTTTCTAAAACCTTGAAAACTCCCACCTTCTCTTTAATTGGCAGAGAAGCATTCATTTGATCTATTAAAGAAATAAAAAATTCATACTTTTAAAAAAGTTATTTTCTAAATTAGAGCATATTCAGAGTACAAATATTATAGTTTTAAATGGATTTCTACTCTATGGAAAACAGCTAATGTTCTATAATAAAACTGCTTATGGGGTTGACATTCTTAACGTCATTTTCCATGGTATTTGAATGTTGGGAATACTGCAGGAAGTCATATGTGTTCACAAGCGAAGTAGGGGCTTGTCTAGACTCACGTGATCCTTCTTTTCCCCCTTCCCAGTACAGTTACTGCAGAAGCCTCATTAAGCAATTGGTAAGTGTGTACCAGTACATCCCTGCACAGGCAGCATCTTAGCTGAAGTACTCTTCATCTCTTGTCTAGGCTCATCCTAGTGGACTCCTAAGTCCACACACACACACACACACACACACACAGCTGTAAAAATGGTTTTTCTTGAATATCAATCTAACCATCTCATCCTCCAAATCAGTCAGCTTCAGCAGATTCTTTTGGCCTCTAGAACTCATTAACTCCTCTGTTTAGCTTTTAAAACCCTTAAGGCTCTTACCCCCAAGTGGGTCCTCTTGTTCATTAAGAACCACTAGTAAATAAATGGCAATTATTTTTCTCTCATTTTGTTTATTTCATTTTTCTTAACTACTTATAAAAACAATTTTAAGCATTTATTTAAAAGAAATTTTAAGTTTCAGACTCCTGTCTGTTATATATCTATATATCTATATATTATGCCTGTGCAATCATGCACCTGCAGAAAATATTTCCATATTAGCCAAGTTACAAAAGAAAACAAAAGGAAAAAGAGAAAAAACAACAAGGAAATAAAAAGGGAAGTAAAAAAAAGGATTCAATCTGCACTCAGACTCCATCAGTTCTGTCTGTGGAGGTGGAAAAGGATTTTCATCATGAATCCTTTAGAACTGTCTTGGACATTATATTGCTGGCAACAGCTGAGTCCTACCCAGTTGGTTGTCACACAGTATTGCTATTCCTGTGTACAATATTCTCCTGGTTCTGCTTTCTTCTCTTTGCATCCATTCGTAGATATTTTTGCAGGTTTTTCTGAAAATATTCTACTCATCATTTCTTGTATCACAGTAGTATTCCATCACAAATACCACAGCTTGTTTAGTCATTCTTTGATTGATTCAAATTCCAATTCTTTGCAACCAGAAAAAGAACTGTCATGAATATTTTTGCATGTGTGGTCCTTTTTTTTCTCTGATCTCTTTGGAGTACAGACCTAGTAGTGGTATTGCTGGGTCAGGGAGTATTCATAGTTTAACGGTCTTTTGGGTATAGTTCCAAATTGCTCTCCAGAATGGTTGCATCAGTTGACACAAATTCACTGTTACTAAGAGTGCATTAGTGTGCCAATTTTCCTATATACCCTCCAACATCTGCTATATTCCTTTTTTGTTGTATTAGTCAATCTGATAGATATAAAGTAGAACCTCAAACTTTTTAAAATTTCTATTTTTCTAATCAATAGTAATTCAGAGTATTTTTATATGAATATAGATAACTTTGAAATTTCTTCATCTAGAAACTGCCTGTTCATATTATTTGACCATTTATCAACTGGGCAATGACTCATATTCTTAGATATTTCACTCAGTTCTTAATATATTTGAGAAGTGAGACCTTTATCAGAGAAATTTGCTATGAATTTCCACTACCCCCAGTTTCCTTCTTTACTTTTAATCTTGGTTGCATTTTGTGTGTGTGTGTGTGTGTGTGCAAAAAGCTTTTAATGAAATGTTATCAAATGACTAATTCTTATTTGCTCATAAATTCTTCCCTAAACCATAAATCTAACAGATAAAGTACTCCATGCTCCCTTAGTTTGCTTATGAGATCACACTTTATGTCTAAATCAAGTGCCTATTTTGACTTTATCTTGGTATATGGTATGAGCTATTGTTCTATACCTGCTTTCTGCCACCCTACTTTTCTGTTTTATTAGCAACTTTTGTCAAATTGTGAGTTTTTATCCCCAAAGCTTGGATCTTTGGGTTTGTTAAAAACTAGATTATTGTGGCCATTTACTACTATATATTGTGCACCTAATCTATTTCACTGATTTATTTCATTCTCTTATTGATAAACTAGCATTTCTGGTACAATATTGAATAACAGTGATATATTGTTTTACCCTTGATCTTATTGAGAAATTTTCTAGGTCATCCCCTTTACACATAATGGTTGCTGATGGTTTTAGATTTTCCTTGCATAAGTGCAAGGAAAATGTCATTTATTAGTATGCTTTCTAGTGTTTTTAATAGGAACGATTGTAGTGCTTTGTAAAAAGATTTCTTCATATATTGAGATAATAATATTTTTGTTATTGATATAGTTATTTATGTTAATAATTTTCCTAACATTGAACCAGATTTGCTTTTCTGGTATAAATCCCATCTAGTCATAGTTTGCTGTAATCTCCTCGATAATATTTTATTTATAATTTTTGTAACCATATTCATTAGAGAAATAGTCTATAGTTTTCTTTCTCTGTTCTTAGGCCTCCTAATTTAGGTATCAATAGCATTTTTGCATTGTAAAAGGAATTCAGTAGCAGTCTTGGCATTTTTAAAAGTAGTTTATATAATATTGGAATTAATTGTTTTTTAAAATGTTTCATATTATTCACCTGTGAATTTTTATGGTTGTGGGGATTTTTTCTTAAGGAGCTTATTGATAACTTGTTCAATTCCTTTTTCTAATAAAGGGTTATATATTCTTTTTCCTCTTTTGTTAATCTGGGCAATTTACATTTTTGTAAATATTCACATATTACACTTATCTTGATAAATTTGTAGGCAGGTAGCTGGACAAAATAGCTCCTAGCAATTGCTTTAATTTTTATCATCATTGGTGATGAATTCTTCCTTTCCTTTTTGATACTGGTAATTTGGCTTTCTTCTTTCCTTTTTAAAAAATCAACCATTTTCTAGCTTATTGCTTTCCCCCCATAAATCCAACTTCTATTTTCATTTATTAGTTCAAAGGTTTTCTTACTTTCATTTTTATTAATCTCTCCTTTGATTTTCAGGACTTCCAATTTGGTGTTTATTTGGGGATTTCAAATTTTTATTTTTCTCTCTTTTATTTATCTATTTAGAGATATAAAAATTTCCCTAAGTACTGCTTTGGCTTCATCCCATAAATTTTTATATGTTGTCTCATTGTCATTCTCTTTAATGAAAGTATTTATTGTTTCTGTGATATGTTCCTGGAGCCCCTCATTCTTTAGGATTTATTTAGTTCCCAATTAAGTTTTAATTTATCTTCTCATGACCCTTTATTGAATATAATTTTATTGCTTTATGACATTAAAGGGATTAGTTTAACATTTCTGTTTTTTCGCATTTGGTTGTGAGTTTTTTATGCCTTAATAGTCAATTTTTTGAAGGTACCATGTACAGCTGAGAAAGAGGTATATTCCTTTTCATTCCCATTCTGTTTGCTCCAGAGGTCAATCATATCTAACTCTTTTAAAATTCTATTAACGTCCTTAACTTCTTTCTTTTTTGTCTTCTGGCTGGATTCATCTAGTTTTAAGAGGTGAAAGTTGTGTTTCAATATTTTTACTGTCTATTTTCTCCTGTAATTCATTTAACTTTTCCCTTAGGAATCTCTTCTCTTTCATTTTAGAGTGCAATTATACAGTCAGTATTTCTTTATCTAAGAACAGTTTTTTTGAGTTGTTGTTGTTTTTTTTGGTATAAGTACTGATACTGGTTGTCTTTCTGAATCCTTTATAAGTATTGCTATTGTTATCCTGGAGTTACATGCTAAATGCTCATATTTCCCTTCTGTCATTGAAGACAAACCTAGACTTCTTGCCTCATTGTGAGAGCCTTGAAGAGTGAAAATACAGAGGATAAAGTTTTCTTGCTGACCAAACCCGCCAAGGAGTCAACTCTGTGAGTCTGACCTCAGAGGAGAAAGGGTAGATGTTAGCACAAGAGGAAGAGGGTGAAGTTTCCCAGGGCCCCAGAACTCATATTCAATTTATAAATACCAAAGCTTGCAAATGAGGAGGTGACCACCAATGTACCATATATGCTAAATTCCTAAAGACAGAAATCAGAATGATCTGGGAAGTTTGGTACTTAATAAAGCTTCATTCTGAAATGAAAATTTTCTCTTTGTTTTCTTTTCTTTATTTGCATTTGGAGTGGGCAAGGCCCTTTCCAGCACCTAGATAGGCCTTTAAAGTACTAAGCAAGCTTTGTAAAATGCTTTTTTGTTTGTTGAATCTATATAACTGTATTTGTGGTGATTGTAATTTTCTGAGAAAATTTTTAGGTCTGTATAAGATCTGGGCCACATTGACTTAAGACTCTTGTGGCACTGGGTAAAATCATTCAAGAAAAGGAGTTTGTACATCCTTGAGATCCTAAGAAACAGCTATGGATTGAGTACATATGCAATCTGTTCAGAACACCTCATGGCTTATTTACTGAGAAAAGGAAAATTTTAAAATGGTGGTGAGTAGGTGCTCAGAAGGTATAATGGCAGATTGATCAGTAAAAGCCCAGTCCTGGAAGAATCTGGATGTTTGGTGAGCCCGCTTCTTTGCAAAGTGGAGATCCAGCTTTCTACTTTGGAGGATGAACATGTGTTCTAAGGGTTTCTAGTTTCATTTACCGTGCCCCTTTTGATTCATTACTGAGTGGGATTGGAATTTCATAGAAAAGACTCTCATGGGGACAGTTCTGTCTCTTTTGGGCTAGTTTCTCTTTATAGGAACCAGAAAACTCCATTTAAGACTTGATAGTTCTAGAGGACTAAGGCTTGAATTAGTATGACTTCCTGTGTGCCAGAGGTATAAAAAGTTCAACTGATGAGGCTTCATAGACTTCAAAGAACTCTCACTGATATGAAAGTCCATAGACCTTCACAGGGCATTGCTGCCCTGGCTTATCTGGAAGTGGAAGGTTCCCTTGCACATTTGAATCAATATTGTGTCCCTATTTATTTGTTTTATGTTTGAGTCAAATTCTTTGTTAAATATTTTATGGTCCACAAGTGTCTCATTGCATCATAGTTCTAACCTGAAGCCTTCAAGCTTGTCCAGAACAGGTCTCTACTTTCTCTGTGTCTGTTTGCTGAAGTCTCTCTTTCCTGTCCACCATTCTTTTTTTTTTTTTGCTTTTTGGAGGGCAGTTGGGGTTAAGTTGCCCAAGGTCACACAGCTAGTTTTTTTTTGTGTTAAGTGTCTGAGGCCGGCTTTGAACTCAGGTACTCCTGACTCCGGGGCCGGTGCTCGCGGTGCTCTATTCACTGCACCACCTAGCTGCCCCCTGTCCACCATTCTTTATTTACCTGGTGCTCCCTCTGAAATTTCTCATATAACATCAGAGAATAAATTCAGAGGGAGCATCACAGAAGGTTGGAACTGGAAAGAACCTTCAAGGTTATGTAGTATATGACCAAGAGTATGTTGGGTCTGGGGCAGCAAGTGGTGACAGTGGAGAGAGCACTGGGTCTGGTGTCAGGGAGACCTGAGTTTAAATTCAACCGTCAGACACTTTACAAACTGTGGTACCCTGACCCTGGGCTAAGTTTGCTCATCTGTAAAATGAACTGCCAAAGGAAATAGAAAATCAGTCCAGTGTCTTTGCCAAGAAAACCTCAAATAAGGTCACAAAGAGTCAGAAACAACTGAAATGATGGAATAAAATCTATATGCATCTTGTATCATCTCATGAGATCTGATTCTCAAATTTCCAGTTTGAACCTTTATAGGAAATGTTACAAATACGGGCGTGAATTGTTTTGTTGTTGATTGTCCAGACTGAAGAAAGTGAAGGAGAAAATGCTAAGAATACATCCTCAACTTAAAGCTGGTTTTATATACATTTTTTCCTGGAGATTTTGGGTGTTTAATGTTTATCAGCATATACCTGGGGTGGATATGGTCAGAATCAAACACTTCTGAAAAAAAACAGGGTCAAAGGAGAAAATAGAATAAGTGTGTGTGTGGGAGGGGCGGGACAGGATGGAGGAAATTTGGTTAGTCTTTCACAATATGACTATTATGGAAGTGTTTTGCATAATTATACTTATATAATATATATCGAATGGCTTGTCTTCTCAATATGGGTGGGTGGGGAGGGATGAAGGGGAGAGAATATAGAATTAAAATTTTAGAACAAATGTCAAAAATTGTTTTTACATGCAACTGGGTAATAAGATATACAGGCAATGAGGTATAGAAATCTATCTTGTGCTACAAGAAACTAAGGTTTAGGGGGATAAGAGGGAGGGGTACAATATAAGGGAGGGCAGACTGGGGGAAGGGATAATCAGAATGCATGCCATCTTGTGGTGGGGTGGTAGGAGGGAGATGGGAAGACAATTTGGAAATCTTGATTGAACCTGGAACTCAAAACCTTGTGCAAATAGATGTTGGAAACTAAAAATAAATAAATAAATTCTGGTTAGGTAAAAAAAGAGAGAACAAAGGACCAAGGAAGAGTTAGCAAAGTTTGTTGTTCTTTTTTTTCTTTTTATAAAAGTGGTCTTAATTTTGAAACAGATTAAGAAACACCTCCTCTCAGCAGAGTGGCAGGGTACTATGGGATATGACATATACTCTCCAAGTTCTAGAATCATTGATTTTGTTTAATGTTTGCTAAAAGTATTGATTGTATGGGGAGGGTGGGGCCATGTGGGGAAATAACTGTTATATAAGGAGCAAAAAGGGATCAGTAAAACTTTAAACCACGAATGGAAAGGCTCCTGATACTTTAAAATACCCCACTACAGAACAAGTGTAGGGTTCTCTCTATCTTACAGACAGGCCAAAGTCCAGTGGAAGCTTACTCAGGATACCAAGGATTTATTAGCTTATTGATCTTGTACTCCTTGTACTCCTCCCCAGCTTGGGATTCTAAGCCTTCTATTGCATTAGTAGTAAGGAAGAGGATCAATGGCTCCATCTGTGGTCATTGCTCTTGGCTTACTGCTCTGTATCTCCTTTCTGCTTCTCATTGTGTCATGGAAAAAGGGCTTTGGAAGAGGAAAGCTTCCCCCTGGTCCTCTTCCTCTTCCCATTATAGGCAATATACTGCAGCTGGACCTTAAGAATATCCCAGAATCTCTGTGTAAGGTAAGTAAACATCTCTCTCTCCTGTTGGTTTCATTCCTGACTTTAGCAGCTGTCAGTTTGTTTTGGGAGACTGTCTTCAGGCAGCTTATTGTAATGACTACAGCATGTTTGAGTAGGTAGGTGAGTGTCTTGTATGTTTTGAAGACTGTATTTTGATTCACTGTAGTGGGGGCCTACATCAAGGCCCACTGCTTCAGCAATATCTGGTGCTATCAAGTTCCTATAGGTCTGGATGAGATGCATTCTACAAAAAGTGCCATCCCCTGCTACGACTGCTCACATTGCCCCTGCACAATTCCAGGATAAAAATGGCACAAAATGCTCACTGTACCACAGGAAGAAAAGGGGTATTTAAATGTACCTGATTATTCCTGCTGCCTGAAGAATGGGTAGCTCCTGCAAAGAGGTAGCGACCTCTAGCCTCTGTTGGATCATGTTGAATGTTTTCCTTGCACATTCCTTCACAGGAGCGCTCAGGAAGCCTCTGGTACAGCCCCAGGCCTTGCATGTAATGTTATGTGTGCTTGGCTTAAGGCAAGCCCAGCCTCAAGAGGAACCAGCAGATTCTGAACTCAGAGCTATATATCTCAAAATCTTTGAAAGGTAGCCTGGGGTAGTAGAAAGGGCATTGAACTTGGGCTTAGAAAGGTCTGGATTCAAGTCCTGATTCTGACATTTACTAGCTTTCTGCCTTTGGCAAGTCATGATGCCCTTTCTGGATCTCAGTTTCCTATATCTGTATGATGACATTTTCAATAAATGTCCTATCTGCCTCACAGAATTGTTAGAAAAGTTTAGGTGAGATTAATATGTGAAAACAAAATCACCTTCTAGTTCTGACCTGGTGGACTGCCAAACTGACATATTTACTGTATCATTCCCAGACATACCCTCATCTTTGGAGCTTCATTGTCCTCATCTCTAAAATTATGTTTGGTTTAGGAGTTTTATTCTTGCTCTTGAAATCATGAACTCCCTGTTGGTTTGTAGATATATTTCAGAGGTTCTATGGGCTTGGATGGGAAAAAATGACACCTGAATTTTAGTCTAATATGACTGTGTTATTTATTATGCTAAGTATTTTATTCTTAAAAATAACATTCAGAGGAATACATAGGCTTCAGTGGATTATTAAAAGAGTCTACAACACAAAGTGGGTTAAGAACCTCTAGTTTAAATGGTCTCTAGGTCCCTTGTAGAGCTATACCTATGGTTCAATGGTACTGATTTGTAGGATTTCTATTGGAATGAGGACTTTTCTGCTCCAGAATTACCCTGACAGCATTGTCCCTAATCCCCAACTCTGTTATTCTTAAGGTTTTAGATGACTAAACAATGATGATAATTGTAGCATTTATATACTGATTTAAGGTTTGCCAAATGTTTTACAAATATTGTTTTATAATTCTTACAAGAATCCTTAGAATTAGGTGTTATTATTATCCTCACTTTACAGATGTGGAAACTGAGGCAGACAGAGGTTAAGTGACTTGCTTGTGGTTATATAGCTATTAATTATCTGAAGCTGAATTTTGAATGAGGTTCCAGGTCCTTTGCTGTATCTACTATGGCAGCTAGCTATGAAACATAAGCTCCACCTCTCAGGATGTTTGGGCACACTGCATCAAGATCATAAATTGTGCCTCATTAGCCAGTCTTCTGGCTGCTGGCCCAAGGCACAGAATGAACTTTTAGCATTTTGAGCCATCTATAGCTCAGGTTGGGTTCATGGGTTTTATCACCCTCTCTGTAATAAATGTCAGAAATGCTTTGAAGGCACTGATATTGGATTGAGAACTTCTCCAATAAGCTCAACAATAGCAATCCAAGCTGTTTCTCACCTGATTCAGTGATGACCCTCTCGCTACTGCCCACATCTCTTTTCACAGTTAGCAAAAGAGTATGGCCCAGTGTTCACCCTGCAGTTGGGTGTTGAGCGTGTTGTCGTGTTACATGGCTACAAGGCAGTGAAAGAAGCTCTGATTGATCAAGGGGACAAGTTTGCTGACAGAGGACATATACCAATTTTACAAAGGGCTACCACTGGATCAGGTAAGTTTCTGCTTGGTTTACAGCAAAAAGATACAGAAAAGACTGTGGAAAATAACAGTATTCTAGTAATAGGGATTCTTAGGCAGAACAGGAGCTACTTAAGCTGCAGAATCTTTGTCTTGTCTGATCAAGAGTATGTGTTAATGAATCAAATTTGTAAAATTGTCCTCAATGAAAGAGAGAGCAGAAGCCCTTACCTAGGGATGTCAGCTTTGCCACAAACCCAAATAAGCCTTATTGTATTAGCTATTACGGTTTCAGAGAGGTATTTAATGAATATGGGTTAAAGTTCATTCCAACGAATACCGTTCACTTTCTTGTTTGAAGGTTCCCTTATGACGGATCTTGGATCAGAGGATGAAGTATTTGATCCTGATAAAGATCCTGTGGAAATAAGGTTACAGGCAGAAGTAGAGTTCCCAACAAAGTGTAGTTAGGTAAAGTCCTCTACCTGTGTCTGTATTAAGAGTGTGATAGCTGAAGATATGAAGATTGGCATATTCAGGGAATGAAGGATATGACAATTAAGCGTTAGTATGTGTGTATCATGCCTGTACCATAAAGGTATGTGTATGCCTTGATCATTGTTCAAATTAACTACAGTTCTCTGTTTGACTTATATTTTGTTTGACTTAACAATCTGTTCCCCTGAAACAGCAATCCCAGATAATACCTTTCCTTAAGAATAAAAACAAAGCTCAGTAAAGCTGTCTGATACAGGGATTGCTAGAGAGCTTATGTAGCTTTCTATTCTTACTGAGGCTGCATCTTATTGTTCAGTCCTTTCATTTATGTTCAACTATCTGGGACCCCATTTGGGTTTCCTTGGCAAAGATCCTGCAGTGGTTTGCCATTCACTTCTCCAGCTCATTCTACAGATGAAAAACTGGGAGGAACGGGGTTAAGTGACTTGCTCAGGGTCACACAGCTAGCAAGTGTCTGAGGCTGGATTTGAACTCATGACGATGAGTCTTCCTGACTCCAGACCCAGTACTCTGTCCACTGCACCACCTATTCATCTACAAAAAGACAAGAAATGAAAGCACTCACAAGTACTCTCCTTGGTACTTGTGAGAAATAGGGAGACTGGGACTTCAAAGCATCATAATCTTTTAGGTTCCTTGGGTCAAAAGATGCAGAGATATAAACTCACTTACGCTACAACCCTTCAGTCCCAAAAATGTCTTTATTGTGCCCTGCTTCTTTGTGGACACTTCATGGGGGAAGTGAGTGTAGGGACATGTGATATGTTTGTGTCTGTGCTGAAGGGAGAATGGCACATGGGATGGGACAGGAAACAGTATTGAAAGAGGAGAAAGAGAAAGAAAATCGACAATTCCCCCATTTCATTTTATTCTCCTAGAACAAGGTGTGTGGGCCAAGGGCATGGATTTTAAAAAGTAACTTGTAAGGAATTTTAGGGTCTAAGACTTCTCTTCTTCCGGTTCCCCTTTATAGGCATTGTGGTAAGCAATGGTGAGACATGGAAGGAAATCCGCCGCTTCTCCCTCATGACCCTGAGGAATTTTGGGATGGGGAAGAGGAGCATTGAAGAGCGAGTTCAAGAAGAGGCAAAGCACCTTGTGGAGGAGTTAAAAAAAACAAAAGGTTGGTGTTTCTTTACTTTGTTACTGCTGAGCTTATAAAAATCCATCCTATCTCTGGTAAGTTATGCAGACTGAGGCTGGTCCAAGGAATTTACTGTAGTCTAAAACCACCATGTTTACCTTTTGGGGCCCATCCTGGGGATATGGCCATAAGAGTGTGTTCATTCCTAGAAGCCCTTAAAGGTCAGGACAGCTTAGAGAAGAGAGGAGAGGCAGTGCAGCTATGCTAATGAGTTCATGCTAATCTTGTGAGGAGGCAGTGTGGGAAGGAACATTTAGGGGGATGGCTTTCTACAGCTTTATTCCTGATCAGAAGGAGCAGAACTTACAAGAATCTAAAAGTACTGATTCTGTTACCCTGGTCTATAATTACAGGAGGAGAAGGCATTGCTTTAGGATCATTTTGGGGTTTCTAGGGATTCTCTTGATATTTTGCTGACCAGCTGAAGGAAGGCAGACAGGGCTGAGAACACGGCTAGGAAGGCAGGGAGCTGCCTCAGCAGCATCTCTGGGTAGGACATTCCTTTCAGGCTTCTTCCTCCTCCCTTATCTAAGATATCTAGCAGAGGAGTTGTCTTCCTTGTATGAAATCTGAAACTTAGATGGGCCACAGGGCACTGGAGGAGGGCATAAGTAGAGATACTTATGACGTAAATTCTATAGGATAACTACTTTTTAAACTGTAAAAGGCAAAGCCCACGTATACCATGTGTTTATCTTTCCATGCATTTCTGTGTGTGAGTGCTTGTGTGCATGTGCTTGCATGTGTGTGTGCAAGTGCATGTGTGTGTGCATGTGCATGTGCGTGTGTGTGTGTGTGTGTGTGTGTTGGCTGACAGGAATTGGACAATACTAGGGTACTGTCATACGTTACTCACAATTAGCTGTATGTGCTCATCTACTCCAAAATTTTTCACCAGTAATAGTATAAGAATTAAATGAGAGCTGCATCCCAATGTCACTGTGGAATGTGGGACTTTTGCCACTTCTCTCTAGATATTGTCGCCTCTGTTATCATGTAAGCTCTCTGAAAGCAGGGACAGTTTCACATTTATCTGTTTTCCTCTGGCGCTTAGCACAGAGCCCAATAGAGCTCAGTAACTACTGGTGAATTGATACTCTCTCCTCAGTTGCCTGTGATAGTTTTCTCTTCTGGTTCTTCCTGCCTAATTTTTGCTTCCCAATATTCTTTTGTTGGATCACTATTGATCTTTAGTCCCCTAAGTGTGTACATTTCCAAGACTCTGTCCTTAATCCTCTTTAACATACCCACCACCTTGACCACCATCTTTTCTCTGACCATGATAGAGACAGCTCAGGACCTCCACACCCGAGAGTCTGGGGAATAGCAATACTTTTTCTCCAGTGTCCATAGCTGCTCCCTTATGGAGATACAGCCTAGCAACTGCTCCCAGAAATGCCAAGACATATATATTGAAAAATATTTACAAAATGAATGCAAAGTATTTTGATGACGGGTAGCACCTGAATGATCCAGGTTGGTCAAACCACCTCTGCCTTCATGATCACCTCCCCTTTGACTCTCATGGAGACCCTTGGTCTCAAGAACTTGAAAATAACGGTGTCCTCTGAACTATAAAATCACTTCTAGGCCAATCTCTGCAATTCTTATGGAGAGAATAAATTATTGTGGAGAACAGGCCCGTCTTTCTCATTACCACTAGTAACAATTGATGAACAGCCACCACCAACAGGTAGAGAAGTGCACGGACCATAGGAATGGCAGCAATCTCCAGACTGCTGGCCTTGGTGCAGCCCTCACAGCTCCCATCTGGAAAAACAATTCCTCTGTTTGAAGGGGTTAGAAATCACTACCAACTACCAGCAAAGTACCAGTTAATTGCTATTTACAAGGCATACTGGCCAGCCTGGCTAAAGCTGAATCCTGAGGGAGAGACAAGGGTTGATATATGCCAGTGAAGGCAACTTTCTATCTCCCCCTTAACCTCATCATTCCTTCAGCAGCCCAGGACCCTGAACCTAAGAGCACGTGCAATGGCAAGGCTTCCAGTCCTTTGCCTGCAACCCTCATTCTAGGATTACTGATTGAAATAAAATGAAATATAATTTAAAACAGACATGAAGAAGTCTGAAAGCAAAATCAGGTTAGGGTGAGGTGGAGAATGAGGATTTTGAAATGGGAAGTGATGTTCTATTGTAGGAAGAGCACTGTATCTGGGACCAGGAGAGAATTTGGGTTGAATTCCAGCCCTTGCTACCTCCTAGTTGGGACATGAGTCAGCTAATTTTCTTGAGCCTCAAAAATATCATTTAAAATGGGAATTATTCTATTTACTCTTAGGATTATTATGTGCATTAGATTAGATGCTTCATAAAGGGTGATTTGTTTTCAACCTGGCTATGCCAAATAAATCCCAGCTAGAATGTAAGCTAGAGGAGAGGTAAATCCTACTTCAGGTAGGCAAACCTTCCTTTTAATGACAAGGACAGTCTTAAAGCCTTTCTTTCTCTCTTATTTAGGATTACCCTGTGACCCCACGTTCATCCTTGGGTGTGCTCCTTGCAATGTAATCTGCTCTGTCATTTTCCAGAAACTTTTTGATTATAAAGACCAGAAATTTCTGTATTTTACGGAGCTTTTAGATGAAAACATTAAGATTTTAAGTTCCGCGTGGATTCAGGTGAGAGCAATGTTCTTTCCTTTTGGAGCTCAAGATAATTTTTTTCTTAACTCGAAAGAAATTCTGGCAAGGAGCTAAGCTAGACACATTACTTTGGGAGGTACAAATGTGCCATGCTGGCTACTTTGACAGGGCCTAAAGGCAGAGAAGGTTACCCCCCATATGGTCTGATTTGAGGGAGACGATAAGGCTTTTGCCTGGAGTCCTTCACCCACTTAATTCCTGGGAGAGAATGTTCAAATTCACATTACCATAGAGAAGCTGACTTTTCCCTTCAGCACCTGAGTGTGTGTCAAGTTAGCAGAAGAACTAGTTGTCCCAAAGGGGGGGGGGAGGCAGAGCTCTTAGAAGACCTCATAATAAGGAAAGATGAGTTTTTCTGTAGGAAGAGCTGAAAGTGAAGGCCAAGGTAGGCTCTAGCCACCAAGGAACTGAATATTAAAATATTTTACGGGGTTTGTATAGGAAATGATGAGAAAAGTCACTATTTTTCAAAGGACATTTATCCCACCCTTATTTAGCCCTCTTCTGAACATTATCCAAATGCTGAAGAAGAGAATTTTTTTGTCTTTCTAATAAAGTATGATAATAAATTCTTCTTTTTAGGTCTACAATTCTTTTCCTTTTCTAGTACATTATCTCCCCGGATCTCATCACAAAGCATTTAAAAATATTCGTTTGCTACGTCAATTTATTTTGGAAGAAGTGAAGGAACACCAAAGGACATTGGACCCCAGTGATCCTCGGGACTTCATTGACTGTTTCTTGATGAAAATGGAGCAGGTACAGTGTGAGCAGTAGATCTGAATCTCAGGTCTTACATGGAATGGCTTGTGTATAAGAGGCCTACACTCACATTCACAAACATAGAGCAGTAAATATTTGTACGGTAATCCTAGTGTGCTCAGAGCAACATATGGGGCAATTAGAAGAATTAGAAGATAGGATCCTTGCCCTAATGGAATTTCTAACTCAGCAGAAAGAAGGAAGCAAATGTAAGGGAAGAGAATAATTATCAGGAATGTGTAAGGAAAGACTAAATAGATTATAAATGAAAGATTTAAGTGATGAAAGGAATTTGGAATTAGCAAGAAATATAATATGGGGGGTTAGCATAAAGCTTCTTTCTATAAGAGTTAGGTTTTGATCTAGGTCTTGAAGAAGGTCCTACAGTTAGGCAGTGAGGCTAGGACAGAACTTTTCAGGAACCTACAAAGACACTGGGGTGTAGGGAACTTTAGTTGGAGCAACCTGATTGGAATGGAGAGACTCCTGTGGTAGGTGCTTGTTATGAGGATGGGGGGTTTTATAGTCAATTGGTGGAACTAAAGGCTCCTCACTTTCCATCCCCTCCAGAAACAAAAAAGTGCAAAACCAAAGTGAAGAAAATCCTTCAAAAGTTACATAAAAAATAAATCAAATTAGAAACAAAACTTGAACTAGCAAAATGGTAATGTAATTCACATTGAGCAAATAAAGCCCTGAAAGTATCAGAAACATGGCAGACAGTGAAAGACAGTGCTGATGGACATCCTCAAATGGGTCATTGACCCACTTAAATGAATGAAGTGCACTCTGAGGTCACCACTTAAGGTTTGCTTACCAGACCAACCAGAAAACACACTGATTCCAAAACATATTTAATTTAGCAATATCATTACATAACTGACAAGGAAAAACCTTCCTTCCTCAGCCTACGAACATTAAAGTCTATTCTTCCACAGATTCCCAATCCCTTGATTGGGATGAGGATGAGGGAATGTGGGAGAAAGCAAATATGTAGACCAGAGCAAGAGACTTTTTAGAACAGTTACATACAGTAGTTTCTTGTAATGCTCTCTGTTCAGTTTGTGACTATCTTAAGAATGCCATATGCTTTTTTCCCCCCTCATCACCTGCAGTGGGAGTCGGCCTTGGTTGACTTGAACTTGACTTATATGCTCTAGCACCCCCTTCGTGTTCCTACATTTTTATCTTTCTTATCTTTATTCTACAAGATATTTGCTATATATTCAATTTCTGACCTCACTAGTGATTTTCCTCGATACTAACACCTCATGGTCAAGGGCAAAGCATTTAGTGTCTCAGTTTCCTCATGAGTTAAATGACAATAGTGATGCATGACCTTTATCGCAGTATTTGGAGGAAGATACAACGGGAAAATATACAAGGAGCCCTTTTGTATAAATTGTTATGAATATATTAGGTGATAATTTATTCCTTTGTCATTTGCTAAATTAATAAATCCTGTTCATCTCACTCACCTCAAATAGAATTTATCTCATATCTCTAACTCATAAGAGGATTTATTAGTTTTATAAATCGGGAAGAAAATACAACAGCTTACATTCATTCAGTGCTTAAGTCATTTCGGTTGTGCCCAACTCTTCATAACCCCTTTTGTGTTTTTCTTGACAAAGATACCAGAATGGTTTTCCATTTCCTTCTCCTGCTCATTTTACAGATAAGGGGAAACTGAGGCAAACAGGGTTAAATGACTTGACCAATGTCAAGATTAGAGCTGGGTGTGGGGTGTGGGCTGCTAGGTGACACAATGAATAGAGCACTGTGAAGTCAGAAGGAGGAGAGTTCAAATCTGCCCTCAGACACTGACTAGCTCTGTGACCCTGGGCAAGTCACTTAACCTTGATTGCCTCCCCCTCAAATAAAAAAAAAAATCTGAACCAGGATTCAAACCAAGGTCTTCTGCCTCCAAATCCATCATACTTCTTTATGCCCGGTTGCCTACCTCACTTTTCAATTAATCATTCCAAATTATTCCTAGGAAAAGCAACAACCACATTCTGAATTTACCATTGAAAACTTGGTCTGTACTGCAAGTGATCTATTTGCTGCAGGAACAGAGACAACAAGCACCACTCTGAGATATGGACTCCTGCTTCTCCTGAAACACCCTGAGGTAACAGGTAGGATAACAGGCTCATAATATACATTTGTAATTTAGTCAGGATGAGAGGAGTCCATTGTCTTTTTGAAGCTTTCCTTGGAAACTTTTCTGTTGTAATTTTAAGATATTTAATTCATTATACATTCAAGCTTGCTCATTCCCTCTCCTCTACTTATAGCTCCATCCTGCTCAGTTATATGGCATGTAATTGTGAGTTGTTATTAGAGACAGGCATAGAGATGGTGATAGGGAAAGAGTCTATGTCCCAGTGATAGCCCCAAGGGGGCATCTGAATGATTGAGAGGCACTGGTTCCAGAGGACTCATTGATCCTGCCTGACCATAGGAGGAGCTGGTGCATCTGGATTCCTGTCACTCATAGAGCTACACAGGGCAGTGCCTTGGGCCTATGTTTGGTCACATTGAGTTCTGGAACAGGTCCAAACTGAGACCCCTCCCAGTTTCCTTAGACAAGTGTGGCTTGGCTTATATTTTTTAAGGAAAGCTTGAGCTTGTCTTGAGGGCATAGGTCATAGGTGCCTCCTGGGATTCTCGGCTGAGTTAAGAAACTAAAATGGAATTTTCATCCATCTATATACCTATGTATGTATGTATGTATGTATGTATGTATGTATGTATGTATCTCTCTATCTCTCTATCTATCTATCTGTGAGAATGTGAAGGTCAAGTACATTATTTACCAGCATATATAGTGGTACACAATCAGAGACAGTATGAGAGAAGGCAGGTTTTGTCCCTGGTTTCATGATCAATTTCCATTCATATTGTGACAGAAAAAATTCATGAAGAAATTGATCGTGTGATTGGCCGAAATCGAAGTCCCTGCATGGAGGACAGAAACAAGATGCCTTACACCAATGCTGTGGTACACGAGATGCAGCGATTCATTGACCTCATTCCCACCAGCCTGCCGCATGCAGTGACAGAAGATGTTCAGTTTAGACACTATCTTATCCCCAAGGTCAGAAGTGCTTCTCAGTATAACACAAGATTTTGTACTCTCTCCCATTGAATTATTGAATTTATCGTTAGAAGGATCCTCAGGCCAACCTACATTCCTGAGAAATGGTCACAGAATATCAGAGTTTGAAAGAATTTCAGTGGTCATGTTGTCCATCCCCAATCTGGTGAAGAACTCCATCTATCAGTATGCTCACCTTGTTGTCACCCAATCTTTCCCTAAGACTTTTAATGAGGGAGAGTCACTTAATGGAATGCAGTGACATTTCATTCTAATCTTTGATGGCTCTAATTCGAGGATATTTATTTTTCTTGCATTTAGACAAAGTTTGTTTTGTCCCATGGAGCAAAACAAAAAAGTTACTCTCTCTTTCTAGTAACAGTCCATAAAATTATTGAAATCAGATATTATTTCTCCTGTTCTATTACGTCTTCTGTTTCCTTGTCTTAATAGCATATTTCTTTCAACCTGTCCACACATAGAATGGACTTGTTATTCTTATCATTCTGGTTTCCCTCCTTTGAGTAACCTTGAAGTCTTCAATGTCCTCCAAAAATGACTCCTAGAAGGCATACAGTACTCATTTGGGGGCGGATGAGGTCACAGTACACAGGTGCCTTCTTCCAAGCGGCCATTTAACATTCAATAATTAACCTTTGTATATGGTTAACCAGTTTTAAGTCCACCTAATTATATGATGGTCTAACCCGTATATTTCCATTTTTTCAGAAGGACATGAAAACCATTATCAAATGCTTGCTAAAATCTAAGTAAGCTATATATCCAACATGCTCCTGATCTACCAGTTTATTAACCCCTTCAAAAAGTAAAGAAATAATGATGATGCTTTTCCATTCTTCTCCTATCAAGACTAATTTTCTCTTTAGAAATATATTCTAGACTCTGAGTGCAAATTGAAGTGCACTTTTTTTCATTTTATTTTTCTTGCTCAGGTGTCTATGTGCTCTCTTATTTTCTCCTTGCTTCTCTGGGGGTATTAAATCCTTATCAGCCACATTTATTTATTTATTCTATCCTTTTCAGTTCAAAGATCATTCCCTTGGTCCAGAAACAAACCAGAAGCATAAGAAAAATTGAGATGATCTGTATCTTCTCTTGTCATTTGTCATCCTCACCCTATAATGCTCTGAATTTTGGGGTTATCCTTTCTTTAATCCTCCTCTTTCCCACAATATTGTTTAAAAAAATCCTCTTGTTGCCCTTTATTATTCTCACAGTCTCTGTTCATTCTGGGCTTCCCCAGTTCTGTCCTTATGGAACTGCGACCTGTATCTTTCACACATCCTTGTTTTTGAAAAATCTAAGCTGCCTGGTGAGTTCCCTGTCATGATCCCAGCTGTTCTTTAGAAGAACTTTGAGGTTTGCTTTACAGAGATTAGCTCATTTAATCTTTACAACAGCTCTGTGGGAGATGATTCTGTTATTATCGCCATTTTACAGGTGAGGAAGCTCAGTCTTAGAGCTTTCCTAGGGTTGTGCAGCTGGTGAGTGTCTAAGTCAGGATTTGTACTAGAGTCTGCCCAGCTTCAGGTCTTGCAGTCTCTCCACTGAACCCCCTGGCTACCTCATCCATGTTGGTACCTTTAGACAATGTTCCTTCTTCTTCCATCTTGAGGAGTTGTTTTCTTTGCATGATCAGAAACTACCTCTTGTCTTTCTTCGTGATAATAATCATAGGTAGTATTATTTGTGAAGAACTTTACAAATGTTATCTGTTTTTATCCTCAAAACAACCATGAAATGTGGATGCTATTATTATTCTTATGTTATAGATAAGGAAACTGAGTCTGAGAAAAAGTAAGTGATTTGGCCAGGGTCCCACAGCTAGTGTGTATTTGAGGTGAAATCAGGTCTTTCTGATTCCAAGTCCTGTACTCTATCCATTGGGCCACTTAGTTGCCTCTGTTATAAACCCTAAGATGGACTGGGCATGTTCCCCAAAATTCCCATAATGTCCATTCACAGGTGTGCACAGAATGTGTGCCAAGTGTGATAGCATTCCCTGAAACACAACATGATCCCTTGAGAGGAAGAATGTTGTGGCACAGAGGTTCTGCTGATCTGTATTTACATCCTTGTTATCCAAGTTCCTCTCAGCTGGTGAGCACTGGATCAGTGAAAGAATTTCACCTTTTTTGGTTCTACATTTGTAGGATCAAAATTATCATTAAGAAAAGTCAAGGTGGCAGTTAGGAGGCACAGTGAATAATCCGACCTTACACACTAGACGCGCTTACTTGCTGTGTGACCTTGAGCCGGTCTCTTAACCCCAGTTGCCCTGCCTTCTGATCTCAAAAAAAAAAAGTCAGGGAATTATACCCTGCTCTGTTTTTGACAGAAAGGAAACTGAAAGACCCGAATGTATAATTGAAGTCTTCCATTACTGCTATATCATGTCTAACCCCCAGAGCTTACAATCTGTCTTCTGTATTCCTTGTCTACTTCTTTCTGTCCAAGTGGTCTGTAGAATACTCTTGTGGCAAGAGTATGTTGCTGCCATTTCTCTTTACCCAGGTGCTTCTCATCATTCTTTTTTTTTTCTTTTTCTTTTTTTGCTTTTTTGGAGGGCAATTGGGGCTAAATGACTTGACCAAAGTCACATGACTTGTTCTCATCATTCTTCTTTCCTCTGCATCATATATATTTTTAATTTAGACTATACCACCGTCTTTCCCCTACCCATTTCTTTTGAATAAGATATACTCTTTCTAGAGCTTCATTCTTGTTTAGGATCACATCTTACCAAATCCTGGTTATAACTTTGAGGTCAAATTTGCTTCCTTCTCTTAAAATTTCCAATCCATGTCTCTTTTTAGCTATGCTTTAAGTACTGAAAAAACCCTTTTGACTATATTTGTGAGAAACCAAAGGAATATTCCTTCCAGCCTTTGCTTGGTGCATCATTTGGTTCCAGGTTAGGTGTCTCTCATTCCTATCTGTTAATTAAGATGTGATACAGAAACTGAAATCCCATTCTAAAACATCATGTTACTAGATGTCCATTTCTGAATCTGCCTTTGCTTTCTGGATCTTTTTTTTCCACTTACAGCTGTAATGAATACGACACGTGTACTCCTAAGGTCTTTTGTTTTTGTTTTTCGTCCTAAATGTAAAAACTTTTGGAACGCTTCCCTGGTTCTTTATGGAAGACTTATTTTTCTTCATGTGAATCACTAGAGGTCAGTAGTAATTATCCCTCTTGCCAAGTCTTGGGAACTTCACTGTTATGTCTTTGACATGTGCTCTGAGAATATGAGAGACCTATATACTTTTATTATTGTCAGCAAACAATGTTTCAATATCTTTCCACAAAAATTCCCCAACCATTACTCTTCTCTTTTTCCTACATGTCTTAAAAGATAACAGCTCTGAAGATGCTTTATCATTCTTTAGAATACAAGGAAGTGTTTCTTCCTCAAAGCTTCCATCTTTTCTTGAAGAAGAGCTACCATTTGTTTTATCAGCTCTTTTCTTATTCTTTGTGTGATATTATTTTATTGTTCAACATACTGACAGAGGTCAGAATTAATTTCTGCCTCTTCACATCATCTGACATATGCCTGAGCTTATTCACTGTTGGTCTGCATATTGTCCACACAGGTGGCTCTTTCCTCCTTTGATAGGTCTAATGGCCAAAAGTTATTTTATTAACTTTGGGTAACCTAAGATCTGCCTCCTTGTGTCTTTTACTCATGAGTACTGGTTCTGCTCCACAAGTGTCTAAATTCAATTTTATTTCTCACAATACTATTGCAGATTTTCTAATTTACTATTAGCACAGGCCTTTAAAATAATATTGACTCTTTCCCTACTTAAGAAGGAGGGGTTTTGAGTAGATGGCATTTCTAAGTTCTCTTTCAGCTCTAACATTCTGTGGTTCTTATTTTTAATTATTTGTTTCTATCTTCTGTTTCCAGGGTACCACTATAATACCACTACTGACTTCTGTTCTGTATGATGATGAAGTGTTCCCCAAGCCAAATGAGTTCAACCCAGGACACTTCCTCGATGAAAATGGCAAGTTTAAGAAGAGTGACTATTTCATGCCTTTTTCTACAGGTAAGACATCCATCTAAAGGTCTGCATCAAAGATGGATTAATAACTCAGAGGACCTGTGTTTCTATCCAGCTGTGCTACTCATTACCTATGCAACCATGCTCAAAATATTTCATTTTTCTAGGCTTTGCTTACCTTACGTGACAAAAGACTAGGTTGGACGAGGTGACCTTTATGGTCCTTCTAAGTTCTGAAACCGGAGAATAGGATAGAGACATAATATACCATTGTTCTAATTCTCCTTGGGCTATGGTTCATCACCTAAATCAGTTGGATTTCAGGTTAGCTGTCTGAGCTTATTCCAAATCAACGAGGAACTGAGAAAATTGCCACCCTTTTCTGCATCTAGACCCATGAGCTCCATCCACCTCCCCATTTAAAAAACTATCCTCCCAGTCACCCTCAGCTAAGATGTACTTCTCAGATTGTCTTCCAGGATTTTATGTTAGCATGGTACTATCTTGTATCCTATCAAGCCAAGGAAGGGGACTGGGTTATCTTGAAGGCCCATTAATCAGGGACCATTAAGACTAAGTACACTGAAGGTCTAATCTTACAGTTTTGTAGACATGTGACTCCTGATTAGGACACATAAGTATGGCTTTTCTTTTCTTGGTCATATAGATTTTAATGGGAATCGATTGATACAAAATTATAGATGATGGTCTGTCTTGTCCTTTCACCGTCAGTTCTTGGGGAAACCTATTTGTTATCAGGTAGTTGTGGTGATTTCCAAGTCTGGGGCTGTCAGAGATTAGTGTTGGCAGGCAGCTAACTATTCATGGCATTGTGGCCTCCAATGCCATTACTCACTCAATTGGTTCTAATATTTGTGTTATATAGCTAAGAGTGAATAGTTAAGACAAGTGACTGGATGGTCATGAAGTTTCAGGGTCTATTCCAGAAGTGTTTTTTGTCTATAATGGAGACAAGAGATTCCCAATGGGAACTTTGATCATTCTTCTATCACCTTTCCCCATTACTCTTACTCTGGGTAACAGCTCTTGAGTAGCTTAGTTCTTGTGATTATAAATTTTAAATATATTTTCTCCCTAGGGCAATGGCTCTCTTCCTCTGAATACAAATCCTAGGATTTACTCTGTTTCAGGGGGATTGATTTAGGATAAGGATGATGGTGGCATCTTGCCTCTCTGTTCAGGAGGAACTGGCTTTTCAAAGGAATCTAGGACCAGATAGGAAAGAATGCATTTAGCATTTTTCCAAATGCCACCAAGAATTAATAGGATCCCTATAGGTCTGAATAAGTGGTCTATATGTTTAAGGGATATATGAATATTAAATCCTTGTATTTGTCTCTTTCAGGAAAACGGATATGTGCTGGTGAAAGTCTGGCTCGGATGGAATTATTCTTGTTTTTTACTTCCATCTTACAGAATTTTACCTTGAAATCTCCCATTGATCCAAAAGCTATTAACACCTCCCCTGTTGCCAGTGGATTTGGCAAACTACCCCCTTTCTATGAGCTCTGCTTTCTACCTTTCAAAAATACATGAAGGACCACCCCTTGTTCCAACTGCTCCAGAGCCTCTTCATGTGCTATAATGAAATTTTATTCATTCCATTCCTTTTCTAAGCCTTCTATAATTTCAGCTCAATATACCCTTCTAGCTTAATCTCATACTCCATATTTTACCCAACATTCATCATAAATTCCCTGTTCCTTGAATATTTCTTCTCTTCAACTCCACTGATTGGAATCCTACCCATCCTTCAATTCACAGTTCAGATGCCCTCTCCATGGGGCCTCTTTAGTACTTACAACCTGTACTACACAATCTAAATCTGAATTATATGCCCATCTTACCTCATATATTCATTCACATATGTTAGTGATCCTGTTTAGTGCTCCTCACTAGATGTTAAGCTTCTTATTAGTAGGTCCTTTTATCTATACTTGTGTGCAATTATCCACCACCAAAAAGTTATAAGCCCTTCTTTGCTTCTCAAATGTCTCAGGTCATGCACTTAAATACATACACATATCCTACTCTGATGGCAGGTTGACTGCAATGTTACTGCTATTGATGATAGCGAGGTGGCACCTTGGACAGAGTGTAGGACCTGGAGTTAGGAAGACCTGAGTTAAAATCCAGCTTTGGACACTTACTGGAGGTATGACCCTTGGAAAGTCGTTTTTTATCTCTGTTTGTATCAGCTTCCTTACCTGTAAAATGGGAATAATTGTAGCTTCTGTCTAACAGGGTTGTTGTGAGGATCAAAGGAGTTGATAATTGTTAAGCATTTTGCACAGTATCTGGCACATAATAAGTGCTATATAATGGTTAGCTGCAAGTATTATTGCTACAACTACATCAACTACTACTAATACTTTTCCTCCTTCCTCTGCTACAATGTATTTTACCTGCCTACTCTAATTACAAAGTATATATGTTAAAAAAATACAGGACACATTTGAGTAGTCCAGTTTGACTGAAGCATAGAGTACTTAGAAGATATTAATATAAGAATAACCTGGAAACAAAGCTAGGCCTTGAATGTCATGAAGAAGAGTTCAAATTTTACTCAGTAAACAAAACTGAGCTGAATAGTGACCTGATCTATACATAAGGAAGATGGGTTGGACAGAATTTGAGGAATATATTTCATGGGGGAGATGGCTTTTTGCAACAATATGAAGTCAAGAGGCCAGGTTATTTCAGGATTTGTGGAGAAGAATTATTTGGCACAACTATTAGAATGACTGATTTAATGAAGGTAGTAGACAGAATATTATAGGTATTCAATTCCAATCAATTATACATCGGTTTGAGGATTTTCAACTCTGGTCCCAACTATTCTATTTCCTTCTGAGCCAAAGGATAGGTTCCAGGTTGCCTGCCCACTCTTTGTTGCCCACCCTTCTTGTAGCCTTCTAAAGGAAATGGTTTCCAGAAATGTTATTTTGACCAGTCCACATCACTAGTTGTAGCGGTAATGTGCCAAGGTACTCATCTTCCAGAGACACAAGTATTTTTCAAATGCTTATCATTACACGTACATTAATCTACCTTTTTAAAAAGCAGTTATATCCTGATCTTCAATTCAGAACAATATCTGTTAACATATCAAATAAAGACCACACCCAGTGGTCTCTCATTCTTTGCATACAGATGCAAAGAGTAACGATTAGTTTTGAAATCGCTATCTGGAGGCAAGTTCTTTATCCATAGAAAGCTAGTATAGTGACATTCTTTTACCTTTAAAGTTACCATATGAGCAGTATGCTGAAATTTCTTACTCTACAAATTGCTACTGAGAGGGATGCTTTTATTTATCCATTATGACTTACTTCCAAAATATACACAAATAGTCCAGTCTTCTTTTTGCCAAGACTCTGGGAATTTAGGATTGGCTACATGCACAAGTACTTGTAAGTACTTAAAAGGTACAAAGAAGAAGGAAGCAGCAAGATAACTTTCAGCAGCCTCAGAAAAATGGGAAGAGTTCTTCTTCTTTCAGCCACTTTTTCTATCTTGATTGATTCTGATCCTCTTTGAGGAAAGGTTGAAGATTTGAATGGATAGGTAATCTCCTAGCTTCACATAGTGCTTAGTATACAAAAACATGCTTAATAAATGCTTTTTTTGTTCATTCATTTTTTATTCACTCATTCATTACAGCATTCAAAATCAAAGATCTATCCCCTTTTCCCACTCTTGATTCCATTTCTGTAGTACTTATGATCAGAACCATGGGGAAAAAATCTTGGAAGGGACCATAGGATCAATCTACTTCAATTTGCACCATTTTATTAGTATTTAACAAATAGTAAACTTCCTATAATTTCAGAAATAGTTGAAAATATAAGGAAAACACTAAAGACTAAATATTAATAACTCATCAAGGTCAAACTAGTTACTTATATATATATATATACACACACACACATACATATATAAACATGCAATCAGTATTCTTAAAATGTCATCATTACTAGGTTAGTTTGAAAGAGGTTGGGATAAAGTTGTATATGATAGGGACATTCTAAAAATTGGGTAAGAAAAGACAAAAAAGAGCAATTATCTCAAAAAGTGGTCATGACAGGTAGAACTGATAGAGAAGAAATAGATGGAGTTTGTGTTGATAATGTTGGAATCTTGTCATAGGATCTGAGTTGAAGAGGAAACAATTTGTACATCTGGAGGGGTGTATAATTTTCTGCTTATAGAGAGGTGAGAAGACTAAGAGATGGGGTCAGGGAGGGACTTTTAGAAGAGTGTGTAGATTAAGATTTAGGAGTATGGGGATAGATGATAAGAGAGGGATTTTTAGAAGATAAGGTAACCAAGATATTCACAAATAGTAATTATAACTTTGAATGTGAATGGGATGAATTTACTCATAAAATGGAAAAAGCAGCATGGATTAATTAAAAAAAGAAACACAGTTAAGAATAAGGGATATACACAGCTAAAATGGAGAGCTGCATTAGAATTCATCATCCTACAACTGATTCAGAAAAGGCAGATTTAGCAATCATGATGTCAGACAAAGTTATGGCTAAAAAGATTTAATTAAAAGAGATAAAAAGTGTAAATACATTTTGATAAAAGGCACTCTGGAAAATATAAAGCAATATCAGTACTAAACCTGTATGCAACAAATGCTTTAGCATCTAAATTTTTAAAAGAAATGTTAAATGAATTACAGGGGGTGACAGATAGCATTAATATAATAGTGGGAGACCTTAACTTTTCCCTCTCAGAACGAGAAATCTAATCTAAAATGAATAAGAAAGAAGTCAAGAAAGTGAATAGAATTTTAGATAAGTCACATATGATTCAAGTTCTCAGGGAACTTGAAAGTAAATGAAAAGGAATAAACTTTTTTTCTCAACATTTCATGGTATCTTCACAATGCTTGTCCATATATTAGGACATCATGATTTTATGTTTAGAAGGAGAAATATTAAAAGTGTCATTTTCAAATCATAATGTAATAAAGTTGTATTTAAGAGAGGACCATGGAAACATAGATTAAAACGAATTGGAGATTGAACAATTTAATCTTGAAGAATGACTGGGTTAAAAAAATCATAGAAATAATCAATAATTTCATTAATGGCAATGATACAATGTATCAAAACCTATGGGATATAACAAAAGCAGTGATCAGAGGAAAATTTATATTTCTAAATGTTTACAACAACAAAATAGAAAAGAAACAGACCAATGAATTGGATATGTATTAAAAAAACCTAGAAAAAATCCCCAGTTAAATACTAAATTGGAAGTCTTAAAATTAAAAGTAAGACTAATAAAACTGAGTATAAAAATCCCATTGAATTAATAAATGAAACTAGGAGTTGGTCTTATGAAATAATTGATAAAATAGACAAATCATTGATTAATTTGATTTAAAAAAAGAAAGAAGAAAACCAACTTACTAGTATTAAAATGAAAAGGATATATATATACCACTAAATGAAGATGAAATTGAAGTAATTATTAGGAGTTATTTTACCCAATTATATGCCAATAAACTTAACTATTTATGTGAAATGGAAGAATATTTGCAAAAATATAAGTTGCTTAGATTAGCGCAAGAGGAAATAGACTTATTTTAGAAGGAATTGAGCAACTGATAACAGCTTCCAAAGAGGAAAGACCACCAGATCAAATGGATTTACAAGAGAATTTTAATATTTACATATCAACCATTTCTAATATTGGGTAAATTATTTGAAATACTAGGCAAAGAAGGGATCTGACCAAATTCCTTTTATGAAACAAGAATGATACTGATACTTAATCCAGGGACAGAAAAAATAGACAAAGAAATCTACAGACTATTTTCCTAATGAATAAGGATGTAAAAATCCTAAATAAAATAGCAACTAAAAGATTACAACAATGTATCACAAAGATTATATATTATGACCAAATGGAATGTATATCAAGAATGTAGGAATTGTTTAACATAAGGAAAAATATTAACACAATTGGTCACATCAAGTAAAAGTAAAAAAGAATCTTATGATTATGTCAATAGATACAGAAAAATCTAATTTCTAATAAAAGCATTTGAAAGTATGAGTATACAAGGATATTTCCCATAATGGATAAAGTACACCCATGTAAACGCACCAGCATGCATTATTTGTAATGGGGATAAGCTAGAAACCTTCCCAGTAAGATCAGGTATGAAACAAATATGCCCACTGTGAATTTTGTATTGGAAATCCTAGCAATAGCAATAAGAGAAGAAAAATAAATAGAAGGAATTGGGATAGGGAATGAGGTAATAAAACTATTTCTTTTTGCAGATGAAATGATGATAGACTTGGAAAATCCCAAGGACTCCACTAAAAAATCAGTTAATTAATAATTAATGATTTTAGCAAAAATAAAACAAAACAGAAGCTCAACAATTGGGGTTGCTAAATGGTGCAGTGAATAGAGCACCAGCCCTGGAGTCAAGAGGGCTTGAGTTCAAATCTGGCCTCAGACACATAACACTTACTAGCCCTGTGACCTTGGGTAAGTCACTTAATTACAATTACCCTGCCCTTTCCCCCTCCAAAAATAAAAGCCCAACAATTTTAGCAAAGTAGCAGGATATAAAGCAAATTCACGTAAATCTTCAGCATTCTTATATACGATAAATAAAACCATTTAAGAAGAGATAGTATGTGATATCCCATTTAAAATAACTAGAAAGTATTAAATATCAGAGAATATGCCTGCCAACATAAACCCAGGAGATATATAAACAAAATTACAAAAAGCCCTTTCATAAAAATAAAACCAGATTTTAATAATTGTTCATGCATTGGCAGGGCCGATAACATGTGTAATTGTTATTTCCAATTATATTAATGTAGCCTCAGTGCATATTATTTTCCTGGAATTTCTTACTTTGCTCTTCATCATTTTATGTAGATCTTTCCAATATTTCTATGTAGCATTCATAATTTCTTATGCCAGAATAGTATTCTATCACATATATACCCAAAATTTGTTTATCTATTAATAGATATTTAACTATTATGTTTATTATGTATAACTTTATTTTGTTTATTACATAGAACTTATTTAACCAACTAGTAAATGGGCATTTACTTGGTTTCCATTTTTTCCTTTTTCCTTCTTTGCTCTAATTTGCCTATTAAATGACATTTTATATCTAGGTCATTTATCCATTTGGAATTTATTATGGCATGTGGTGTTTGATGTTGATCTAAACCTGACTTTGGCCAGTTCAAACCCCAACAGTTCAAACCATTCCTCCTGGATCACCTACTCTGGGGCTCCTTTGTTCTGATTGGGATTAGCTTCAGTTGCCCACCACATCTAGGTCAGTCTGTAGTCATGGTTCACTTTAGTACCATCTTCTTGCCAGTTGTCTTGCTTCTGAACTTGTGCCCTCTACATGACTATACAGGAGTTGATTCCTAGTTCTGGACCTATAAGCAAATTAGTTCTGTCATTGCTTATATAAGGAATAATATAAACTCATTCCCCCATACCTTTATGGATTGTCCCATTAACTTTCCAAACCATCATATCTTTTCCTAGTGACCATTCTCTTGTATGTCATACCTTCTCATTTTAGAATATAAGCCCTTTGAAGACAAGAATTATCCTCACTTTTATATTTATTTCCCCAGCACTTCCCAAAATGCTTGACACACAATAAGTTCTTAGTACTTGTTTTTTTAAAATTCATTCCTTCATTCTTTCATATTTGTGTTATTTCTATCAAACTTTGTGCTACTTAAATATTTCTTTCTGAATGATGAGTCATTAATCTGTTCCACTGATCAACTTTTCATTTTTTAATTAATACCAAATAGTTTTGGTGAGGAATATTTTCTAGTGTAGTTTGATATCTTGTACTGCTAGGCTTCCTTCTTAAGAACTGTTAAAAATAATTTCCCATGAAATTTTTGACAACTTGTTTCTGAATTATTAGCCTTTTGTTCCTGAATTATATTATTATTTTTCTCATTGTTTAAAATAATTCTGTGGCTGTTTGATTGGTATGATATTGAATAAATAAGTTAATTTAGATAATATTGTCTTTTGTATTATTTTCACCTGTCCCAATCATGAACAATTAATATGTCTTCAATTATGTAAATATACTTTCATTTTCCTTAAGTTATATGAGTATAATTCTTGTGCATTTCTTGGGAGGAGAAATCCTTAATATTTTCTTTATTCTATATTTATTCTGAATGCCATTTCTCTTTCTCTTTTAGGCTTGCTGGTAATCTGGAAAGGATGATGGTTTGTGTGAGCTTATTTAGTATCCTATTGCTTTGTTGCTAAAGTTATTGCTTATTTCCTTTTTCAGTTGTTTAACTGAATATCTAGAGCTCTTTAAGTAGATCATCATATTCTCTGCAAAAAGTGAAGATTTTTTCCTTCTTTTCAATATGTTTATTCCTACAATTTCTTTTTCTTTATTTTTCTATCAGTCTCTCTGTGTGTATATCAAACCCTATTTAACTAGTTTGTATTTTTGTTTTTCTGTTTATTTTCACATTATACACATCACTCACATATGAAACATAATAATGTTTTCACACATAATGTATTTTATATTTTCATAAGTCACATATATGAAACATGATATGTTATATAGAATAAACATCATTATACAGGTTATATAGATGATATATATGTTAAATATCATATAATACATGTAAAAAATGTGAAGAGAAAAGCACAAAAATCCAAACTAGTAAAATTGTTTGGGGCCGGAGGGGTGACATTAATGGTTGCAGGGATCAGGAAAGACTTTACTTAGAAACACATCTGAGTTGCATCTTGTATTAAGAGAGGAATCAGTGTGGCAGAAGGGAAGCAGGCATGTATTTCAGGTATTGGAGGTGGCTAATGCAAAGTCCGAGGCTACTGAGGTTTTTGTGTCAGGAAAAGAATATCATTTTGACTGGATCACAGAGTGTGAGATTGGGAGCAATGCATAATGAGCCTGGAAAGAGAGATTGGGGGCAAGAGTGTTAAGGGTTTTAAAAACTAAATAGAGGAGCTAATGAGTTCTAGAGGCCAAAAGAATCTGTTGAAGGTGACTGAGTAGGAGGATGAGATGGTTAGATTGGTAGTCAAGGAAAACCATTTTGGCAGCAGTGTGTGTGTGTGTGTGTGTGTGTGTGTGTGTATGGACTTAGGAGCCCACAAGAATGAGCCTAGACAAGAGATGATGAGTACTTCAGCTAAGATGGTGCCTGTGCAGGGATGTACATACTTACCAGTTGCTTAACCAGGCTGCTGCAGTAACTACATGCCCATGTTGCTTGTATCTGTTCTGGGAAAGGGGAAAAGAAGGATTGTGTGAGTTTAGATGAGCCCTTACTTTGCCTGTGAACACATATGACCTCCTGCCATATTCCCAACTTGCAAATACCATGGAAAATGAAGCTAAATAAGAATGTCAATCTCATGAGCAGTTTTATTACTGAACATTAGCTGTTTTCCATAGAGTAGAAATCCATTTAAAGGTATGATGATAATTGTTCTATGAATATCCTCTAATTTAGAAAATAGTTTTTTAAAAGTATGAGCTTTTAAAATTTCTTTCATAGCTCAAATGAATGCCTCTCTGCCAGTTAAAGAGAAGGTAGGAATTTTCAAAGTTTTAGCAAATTCTGAAGATTCAGTTGCTGATTTTATGTCCTTGATTTGTTGTTGTTGTTGTTGTTAATTCTTTTTAGTTCAAAGCATGACATTTAATAGAAACAGAATACAAAAGTAAATAATAAAAAAATCTCCCTTAAACTAAGGGGCAAATCTTTGACAAATTTCCCACATGCTGTTGGTGGAAGAGGGGACTCTTCCTGGACAAGTGAGGTGATTAGGATTTTGTCCTGGCAATCTATGGCACCTCAGTGCAGCTAGAGCTGCCCCTGAAGTTGTTTTTTGTTTTTTTTTTCTTTTTAAAATTTTTTATTTGTTTTCTTGTTTACATCATTCATTTTCAGGAAATTTTTGAAATACAGATTTTCTCCCTGTATTGCCCCTGCCCCAATCCCACTGTAAAGCCCCTCCCCTGCTCTGCTCTCTAATTTTCTGGTAGGGCAGGGAGGGTCTCCCTATCCCATCCCCTGTATATCTTAATTCCTAGTTGCAGGTCTTACAGAACTTTGAATTCGAGATTCTTTTGATACCTCCCTTGTCACCCACCCCCACTGGAAGGACAATCAATTCAATATAGGCTGTGGATGTGTGATTACACAGGACATCTTCATAGTGGACATGTTGTGACAGTGATCATCTGTCTCTCCTTCCTATCCCTCCCCCCTTTTTCTGTTCTCTACCCTGTCCCTGTCCCTTTACTGAAGTGTGTGCTTCCAGCATCCC
>CM053598.1:64461129-64489444 GCA_028646575.1 Pseudocheirus occidentalis | reverse complement strand
TATGTCCATATAGGACGCTATATATGCATATGAATACATATCTGAGCATGTGTAAATGTGTGTTTATAGAGGGCATAGGATCAAGTGAATATGAAGGGATGATACTTTAAAAGGCAAATTCTGAGGTGGGAGAGGACTAGTATGAGAGGAGACAGGGAGAGACAAAATGGGGCTAATCATACTTGACAATTGGGGAATGGCTGAACAAATCATGGCATATGAATGTAACAGAACACAATTGTGCCTTAAGACATGTTGGAAATTATTATTTCAGTGCAATCTGGGAAATCTTGTAAAAAACTTACGCAGAGTGAACTCCAAAACCCTTGCCAAAGTTCTCCCATCTCACTAGATCTCTGTTACCTCAAACAACACTATGAAATGAGAGCAACAGACTACGTGATTGATTTCTAAAGTCCCCTCCTTGGTGGCAGCGAGGAGCTGATCATGGACTAGGGAAACACAATAATGACTAGAAATAATTTCTACCAAATGATTTTAGATAAAAGTATTCTCCTGTATTCTAAACATAAAGGGGCAGTCATTTTTCAGCCTTTGTTGGAAAGAGGAATTCTTTTGTCTCACTTAAGTGATTCAGGGAGTCAATGGAATCTGAAAGAAGGGAGAAAGGATATCTGTGAACATGATGAAGCAGGTAGAACTTGCTGAGGTGGGACTCACTGAGGAGCCCTGAACTCCCTTTATCAGGGTAGTGTAGAGGAGGCCTTTGAACTTCGAGTCATAAGACTTGGGTTTAAGCTCTGGTGCTGAGAGTCACTGCTCCTTTCTGGTCCTCATCTTCCTCATCTGTAAAGTGGGGACGAAAATATTTGCACCAGTTACCTAACAGGTCTGTCTTTAAGAAAGTACTTTGTTGCTGTAGAAATGTGTTGTTATTATTAGGCCATAGAAATATAACATTTTAGATTTAGATCTGGTAAAAATCATATATAATAGACACCTATAGCAACAACCTAATTTTAACTGAGCCCTGGCTAAGTTCAATAATTTGTCCAAGGTTACACAGTTAATAAGTGTCAGAACCATTACTTAAACTCAGGTTTCCCTGACTTCAAACCTCAAGACTTTCAATTATAGAATTTTGAGCAGGGTGGCCACCATGGACCATTAAATAAACCAAAGTATATGCTGTATGTGTGAATAGACCACCTCACCTGGTTCCTGGTTTAGAACTCTGGTTCAGGGAACCCTCTGTAAAACCAAGAACAAGCAGCTTTCTGGAGGACTGCTGCTATGAACAGCTTTAAAATTTCTGATTACATAGTATAGTGAGCTCTCTATTCAATAACAAATAAGAGCAAAAAAATTCACATAAAATAAAGGTACAGCATTCACAATGTTACAACTTATCACAGAAAATCAAAATACAGCATTCAACATGTCACAGCTTAACAACTTATCACTAAAATTGTCACATAGTGTTCACCAATATGGTCACATAGTTTTGAACATAGTACAATTATTTAGTAACTCAATCATTCAATCATCCTTAAGGAGGTTTCCTCCTTAAGGGTCACAAAGTACAAAAGTCAAAGTTCTCCACCCATGGGGTACAATTAAATCACAATTTCATCAGTCACTACTCAGACAATTTCATCAGTCACTCCTCAGTATCCATGGAGAGGTCTTTTCATTTTCACTCAAGGCAGGTGGCTCCTACCTGAATCCACCAAACTGTCACCTGGGTTAAAAGGCACACAGCTCCCAGTTCCTTGTTCAGCTGTCTGTTCAGGTCCTGCTCCTCACTGAAGGTCTCGGTGTCCAGTCCACCTCAAATCTTTCATAGTCCCTGTTCCTGGGAAGACAAGGCTTAACAAAGCCACACTAACATTCATGACAATAACAAACAAAGTCACAATAACATTTGTACAAAATACTGACACCACAGTCATGCTTACTCAGTCTTCTACAGCTCCAGCTAGCACTCAGAATTCTTGAGCACCATAAGCTCCTGTCTTAAAATCAAAATCACATTATTCAGCCTCCACGTGACTTGCTCCAAGAAAGTCCATCTCAGTTCTCAATTCTCATTCCTCTTCTCAGTTATTCTCAATTCTCAGTTCAGTCTTCAGTCCAGCAGCAGTTGCTATATCCCCACGATGCTTATCCCAAGAAGTTCTGACTGTCCAGCTTGTGCTCTTGCTTAAATATGGAATGGCTTCCCTGTTAAGCCCCTTCTTTTTTACATCAGCAGCAGGGGTTCCCTGTTCAAACCCTTCCTGTTCCTTTAACAGAGGGTTAATTTGAAACTAGGTGTTAAGTGCCTTTTGGCTAAACAACAGAAAGGCATCTTCAAATTTTATTATTATTATACCCTCCTGGACTATTGATGCTGGGGAACCTCAGTTGTCTTATTACTTGCTTAGGTATGAAACTCACTTCTCTTTTTACAGCTTCTATTCCTCTGCTCTGATTGCAATCCCATTTCTGGATTCCTGAACTTTTTACCCAACCCACATTTGAAACAATAGGACAGACTTAATCCTTTATCACTAACCTGTGGCCTTTCACAGTGCACAGTCTGGGCAAAACAGATCAGAAAATGATTCCATGTCTAAGGGAGAAAGAGCTGGATGAAGGGAAAGGAGAAAGTGTTAGCACAAATCAAACACTAGGTTCCAAACTGGACTTGACACCTTCTGTCTTCCAAACTTCCTTATGGTTTCCCAAACAACTGTTGGAGCTCATAAGAGAGGCTACAGAATGGGAAATATTTGACTAGTTTATGATGACGGCATTGAAATAACACACTGAATTTTAAAACACACTCACTTAACTCCACCTAAGGAAATCATGTGCTGTTGTTCTGTCACAACTCTTCCAGATTCCATATGGGGTCTTTTTGGCAGACACTGCAATGATTTGCTGGTTCTTCTCCAGTTCATTTTACACTCAGGAACTGAGGGAAACAGGGTTAAGTGACTTGCTCAGGATCACACAGTTAGTAAGTGTCTGAGGCCGGATTTAAATGGAAAAAGATGAGTCTTCATGACTCCCCAGTCCACTTCTCTATAACAAACAAAACTATAACAACCAAAGTCTTTCTGGGCATCTAGCAGATGCATGTTCAAACATCATGCATGACATTTGCCAACCCAAGCACAGAAAAATGATAGCAAGGGTCACATTAAAAAAGAGATATATAGATATGAAAACATGTTGCAAATGTAGTTCCCACTTATTTTAAAACATCATTAAAAACATGGGATATGCATATTTAGCTGAATAACATAAAGGAAGAAGAATATAATGGGAAAAGCACTGAATTGGAATTAGAACACCTGGATCATAAATTAGTAAATTATGTGATCTGGAGCAGATCACATCACTGTTCTGGACCTCACTTTTTTCTCATCAATAAAATGAAAATATTGAACCAGATGGCTTTTAAAATCCTTTCAAGCTCAATATTCTTTTTTATTTTAATTTTTGTATTTACCTTTAGTTTACATTTAGTTCCACAATCTCTTGAGTTACAAATTTTCATCTCATCTCTCATCACCCCGCCGTGGCAGCATGCAATCCAAGCCAGGTTCTACAAACACCTTCACACTAGCCATAAGTCAAATTGTAAAGAACAATTATAACAAATAGAATGAACAATGAGAAAGAAGGAACAAAACAAAAAAGAGAGAAAACAAGTAGTTTGCTTCAATATGCATTCAGATTCTATAGTTGTTTCTCTGAATGGTGGTAGCCCTCTCCATAACCTTGGGGAGGTTATACACACACACACACACACACACACACACACACACATCAGTCACTACTCAAACTTATAACCTTGCATTGCTGAGAGGAGTCCAGTCTATCAAAGTTAGTCATCACAGATATGATATTCCTATAATTGTGTACAAAGTTCTCCTGGTTCTGCTCTCTTCACTCAGCATCTGTTTGTATAAGTCTCTCCATGTTATTATGAAGTACATCTGCTCCTCATTTCTTATAGCACAATAGTATTCCATTGCATTCATATACCACAACTTGTTTAGCCATCCCCCAATGGATGGGCATCACCTTAATTCCCAATTCTTTGGCCCTACAAAAAGTAGGAATACTGTGAAGGAAGCAGGATTGTCTTAGCATGTAGGAGCTGGGATGCTGGAAGTGAGTTGGAGTTTTCTTGAGATCCAGAGAAAGAGAGAGAGAGAGAGAAAGAGAGAGACAGACAGACAGACAGAGACAGAGAGACATAGAGAGAGAAAGAGAGAGACAGAGAGTCAGAGACAGATACAGACAGAGACAGAGAGACAGAGACAGAGACAGAAAGACAGAGAGTTTCTCTCCCATCATCTGAAAGCAGACTGAGAAAAGAGATGGAGTTTTCTTGAGACCAGAATCTGGTGAAGGCCATCCAGAAGTCAGATATTCCTTCTGGGTTCTGGGGCCAGCTTAACTGCTGAAAGACTGAAGAAGCATGACCAGCATAAGACTTTGTTTCTTCATGGCCTGGCTGATCCTTGAGTTCCAGGCAAGAGAAGTGGTGAAGGGTTTGAGATGTGCTGAACCCTGTTAACTTTAGTGCATGCCAGGGATTGCCCTGAGGACTGGACAAGAATTTGGGAACTGTCTACCTCTGAGGACTAGATGAGAACCTGGCAACTGTATACTTCTGTATCTGGGTTGGATTCAGGAGGGAGCTGGGCCATGGAAGGGGATCCAGGGAGTCGGAGAGATCACCCAGAGTCAAGATGAAGAAAAGGCCTCCCTTTGGACAAACTGAGGATTGCTGGACACCAAGGGGCGGAGGATTTGTGTGGTTTTCTAATGACTGTGTTTAGTGATTGATTGAGTTGATGTATAGTTGCCCCATGAGTGAAAGGTTTGTGTATGGTTGCCCCATGAGTGGAAGTTTGATTATTGTATTATTAATTGATTGAATGATTATTGATTTGCCCCATGAGTGGAAGACTGATTATTGTATTGTGAATTGATTGAATGATTTGCTCTGTGAGTGGAAGACTGAATATTGTACTGTACCTTGATATGTTGTGAATATTATGTTGCGATATATTGTGAATGTTTGCCTTGACTTGTAATGGAATAAACAGAGTGTTTACTATTACTATGTAATGTGAACCTTAAAAGCTGTTCACAGTAGCATTCTTTTGGGAATCTGCTTGTGCATGTCACTACAGATACAACCCTAAAATACAACCCATTACTGGTTGTTTTACTGGATCAAAGGGTATGCACATTTTTAGAGCCCTTTGGGCATAGTTACAAATTTCTCTCCAGAATGGTTGCACCAGTTCACAACTCCACCAACAATGTGTTAGTGTTCCAATTTTCACACATCTTCTCCAGCATTTATCATTTTCCTGTTTTGTCATCTTAGCCAATTTGACCAGTGAGATGTGGTACCTCAGAGTTGTTTTGATTTACATTCCTCTAATCAATAGTGATTTAGAGCATTTTTCATATCTTATATATTCCATCAATTTCTTCCTCTGAAAACTGCTTTTTCATATCCTTTGACCATTTATCAATTGGGTAATGACTTGAATCCTTATAAATTTGACTCAGTTCTCTGTATATTTTAGAAATGAAGCCTTGGGGGGCTGAGTCAAGATGGTGGTGTAGAAGCAGGAAAACTCTGCAGCTCCACCCATAATGACCTCAAATACCTATAAAATGTAACTCTAAACAAATTTTAGAGCTCCAGAACCCACAATACAGAGAAACAAAGCTCCCACTGAAGGTAGCCTAGCAGGCAGGAAAAAAAGGGATCTTTGCAGAGTGCTTGGAGCCAAAATCATCACGGTCTGAAACTGTGGCTTAGCCACAGGGCTGTCAGGACAAGCCGCAGATAGAGAACTCAGGAGAGTAGATCACTGGCAGCTGTGGCAGTTTCCAGATTTATCAACCCACAAGAACCAAGAAAAAAGTGAAAAGTCAGTGGTACTCAGCAAAATTTGGGGGAGAAAAGTGGGTCCAGTTGTCTGGCCCCAGTGAAAGAAAGCAGCAGAAGCGGCGGACTTGCAGCTGCCTCCAAGTGGCTACTTCAGAGCTCTTGGCCTAAGGATTGTAGGAGGGCCAAGTGATCATTCAGAGAATAAATGCTCTTGCCCTAAACTGCCTGGATTAGGACTGTGGTCTTGGGTGGTGATCCTGAAGTGCATGACCAGGGAACCAAAGCTGGTGGGGCCTGCAGAAAAGGCAACCTCCTAATAGCGCAATCAGCTGTGAAAACCCCAATGATTTGGGACAAATCTCTCCCCTCTGGAAGAAGTTTCACAGAGCCAAAAAGTCAAGTAATTGACTGGCAACATGAGCAGGCAAAGGCAGCAAAGTAAATCCAGCACCCCAACTTTAGATTCCTTTTTTGGGGACATAAAGGATCAAAGTATAGATCAGGAAGAAGACAACACAGTAAGACCTCCCATGCCAAAGGGCTCCAAGAAAAATATAAACTGGTTACAAGCCATAAAGAAGCTTAAGAAGGACTTTGAAAACCAAATAAGAGAAGTGGAGGAAAAATTGGGAAGAGAAATGAGAACAACACAAGAAAATCGTGAAAAGAGAGTCAACAACCTGACTGCAGAAAACAACACCTTAAAAATAGAATAATTCAAATGACAAAAGAGGCCCAAAAAGCCAATGAGGAGAAGAATGCCATAAAAAGTCAAATTTTCCAGTTAGAAAAAGAATCTCAAAAGCTCACTGAAGAGAATAATTCTTTCAGAATTAGAATGGAGCAAATGGAAGAAAATGACTTTATGAAAAATCAATATACTATTAAACAGATCCAAATAAATGAAAAAATAGAAAGCAATATGAAATATCTCATTGAAAAAAAACACTGACCTGGAAAATAAACCCAGAAGAGACAATTTAAAAATTATTGGACTACCTGAAAGCCATGATAAAAAAAAAACCTAGAAAGCATCCTTCAAGTAATTCTCAAGGAAAATTGCCCTGATATTTTAGAACCAGAGGGCAAAACAGGACTTGAAAGAATTCACCAATCACCTCTTGAAAAAGATCCCCATAAGAAAACTCCCAGGAATGTTATAGCCAGGTTCTGGAGCTCCCAGATCAAGGAGAAAATATTACAAGCTTCCAAGAAGAAACAACTTGAATACTGTGGAAACACAATTAGGATAACCCAGGATCTAGCAGCTCCTACATTAAGAGATCAAATGGACTGGAATATGATATTCTGGAGATCAAGGAGCTATGATTAAAACCAAGAATCACCTTCTCAGCAAAATTGGGTATATTGTTTAAGGGGAAAATAGGGTCATTCAATGAGGTGGAGGAACTTTAAGCATTCTTGAGGAAAAAAACAGAACTGAATGATTCAGTTCATTCAGTATTCATTCAAATACAAGAAGCATGAGAAGATAAACATGGAAAAGAATTCATAAGAATTCCTTGCCAACATGGAAAAACTATAATTGTCATTTACAAATCCTCAGTATGAGGATAGGTGAAAGAAATATAAATGTATTTGTATATGTATACATACACATATCTCTATATAGGAGGGTATATATGCATATGAATAAATGTATGAGTGTGTGTATATATGTGTACATATACAGAGGGCACAGGATCAATTGAATAGGAAGGGATGGTATTTTTTAAGGGGTGAAATTGAAAGGTGGGAGAGAAATGGAAGGAGACAGGGAGAGACAGAATGGGGTTAAACATCTCATATAGAAGAGGCAGGGGATAACTCTTACAGTGGAGGGGAAGAACAGGAAGGCAAAAGGGAATGTGTCAAGCTCACTCTCATTGAATTTAGCTTAGGGAGAGAATGACATACACTCTAAATTGGGTATCTTGCCACACAGGAGAGTAGGGGGGATGAGGATGAGAGGGGAGAGCATGGAGGGGAGGAAAGGTTGGGGGGAGGGTTGTTAGAAGCACACACTTTTGCAAAGGGACAGGGACAAAGTAGAGAATAGAACAAGTGGGGGGCTGGATAGGAAGAAAGGAAATATAGTCAGTCTTTCACAATATGTGCATTGTGGAGATGTTCTATGTAACTACACATGTATAGCCTTTATTAATTTGCTTCTCTTTCCAGTGGGGATGGCTGACAAGGGAGGTAGGGAAAGAATCTAGAATTTAAAATTCTAAAATCAAATGTTAAAATATTTATTATTGTTATTATTATTATTATCATTACTCTTATTTGCATGTAACTGGGAATGAAGATATACAGGGGTAAGGAGATCCATCTTGCCCTACCAGAACGTCAGAGGGGTGGTGGGGGAGGATATAGGAGAGAACAGATTGGGGGAGGGGGTAAACATGGGATCACTGTTTGGGATGGTGGGTAGGGGGAAAATGGGGAGAAAATTTGTAACTCAAAAATCTTGTGGAAACAAATGATGTAAACTAAAAACAAACAAAAGTTAATTTAAAAAAAAAAAGAAATGTAGCCTTTATCAGACACACTAGTTGTAAAAATTCTTTCCCAATTTTTCACTTCCTTCCTAATCTTGGTTATATTAGCTTTATTTGTACAAAAACTTTTCAGTTTGATGAAATCAAAGTTATGCATTTTGCATTTCATAATTCTCTCCACCTCTTCTTTGGTCATAAATTCTTCCTTTCTCCATAAATCTGCCAGGTAAAATATTCGTTGCCCTCTCAGATTGCTTACAGCCGCAGTTCTCAACCTGTGGGTTATGCTCAATTTGTAACAATGAAAATACATCCTGCATATCAGATATTTACACTATGATTCACAACAGTAGCAAAAGTTATGAAGTAGCAATGAAAATAATTTTATGGTTGGGGGTCACCACAACATGAGGAACTGTACTAAAGGGTCACAGCATTAGGAAGGTTGAGAACCACTGGCTTATAGTATCAGCCTTCATATCTAGATTGTGCACCCATTTAGACTTTATTTCAATATAAGATGTAAGGTATTTGTCTATTCTCAGTTTTCACCACACTATTTTTTCAGTTTTCCCAGCAGTTTTTGTCAAATAGTGAGTTCTTATCAAAGAAGCCGTAGTCTTTGGGTTCATCAAACATTAGATTGCTATGGTCACTGACTACTGTATCTTATGTACCTAATTTATTCCAGCGATCCACTACTCTATTCCTGAGGCAGTACCCAGTATTTTTGATGAATGCTATTTTATAATACAGTTTAAAGTCTGGTATAGCTAGTCCATCTTTGCTAGCATTTCTTCTCAGTAATTCCCTTGATATTCGGAAACTTTTGTTTTTCCAGATGAATTTTATTACTATTTTTTCTAGCTCTATATAATAATTTTTGGGTAGATTGATTGGTATGGCACCAAGTAGGCAAATTAATTTTGGTTAAATGTTCATTTTTATTATATTAGGTTGACTTAGCCATGAGCTACTTATATTTTTTCCAATTAGTTAGATCTGAATTTATTGGTGTGAAAAATATTTTACAATTGTATTCATATAGTTGCTGGGCTTGTTTTGGAAGGTAGATTCCCAAATATTTTATAATGTCCACAGTAACTTTAATTGGAATTTCTGTATTTGTTGCTGTTGGGCTATGTTAGAAATAAATAGGAATGCTGAGGATTTATGTGAGTGCATTTTCTATCTGCAACTTTGCTAAAGTTATTTATTATTTCAAGTAGTGGTTTTTTTTACATGATTCTTTAGGATTCTCTAAGTATATCATCATATCATCTGCAAAGAATGATATTTTAGTCTCCACTTTGACTAATCTAATTACTTCCATTTCTTTTTCTTCTCTTATTGCAACAGCTTGCATTCCTAGCACCAAATTGAATAAGAGGGGCGATAGTGGACATCGTTATTTCACACCCAATTTTATTGGAAATGCTTCTCACCTATCCCCATTACATACATCACTTGCTGATGGTTTTAGAAATGCTACATATTATTTTAAGGAAGACTCCATTTGTTCCTATACTCCTCTAGTGTTTTTAATAGGAATGAATGTTGTATTTTGTCAAAAGCTTTTTCTGCCTCTATTTAGATGATCATATGGTTTCTCCTAGTTTTGCTACTGATATGATTGAATATACTATTAGTTTTACTAATATTGAAGCATCCTTGCATTCCTGGAATAGAACCTACCTGATCAAAGTGTATTATTCTCATGATAAGTTGCTTTAGTCTTTTTGCTTATGTTTTATTTAAAATTTTTGCATCACTATTCATGAGGAAATATATCTATAATTTTCAATCTCTGTTTTTGGGTCTTCCCAGTTTTAGTATCAGTACCATATTTGCATCATAAAAAAGAATTTAGTAGGACTCCTCCAGTTTTCTGAAATTGTCTATAAAGTAATGGAATCAATTGTTTTTTAAATGTTTGATTTGTTAAGCTTATTTAACACCAATACAATAGTTACAGTGCCCATGATCATGATAAAGACCATGACTATAAATATTGCATGATGTTCGATTGCAAAATATACCAAACTCTCCATATAGAGGAAAAAATGGAAGCTTTTATTTAGACCAGAAAAACGAATCCCAAAACCAGTAAGCCAATTCCATTATATTGCCAAAGATATTAAGAAGCCATAAGAACACTGAGAGCCATAGCATCCTTTCGCTTTCCCACAAAGCAATACAAGATCAGTATTTTCTCAAAAACCTCTCTCTCTCTCTCTCTCTCTCTCTCTCTCTCTCTCTCTCCCTCCCTCCCCCTGTCTCTCTGACTCTGGATCCCATATTCCTGTGGGCTCTGTTTCCCTTCAGCAAATTCTTCCCACCACAGGCTCTATGTGAGTTCATTCAGCCTGTTAGGGGACAGAGGCTACTTTCAATACAGGGGAAGTCTTCAAACTCCCCCTGGGTCTATTAAGGGACAGGGAAAATCTTCAAATCCCCATTACAGCTTATAAATCCATCTGACCCTGGAAACTTTTTCCGATGGAGTTCCTTGATAGCTTGTACAATTTCTTTTTCTGAGATGGGATTATTTAAACATTTTACTTCCTCTGCTGTTAATATGGTCAATTTATAGATTTGTAAATATTCATCCACTTCACTAAGATTGTCAAATTTATGGGCATACAATTGAGCAAAATAATGGGTAATTATTGTTTTAATTTATATTTTATTGGAAGTATATTCATCCTTTTATCATTTTTGATAGTGGTGATTTGGTTTTCTTTTTTATAAAATTGACTAAAAGTTGATTAATTTTATTGGTTTTTTCATAAATCCAGCTATTACTTTTATTTATTGGTTCAATCATTTTCTTAATATCAATTTTATTAATCTCTCCTTTATTTTTCAGTATTTCTATTTTAGTATTTAGTTGGAGATTGTCAATTTGCTCCTTTTTTTAGCTTTTTCAGTTGCATGCCCAATATATTGATCTCCTTTTTCTCTATTTTTTTCGTGTAAGCATTCAGAGATATAAAACTTCCCCTAAGAACTGCTTTTGCTGCATCCTACAAGTTTTGGTATGTTGTCTCATTATTGTAATTCTCTTGAATGAAGTTACTGATGGCTTCTATGATTTCTTGTTTGACCTACTCATTCTTTAGGATTAAATTATTTAGTTTCCTATTTGTTTTTAGTCTTTCTTTCCATGAACCTTTATTACATATAATTTTTACTGCATCATGAACTGAAAAGGATGCATTAACTAATTTTGCCTTTCTGCACTGGATTATGAGGTTTTTATGCCTTAGTAGATGGGCAATTTTTATGTATGTGCCATTACCTATGCCCCCCTGAGAAGAAGGTATATTCCTTTCTATCTCCACTCAGTTTTCTCCAGAGGTCTATCATATCTACCGTCGCTAAAATTCTGTTCACCTCCTTAACTTCTTTCTTGTTTATTTTGAGGTTGGATTTATCAAGTTCAGAGAGGGGATGATTGATTTCCTCACTATTATAGCTTTGCTATTTTTTCCTCTAACTTTCTTAACTTCTCTAAGAATTTGGATGCTATACCACTTAGTGCATATAGGATTAGTAATGATATTGCTTCATTGTCAATGGTACCTTTTAGAAGGATATAGTTTATTTCCTTATGTTTTTAAATTAGATCTATTTTTGTTGTTGCTTTGTCTGAGATAAGGTTTCCAACTCCTGCTTTCTTTTTTTTAACTTTGGTTGAAGCATAATATATTCTACTCCAGTCTTATCCCTTTTCCTTATGTGTAGCTCTCCCCCTCCTCCGTTTCAAATGTGTTTCCTGCAGAAAGCATATTGTAGGATTATGTGTTTTAATCCATTCTGCTTTTTGCCTCTCTTTTATAGGATATTTTATCCCATTCACATTCACAGTTATGATTACTATCTGTGTCTTCCTCCTTACTATTCCCTCACCTGTCTTCCCCCTTCCCTCTTCCCCTCCTTAAGAGTTTATCTTTTGACCACCACCTCCCTCAGTAATCACTCCCTATCAGTGCCCCTCCCTTTTCCTACTCTTCCCCCTTACTACTTCTTCCCTCCCTTCTAACCAGCCCCCCTCTTATTTCCCATTCTACCCCCCACTTCCTGTATGGAACAACAGATTTTTAAACTTAACAAAGTATGTTGTTCCCTTCTTGAATTAAATCCAATGGGAATAAATCTTAAACAATGCTCTCTCCATTCCTTCTTTCCCTCTACCATAATATGTTTTTATGGCTCTTCATGTGGCACAATTTACAATTTTCTGCTTCCTCCATTCTTCTTCTCCTATTAGAATCACTTTGCACCCCTTAATAAGGTATTTTATCATCACTTTAGTTAATTTATACCTATACCATCTATCTATGTATATCCTCTTAAACGTCATGATAATTATACAATTCTCAATATTTAAAGTCATAAGCTTCCCATATAGGGATACAAACAGTGTGCTCTTATTGAATAACATGTTGCATGTGTATGCATGCATTTGCTTTCCCTGTTTATCTTTTTATCTCCCTCTTGAGTTCTATATTTGTAGATCAATTTTTCTGCTGGGCTCTGGCTTTTTCATCAGGATGTTCTTGAAGTCCCCTATTTCACTGAATGACCATCTCCTTACCTGAAAGCATGTTCTCACTTTGGTTGGGTAGTAAATCTTTGGTTGTAGTCCAAGCTCTTTTGCCTTACAAAATATCATATTCTAATCCCTCTGGTCTTTTAATATAGAAGGTGCTAGCTACTGTGTGATTCCGACTATAGTTCCATGATATTTGAATTGTTTCTTTCTGGTTGCTTGCAGTATTTTATCCTTGACCTGATAATTCTGGAATTTGGCTATAATATTTCTTCAAGTTTTCAATTTAGGATCCCTTTAAGAGGTGTTCAGTGGATTGTTTCGATAACTGTTCTAGCATCTCATTCTAGGACCTTGGAGAAGTTTTCCTTGATGATTTCTTGGAAGATGTTGTCCAGGCTCTTTTTTCATCATAACTTCCTGAGCGACCAAGAATTCTTCAATTATGTCTCCTGGATTACTTAGCTGTTTTTCCAAACAGATATTTTACATTTTCTTCTATCTTTTCATTCTTTACCTTTTGCTTGACTGATTCTTGATGCCTCATAGCGTATTACCTTCAATTTGACTGATACAAATTTTCAGTGAATTGTTTTCTTCCATTAATTTTTGAAGTTCCTTTTCCATATGTACAGATTTTATTTTGGGGGAGTTATTTTCTCCAGTTAGATTTTGAACTTCCTTTCCCATTTCACAAATTTTTCTTTTTAAGGAGTTGTTTTCTTCCATGATTTTTTTTTCAGTTTTGGCAATTGCAATTTTAAAATAATTGGTCAATTTATCTTCTTCCTCTTTAATTTGGCTTTTAAAATCTTTCTTTGGCATTTCCAGGAATGTTTTTAGGATTGATACCAGTTCATTTCCCCTTTTAAGGTGTGGGTATAGTCAATGCTGTCCTCTTCTGAATTTGGTTCTTCTTGTTCACCATAACAGGATTCTAAAGTTTTTGTTTTTACAATTTGTTTTTTGCCCATTGTGATTGCCTATTTCCTGCCTTTTAAAGTGGATCTCCACTTCTGGGGTATAGAGGTCTCTGACCTGCACTTCTTATGCTGGGAATTAGGTGCCTGATTATTAGTGTTTTGGGCTGTGGTTTCTGACTGCCTAGACCCAGGACAAAGGCAGGACTTCCAGTGTTTCCACAGGATTTCCAATTAGTGGAGTTGAAGAGGAGAAAAAAAATATTCCCAGAACAGGGAATTTAGGGGAATGTTGGGGAATATTGTCATGATTTTGGAAAAAGTCAAAGGGAGTATTAGATTAAGTTAGAAGATCATATTTGGTTGAAATCACACAGGGCTTTAATTACTAGGTAATGGAAAGAATACAGCTTGTTCATAGCATATGAACAGACTCTACAGCAGTTGAAACCAGTACTGGTCCTTCACATGTTTTTGAAAGGTAGAAAGCAAAGCTCATAAAAGGGGGGTATTTTGCCCAATCCACTGGCAATTGGGGAGGTATCAATATCCTTCGGGTTAATAGTGGATTTCAAGGTAAAATTCTGTAAGATGGAGGTAAAAAGGAGAAATAGTTCCATCCGAGCCAGGCTCTCACCAACACATATCCGTTTTCCTGAAAGTGATAAATACAAGGATTTGATATTGTAGACTTTTAAATCACCTAGACCACTTCTTTGTACTTATATGGAGCCTGCTAACACTTAGTGGTAATAGGTAAAAGACTACATGCATTCCTTTTCTCTCTAGACCTTGACCCCTTTGAAGAACCAGTTTCTCCTAAACAGAGAAAAGACACCTCAAATATCCTCTGTCTAAACTGATCCCCCTAAAACAGAGAAAATCCTGAGATTTTTAATCAGAGGAAAGAAGTCATTGGCCCATGAAGAAAACAATCATTTATAGTCTCAAGAACTAATTTTATGGCTATCCATGGTGACTGTGATGGGGAAATGTGAGAAAAGAATGAAAAAGTCCCCTTTGGGGACCTCTTGTCACCATTCTAGACTGAAAACACCTCAGGAGTACTTGCCAACTTCATACTCATCCAGGCACATGTCTTAAATACTCACTCCTAGCTCTTAGCCAAGTGTTAGAACCACTTGCGCAGAGCATGGCATTGGAGAACACAATGTCAGGGACAGTTAACTGCCTGTCAACATTCATGTTTGCCAGCCTCAGATTTGGCTATTCCCACCATCACCTGATAACCAATAGGTTCCCCCAGGAATTGAATGTGAAAGGACAAGATAAACCATTGTCTTTAACTCTATACCAATAGATACTTGTTAAAATGTACAAAAGTAGGAAAGGGGTTACATACTGATATGGCCTACTCAGGAGTCACATTTCTACAAAATCAGAATTCTAGGATTAGACGTTTGGTGACCTTAGCCATAATGGTATCTGATTAATAGTTCTGTAAGATAACCCAATCTCCTTCTTTTGCTTCATAAGATACAAGATGGTACAATGCTAATATAAAAGCCTGGAAAACTTTATCTGAGATATAGCTCCTGGTTGAGGGTAACAGGGAGAATAATTTTTAATACAGAGGTTGGGTGGAGGGAATTTTAGTTTTGGATCTGGAGGCAGTGGCCTCCACAGTGACCACTATCTCAGTTCTGCCTCTTTTTTCGACCTTGGACAACTACCCTGAAACCCAACTGATTTAGTTGATGAACCACAGCCCAAGAATTATTAGAAGAATGATGTACTATGTTTCCATCATACTCCATGGATTTAGAACTCAGAAGGACCATGATAGTCACCTAATCCAACCCAGTCTTTTGGCATATAAGGTAACCGAAACCCAGAGAAATGAAATAATTTGACCATGGTTACAGAGGTAATAAAGAGTAAAGCTAGATTAAAACCCAATCCTCTGGATTATCAATTCATTTTTATGCACACCTTTAGATGACAGTTTACCTGCTGAAAAAGGCATGAAATAGGCACTCTTCTTAAACTTGCCACTTCCATCCAGGAAGTGACCTGGGTCGAACTTGTCTGGGTTGGGGAACTCTTCATCATCATACAGAACAGAACACAATAATGGTAGTACAGTGGTATCCTGAAATGAGCAGATAAACAAAACTAATTAGGGGGAAAAACATATAATATTAGAATTGAAAGAGAACTTAGAACTGATAATTTATTTTAAACCCCTTGTTTTTTTACTGTAAAAAGAGGTAATACATTTTAAACACCTGTGCTGATAGTAAATAAGAAAACAGGCAGTACTGGGACAGCTAGGTGGCACAGAGAATAGAGCACTGGCCCAAGAGTCAGAAGGACCTGAGTTCAAATCTGGCCACAGATACCTGACATATTTTCTAGCCATGTGACTTTGGTCAAGTCACTTAACCCCAGTTGCCCTCCAAAAAAGAAAAAAAGAAAAGAAAAAGAAAATAGGCAGTACTATTGTGAGAAATGAAACTGAACTTTGACACCTTTTGGGGAAGAACCAGTACTGATTAGTAAAAGACAGAAAGAGGCAGATCTCAGGTTATGAAAAGTTAATAAAATAACTTTTGACCAATAAATTTATCAAAGAAGGAAAGTTTCCTGGGTAAGTAAATAAGCCACCAGTTGTGGATAAGTTCAAGAAGATGCCAGATGACTTACAAAAGCAAAATGAATTCTGATCTATGTCAGGATGTGGAAAAACAAAATAATTTCACACAGAAGAAAGAGGAACGAGCTCATAAATGCTTTGGTAGCTCTTCTTGAAGATAACAAAACTAGATGCCCTGAGGAAGAAGTTCTTGCTTGTACTCAAAAGAAGGGGAAAGTAGCTTCACAGTTCTTATTTGCTAAGATATCCAGGATAAACAGGAGAACAATGGTTGATCATTCTTCATGGAAAGATACTGAAACAGTTTTTTTAGTTCACTGAAAATTACAAAAATAGGTAGGCCTACCATATTCTCAGAGCACACATCAAAGACATAATGGAGAACTTTCCAAAATTTGTCAAAGGGGATGACTACTACCCCCCTCTAGTGATTCACAAGAGCAAAAAAAAAACTTCCATGAGGAACTTGAGAAACATTTCCAAAGGTTGTGACATTTAGTAACAAAAAAACCCAAACAAACCCTGAATACCTTAGGAGTACATGTAGTGAATCCATCATGACTGTAAGTGGAAGCCAAATATTCAGAAAGGAAAGATAGAGTTCAGAAATGAACTTCTTGTAAGAAGGTGTTGGAGAATGGGATTTTAATTTCTGGACTACATCATAATTAAAATGTAGGAATGATAGACTATTAGCGAGGAATGAAATGATTCATCTAGCAAAGGCTGGAAAGATTATTCTTTTGATTTCTCACAAATAAAGTCAAAAGGTTTTTAAATGCTTAAAATGAGACTAATAAAAGAGGATGAACTGGATATTTTGAGACAAGGAAGCAAATTTGACCTCAGAATTATTACTACCACTTGGTAGGATGTGATCCTTAACAAGAATGAAGCTCTGGAAAGAGTATTTTTCTTATTTTAAAAAACAGGATGGGAAAAAATGGATTTGGTGGCATAAATTAGGAAGATATAGGAAGCAGAGGAAAGAATAATGATGAGAAGCATCTAGGTAAAGAGAAATTGAGGGAACATGAAGGGTGACATTGTCAAGAAAGTATTCTGTAGAGCACTTGGACAGAAAGAAGAAATAGACAAGGAATGCAAAAGACAGATTATAAGCTTTGGGGGTTAGACATGATATAGTAGTGGTGGAACACTTCAGTTACTCATTGTGTTCTTTAAGTTGCCTTTGCCTTGTCAAAACAGTGCAACTCATAATTTCCTGTCTCTTCTTAATGATAATTTTATCTTACAACTGTAGCACAACCAAAAAAGGGAAGTTCTTTTATTGATCCAGTTCTCACCATCTGAGAAGAACTTGGACAACAAAGATGTGAATACAGAACTTCAGAACCCCTATGCCACAACATTCTTCCTCTGAAGGAATCAAGCTGTGCTGAAGGGGATACTATTACACTTGGCACACTTTCTGTGGACAACTATGACTGGAAATTATGGGAATTTTGGGGAAAGTGATAGGTCCATGTCAGAGTTTCTAACAGAGGCAACTGTGTTCCAAAAGACAGGACTTGAAGTCAGAAAGACCTGATCTGACCTCTAACTCCAAGGCCGGCAAGCCAACTGACCTTAAGGTCAGCAAGTCTGCCACCAAAGTCAGTGAGTCTGATCAGAAGTCTACCAATCTGGCCCCAAAGCCACCAAGTCTGACACCAAGATCTTCAAGTCTGATCCCAAGGCATTTTGATCCCAAAGCAGCCAAGTCTGATTCTAAGGCCACAAAGCCTTGTGATTCCAAGGCTGTTAAGATCACTGACTTCAAGGCTGCAAAGTCCAAACCCAAAGATGCTGAGGCTAAAGCTGCTAATTCCAATCTTTCAAAACAGATGCTTCAGGACAGAAGTACTTTTTAAACACTGAAACACCATTTTTGGCCAACCAGGGCATGATTATTCATTATTTTGTACAAATAAAGGAAACAGTGAGTCACAGAAAGGTGGAAATACAACAGGTTAGACTATCCTACAATTAGTTGGATTTAAGACTAATGGACTGACAATATACAAAGTGTAAATATTGAAAATTTAGTAGCAACATGGAAGAACACACCACCGTACTCTGATCTTATCAGCTCACAAATAAATAATTGTATTCATTTTAGGAGTTGTATGTTAGGAGGACACTGAATAGCTGGAGGCTACTCAAGGGAGGGAAACAAGGATGGTAAGAATAGCAAGTCCATACCATGTGAGGATGGGTTGAAGGAAATAGTGATTTTTGGACAAGAGAACAGAAGAAATTATTGAACAGGAGATGCAATAGCTGCTTTCAAGGGTTTCATGAACTGTTGCTAGAAAGAGAGAGCACCTTTATTCTGCTTTGTTCAAGGGGATGAAACCAAAAGTAAAATATGAAAATTGAGAAATTGCAAACAGTATTAATGCAACAAAAATGCCTCAAATTAGGCCTCTCTAAGATTAGAATGGAATATCACAGCAAAAAATGATACCCTAATTGAATGTTTTGAAGCCAAGACTGGATAACCATAAAGTGAACAAACAGTAGGTGGAATTTCATATTGGGGATGGACAATATGGCCACTGAAATCCCTTCAAATTCTGAAATTCTGTGACCATTTCTCAGGGTATATTTTTCCTGAGGTTCCTTCTAACTCAAAGATTCTATACTTTAGTGGGAGAGCATATAAACTCATGTCTTAAGAGTGAGAAATACTTCTGACCTTGGGGATGAAATATTGTCTAAACTGAACATCTTCTGTTGCTGCACGGGGCACATTGGTGGGGACAAGGTCAATGTATCGCTGTATCTCATGTATCACAGCATTGGTGTAAGGCATCTGGTTTCTGTCCTCCATGCAGGGACTTCGATTTCGACCAATCACACGATCAATTTCTTCATGAATTTTTCCTGTCACAAAATGAATAAAAATTGATTATGAAACTAGGGACAAAAACTGCCTTCTCTCATATTTTCTCTGATTTTTCACCAAGAGGTACATTGGTATATAAGGCACTTGGCCCTCACATTATCAGAGAGAGACAGAGAGACAGAGACAGAGAAAGAGAGAAAGAGAGAGAGAAAGAGAGAGAGAGAGAGAGAGAGAGAGAGAGAGAGAGAGAGAGAGAGAGAGAGAGATGGATAGATGGATAGACAGACAGAATGATGGACAGACAGACAGACAGGCAGGCAGACAGAGAGAGAGAGAGAGAGAGAGATAGGCAGACAGATAGATGAAAATTCCATTTTAGTCTCAAGCTAGCTAAGAATCTTTTGAGATACCTATGTCCCAAGCCCTTAAGACAGGCTCATGTTTGTCCTTAAAAAATACAAGCCAAAAAGAAAATTATTTTGTAGAGATGGAAAAAAATAATATCAAAATTCATCTGGAAGAAAAAAAGGTCTGGAATATCAAGGGAATTAAAGAAAAGAAATGCAAAAGAAGGTGGTCTATTGTATTAAATTGTATTAAAATTGTATTAAAATTGTATTAATTTGTATTGTATTAAAAAGTAGCAATCATCAAAACCACTTGGTACTTGCTAAGAAATAGAGGGGTAGATTAGTGGAGCAGGTTAAGTATACAATACGCAGTAATTGATGAGTATAGAAATGGACTGTTTGACAAACCCAAAGGCTCCAGTTTCTGGGATAAGTTAGAAAAACTCCTGGGAAAACTGGAAAATAGTATGGCAGAAACTGGGCATAAACCAACATCTGATACCATATACCAAAATAATTTCAAATGGGTACAGGATTTAAATATAAAAGCTGATTCTATAAACAAATCAGGGAGCAAGGAATACTTTATCTGAAAACAGAGGGATTTACGACCAAACAAGTGACAGAGAACATTATGAAATGCAAACTGGATTGTTTTGATTACATCAAATTGAAAAGGTTTTGTACAAACAAAGACAGTGCAACCAAGATTTGGGGGGAAGTATAAAACTGGGAAAGAATTGTTACAACTAGTGTCCTTGATATTTCTAAAATATATAGAAAACTGAATCAAATTTACAAGAATACAAATCTTTCCCCAAGTGAAAAATGGCGAAAATATAGGAACAGGCAGTTTTCAGAGCGAAAACTGAAAGCTATCTATAGTCATAAGGAAAAATGCTTTAAATCATTATTTTTTTTTTGCTTTTTGGAGGGCAGTTGGGGTTAAGTGACTTGCCCAAGGTCACACGGCTAGTTTTTTTTGTGTGTGTGTTAAGTGTCTGAGGCCAGATTTGAACTCAGGTACTCCTGACTCCAGCGCCAGTGCTCTATTCACTGCGCCACCTAGCCGCCCCGCTTTAAATCATTATTGATGAGAGATTGGAGATGCAAGACAAAACAACTCTGAGGTACCATATCATAACTATCAGATTGGCTAACACTATAAGACAGGAAAGCAATCAGTGTTGGAGATGTGTGAAAACTGTGAGCTGATCCAACCATTCTGGAGAGCAATTTGGAACTATGCCCAAAAAACTATAAAAATGTGAAAACCCTCTCAGCACTCTGTGGCCTGGGACTGGTATCGTTCTCAGTTTGCTGAAGCCACTGCCCCATAAACCCCCTCCATTATCTCCCCCCGGGCCCCTCTCCTCCCTCTCACATAGTTCCTGTGTTGTTTGGGATGTTTGGACTAATTTTTCAGGGTGAGGAGAGGACAGGCCCCAGGGGAAAGGCTTGCTACTGAGGAAGAGCTGCCAAGCTCAAGATGATAGAGGCACTGGTAACAACTGAAGCTCAGAAACTGCTGCACCAGCCAAATGTTCTGTTGGAACAGGAGTCCAGATGTCAGCCAAAGGTCTATGGCTTGAGACTAATTGAATCTGCTCATGATAATGGCCTTTGGATGACAACAAGACTGAGGGACTTGGAAGTGAAAGATCTTCTTAGCCTAACACAATTCTTTGGTTTTGACGCAGAGACTTTTTCTCTAGCAGTGAATTTACTGGACAGATTTCTATCCAAAATGAAGGTACAGCCCAAACATCTTGGATGTGTGGGATTAAGTTGCTTCTATCTGGCCATGAAATCAATAGAGGAAGAGAGAAATGTCCCCTTAGCTACTGATTTGATACGAATAAACCAATACAAATTCAGTTTCTGACCTGATGAGAATGGAAAAGATTGTGTTAGAGAAGGTGTGTTGAAAAGTCAAAGCTACTGCTGCCTTTCAGTTTCTACAGCTCTATTATTCACTCATTCATGAAAACTTACCATTTGAAAGGAGAAAGAACCTGAGTTTTGAAAGACTGGAAGCTCAGCTTAAGGTATGCCACTGTAGGATTATGTTTTCTAAAGCAAAGTCTTCTGTATTCACATTATCTATAATTGCGCTGGAGATTCAAGCACAGAAATTTATAGAACTGATGGAAGGAGTAGAATGTCTTCAGAAACATTTCAAGATAAATTGCAGAGATCTGACCTTCTGGCAGGAACTTGTAGCAAAGTGCCTAACTGAATACTCATCAAACAGGTGTTCTAAACCAAATGTTCAGAAGTTGAAGTGGATTGTGTCTGGGCGTACTACAAGTCAGTTGAAGCATAGTTATTACAGAATTGCTCATCTTCCAACAATCCCTGAAACTGGGTCTTAATAGGATTCTTATGGTGAAGAAATTAAACTATTTTGAAAGCTTATTTCACATCTGAACTGTGGACTCCAATATTAGAATGGATTTAAGCTGTGAAGCCTGAAACATAGCAACTAGGTTAGCATTGGTGTTTTCAGACTTGAGGGGAAAACAGGCTGTAGTTGGAAACTGATTATGTGTGCTGCAGTTGGAAATGTGTTCAGGACTAAATTATGATCTTCTTTGAAGCATGTTTATAAAAACTAAAACTCAAATGTGAAACTATAATGTAGAATAAGGATGGGAGACTATACTGTGAATTGACAGTTAATATTGATCCAATCTAGTAGTATCTGGATCAGTATACTGATTATAGGTAGCATTGATGGCAAAGTATGATTGACTTTAATTGATGTTATTTGAATTGTGATGCAAGTTCATATCAAAACAGATCAACTTCAGAAAAATGGTATAATGCACTTTAGTATAGTCAGGGTTACTAGCCTTTGAGGCAGTATAAACAACTTTGTCAAAGCCGTATACAACTAGATAATCCAATAATTCTAAAGTTTTATTTTTGTTTGGCATATTTTTCACTTAAATTTGATTATAAAATTCTATTAAAGTTGTAGACAGACATTAAATTTAAGTGATCTTCAACACTATTGGAGGGAACAAGTGATATGGTATACAGCTTTATATAGAATGATTTTTATCTCAATATCTAGCCCCTGAGAAAACTTATACAAGTAATTCTTAATAGGCGGCCAATCTGAAACCTCAGCTGTGTCCTTCTAAAGCAATATAAGCTAATGCTAACATGCTAGAGCTTTTAAATAAGGATGACAGTTGGACTGTTAGTGTAGAACTTTGTATTTAAAAGCAGTACATATGGGGTATACTGTTGTCACCATGCTCCTCTAACAGTTCAACTTAGAGAGACTAAAGTGAGTTGTCTATCCAGATTCAAGTAAGCACCAATTTAATTGACTAATTATCAAGTAAGCACCAATTTAATTGACTAATTATGTGGCAGGTGGAGCACTTAAGGCTAGTTGTAGGTTAATGAATCAAAATTGACATAGAGGGAAATTAGCTGTAACTATAATTTCCCTTTGATATCATGTTGTGAGGGGAAAAAACACTTTCCTTTAAAGGTAAACCAAAGAACCATTGTATGTCTCAGATGTCTTAAGCTTCATTTTGTAAAGCGTTTTACAGATGCACTCTTTAGTTACTCCTAAACACCTGATTCATTGAAAAATTTCCTTTCTAATTCATCAACGCAAACTTAAGTTGGCTGAAGTAACTTAACAAAGTACCATTATGTTCTGGTACTAAGAAAGTGACCTTTCAATAAAACTATTGAAATGCAAAAAAACATGAAAACCCAGCCATATCAATTCTAGGATTGTATCCCAAAAGAGATCATAAAAATAGGGAAAGGACCCACATGTACAAAAATATTTTTAATAGCTCTCTTTGTGGCCAAAAACTGGAAACTGAGGGAATGTACATCAATTGGGGAATTATCAAACAAGTTGTGGTATATGAATGCAATGGAATACTATTGTGCTATAAGAAATGCTGAGCAGGCAGACTTTAGAAAACACTGGGAAGATTTCTATGAATTGATGGTGAGGGAAGTGAGCAGAACCAGGAGAACATTGTACATACTAACAGTCACAGTATACCAAGACTGATTTTAATGGATATAACCCTTCAAAAACAATTCCAAAGGACTCGTGATAGAAAAAGCTATTCACACCCAGAGAAAGGATTGTGAAGTCTCAATGCAGAACAAAGCAGACTATTTTCTCATTTTTTGTTTTGTTTTGTTTTTTCTTTCTCATTGTTTGTCTGATTTGTTATAATTCTTCTACACAACATGAGTAATATGAAAATATGTTTAACAGGAATGTATGTGTAAAGCCTGAATCAGATTCCATTTCATTTTGGGGAAGGAAGGAGCAGGGAGAGGGAAAAAATTTAAAACTTATGCAAGTAAATGTTGAAAACTAAAAATAAATTAATTAACTAAAAATACAAGCCAAGCAACACCTGGCTAAGGAAACGAGGAGGGGTCACAGTCTGGACCTTTTCCAGAACTCAGTGTGACCAACCATACACCCAAGGTACTATTCTGCACAACTTTATGAGTGACAGGAATCCAGATGCAACAGGCTCTCCTATGATTAATCAACCATCAGAACTAGTGCCCCTCAATCATTTAGTTTTCCCCAGTTCTATCACTGGGCCATAACCTCTCTCCCTATCAATATCTCTATGCCTGTCTCTAATAACAACTCACAATTACATATCACTGAACTAAGCAGGGTGGAGCTAGTAGTGGAGGAGGAGGAATGAGTAAACTTGAATGGGTAAGGACTTAAATATATGAAAATGACAACAGAAAAGTTGCAAAGGAAAGTCTCAATAAGACCATGAACCCCTCTTATGCTGATTAAATTATAAATGTGTATCATTAACCTGTTATCATACCTATTATCTCAGGGTGTTTCAGGAGAAGCAGGAATCCATATCTCAGGGTGCTGCTGGTTGAATCTGTTCCTGCAATAAATAGGTCAACCACAGTAGAGACCAAGTTTTCGATGGTAAATCCGGACTGTGGTCCTTGCTTTTCCTAGGAAGAATTTAGGATGATTAATTGAAAAGGGAGGAAAGTAGGAGGATACAAAGGAAAGCATGATGGATTTGGAGGCAGATGACCTTAGTTTGAATCCCAGTTCTGACTTCTTTTCAATGTGTGTGGGAGGACGCAAACACAGTTAAGTGACTTGCTCAGGATCACACAGCTAGTAAGTGTCTGAGACCAGATTTGAATTCAGGTCCTTCTGACTTCAGGGTCAGTATTCTATACTCTGTTCCACCTAGCTGCTACCACCAAACTCCTGAGGTCTAATCTTGACCTTGGGTTCCAAGTCATTTAGGCTTTCAGTTTCAGTTTCCTCATCTGTAAAGACTTCTAAGAACCCTTTTGGTTCTAAATCTATGATCCTATTAACAAATTAAATTTGAGCAACGTAATCCAAAGTGGAACAAGAACCTGCCAAATGTCAAGGCAATTTGGTCATTGTAGATAGGACATATGGGGGTATGGGAGAGAGAGACAGACAGAGAGACAAAGACAGAGACAGACAGAGATAGAGATAGAGGGAGACAGAGACAGAGACAGAGACAGAAAGGGAGAGAGACAGAGAGAGATATAGAGACAGAGACAGAGAGGGAGAGGGAGAGGGGGAGAGAGGTACAGAGACAGACAGAGACAGAGAGACAAAGAGAGACAGAGAGAGAGAGAGAGAGAGAGAGAGAGAGAGAGAGAGAGACAGAGAGAGAGACAGAGAGAGAGAAAAGGAGAGGGAGAGAGGGAGAGGGAAATGAAGAGGGAGAGATAAGAGAGACGGAGAGGAAGACAAGGAGAGAGCAAAAGAGGGAGGGAGACAGAGACAGAGAGAATAGACCTACGATTTCATCCAGATAAGAAATTCTCTGCTAATGCAAGCCCACACTTTCTCAGAAAAACTTATTCTCAAGAAACCTGCCTAGCCCTATGTTATGGGAATCTGATGATCTTCTCTGCCCCTAGACTCTTTGATAGGCTTAAGTGGCTCTGAGAACCTTCCTTGATTTGAAAGTATACTCTGCTCCCTAACAGGCTGCGTGTGATCAAGTGGAGCCTGTGGCAGGAAGCTTGTTTTACAGGAATGCTTATGTCTTGTTGCTTTGTGATTAGGCAGTGGGTCAAGAGGACTGTGACTATTCTCTTATAGAAGGCTATAAATATGCCATGATGTGAGGTTTTGCTTTGGAGCTCACTTTGGAAAGAGTTGTGTGATTTGGTCAGACAAGACTCTGGGAAGCCGTTGAGGCCCTTGACTTTGAAAACCCAGATGTTGATGCTTCCCTCTCTGGTAAATGAATAGGTATGGATGTAATGGTCAGACAGTTGGAAACCCATCGGCTGATCTGTTTCTCTGTTTGCTTGTAACTTTTCCACCTGAACTAAGTAAATGATATATGTTTGATTGATTACAGTAAGATTGTTAACCCATTTTAGTTGCTTTCCTTTAGAAAAGCAGATCTAATAACGTGTGCTAGCAATATGCTAGGGTGCTTGCTAATACACCCTAGGGCACTGTCAGGTTAAGTGACTTGCCCAGGATCACATAGACATTGTCTGTCAGAGAAAGGACTTGAATTCAGTTTTGGGCTGACTCTGAGGCAGGCCCTTTCTCTGCTACATCAGGGATGTCAAAGTCTCAGGACTCAGGCCACAAGCAATCAGCAAATCTATGAGAGGCCCAAAGCAGATTAAAATGTAATTGGGAAGTGTTTAGCAAAGTAAATACATTTAAGATACAACATAGGTAATGTTTATTTGTGTGTTTTTAAGTCAATATAAGAACACCGGAAAACAGTTCTATTCATGTTTGACAAAACTGTACTGTATCATGCTGTCTTTCAAGATATGTAGACCTACATAGAATACATCAACAATATGGCCTCAGACACTTACTGGCTGTGTGACCCTCAACCAGTCACTTAAGCCAGGTTGTCTCTGCTTCTTCAGCTGTAAAATGAGTTGAAGAAGGTAATGGAAAACCACCCCAGTAGCTTTGTCAAGTAAACCAGAAATGGAGTCATGTAGGGTTGGACAGGACTGAAATAACAAAACATAAAAGGCACAGGCACTGTATAAATGTAAGCTACAATCACTATATAAATGTAAGCTATTGCACTTTCCTCCTGAATCACTAGTCCAATACATTATATATATATATACATATATATTTGTGTGTGTGAGTATATATATGTGTGTGTGTGTGTGTGTGTGTGTGTGTGTGTGTGTGTATAGGTGTATGGGTGTGAACAAACTATAAAATAGGAATCTATGTATATTTTTCATTTTATCCTCATCAAAATCCTGGGATAGAGGTAGCACATAATTATTATTGTCATTCTACTAAGGATGAAATTGAGACACTATATGCCTTGCCCTTAACAATGAGGTGTTGTTTTGAGGAAAAGTCACCACTGAGGTCAGAAATTGAATATATAACCTATACCCTATGGACTAAAGATAAGAAAGGTAAGAACATAGGAATATCAGGCAGGTGCTAGAGGCTAACTTAAGTCAAGTTCAAGTCAATGGAGGCTTATTCCCACTGTGGGTGATGAGGGGGGAATATGGCATTCTTAAGATTCTCACAATCTGACTGGAGCAGGGCAGAGCCAAGATGGAGTTATAAAAGCGGCAAGATTCTGCAGCTCCCACACAACCACTCTAAATACCCATAAAATATGACCCCAAACAAAGTCTAGGACTCTCACATTCACAAAAATATAGAAAACACATCTCTTGCTGAAAGCAACTTGGCAGCAGGGGCTCACCACAGCAGGCCAGGAGCCAAGACCAGCCCAGCCCAAAACCAAAACGCAGCCAGGCCAGGCACCAGGGCAGTCAGGAGGAACCGAGCCTCCCAAGCCACAGCTTGAATCTACTTCATAGAAGACCTACTGCACCTGAGGGGATCTTCACACCCAGCAATCCAGGATTAGAGACGATCAGTGAAATTGAAACTTTGAATCTTAATTTGGGGAAGGAAAAGTAGTTTGGCCAATCTGCCCCCAGGGCAAGGAAGCAGTGGGGGAAGGGCAGGAACTGCTGTAACCAGCAGTGGCCCCCACTGGGCTGCTTCAGAGACCCTGGCCTGCAGACTCCACAGAGGGACTGAGGCAATTGATCAGGGCCAAGTGCTCTTGTGTTAGGCGGCCTGGATCCAGATCGTGGTCTTAGGTGGTGGTGCTGGGGTGTGCTTTCAGCAAGCCAAAGGTGGGGGGGGGGGCTGCAACACCCCCCTAATAGCTCTGGGATCTGGGAAAGCCCCAGCAATTTGGAACAGAGTTTTCCTCCCTGGAAGCAGAGTTTCACAGAGCTAAAAAAAAAAAACAACCAAAGAATTGACTGGCCAACATGAGGAAAAGGAAGCAAAATAAGAACAGCAATAAAACTCTAGAATTCTTTTTTGTGGACAAAAAGGATCAAAGCATGGAACATGAGGAAGACAACACAGTCAGAACTCCCACACCAAATGCTTCCAAGACACTTGAAGAATTCCTAGCAGCTATATATCAACTGAAAAAAGACTTTGAAAAACAAATAAGAGAAGTGGAGGAAAAATTGGGAAGAGAAATGAGAATGATGTGAGAAAATCATGAAAAGAGAGTCAACAACCTGACTGAAGAAAACAACACTTTAAAAAATAGATTA
>CM053598.1:64437633-64460629 GCA_028646575.1 Pseudocheirus occidentalis | reverse complement strand
GGGCAGTTGGGGTTAAGTGACTTGCCCAAGGTCACATGGCTAGTTTTTTTTTGTGTTAAGTGTCTGAGGCCGGATTTGAACTCAGGTACTCCTGACTCCAGGGCCGGTGCTCTATTCACTGCGCCACCTAGCCACCCCGAAAAGCCCTCTTGTTGCCCTTTGTTGTTCTCACAGTCTCTGTTCATTCTGGGCTTTCCCAGTTCTGTCATTCTTATGGAACTGCAAATGCATCTTTTACTCATCCTTATCTTTAAAAAATCTAAGCTGCCTGATGAGTTCCCTGTAATGATCCCAGCTTTACTTTATAAGGACTTTGAGGTTTGCTTTACACAGATCATCTCATTTCATCTTTACAACAACTCTGTGGGAGATGATGCTGTTATTATACAGGTGAGGAAGCTCAGTCTGAGAGCTTTCCTAGGGTCGTGCAGCTGGTGAGTGTCTAAGTCAGGATTTGTACTGGGGTCTGCCCAACTTCAGGTCTTACAGTCTCTCCACTTCACCCCCTGGCTGCCTCATCCACGTTGGTATCTTTAGACAATGTTCCTTCTTCTTCCATTTTCAGGAATGGTTTTCTTTGTGGGATCAGAAACTACTTCTTGTCTTCCTTGATGATAATAATCATAGCTAGTATTACTATTTATAAAGAACTTTATGAATGTTATCTGTTTTTATCCTCAAAGCAATCATGAAATGTAGACACTGTTATTATTCTTATGTTACAGATGAGGAAACTGAGTCTGAGAAAGGGTAAGTGATTTGGCCAGGGTCCCACAGCTAGTGAGTATTTGAGGTAAAATCAGGTCTTTCTGATTTCAAGTCCTATGCTCTATCCATTGGGCCACTTAGTTGCCTCTGTTATAAACTTTAAGATGGACTGGGCATGTTCCCCAAAATTCCCATAATGTCCATTCACAGATGTGCACAGAAAGTGTGCCAAGTGTGATAGCATCCCCTGCAACACAACATGATCCCTTCAGAGGAAGAATGTTGTGGCACAGAGGTTCTGCTGATCTGTATTTATACCCTTGCCAAGTTCCTCTCAGCAGGTGAGCACTGGGTCAGTAAAAGAATTTCCCCCTTTTTGGTTCTACATTTGTAGGATAAAATTATTATTAATAAAAGTCAAGGGGCAGTTAGGAGGCACAGTGAATAATCCGGCCTCAGACACTAGACACACTTACTAGCTGTGTGACCTTGGGCCAATCTCTTAACCCCAGTTGCCCTGCCTTATCATCTCAAAAAAAGGCAAGGAATTATACTCTGCTCTGTTTTTGACAAAAAGGAAACTGAAAGACGTAAATGAATAATTGAAGTCTTTCATCACTGCTATATCATGTCTAACCCCCAGAGCTTATCATCTGTCTTCTGTATTCCTTGTCTATTCTTTCTATCCAAGTGGTCTGTAGAATACTCTTGTGGCAAGAGTATGTTGCCTCCATTTCTCTTTACCCAGGTGCTTCTCATCACTCTTCTTTTTTTCTTTTTCTTTTTTTGCTTTTTTGGAGAGTAATTGGGGTTAAGTGACTTGTGCAAGGTCACATGGCTTGTTCTGATCATTCTTCTTTCCTCTGCGTCCTATATATTTTTAATTTATGGTATACCACTGTCTTTTCCCTACTCTGTTTCTTTTGAATAAGATGTACTCTTTCTAGAGCTTCATTCTTGTTTAGAATCACATCCGAACAAATCCTGGTTATAACTTTGAGGTCAAATTTGCTTCCTTCTCTTAAAATTTCCAATCTATTTCTCTTTTTAGCTATGCTTTAAGTACTGAAAAACATTTTTGACTGTATTTGTGATAAACCAAAAGAATAATCCTTCCAACCTTTGCTTGGTGCATCATTTGGTTCCTGCTTATGTGTCTATCATTCCTATGTTTTAATTAAGATGTGGTACAGAAATCGAAATCCCATTCTAAAATATCATATTACTAGATGTCCATTTCTGAAATCTGCCTTTCTTTTCTGGATCTTTGTTTTCACTTAATGGCCGTAATGACTACGACACTTGTACTCCTAAGGTCTTTTGTTTTTGTTTTTTGTCTTAAATGGCAAAGCTTTTGGAAATGCTTCCCTGGTTCTTTATAGAAGACTTATTTTTCTTATGTGAATCACTAGAGGTGAGTAGTAATCATCCACCTTGCCAAATCTTGGGAGCTTCATTGTTATGTCTTTTACATGTGCTCTGAGACTATGGCAGACCTATATATTGTTATTATTGTCAGCAAACAACTGGTTCAATATCTTTCCACAAGAATTCACCAACCATTACTCTTCTCTTCTTCTTGAATATCTTACAAGATAACAACTCTGATGGGGCGGCTAGGTGGTGCAGTGAATAGAGCACTGGCCCTGGAGTCAGGAGGACCTGGGTTCAAATCCGGCCTCAGACACTTAACACAAAAAACTAGCTGTGTGACCTTGGGCAAGTCACTTAACCCCAACTGCCCTCCAAAAAGCAAAAAAAAAAAAAAGATAACAACTGTGATGATGCTAAGTGAGTGTTTCTTCCTCAGAGCATCCATCTTTATCTTGAAGAAGAGCTACCGTTTGTTTTATCAGGTCTTTCCTTATTCTTTGTGTGACATTATTTTATTCTTTAACATACTGACGCAGGTCAGAATTAATTTCTGCTTCTTCACATCATCTGGCATATGCCTCAACTTATCCACTACTGGTTTGCATTTTGTCCACTCAGGTGATTCTTTCTTCCTTTGATACGTCTAATGGCCAAAAGTTATTTTATTAACTTTGAGCAACCTAAGATCTGCCTTCTTATGTCTTTTACTAATGAGTACTGGTTCTGCCCCACAAGTATCAAAGTGCAATTTCATTTCTCGCAATAGTATTTCTAATTTACTATTAGCACAGGCTTTTAAAATAATATTGACTCTTTCCATACTTAAAAATGAGGGGTTTTAACTAGATGATATTTCAAAGTTCTCTTTCAGCTCTAACATTCTGTGGTTCTTATTTTTAATTATTTGTTTCCATCTTCTCTTTTCAGGGTACCACTATAATACCATTACTGACTTCTGTTCTATATGATGATGAAGTGTTCCCCAAGCCGGATGAGTTCAACCCAGGACACTTCTTGGATGAAAATGGCAAGTTTAAGAAGAGTGACTATTTCATGCCTTTTTCTACAGGTAAGACATCCATCTAAAGGTCTGCATCAAAGATGGATCAATAATTCAGAGGACCTGTGTTTCTACCAAGCTGTGCTACTCATTACCTATACAAACATGGTCAAAATATTTCATTTTTCTGGGCTTCACTTACTTTATATGCAAAAAGATTAGGTTGGACTATGTGATTTTTATGGTTCTTCTAAGTTCTAAAACCAGAGAGTAGGATGGAGACATAATAAACCATTCTTCTAATTCTCCTTGCACTATGGTTCATCACCTAAATCAGATGGGTTTCAGGTTAGCTGTCTGAGTTTATTCCAAATGAAGGCTAGAACTGAGAAAATTGCCACTCTGTTCTGCATCCAGACTCATGAGCTCCATCGACCTCCCCATATTAAAAACTGTCCTCCCAGTCACCCTCAGCTAGGATGTACTTTTCAGATTGTCTTCCAGGATTTCATGTTAGCATGGTACTATCTTGTATCCTATCAAGCCAAGGAAGAGAACTGGGTTATTTTGAAGGCCCATTAGTCAGGGACCATTAAAACTAAGTACACTGAGGGTCTAATCTTAGAGTTTACAATTTTGTAGACATGTGACTCCTGATTAGGACACGTAAGTATGATTTTTCTTTTCTTATCCATATAGATTTTAATGGGAATCCATTGATACAAAATTATAGATGATGGTCTGTCGTGCCCTTTCACCTTCAGTTCTTGGGGAAACATATTGATTATCAGGCAATTGTGGTGATTTCCAAGTCTGGGGCTCGCAGAGATGAATGTTGGCAGGCAGCTAACTATCCATGGCATTGTGGCCTCCAATGTCATTACTCACTCAATTGGTTCTAATATTCATGTTATAGCTAAGAGTAAATAGTTAAGACAAGTGACTGGATAGCCATGAAGTTTCAGGGTCTATTCCAGAAGTGCTTTCTGTCCATAATGGTAACAAGAGATTCCCAATGGGAACTTTGATCATTCTTCTATCACCTTTCCCCATTACTCTTACTGTGGGTAACTGTTCTTGAGTAGCTTAGTTCTTGTGATTATAAATTATAAATGTATTTTCTCCCTGGGGCAATGGCTCTGTTCCTCTGAATATAAATCCCAGGATTTACTCTGTTTCAGGGGGATTAATTTAGAATAAGGATGATGGAGGCATCTTGCCTCTCTGTTCAGGAGGAACTGGCTCTTCAAAGGAATCTAGGACCAGATAGGAAAGAATGCATTTAGCCTTTTTCCTAATGCCACCAAGTATTATTAGGCTCCCTCTAGGTCTGAAGAATTGGTCTAGATGTTTTAGGAATATATGAATATTAAATCATTGTATCTGTCTCTTTCAGGAAAACGGATATGTGCTGGCGAAAGTCTGGCTCGGATGGAATTATTCTTGTTTTTTACTTCTATCTTACAGAATTTTACCTTGAAATCTCCCATTGACCCAAAAGATATTGACACCTCCCCAGTTGCCAGTGGATTTGGCAAACTACCAAACTTCTATGAGCTCTGTTTTATACCTTTCAAAAATACACGAAGGGCCACCCCTTGTTCCAACTGATCCAGAACCTCTTCATGTACTATGACGAAGTTTTATTCATTGCATTGCTTGTCTATGAAAGCCCTCTATGATTTCAGCCAAATGTAACCTTCTAGCTTAATCTAATACTCCATATTTTACCAAACATTCCCCATTTTTTCCCTGTTCCTGGAATATTTCTTCTCTTCAACTCCACTGATTGGAATCCTACCCATCCTTCAATTCACAGTTCAGATGCCCTATCCATGGGGCCTCTTTAGTACTTATAATCTGTACTACATAATCTAAAGCTGAGTTAAATGCCCATCTTATCTCATATATTGATTCAGACATGTTAGTTATCGTGTTTAGTGCTCCTCACTAGATCTTAAGTTTCTTATTAGTAGGTCCTTTTATCTTACACTTGTATGCAATTACCCACCACCAATCAGTTATAAGCCCTTCTTTGATCCTCAAATGGCTCAGGTCATGTACTTCAATACATACACATTTCCTACTCTGATGATTAACTACAATGTTAATGTTATTGAGGATAGCTAGGTAGTACCTTGGACAGAGTATAGGACCTGGAGTTAGGAAGACCTGAGTTAATATCCAGCTTTGGACACTTACTGGAGGTATGACCCTTGGGAAGTCATTTTTATCTCTCTTTGCTTCAGCTTCCTTATCTGTAAAATGTGAATAATTGTAGCTTCTATCTCCCAGGGTTGTTGTGAGGATCAAAGGCATTGATAATTGTTAAGCATTTAGCACAGTTTCTGGCACATAATAAGTGCTATGTAATTGTTAGCTGCAAGTATTATTGCTACAACTACATCAACTACTACTAATACTCTTCCTCCTCCCTCTACTATGTATTTTATCTGCCTACTCTAATTACCAAGTATGTATGTCAAAGAAAAATAGAGGACACATTTGAGTAGTCCAGTTTGACTGAAGCATAGAATGCCTAGAGAATATTAATATAAGAATAACCTGGAAACAAATAGAGGCCTTGAGTGTCAGGAAGAAGAGTTCAAATTTTACTCAGTAAACAAAACTGAACTGAATATTGACCTGATCTATACATAAGGAAGATTGGTTGGACAGAATGTGAGGAATGTATTTCATGGGGGAGATGGCTTTTTGCAACAATACAAAGTCAAGAGGCCTGGTTATTTCAAGATTTGTGGACAGGAATTATTTGGCACAATTATTACAATGACTGATTTAATGAAGGTAGTAGACAGAATATTATAGGTATTCAATTCCAATCAATTATACATCTGTCTGAGGATTTTCAACTGGGGCCCCAAGTAATCTATTTTCTTCTCAGCCAAAGGATAGTTTCCAGATTGCCTGCCCACTCTTTGTTGACCACCCTTCTTGTAGCCTTCTAAAGGAAAAGGTTTCCAGAGATTTAATTTCAACCAATCCACATTCCTAGTTGCAGAGGTAATGTCCCCAGGTGCTCATCTTTCAGAGACACAAGTATTTTTCAATGGCTTGTCATAACACGTACATTAATCTAGCTGGTTTTTAACACTTATATCCTCATCTTCAACTGAGACCAATATCTGTTAACATATCAAATAAAGACTACCCCCAGTGGTCTCTCATTCTTTGCATACAGATGCAAAGGGTAAGAATTAGTCTTCCATTTGCTATCTGGAGGAAAGTTCTTTATCCATAGAAAACTAGTATAGTGACATTCTTTCACCTTTAAAGTTACCATATGAGCAGGATGCTGAAATTTGTTACTCTAAAAATTGTTACTGAGAGGGATGCTTTCATTTATCAATTATGACCTGCTTCCAAAATACACACAAATAGTCCAGTTTTCTCTTTTTCCAAGATTCTGGGAATTTGTGATGGGCTATATGCACAAGTAATTGTAAGTACTTAAAAGGTACAAAAAGCAAGGAAGCAGCGAGATTACTTTCAACAGCCTCAGAAAAATTGGAAGATGTCTACTTTCAGCCACTTTTTCTATCTTTATTGATTCTGATCCTCTCTGAGGAAAGGTTGAAGATTTGAATGGATAACTGATCTCCTAGCTTCACATAGTGCCTAATATACAAAAACATGCTTAATAAATGCTTTTTCATTCATTCATTTTTTATTCACTCATTCATTACAGCATTCAAAATCAAAGACCTATCCCCTTTTCCCATTCTAGTTGCCACTACTATAGTACTTACGATCAGAAATACTGCAAAAAATCTTAGAAGGGATCATAGGATCAATCTACTTCAACTTGCACCATTTCAGTATTATTTAACAAATAAAAAACTTCCTTTAATTTCAGAAATATTTGACAATATAAGGAAAACATTAAAGACTAATTATAAGTAACTTATTAAGTTCAAACTAGTTACTTCTTATATATATATATATGTTATCAGTATTCTTAAAATGCCTTCATTACTAGGTTAGTTTGAAAGAAGTAAAAAGTTGGGGTTAAGTTGTGTGTGATAGGGCTATTCTAAAAATTGGGTAGGACAGGGCAAAAAGGAACAATTATCTCAAAAATTGGTCATGAAAGGTAGAGTTGGTAGAGAAGAAATAAATGGAGGTTGTGTGTTGGTAATGTTGGAATCTTGTCATAGAATCTGAGTTGAAGAGGAAACAATGTGTACATCTGGAGGGGTGTATAATTTTCTGCTTATAGAGAGGTGAGAAGACTAGGAGATAGGGTCAGGGAGGGACTTTTAGAATGGTGTGTAGGTTAAGATTTAGGAGGATGGGGGTAGAGGAAAAGAGAGGGATTCTTAGATGGGTGGGTAGAATAATGAATAAGAGGGAGATATTCACAAATAGTAATTATAACTTTGAATGTGAATGGGATGAATTCACTCATAAAATGGAAAAAAGCAGCATGGATTATAAATCAGAATCCAATAATACGTTGTTAACAAGAAACACACTTAAGAATGAAAGACATACACAGTTGAAATGGAGAGCTGGAGTGGAATTTATCATCCTTCAACTGATGCAGAAAAGGCAGACTTAGCAATCGTGATGTTAGAAAAAGTTATGGCTAAACAACATTTAGAGATAAATGATAAACATTTAGAGATAAAACAAAAGAGATAAAAAGTGTAAATGCATTTTGATAAAAGGTACTCTGGAAAATATAAAGCAATATCAGTACTGAACCTGTATGCAACAAATGCTTTAACATTTAAATTTTTAAAAGAAATGTTAAATGAATTACAGGAGGAGAAAGATAGCATTACTGTAATAGTGGGAGACCTTAAATTTTTCCCTCTCAGAACTAGAAATCTAATATAAAATGAATAAGAAAGAAGTCAAGAAAGTGAATAGAATTTTGGACAAGGCAGATATGATAGATATATCAAGGAACTTGAATGTAAATGAAAAGGAATTGATTTTTTTCTCAACATTTCATGGTGTCTTTACAATGCTTGTCCATATATTAGGACATCAAGATTTTATAGTTAGAAGGAGAAATATAAAAGTGCCATTTTCAAATCATAATGTACTAAAATTACATTTAAGAGAGGATCATGGAAACATAGATCAAAATTAATTGAAGATTAAACAATTTAATCTTAAAGAACAACTGGATTAAAAAACAAGTTATAGAAATAAGCAATAATTTCATGAATGTCAATGATACAACATTTCAAAACTTATGGTATATAACAAAAGCAGTGATCAGAGTAAAATTTATATTTCTAAATGTTTACAACAGCAAAATAGAGAAGGAAGAGGCCAATGAATTGTATATGTATTTTTTAAAAAACTTGAAAAAAGAATTAAAATCCCCAATTAAATACTAAATTGGAAGTCCTAAAATTAAAAGTAAGACTAACAAAATTGAGTATAAAAAGCCCATTGAATTAATAAGTGAAACTAAGAGTTGATTTTACTAAACAATCAATAAAATAGACAAATCATTAGTTAATTTGATTTTTAAAAGAAAGAAGAAAACCAACTCACTGGTATTAAAATGGAAAGGATAAATATACCACTAAATGAAGATGACATTGAAGCAATTATTAGGAGTTATTCTACCCAATTGTATGCCGATAAATTTAACTATTTATGTGAAATGGAAGAATATTTGTAAAAATATAAATTTCTTAGATTAGCACAAGAGGAAATAGACTTATTTTAGAAGGAATTGAACAACCCATAATAGCTTTTTAAAGAGAAAACCACCAGATAAAATGGATATACAAGAGTGTTTTAACATTTACGTATAAACTATTTCTAATATTGGGTAAATTATTTGAAATACTAGGCAAAGAAGGGATCTGACCAAATTCCTTTTATGAAACAAGTATGATACTGATACTTAAACCAGGAAGAGCAAAAATAGACAAAGGAATCTATAGATTATTTTCCTAATGAATAAGGATGTAAAAATCCTATATAAAATAGTAACTAAAAGATTACCACAATATATCAAAAATATTATATATTATGACCAAGTAGAATGTATAGCAAGAATGTAGGAATGGTTTAACATGAGGAAAAATATTAACGTAATTGATTACATCAAGTAAAAGTTAAAAAGTATCTTATGATTATGTCAATAGATGCAGAAAAAAACATAAAAAAGCATTTGAAAGTATGAGTACACAAAGATATTCCCCTAAATGGATAAAGTACACTCATCTAAAAGCACTAGCATGCATTATTTGTAATGGGGATTACCTAGAAACCTTCCCAGTAAGATCAGGTATGAAATAAGTATGCCCACTGTCAATTTTGTATTGGAAATCCTAGCAATGGCAATAAGGGAAGAAAAATAAATAGAAGGAATCAGAATAGGGAATGAGGTAATAAAACTATATCTTTTTGCAGATGAAATGATGATAGACTTGGAAAATACCAAGGACTCCACTAAAAAATTAGTTAATTAATAATGAACAATTTTAGCAAAAATAAAACAAAACAGAAGCCCAACAACTGGGGTGGCTTAGTGGTGCAGTGAATAGATCACCAACCCTGGAGTCAAGAGAGTTTGAGTTCAAATCTGATCTCAGACACATAACACTTATTAGACCTCTGATCTTTGGCAAGTCACTTAATCCCAATTGCCCTGCCCTCCCCCCTCGAAAAAAAGCCCAACAATTTTAGCAAAGTAGCTGGATATTAAGCAAATTCACATAAATCATCAGCATTCTTATATATGATAAAATCATATATAAGAATGCTGATGATAAGATCATCTGATATATGATTGCTACAAGATGTTTTGCCAAATAAATGTTCATTCTTGTAAGAAGACTGTGTCAAGTTATTTTCTCAAAGGGAATAGGTCTTGTGAAGTATAATTCATTGTCATGCTGATTATGCTTTCAGCTAATACGGTGCACTTAATTCTCTGGATAAGAGAATACATGAACTGATACTGATCATTCTGGAAAGTGAGATCAGGCCTTGAGAATGTAGCATCAACTATTAGTTTTGTAATTGATTATGTTTTACTTCAAAACAATTTTACTCACCGTTTATTGTTTTTATATAGCCTTCATTTCTGAATGTCCCTTCTACTGGAAGTGGCAAACACATATAGCCCACAGCACTCTTGAATTCAACCTGAGCCAGACGGAAATATAATTGAGAAATATTTATATATGAAAATAGTTTTATATTTTAAAACTCAAGTCAATACGTGGCTTCAGTATTCATAATGACATGTATTTTTTTTGAAATTGATGCCACAGTTTTATTCTCCCTTCAAGTGTCCTCCTTCCTCCTCATATCTTCCTCACAACCATCATCACCCCTCCCACACACACACACACACACACACACACACACACACACACACACACACACTCTACGAACAAGGGTGGGAAGTTTTCTCATCTCTTCAGCAACAAGTTTGGCTTGGTCATCAAAATTATGCAACATTTGATTTAGGGTGGGTTTCCATTCTCAATATTGCCACTATGAATAGTTTTCTTGGTTCTGTTTAATTTACATTGCACCAATTGTCACAAATGTGTTGAGGCTCCTTTGAATTCTTCATAAAGGATCAAGTATTAATAAGTTTTAACAATAGATGACTTTTACTCAGTAGATAATGGGTTCTTTTAATTTATTGACTTGTTTATTTACTTTTAGTTTGCAAGATTCAATTCCAGAATCACTTGAGTTTCACATTTTTTCCTCCCTTCTCTCCCCCGCACCCCATGGTGGCATACAATCATGTATAGGATCTGCAAACACTTTCACATTGTAGAATAGTCTGATTGTATGGAAGCATTATAACCAATGGAGTGAACAATAGGAAAAAAAAGAAACCAAACCAAACATGGAAAAGAACGATAGCATGTATTGCTATAGTCGTCATTTAAACTCTGGTCTTTCTAGATCTTTCTCTGAGTGTGGATATCTCCTTCAATTCGGAGACTTGTAGAGTTGTCTTTTAATATGCATTGTTGAGAATAGTCCAGTTTATCAAGGTTGGTCATCACACATATGATGTATCTGTGACTGTGTACAAATTTTTCCTGGCTCTGCTCTTCTCACTTAGCATCAGTTTGTATAAACCTCTCCAGGTAATTATGAAGTCCATCTCCTTCTCATTTTTGATAGCACAATAGTATTCCATTAAATTCATGTACCATAACTTGTTCATTCATTCCCTAATTGATGGGCATCCCATAAGTTACCAGTTTTTTGCCACCACAAAGAGCTGCAATAAATATTTTTGTACATATGGGTCCTTTTCCCATTTCTATGATCTCTTTGGGATACAACACCAAAAGTTGTATTACTGGGCCATAAGGTATGCAATTATTCATAGTCCTTTGGGCATAGTTACAGATTATCCTCCAGAATGTTTGTATAAGTTAACAGCTCCACTAACAATGCATTAGAGTTCCAATTTTTCTACATCCTCTCCAGCACTTGTCATTTTCATATTTTGTCATCTTAGCCAATCTGACTGGTGGGATGTGATACCTCAAAGTTGTTTTGATTTGCATTTCTCAAATCAATAGTGATTTAGAGCATTGTTCCATATGCTTAAAGATATCGTTAATTTCTACCTCTGAAAATTGCCTGTTCATATCCTTTGCCCCTTTATTGACTGGGGAATGACTTGTATTCTTATAAATTTTACTTAATTCCCTGTATATTTTAGAAATGAGGCCTTTATCAGAGACATTGATTTTTAATATTCTTTCCCAATTTCCCACTTCCCTCTTATTCTTGGTTACATTGGCTTTGTTTGTGCAGAAACCATTCAATGTAATGTAATCAAGATTATCCATTTTGCATTTTGTAATGCTATCCAAGTCTTCATTGGTCATAAAGTCTTCCCTACTCCATAAATCTGACAGGTAAACTATTCTTTGCTTCCTCAGATTATTTACAGTATCAGCCTGTATATCTAGATCATGCACCCATTTAGACTTGACTTTGGTGTATGGCATTAGATGATGGTCTATGCCCAGTTTCTGTAATACTATATTCCACACACATACGTATACACACACACACACACACATACACACACACACAAGTCCTGGAGCCTTAATTCATATGTGAAAACAACCTTTAATGTTTATGCACCTTAGGTGGGAAATCTGTTCACTGATTTTAGAAGATAATCATGAAGGAGCAAAAGTAGAATTCAAAATATGTATTGTGCATTTTAACCCATTTTCTTTTTTTGCACATGAGGAAAAACCATATAACATAATTTTTTAAGGTGGGGTGTTAATATTCTATTACATTGTTGTGTTCCAAGTAGGCAGAAATGGCTCCATTTAAATACCAGTAATTGATTTCATGATATGTTCCCTCTAAATAAGGAAAAGGAAAGTTTTTTTAAGATGAAAGTTTGTCTTCAATTTTTCTAAAAAATGGGTAACTTCATCTGAAGCTATCTTTCCAATAAATTATCAACTGATGCAATAAAAATAAGAGGTCCCTTACTTCTGTAGGGTTTAACCAGGCTTTGATATTTGTGGGACCTTCTGTAGCTTTCAAGGCACACACTACAATTTGGGTGGTGGACTCTTCTACCTGAGCCTGATGATCCTCCTCCATTGCATGCTTCTCTTTCTTCTTTCATTTGAAAGTCAAATTTCTGTTCAGCTGTTTTTTTTTTCATCAAGAATGCTTGAAAGTTCTCTATTTCATTGAATGACCATATTTTTCTCTGAAACATCTGTATCAATAATGCAATATTCACATCACCCACAGTAGTCATGAATATGCTGGTATAGTTGTGAATCACAAAATGTAGCAAACTCTCCATATGGAGGACAGAACCAAAGCCTTTATTCATATACCAGAAAACCAAGTCCCAGAACCCGAGAATGAGTCCCAGTACCAGAAAGCCAAAGTCATTATAGTGGTCACGAGGGTGATACACATGATTAATGCCGTCAACACCCACATTTCCAAGCCTTCACAATACAATACAACAGGCTGCCTCAAGCAGGTATCCCTCTCTCACTCACCATAGCTCCTCAGCCTGGTTCTTGGAAGTTCTCAGTAAAAGCTCCAGAAGGAGGATCTCAGCAAAAAGGTGCAGTCTCCAAGTGGTGACTGAGAGAAAATCTGACTGTCCTTCTGGTTCTCTTCCTTATATACAGTATAGCTCTTTCCTGTTCTGCCCCTTCCTGTTAAGGTGTTAACTACTCCCAAGGAGTTAACTTGAAGTAAGGTGCTAAGTGCCCTTTACTAAGTGCCAATAGAAAGGGGGTATGGAAGATCTGGTTCTATTAACATTACAACATTATACTGAGTTTTGCTGGGTAGGTGATTCTTGGTTTTAATCCTAGCTCATTTGACCTCCAGAATATCATATTCCAAGCCCTTTGATCCCTTAATGTAGAAGCTACTAGGTCTTGTGTTATCTTGATTGTGTTTTGAAAATACTCAAATTATTTCATCCTGGCTGCTTCTAATAGTTTCTCCTTGACCTGGGAACTCCAGAACCTGGTTATAATATTCCTAGGAGTTTTCTTTTGAGGATCTTTTTCAAGAGGTGATTGGTGAATTCTTTGAATTTCTATTTTGCCCTCTGCTTCTAGAATATCAGGTTAATTTTGCTTGATAATTTCTTGAAAGATGATTTCTAGGCTCTTTTTCTGATCATGGATTTCAGGTAGTCCAATAATTTAAAAATTATCTCTCCTGGACCTATTTTCCAAGTCAATGCTAATTTTTTCCAATGAGATATTTCACATAGCCTTCTACTTTTTTCATTTTTTTGGATCTGTTTTATAGTATCTTGATTTCTCATAAAGTCGTTAGCTTCTATTTGCTCCAATCTAATTCTGAAAGAATTATTCTCTTCAGTGAGTTTTTGGAATTCCTTTTCTATCTGGCAAATGTGACTTTTTAAGGCATTCTTTTCCTCATTGGCTTTTTGGGCCTCTTTTGTCATTTGAGTTACTCTATTTTAGGCCTTATTTTCTTCAGTATTTTGGGGGGTCTCCTTTAGCAGGCTGTTGACTTATTTTTCATTATTTCCTTGCATCATTCTCATATCTCCCCCCAATTTTTCCTCTACATCTCTTACTTGATTTTCAAAATCCTTGTCGAGTGCCTCCATGGCCTTTAACCAGCTCATATTTTTCTTGGAAACTCTTGATGCAGTAGTTCTGACTTTATGGTTTTCCTCCCATTCCATACTTTGATCCTTTTTGTCCCCGAAAAAGGATTCTGTGGTCTGATTGTCCTTCCTCTGTTTGCCCATCTTGCCAGTCAATTACTTGACTTTTGAGCCCTTTGTGATGGTACAACTCTGTTTCCAGAATGGAGAGAGCTTTGTCCCAAATCACTGGGGGTTTTGCAAATATTGTTAGAGGTCTAAGGTGGGCACCCTCTCTAAAGACACCACCCTTGGTTTACCGGCTTTTCTCACCCCTGGATCACAAGACAGAAATCCAGATCAAAGTAGGATAAAGTAAGAGAAATTACCCTCTGAATGGTTGCTTGTTCCCCCTACTATATGTAGGCCAGGAGCTCAGGAGGCAGCCACAGGGCAGTGGCTGTAGCTGCCCGTGTCTTTGCCACTTCTTTCCCCTGGAACAGGGGCCAGACCCTGCTTTTAGGTCACCTTGTTCCAATAGAGTTCTCCACTCACCTTTTGTTTTCTCTTTGGCATTTATGGGTTGAGAAGTCTGGAAACCACCACAGTTGCTGGTGATTCACTCTCCTGAAGTCTAACATAAATTTAAAAAAAGATTTATAAAGTGCAAGCTTATTTTGTCACTTTGTTGTTAGATTTTCAAAAACTTTTTGGGTCCAGTCAATAATTAATAACACAACAGTGGTCCAATAGTGTAGTAGTTACTATGAAAGCTTAACATTTTAGATATCTGCACAAAATCTACATGGGAAAATATAAAAAATTTAGACTTGAATATCTTTTTTAGTTTCCTCTCATTTTATTGTATTCAGACATGATTGACACCTTAATTTGTCAAAAAGAAGTGCTTGCATCTTGACAGTTACATGTGGCTTCTAGGAAAATGACAAACAATCTGTAGTTCAACAGAAATTATTCTTATCCAAGACTGTACAGAAAAATTGGTTTTCTAGAGTAATTGCTGCAAATGGACCATGTAACCTCGGCCTCCCTGCTTGCCTTGAAGCTCAGTAAAATTTGAGTAACAGCCTATTCTCCACCACATACTCTGTAATCTATACATGTCCTCCCAGATCCTGCTCTGGACTTTTTCTTTCTCTTTGGTGTTTTCATTTATTTCTATTGACATTGGATTTACATCTCTGCAGATGGTTCCTAAACTCAAGTCCAGTGCTGATCTTTCTCCCCCAAACACATCCCTCTCCCTAACTTCCCCATTTTTCTGAAGGAAACCATTTTACCAGTACCTAGATTTCCAACCTAGATATCATATTCTTCCTCATTCACATATAGCCTCAATATCCAATCTGATTCCAAGTCTTTTTAACTCTCTCTGCAATAGCTCTTACACAACATTTCTCTCCTTTGTTATTGCTGACACTCTAGTACAGTCACACATAACCTCATGCCTGGTGTAATACAGTTGCTTTCTGCCTGGTCTTCCTGTCTCAAGGGGAAGGGTACAAATAAACATTTTTTAAAGTGCCTACTATGTGCTAAGTGCTTTACAAATACTTCATTTAATCCTTACAAGAATCTTATCAGTAGATTCTTTAATCCATATTTTGCAGTTGAAACAGTGGCAAATAGATGTTAAGTAACTTGCCATTAGTTAAAGCTAATATGTCTGAAGTCAGATTTGTATACAGATTTTCCCTGACCCCAGGCCCATTTCCTTAGACTAATAATCTTGGAGATGGGACTTGGATAGATCAAATTCTAACCTAAAACCCCATATTTGAGGAGAGCATTGTTTAGTATTATGGCCCCAACCTCCTGATTCCCTTCTGGTAGGTATCTCCTTTGGAGAAGGTGGGCCTCGAGAGGAAGGGTGGGAATAAGCATTTTAAAAAATGCCTTCTATGTGCCAGACTAAGTACTTTACAAATACTTCATCTATTCCTCACAATAGTCCTACAGCTGGGTGCTTTAATTCATATTTTGTAGTTAAAACAGAGGCAAGTAGAGGCTAAGTGGCTTGCCCAGGTATCTGAGGTCAGATTTGGATTCAGAGATTCCATGACTCCAAGCCCATCCATTAATGCCACTCCACTCAGCTGTCAATGTGATCTTTCTAAAGCAGCTCCTCTCCACACTCTGGCCACCCCAAACCCTATCTCCAGTGGTTCCCTATTACCTTAAAGATCAAGTATAAAATCCTCTTTGGCTTTTAAATCCCTTCATAACCTGCTCCCCATTCCACTTCGTCAGTCATCTTAGTTCTTTACACTCTGCAATCTAATCTAGTGACGCTGGCCTTTCTCATTCTTGAATAAGAAACTCTATCACCTAACTGGGTATTTTCACTGGATTATCCCCATGCCTAGAATTCTCTCCCTCCTTATCGCTACTTCTTGGCTTCCCTACTTTCCTTCAAGTCTCCATGTCTCCATCTTCATAAGAAGCCTTTCCACGTCCCCGTTAAAATACCCTGCTTTTCCCCTAGACTAATAATACTGGGGGTGGGTTGGATAGATATTATCCTAGTCTAGAACCCCATATCTGAGGAGAGCGGGGTCCAGTTTTATGGCACCAACCTCCTGATTCCTTCCTAGTAGGTATCTCTTCTGGAGAAAGTAGACAGCACACACTAGAGATAATCAAGCTCATCTTCCTGTGAGTCACATTTAGACCAACCAATATGGACACATAAACTGAGTAACAGTTTAGAGACCTCTAGATTACTTTCCTTCCTTCCTCATTGAGTTGCTATCTCCATGTGTCCTGATCTTTTTCTTGCCACTGGACCTGGATGGCTCTGAAGGAGAAAGTGAGGCTGGTGACTTTGCACAGCCCTCTGTCACTTAAATCCAATTCACTTTCAAGTCCTTACAAGTTCCTGATAGAAGATTCTCTTTGAGAAAGAAGGACAAACAACAACAGCAATGAGGTTCATGGATTTCTCTTCTCCTCCACTACTACTCTCATGTTTAGGACTTTAATATACATAATGACTTTTTTTCAAACGCCCTAATGACTCATTTTTCCCAAATCTCATTATCTGACCATAATCTATTGGCTTTCAGCGTTTCCCTTTCTCCTCTCTTACCAAACCCTATTCTTAGGCTTGACTGTACACCATCACCTTTAATCCCTCATCCCTTCATTTCTTTCTTTGGCCATCACCCCTGTATTAACTACACTTTCTTTTTCTCAGTCTTGACCCCTTGGTGAACCAGTTCAACTCTTCACTGTCCCATGAGTCCCTATACCCTTATTTTGGTGGTTGTCTTTTGACTCTTTTTCTGTTCCCAGCGTTAAGTTACCTGACACAAAGTAGGTGCTTAGTAAATCTTTGATTGATTTAACCTGCCAGGTTTCTGCCTTGGATCATTCTCACTACATCACCTATGATTCTCCACATGATGCTGCTGAATGAAGGTGGAGAAAATCACATGACCAGTCTGATCAGGTCCACTGCAAATTTATGTTACAAAATTTCTCCTGGGCCCTGCACTGGGCCCTGCACTGTTGCTAGCCAATCCTTCTATGTGCCCTTTATCATATCACTGTCCCACTCCCCACAGCAATCCTTCCAAACCTTTTCATCCCTCCTTCAATTTCCCATGGCTTCTCTTCCCTCTACCTTTTCAACCATGAATATGGCCTCTTCTTTTTACAGAAAGAATTGAGGATATTTGCCATGAACTCTCTTCTCTACTTTACCTCATCACAATCAATAAACCTTTGTTAAGTGCCTACTATGTGCCAGAAAGCACTGGGGATACAAAAAAGGCAAAGAACAGTAACCCTTCTAGTAGGTATCTCATATGGAGAGAAAAATATGGGAAAGAGGAGCTCATAATATATTGGGGGAGTCAACATGGAAACAAATAACCATACACGTTATCTTCAAAATAAGTAGGTAACAGTTGACAGAAAGAAGGCACTAGAATTAAGAGGGAGACTGAAAGGCTTTCTCTAAAAAATGGTATTTTACTTGGGACTTAAAGGACACCATGGTAGTAAGTATAGTATCACTCTCATGTTTCCTTCCACTATCTGCTTCATCCCTGTTTCGATGTAGAAGTGATCTCACACCTTTCCAAGGCTAATCCCTCTTTACCTGTATGAATGACCTTGTTCCATCCCACCTCTTTTGACAGATTTCTGCCTCTTTCATGCCCAATCTCTCCCACTCCACTGGCTCCTTCTCTACTACCTATAAACATGCCCACATCTCTCTCAACCTCAAAATATCATCACTTGATTATTCCATCCCTGCTAATGATCCTCCTATTCCTCTTTCAGCCTTTGCCACTAAACTCCTTGAAAACTCTGACTTCAATAGATACCTCCATTTTATTTCCCCTCATTTTTTTCTTAACCCTTACAATCTGACTTCCAACCCCATTGTTCCACCAATATTACTCTCTCTGAAGTTGTCCATGATTTCACTTTCCAAATCCAATGGCCTTTTCTCAGTCCTAACTGCCAGCTTCTTTGAAACGTTTGATTCTGTTGATCTCCCTCTTCTCTTTGATACTGTCTTCTCTCCAGATTTTCAAGACACCATTCTTGGTTCTCCTACTAATATGCTGCTCCACAGTCTCCTTCAATGGATCATTTTCCAGAGAGCATTATTTAACTGTAGGTGTCCCAGAGGATTCTATCAAGGCTGCTTCTCCATCTATCCTACTTCATTTGGTGATTTCATCAGCTCCCATTGGTTTAATTACCACTTCTATGTTGATTATATTGAAATCTACCTCTTCTACCTCAATCTCCCTGCTGACCTCCAATCTCTGGTCTCCCATTGCCTTTCATATGTCTTAATCTCAACATGTTCAAAATTGAACTCATCACCTTTTCCCCCAACCTCTTCCCCTCTTCCTGACTTCCATATTATTCTACAGGGCAGCACAATTTTCTGAGGTTCCCTCTCAAGGTGCTTCAACTTGCCATGCCTGCACTATTGCAATAATCTGGCAGTCGATCTGCCTGCCTTAAGTCTCTCTCTGCTCCAGTCCATCCTCCATTCAGCCACCAAAGTAATTTTCCTGAAGTGCAAATCTGATAATGTCACTTCTCCCATTCAACAGCCTCTAATGACTCCCTATCTCTTCTAGGATGAAATGTGAAATCCTCTCTTTGGCATTGAATGCCCTTCTTAACCCAATCCCCTCCTTTCTTTCCCATATTTTTCTCTCCATATCGTCCCATTTAAGGACATTGGCCTCTAGACTTCCACAAATAAAGATGCACCGTCTCTTGTCTCTGGGCCTTTTCCCTGACTGTTCCCCATGCTTAGACTGTTGTCCCTTCTAATAACTACCTATTGGCTTCCTTTGAGTCCCAACTAAAATCCCATCTTTTGCAGGAAGCTTTTCCAGACCCCTTTGAATTCTGGTCCCTTCCCTCTTTTGATTACTTTCTCTTTAATCTGTTTGTAGCTTGTTCCTACATGCTTCTTGTCTCCCCCACTAGACTGTAAGCTCTTTGAGTGCAAGAGCTGTCTTTAGCCTCTTTCTGTATCCCCGGCACACAGCATTGTTTCTCACATAGTATGTACTTAATAAATGTTAATTTGCTGACATACCCTACAAAGTCAGTTTTACCAAGATAAAGGAAACACACACACAAGATACAACTTACCCATCTGGAGGACTCCTGGGGTTATATTGCTGGAGTCCTGACCCACTTAGGATCTGAACTATAATCTTGATAATGCCTGTAAAATACAGAGCTTTATGGAGCAGAGCCAAAATGGTGGAGTAAAAGCAGGAGCTTGCTTGAACTCCCACTCCAGTCACCTCCAATACCTGTAAAAAATGATTCTAAACAAATTTTAGTGCTACAAATCTCTCAAAATGATAGAGAGAAACAGAATTCAGAGCTTTACAATCCATATTATTCTAGCAAACAGGCAGCCATTAAGGTGGTGCTGTGGATAGAGCACTGGGCCTGGAGGTGGGAAGACCTGAACCATTTGCTAGCTTTGTGACTCTGGCCAAGTGACATAACCTCAATTTCCTCAACTGTAAAATGAGAATAACATCACCTGTTTTACAAAGGTATTGTGAGAATGCAATTAGGTGATATTTGTATAGCCCTTGGTACTGTGTCTGGTACCCAGCTGGTGCTGTACAAAGGCTTCTTCCCTCTTCCCCAAAACTTCTTTTTCTTCTGAGTTTTTAAGGTAATCATTTCTTGGGTTCATTGAAATACAGGGGATTGAAACAACAAACTTTGCTGCTCTCTGTTTTGAAATCATTGTTTGTTAATGTTTAATTGAAAAGTCCCTTGTGTTTACTTTCACCCTGTCAAGTTCCAGTCCAGGTAGTTTTGTAATTGTGTTCAGATAGTTCCTGAATTTGTCTTGGCAAGTAGACTCCCTCAACTATTTCATACTGTCAGCAGGTATTTTAAATGAAATTTCTCTTTCTGTCTCTTCCTGCTGGACTTTGTCTGTAATATATAGAAATACTGATGATCTTTGTAGGTTTTTTTTAAATATCTTGCAACTTTGGTGAACTTGCTAATTATGTCAACTCATTTTTAGTTGATTCTGTAGCATCCTCTAAGTATACCATCATATCATGTGCAAAGAGTCATAGTTTTGTTTCCTCATTGTCTATCCTATTTCCTTTCATTCTTTTTCTTCTCTTGTTGCTATAACTCAGACTTCTTGTACAACATTGAATAACAGTGACATTTCTGCTTTAACCCTGATCTTTTTCAGAAAATTTCTAGTTCATCCCCTTTACAGATAATACTTGCTGATGGTTTAGAGAGATACTACTTATAATTTGAAGGAAACCTCCATTTTTTTCCTATGCATTCTAGTGTTTTTAATAGGAATGAGTGTAAGATTTTGTCAAAAGCTTTTTTTGCATCTATTGAGATAATAATATAATTTATTTTGTTTTTGATATAGTCCATTATGTTGATAATTTATCTAATATTAAGGCCACTTTGTATTCCTGATACAAATTCCACCTAGTTGTAGTTTGCTGTAATTTCCTTGTTAATATTTTATTTACAATTTTACATGAATATTCATTAGGAAAATAGTCTATAATTTTCTTTCTATGTATTGTTCTTCCTAGTTTAGGTATCAGTACCATATTTTTGTTGTAAAAGGAATTTGGTAGGAATCTTTGCTTTTTCCCAAAATAGTTCTCAGAGTTTTGTAGTTAATTGATCTTTAAATTTTGATGGAATTTCCTTGTAAATCCATCTGGTCCCAGGGATTATTTCCTTAGGGAATTTATTGATAGCATGGTGAAATCCTTTTCTAAGAAATCATTATTTGAGTATTCCATTTCCTCTTGTTAATCTGGGTATTTAATATTTTTATAAATGTTCGTCTATTTCATTTAGATTGTTAAGTTTGTGGGCACATCATTTGGCAAATTACATGCTAACAAATACTTTTAATTTTATCTTCATTGGTGATGAATTCTCCCTTTTCCTTTTGATACTAGTAATTTATTTTCTTCTTTCCTTTTTAAAAAAATCAAGTTAAGGTAGAAGCAGCAAGGTCCCGCAGCTCCCACACCACCACCCTAAACACCAATAAAATTATGAGCCCAGAGAAAGCCTAGGGCTCTCAGACTCACAAAAACAGAGAACACATATCTTGCTGAAGGCAGCTCAGCAGCAGGGGCTCATCACAGAGGCCAGAACTGGAACAGCCTGAAGCCTAGACCTCAGCCAGGCCCAGGGCAGTGGGAAGGAGCCGGACTGAGCTGAGCTGAGCTGGCCTCCACAGCCAGTCTTCAGAGATTCTACAGCCTCCAGCATCTCCACATCTGCCAACGTGTGAGGAACGGGCCAGGAGAGGGGCAGCTTGCACCAGAGCAGAGACCACCGAGACCAAAACCGGACAGGCAAGGCCCCAGGGCAGCCACGAGGAGGAGCAGAGCCTCCCAAACTGCAGCTTGAGTCTACTTCAAAGAAAATCTAAAGCATCTGCCTGAGGGGATCTTCATTCAAATCCTGGTTAGTTAAAGTGACACTTTGAAAATTAATTTGGGGGTGGTAAAGCAGTTCAGTCAATCTGCACCCGGGGAAAGGAAACAGTGGGGGAAGGGAACTGCTGGAACTGGCAGCGGCCCCCACCAGGCTGCTTCAGAGCACCTGGCCTGCGGACTCTGCAGGGGCGCTGAATCAATTGATCAAGGCCAAGTGCTCTTGCGTTGAGCAGCCTGGATCCGGATCGTGGTCTTGGGTGGTGGTCCTGGGGTGCACTTTCAGCAAGCCAAAGCTGGGGGGACTTGCAACACCCCCCTAATAGCTCCAAACCCCAGCGATTTGGAACAAAGCTTCCCCCCTCGGAAGCAGAATTTCACAGAGCTAAAAAATCCAACCAATTAATTGACTGACCAGCATGAGGAAAAGGAAGCAAAATAAAAACAATAAAAGTCTAGAATCCTTTTTTGTGGAAAAAAAGAGTCAAAGCATGGAACTGGAGGAAGAGTGCCCAGAACTCAGAACTCCCATACCAAATGCTTCCAAGACAATTGAAGAATGCTTAGAAGCTATACACCAACTGAAAAAAGACTTTGAAAACCAAATAAGAGAAGTGGAGGAAAAATTGGGAAGAGAAATGAGAATGATGCGAGAAATAGAGTCAACAACCTGACTGAAGAAAACAACATTTTAAAGAATAGATTAACTCAAATGGCAAAAGAGGCCCAGAAAGCCAATGAGGAGAAGAATGCCTTAAAAACTCAAATTTCCCAGATTGAAAAAGAATCACAAAAGCATTCTGAAGAGAATAATTCCTTCAGAATTAGAGTGGAGCA
>CM053598.1:64420289-64437133 GCA_028646575.1 Pseudocheirus occidentalis | reverse complement strand
AGAATGAGAGGAGACAGGGAGAGACAAAATGGGGCTAATCATCTGGTGTGGAAGAGGCAAGGGATAACTGTTACACCTTTACTTTCATTTACTCTCATCAAATCTGGCTTAGGGAAGAAATGGCATAAACTCTAAAATGGGTAAAATGGGCATAATGCCACACAAGAGAGTAGGGGGAGAGGTGATGAGAGTGGGGGGGGTGATGGAGTGGAAGGCAGGGTCTGGGGGAGCGATGCTGGATGCTCACACTTCAATAAAGGGACAGGGACAGGGTAGAGAACAGAATGGGGGGAGGGATAGGAAGGAGGGACATATGATGACTGTTACAATATGTCCACTATGAAGATGTCCTGTATAATCACACCAAACAGCCTGTATTGAATTGGTTGTCCTTCCAGAGGGGGTGGGTGACAAGGGAGGAATCAAAAGAATCTAGAATATAAAGCTCTGCAATACCTGCAACTACGAATCAAGATATACAGGGGCTGGGATAGGGAGACCCTCCCTGCTCTACCAGAAAGTTAGAGAGCAGACCAGGGGAGGGGCTCCACAGTGGGATTGCTGTTTGGGGGGTGGGGTAGGCGAAAGATGGGGAGAAAATTTGTAACTCAAAGATCTCATGAAAATGAATGATGTAAACAAGAAAACAAATAAAATTTATTACATTAAAAAAAAGAATGAGTGGGTTAAAGAACAAGTCATGGAAATAATCAGAAATTTCATGAAAGAGAATGATAACAATGAGACAATATATCAAAACCTAAGTGATATAGTAAAAGCAATGATCAGAGGAAAATTTCTATTTCCAAATGCTTACATCAAGTAAACAGAAAGAACAGATAAATGAATTGGGTATGCAATTAAAAACTGGAAAAAAGAACAAACTAAAAATCTCCAATTAAACACTAAATTGGAAAGCTTAAACATTAAAGATCAGATTAATAAAACTGAGTGTAAAAATCCCATTGAATTAGGAAAGAAAACTGGAAATTATTTTAATGAAAAAACTAATAAAGCAAATAATTTTATTTTAAAAAGGAAGAAAATCAAATCACTAGTATTAAAAATGAAAAGGGTAAATATACCAGTAAATAAGCAATCACTAGTATTAAAAATGAAAAGGGTAAATATAACAGTAAGTAAGCATGAAATTAAAGCAGTTATTAGGAGTTATTTTACCCCATTATTTGCCAATAAATTTAACAATTAATATGACATGGAAGAATATTTTCAAAAATATAAATTGCCTAGATAAGCAGAAGAGGAAATAGATCTATTTTAGAAAAAGACACTGAACAGCTCATAAAAGAACTTCCAAAGAAAAAAAGCACCAAGACCAAATGGATTTTCAAGTGCTTTTTATTAACATTTAAAGATCAATTAATTTCAATATTGAGTAAATTATTTGAAATAATAGGCAATGAAGGGATCCTACTAAATTCCTTTTTATGAAACAAATATGATACTGATACTTAAACCAGTAAGAACAAAAACAGAATGAAAACTATAGACTATTTTGCCAATGAATACGGATACAAAAAAGTCTAAATAAAATGGTAGCTAAAGGATTACAACAATATACCACAAAGATTAAACATTATGACCAAGTTTTATTTATACCAAGAATTCATGGATGTTTTAACATAAGGAAAACTATCAATGTATTCGATTATATCAGTAGCAAAAGTAAAAAAGAATCATATTATTGCATCAGTAGATGCAGACCTAACTTTTGATAGAGTACAACACTCATTTCTAATAAAAAAGACTTGAAATTATAAATATAAATCAAGTTCCCCCTAAATTGATTAATGGCCCTTATCTAAAACCACCAGCAAGCATATTTGTAATGGAAATAAGCCAGAAGCCTTTCCAGTAAGATCAGGTGTGGAACAAGGATGCCCACTGTCACCAATATTATTCAGTGCTGTATTAGAAATCTTAGCAATAGCAATAAGAGAAGAAATAAAAATAGAGGAAACCTGAATAGGAAATAAGGTAATAAAAACTATCTTTAAAATTATTTTTACTTTATACAGATACTAAAACTTAAATATGTAATAAGAAAAGAAAAAGAAACATTATACACAAATATGAAATAAGAAAGAAAACACAAGTGCACAACAGAAAATAGGAGAGGTTTCAGAATATATAGCAATAATATCATTTCAAGAAAGCCTATGTGTTAAATACTGAGCATTACATTGAAAACTGTCCATCTTTTCTTTGATTCCTTGTAAGTTTTCTTTCATTCCTTATTTTTTTGTTCTTGTTTTTAATTTGTCCCCCCCTTCTCTTCCTTGTCCACCACCCCCATGCTACAACTGAGCATGGATGTATTTATATATAGATATTGCTATACACATATATGTATAATATATGCACATATATACATATATAAACATATGCTTTTCCTAGGAGATTCCACTCCTAATCTTGTTTTTGTTTGTGCACATCTTTTCTCCTATCTCTTCTAACTCCTCCACTTCTACCTTCTCCCTTGCCCTCCTATTACTTAATCTATCCCACCCCAGCATTCCCTCCCTTACGCTCACATTCTCCAAAATCAAAACACCTTTCCATATCCCCCCTTTAACCTACTCACTGTCCCCTCTAAACATTCCTCTTTTATCCTCTTCCCCTACCTATGCTCTTAGAGTTTTATTTCTAAATTTAGAAGATTTTTATACTCTTCTAGATGCATATGTATTTTTTCCTCAAAACCATCCCCACTGAACTAACAGCCCCTCCACCTGCTCCAATCTATTTCCTCTGTATTGGTTCTTCCTCTTTCAACTTATTTGCTTAAGATAATTACTCTTTTAGCTGAATGGTTTTACTTTTTGAAGTCATTTCGTACTGAAGTCTACCCCAATCTTTCCTGTAAGTCACCTAACTACTAGGAACAATCTTAGATGCAGGGTTTACATTTTCCATACACAAAAAGTAAACAGCCTACTCTTATTTAGTCCCCTGTATTTGGTTATTTATTTGTACGTTTTATTTCTCTTGACTCATATATGTCAAATCTTCTACTGAGTTCAGGGTTTGTTTTTTGACAAAGTCGTAAGAGTCTGAGAATTGAGCAAATGTCCATTTATTTTCATTCAGAATTATACTTTGCTTTGCTGAGTGTGATATTTTTGACCTGAAACCCAGTTCTTTTTGGTCTTAGATACATAATGTTCCAAGATAGGTGATATATAGTGTCACAAAGTCTAAGTCTTGTGTGATTCTAATTATGATTTTCTCATATGTAAATCAATTTTTCTTGTTGCTTACAATATATTTGCCCTTGATCTGGGGGTTTGGGAATTTAACTATGATATTCCTGTGAGTTTTCCTCATAGGATCTCTTTCAGGTGTTGATTGATGGATTTTTTGTATTTCTACTTTCACTTCTTTTTTTTAATGCTTCAGGACAATTTTCTTTAATTATTTCTTTTATTATTGTATCAATGATTTTCTTTTTGATCAGAATTTTCAGGTAGTCAAATTATTCTTGTGTTTCCTCTTCCTGATCTCTTCTCTAGACCCATGTCTTCCAGTTTTTTTATTTATATGTATGTGTATGTATTTAAAATTTCTTCATCTCTTGTAACTTCACTGGCTTCCCCTTGCCCAATTCTAATTTTCAAGGAGTCTTTTCTTCTGGATCTCCTTTTCTATTTGGTTGATTTTCTTGTCATAATCTTGTTTTCCTTGTATTGTTCTTATTTTCTTTTTAATTTTTCCTCAATCTTTCTCATTTGATTTCTAAACTTTAAGTTCTCCAATAAATTCTTTTTGATCAGGCAGCCATTTGATATTACTCTTTGGTGTAGAAGAGGATTTTTTTGCTTCATTATCCTCCTCTGAAGATGAGACTTGGCCGTATTTATTTTCATGGTAGCTTTCTATGGTTGGATTTTTTCTCTTTTGCCTGTGCATTTTTTTAAAAACTAGTTTTTAGGTCAGAGCCCCATAAAATGACCTAGCCCAGACTTACTCTGTAACAGCCTTACTATGACCTGCTTGATACCTAGACCCATTAAGAGTCTACCCAATATGGGGAACTTTTAATGAATTTTCAGTAATCTTTGCTGAGAAATTGGTTGAGAAAAGACTTGTCTATTTCTTTCCATAGGACATGGCGTATTGGTATTTTGGGGTCTCCAGAGCAACTCTAACCCTAATCACATCATTTTTTTGGTTCCCTGATATCAGAAACACTGCTAATCTCAAGTTCTTCTCCAGCTGGGACTGGAAGGGTCATGGATGACCAGCAAGATGTTTGTTTTATCTGCTTCATGGCAATCCTAAAACGAATCACAACTGAATGTGGGCATACTATATGAACGCCTTGCCTCAGGGAAAAAAACCACTCCACCTTTTTGTTATCCTACATGCTGAGAATTCTCTCAGCTGAGAAATCTTCAGGCTGACATTGCCATGCACCCTGAAGGACAAGGCGTGTATAGGTTTCACAGGGAAGACCAGAGGCTGTTCTGTGAGAGTGATGAGACCCTACTGTGTCCGAATTGCTCTAAATCAGAGGGTCATAAAGTCCACCTTCAGTGGCCCATTGCAGTGGCTGCTCTGGGCTACAGGAAGAAGATCCAGGCTCATCTGGAAATGTGGCATGGAACTGTCAGCAAAATTGAGGAACTTCTACTCAAGGAGAAGGAGAAATCCTCTGCATTGGCTGTGTCATGGGCTGGCCATAAATAAACATCCAGAAAAAAAATTGTGAGAAAAACGGAGGTAATATAGGAATACCTAAAGAAGAAAGGATACTGAGAGCAGAAGTAGAGGAACTCATAATGGGACAGGCAACCAGGAGTTCAATCTCTACCAGAGGCTCAAGGAGATGGAAACTGCCCAGTAGTAGGGCATGCTGGAACAAAAGAAGGACTGGGAGGCCCTGATGTTCCAAAAAAGGAGATTTCTAACAGACAAAATAAGAGAATTGGAGGAAAAGAGCCAGAAATTGAATGTGGAACTTCTACAAGAAGCGAGAGATACATTGAAAAGGACTTAAATAAAAATAAATTTGAAACCTTTCATTCCTCTTATGAATCCTTCTTGTATCAATTTGGCAATGGAATTTCTAAGATTATTTCATACTTCTGGACTGCCAGAGACCTATAATTCCTACAATTTTTTAAAGAAAAAAGTAGTGCTATAACTTTTGTACCTGAATCCTCAGGAATGCCATATCCTATTTATACTATTGGCAATCTTCAAGCTGACTCCATTAGAGTATATATTCATTGAATCTTGTCAATCCTCGTGTTTATCCCATTCCTATTTGCTCAGTCATAGAATGAAAAACCTAGAGCAAGAGACCTTTAATTCTGCATGTATAGATAACCTGCTTTGCCCCCCCAACAAAAGTTAAATGTGTAAATATTAAATCTGTAAACCTGAAAAATAAAAATAGCATTTTAATTTCAAAATGGAAAAAAAATTTATAATCACCTCTAGTCCTAGGGTATGGAGGATGGTGCCTCTGGCCTCTGTTCCTCTTCAGTTCTCCCCTCTGACCTTGAACTCAAACCAAGATTTCCAGCCTCCTGTAAGTTCCAACAGACAGGGAGTCCCACTCCACTCCTTCTGTACTAACTAGTTGGGTATGTGCTGGCTCCTTCTTGGCCCTCCCCAATATCCACATCAGAGCTGAATCTGGCTTTCCTTATCAGCAGAGGTACCCTAGGTCTTCCCCAGATCAGACTCCCAACTATCCTCACTGTCCCATCTAGTGTCAATACAATATTCACAGTGTCTATGGTGACTATGAATATGCCAACATAATTCTGAATTGCAAAATATAACAGACTCTCCACCTGGAAAACAGATCCAAAACATTTATTCAAGCACCAGAAAGCTAAATCCCAACACTAGGAAGCCAAATCCATCATAGCAACAAAGAAATCTACGCACAAAAGCAATACAGGGAGCACCCTATCCCCAAGACTTCCCCCTTCTTCCCACAAATGAATATTTACAGCCTACTGCCCACTTCCTCACTAGAAAGCCAAATCCATCATAGCAACAAAGAAATCTACGCACAAAAGCAATACAGGGAGCACCCTATCCCCAAGACTTCCCCCTTCTTCCCACAAATGAATATTTACAGCCTACTGCCCACTTCCTCTCTCTCTCTCAACTCTAATTCTCTGACCAACTTCCTCTCAGCTCTCCTCCACCCTTCTTTCTCCACCTGTTCAGCAAGTTGCTCCCACCACAGACTCATGTGACTCAGACTTCCATGTGACTCAAGTAGGTCACATGGACTTAGTAATGGATGGGAAAGATCTTCCCATTAAGCAAAAATATATTAATAATACATTCAGCCCCAAGATCTTTCATATCTGTCATATAGGTCAATGGGCCAAATAGAATTAACAGAACTTTGCAACAATATAACAGGGATAACACAAAATAAGCTCATAAAACAGTATCTTAGGGTGAAGCTTGAGCACAAGCATTCTATCATTCCCCCCTCAAATGGATGGGACCCAGATCTTGGGGTAAGGGGAAAAGGTCTCTTCTTCCATAGCTACTTCCTGCTGAAATTGGACATAGAGCTTTCTCTGGCCTAAGAGGTCCCAATCAAGAGGTCAGTTCTTTAGCTGACATCCAGAGCTTGGTTGACCCCAGGTCCACAATGACACATCACAGTTATGGTCAGCGGGTGACATTCAGCTAAAGCAATCAGGCATCTGCAGGTAGAGGGTATTTAGCCTGCAGAAAAAAATCTTGTAAACAAGTTTAACAGAAAAAAAGTCAGAAAGAAACAAGGAGACAATAGTCAGAAGCAGGGCTGATATAGAGTCAGCCATCCTTCTGGCATCCATGAGCCTGCTATCATAGCCTTATTTATTGTTCACTGTTTTCTAATTTGCAGTTTGGGGGTCACTTTTCTGGCTAGAGATATTCTTTCTTTAATCTGAGCTGGGACCTGACCAATTTCCTATTCTCCCTGCAGGTGTGATGAACTTGGATACAATGTTTCAAGAGGATCCATAGGGTCAGTTCTTACTTCCCTGCTCAGTCTAATATTAAGCCCGTTTTCTTGGTACATTTCATATAGTTCATTAGTTGGAATCCCATGTATTCTTCAAAAATCTACCCTTGCTTTCAACAGAACAGTAAATAATTCTTTTCTGGTCAATCTGTTCTCACTTTGAATCCACTGGCTATTTACTCTTTTCTCTCAAGGAAATTTATCTTTTCCCCCTTCATCTAAGTCACTTAACTGAAATCTCATCCAGCACTCTGAAAGAGAGAACCCCATCTCCCCAATTATTAGAGTCAGAATTAGGTGCTTATAAACAGGAGGAGATGTCTTCACTATGTTTCTATGAGAAATTGCTGAGGGGTATAAGGCTATGCACCAGCAGATTCCCAAAAGAATGCTACTGTGAACAGCTTTTAAGATTTGGATTACACAGAATAGTGAACACTATGGTTATTTCATTACAAATCAAGGCAAACATTCACAACATATCACAATATAATATTCACAACATTACATCTTATCACAGAAAATCACAATATAGTGTTCATAACAGTTTAACATTAGAATGACCACACAGTTTTCACTACAGTTGCCACAATATTTAGAACAAAGCATTCAGTCAATTCACAATACAATAATCAGTCTTCCACTCATGGGGTAAATCTATACTTAATCATTCAATCAGTTCACAATACAATAAACAATCTTCCACTCATGGGGCAATCATTAACTTAATCACTCATCTAGATTCACAATTACTAAATATCATTAATCACAAATACAGTCATTAGAAAACCACACAAACCCTCCACCTTTTGGTTTCCAGAAACCCTTAATTTCATCCAAGGGGAGGCCTTTTCTTCACCTTTACTTGCAGTAGTCTCTCTGATTCCCTGGATCTCCTCCCATGATCCCAGATCTTTCCTGAATCCACTAGTCACCTGGATTCAGAAGCAGACAGCTCCCAGGTCTTCATCCAGTCCTCAGAGGTAGAGAGCTCCCAGGTCCTTGTCCAGTCCTCCACGCAATCCCGGGTACATGCTTAAGTTCACAGGATTGGGCCCATCTCAGACCCTTCACCACTTCTGTTTCTGGGAACTCAAGGATCAGCCAGGCCACAAACCAACAAAGGTTTATCCTGGTCACGCTTAGGACCCAGAAGGAGTATTGACCTTCCACCCAAGCCCTCTCAGCCTTGCAGGTGGCCTTCACCAGATTCTGGTCTCAGGAAAACTCCATCTTAATTCTCAGTAAGCTTCCAGATGCTGGGAGAGAAACTCTCTCTCCCGACTTCAGTCTCCATGATTCTTCCTTCTCCAGTAGCAACATTCCAATTCTGTCTGTCTCTAGAATTCTTGCTTATATAGACACACTGGCCTCCTGTCTCAGTCAATACCCTAATTCCCTTCTTCCAAGTCAACAGGGGAGTTCACACCCTCTCAACAGTGGGACAAAGTTCACACCTTCCATACTTAGCTCCAAGTTACTAATGACTAAGTATCTACTAAACTGATTGCTGTTACATTCCACCCCTCCAGGATTCTTGGCCTTACAATTTCAGTTTAAGTGGCCATGATTTCTGTTACAAGCAGGTACTGTGATAAACCTCAGCAGCTCCCACCCTTATAGCTGTCTTCATTACCTCCTACTTTAACTTTCTTATAAAATCCCCAAGTGAATACCAGGGTCTATCTCCACTAGGCCACATAGAGTCAGTAGGATACTGTCAACTTCATCTTTCTGTAGTTAAAGCTAACAGATTCGTTGCATTGTTGCCTCCTTGTATAAGACAATCCCTAAAAGTTTGCTGTACAAAAGAATTCTGACTAATACCTATAAATTTAAAGCTATCCATACTGTCTACCCATACTCCTCCAGCTCCTGCATCACTGATTCTCACCATCCAAGACAATAACAATTCTCCCATCCTTTGGGTGAATGGACTTAATATATCAGTGAACTCCTGCTGAGTAAAATTCTCAATTACTTCTCTAAACTCTGTGTGCCCCACCCCGCTTTGTTCTACTGCTTTCTTCTTAGTATTTCCTGAATGTCTGCACTTGTAAAAGCTTCTTCCTCTAACTTTGTTTCATTTTCCTCCCACACATTCTCCTGGAAGTTATCAGGGCAACTAGGTCCAGCCTGTTCTGGGACTTCATGAATATTCCTTTTGTTACTTTTTCACATCTTCTTAGCTAAATGAACAGTGGCTTCTTATTCTACCACCTGAGAGCCCCCAAGCTTGGTCTGCTAAAGGAGAGCCCAGACACTGTGGCACAGAAAGATTCCCATGCAAACCAGCCCTTTCTATCTGCACTTTCTCTTCCAGCAGCCTGTCTTTGCTTTTACACATAAGACAATAACTTGTTAGTGAGATCCAGTCTCTCTTACATACCCCTGTCAGGAATTTCCCAGGTTCTTTTAATACTCCTTTCAAACACCTTTTCAAATCTGTAGGTTCTCCCTGCTGTAGCCTCAATTCCCAGATTTCACCAAACTTTAGCCCATTCTCTTTCTAAGGAGGAATAAGGTAAATTCTCCCAACCTGGGATATCCATTTATCTCTCTAAAGTCCTTCTGCCTACAAGTGGAAGTCTGACATTTTGCTATTCCATCCTTATTGCCAAATGTAGTGTCAACATGATATTCACAGCACTCTTGTGAATAAAACCACTTATGGCTAGGGCCTATCTCTTTTTGCATATGATCTCATAATATACTTGGCTCCTAGGGGCAGGGGCCAACCAGCTCTTCTCTCAACTAGTTCTAACAGAGTTTTCCCATTGATCTTTTACTTTCTCTTAGGCATTTATGGGTTGAGAAGTCTGGAAACCACCACAGCTGCCAGTGATTCAGTCCTCTGAGGTCTGCTCTTGCCATTCTGTGCAGCTGGTCTACACTGGCCTGGTCCATATGGGACTGTTCTCCACTCCCAGCCCTGTGCAATGGACACTTCCTTTTGGCTTGCCAGGATAACTTCAGAGGGAGACGTGTTTCACTCCATTATTTCAGGGTTCTATAGCTCTACAATTTGTTTAGAATCATTTTTATAGGTATTGGAGGTAGATGGAGTTTGACTTCAAGGTAATTCCTAATTTTGCTCTGCCATCTTACTCATTCTCAACTTCTTTGCAACCTTTGATAACTATTAATCAACCTGTTCTCCTTGATACTCTCTTATCTCTAGGTTTTCCAGATACCATTCCTGGTTCTCCTGCTAATCTGTGTGCTCATCAGTCACCTTCAATGGATCCTTTTCCAGAGAATTCCCTTTAACTATAGGTTTCCCAGAGGGGTCTGTCAGGGCTGCTTCTCCATCTGTCCTACTTCACTTGGTGATCTCATCAGCTCCCATGGGTTTACTTACCATCTCTAAGCTGAGGATTCTCTAATCAACCTATTCTAACCTAATCTCTCTACTGACCTTGTATTTCCCATCTCCCATTACCTTTCAGATGTGTTAACCACAACATGTGCAAAATTGAACTCATTATCCTTTCCCCTAATCCCTCCTCTTCCTCTTAACTTCCTTATTATTGTAGAGGATAATACTATTTTCCTTGGCTCCCTGTCTAGGTGCTATTCCAGACTATTCACTATTTCTCACCTCCTATATGCAATCTATTGACAGGGCCCATTTCACCTTTGCAATATCTCCTGAATAGCCCCCCTTCTCTCAGACACAGCCACCACTCTAGCACAGACCCTCACCACTTCATGCCTGGACTGTTGCAGCAACGTGCTAGAGGATCTGCCTGCCTCAAGTCTCTGCTCCATTCTCCATTCAGCCACCAAAATCATTTCCCAAAATTGTGTGTCTACTTATGTCACTTCCCCCACTCAATGAATTCCAGTGGTTCCCTATCCCCTCTAGGATGAAATGTAAATTCCTCTCTTTGGCATTGAAGGTTCTTCACAACCTAATCTCCTTTCTTTCCTGTCTTCATATACTTTATTCCTCTCCACATACTCTTTTATAGGGACACTGGCCTCTTGACTGTTCCACAAACAAAGATTCTCCATCTCTTGCTCTGGGCCTTTTCCCTGACTGTTCCTCATACTTTGAATGTTCTCCCTCCTCATCACCACCTATTGTCTTACTTCAAGTCCCACCTAAAATCCCATCTTTTACAGGAAGCTTTTCCGTACCCCTTTGAATTCTGGTGCCTTCCCTCTTTTGATTATTTTCTGTTTATTCTGTTTGTAGCTTGTTTCTACATGTTCCTTGTCTCCCCCACTAGACTATAAGCTCCTTGAATGCAGGATTATCTTTTCCTTCTTTCTGTATCCCCAGATCATAGCAGTCTTCCTCACATAGTATGTACTTAATAAATGTTAATTGGCTAACATACCTTACCCAGTCGTATTTACAAAGAGAAAGTAAAAAACACACACAAGATAGAAATTGCCCAGCAAGAGGACTCCTGGGCTTATATTGCTGGAGTTCTGAGCCAGTTAACATATGAACTATAAGCTTGACAATCCCCTTACAATTCAGAACTTTACAAGTTGTATTATTCCAGCAGTTAGCCAGCCAGTGATTGAGTTAGTGCTGTGATTAAGTGATTAAGTTAGTGCTTCCTTCCTTCCTTCCTTTCTTCTTTTATTCCTCCCATAACAAGGGACTGGACCTTGAAGCTGCATTGGACTTGGGAAGACCTGAGACATTTGCTAGCTATGTGACTCTGGGCAAGTCACTTGACCTCAGTTTCCTCAACTGTAAAATGGGGATAACATCACTCATTCCACAAAACTTGTGAGAGAATCCAATGAGGTGATATTTGTACAAAACTTAATTCAGTGTCTGGTACCTATTCCCTTTCACCATAACTTCTTTTTAATCTGGGTTCATAAGGTAATCATTTATTGGGTTCATTGAAGTGCAGGGTACTAAAACAACAAACTATTGCCCACTGTTTTGCAATTACTGTTTGTTAATGTTTAACTGAAATTTAATTGAATTTTAATTTAATTGAAATTTAATGTTTAATTCAAATGTTTAATTGAAAATTCCCTTGTCTTATTGCTAGTCTTAGTCTGGGTAGGATTATTGCCACCATTGACTGTCTTTGCTCTTACTCCTGTGCTAATGAATGAAACTAGAGAAAATCATGAAAATGTACCCATTGGGACAACTACAGATTTTTATATTATCTTAATTGGGCCCTCAGTATGAAAGGGCAATGCTTTTATGCCTCCATAATCAATTATCTTACTGTAATGGTTTTCCAAAACTTTTTTGATCCCTCTCTGGTCTCTCAGGGCTTCCCCTCTTTGCACCCCTCTTGGTTGACCGCCTCATCTCACATTTCAGTGAAAGAACTGAACTCATTTGCCCATAGCTCCATCTTTTACTTCTCTCCTCTTTCTTCCTTCCTTCCTTCCTTTCTTTCTTCTTTCCTTCCTTCCTTCCTTCCTTCCTTCCTTTCTTCTTTTATTCCTCCCATAACAAGGGACTGGACCATGAAGCTGCAGAACTGGGAGAACATGGATGTTGAGTGGATACCAGAGTACATACAAAAGACCACTTGAGGGCCATTTGGTCTCTCTCCCTCTCAGTGGTTAGCGATGACAAGCTACAATGTTCCTCCCTGTGAGGGAAGGGACTCAGACCCTCTCTCAGACAGAATTTATAAAGCCATATATGTGGGACCTTCCTGGGATAAATATTGTGTTTTTACTTTTTCAGAAACTCATTGAAGTAATTCTTCACTGGGAACTTTTGTAATTGGATTCTATAAATTGAGAACCACTAGTAAATAACTGGCAATTGTTTTTCCTTCATTTTATTTATTTCCATTTTTCATAAATACATGTAAAATAATTTTAATATTCATTTAAAAATTTTAAGTTCCAGATTCTCTCCCTCCCTTCCGTCCTTGAGAAAGCAAGCAAGCATGTATGAATGTATACATACATCTACATATACACACACATATTATACATATGAAATCATGTAAAACATATTTCCACATTAGCCAAATTACAGAAAAAACCCAGGCCCAAAGGGAAAAAAAATGAAAAACAAAAGAAGAAAGTTTAAAAAAAAAAAGATTTGATCGGTATTCAGACGCCATCTTTCTTCTTTCTTTCCTTCCTTCTTTTCTTCCTTCCTTCTTTCCTTCCTTCCTTCTTTCCTGTATTTACTCTGGTATCCACTCAACACTCTGGAGATAGAAATTATTTTCATCATGAATCCCTTGGGAATATCTTCAATCATTGTATTGCTGAGAATAGCTAAGTCATTCCCAGATGGTCATCACACAATATTGCTGTTACTATGTACAATGTTCTCCTGGTTCTACTCACGTCTCTCTGTATCAGTTACTGTATGTCTTCCCAGGTTTTTATGAAAACATCATGCTCATCATTTCTTATATCACAGTAGTATACCATCACAACCATATACCACAACTTGTTCAGCTATTCCACAACTGATGAGCATTCATTCAATTTCTGATTCATTGCCACCACAAGAAGCAGTTAAAATATTTTTATGCATATAGGTCTTTTTCCTCTTTCTCTGATCTTTTTGGGGTACAGACCTAGTAGTGATATTACAACGTCAAAGAATATGCATTGGGGTTTCTGATCATGGTTCCGTATTTCTCTCCAGAATGTTTGCATTATTTCACAAGAGTTCATTGTTAACCACAGTCCATTTGTGTCACAGTTTTCTTACATCCCCTCCAACGTTTGCTATTTTCCTTTTCTGTCATATTAGTCAATCTGATAGATACGAGATAGTACCTCAGAGTTGTTTTAATTTGTATTTCTCCAGTCAATAATAAGTCAGACTATTTTTATATTAATATCGATAGCTTTCATTTCTTCATCTGGAAACTGCCTATTCATATCATTTGACCATTTATTAATTGGGGAATGAAATATTCTTAGGTATTTCACTCAGTTCTCTATGTATTTGAGAAATTAGGCCTGTATCAGAGAAATTTACTGTAAAATTTACCCCACTTTCCTTCTATTTTTTTGCATTCTTTTGTGTATGCATGTGTGCAAAAACCTTTTAATGTAATTTAACAAAATGAGCTACTTTACATCCTGTAATAATGCTTTGTAACTCTAATTTGGTTATAAATTCCTCCCTTAATCATAAATCTAACAGCAAAGTACTCTATGCTCCCTTAACTTGCTTATGAGATCACCCTTTATGTCTAAATCATGTACCCATTTTGACTTTATCTTGGTATAAGGAATGAGATGTTTTTCTATACCTAGTTTCTGCCACAGTGCTTTGCATCATTCCCTAGTAATTTTTTCAAATTGTAATTTCTTCTCCAAAAGCTTGAATCTTTGTGTTTGTTAAAAACTAGATTACTGTGGTCATTTATCACTATGTGTTGTATACTTTGCTTTCCTGATCTAACACTCTATTTCTTAGCCAGTGCCAGATTGTTTTGATGATTACCACTTTGTGATACAGTTGAGATCTGGTACTGCTATGTCACCTTCCTTCACAACTATTTTTTTCATTGACTCTCTTGCTATTCTTGATATTTTGTCCTTCCTGGTGAATTTTGTTACTATATTTTCTGGTTCTGTAAAACAATTTTTGATATTTTGGTTGTATGGCACTGAATGAGTAAATTAATTTAGGTAGAAATTTCCTTGTTTTGTTCTTGATATAGTCAATTATGTTGATAATTTTCCAAATACTGAGCCAGAATTGCATTCCTAGTATAAATCCCATCTAGTCATAACTTGCTGTTATCTCCCTGTTAATATTTTATTGACAATGTTTGAATCAATATTCATTAGAGAAATAATCTATAGTTTGCTTCCTGCTTTTGCTCTTCCTAGTTTAGATATCAATACAATATTTAAATTCTAAAAGGAATTTACTAGGCCTCTTTGCCTTTTTTCCCCAAATAGTTTACATAGTATTAAAATTTACTGTTCTTAAAATGTTTGGTAGAATTCCATTGTGAATTCATCTGATCCTGGAGATTTATTTCTTAGGGAGTTTATTGAGAGATTGTTCAATTCCTTGTTTTGAGGAAGATTATTCAAGCATTCTATTTCCCCTTTTGATTATCTTTGCTATTTACATTTTTGTCAATATTCATAAATTTCACTCAGATTGTTAAATTTGTAGGCATATAATTGGGCAAAATAGCTCCTAACAACTGTTTTAATTTTATCTTCATTGGAGATCAATTCTCCCTTTCATTTTTGGTAGCAGTAATTTGGTTTTCTTCTATCCTTTTTTAACATCATGTTAACCAATTGCTTGCCTATCTTATCATTCCCTCCCCTCCCAATAAAACCACCTCCTAGTTTTACTTATTTTTTCAATGTTTTTCCTACTTTCATTTTCATTAATCTGTCCATTGACTTTGAGAATTTTCAATTTTGCTCTTAATTAAACATTTTAAATTTGTTTTTATATTAATTTTTAAAAATTGTACACCCAACTTATTGATCTGCTTTTTCTCTATTTTATTTATGTATTTAGAGATATAAAATTTTTCCTAAGTCCTTCTTAGAATGCATCCTATAAATTTGTGTATGTAGTATCATTGTCATTCTCTTTAATGAAATTATTTATTGTTTCTATGATGTGTTCCTTGATCCACTCATTCTTTAGAATTCCATTATTCATTCTCCAATTCATTTTTAATCTATTTCTCCATAACCCTTTATTGAACAGAAATTTTTATTGCATTATTACCTGAAAGGGATTAATTTACTATTTCCACTTTTCGGCATTTAGTTGTAAGGCTTTCATGCCCTAATAAATTGTCAATTTTTGTGAAGGTGCCATGTAAGCTGAATAAGAGGTATACTGCTTTCTATTCTCATTCTGTTTTCATAGAGGTCTATTATAAATCTGAACCCTTCTACTGTGGGGGTGGAGCCAAGATGGCTGTGTAGAAGCAACAAGGTCCAGCAGCTCCCACACCGCCACCCTAAACACCCATATAATTATGAGCCCAGATAAAGTCTAGTACTCTCAGACCCACAAAAATACAGACAATACATCTCTCCTGAAGGCACCTCGGCAGCAGGGGTTCATCACGGCAGCCGGAAGGGAGGCTGGAACAGCCTGAAGCCAAGACCGGGGCCAGGCCTGGGACGGTGGGAAGGAGCTGGGCTGATCCAAGCCGAGTGGGCACCACAGCCAGTCAGCACAGGTTCTACAGCCTCCAGCACCTCCACATCTTCCAAGGCGTGAGGAACGGGACCGGAGAGGGGCAGCTCGAACCATGGCAGAGCAGAGAATGGCCAGCCCAAAACCGTAGCCATGGCCAGGCTAGGACTTAGCGAAGCCTGGAGGAGCTGAGTCTCCCAAACGTCCTCTTGAGTCAACTTCAAAGAAAATCTAAGGGGGATTTAGGGGATCTTAAAATCCTCAGAGATGGTTAGTGAAAGTGAAACTTTGAAAATTAATTTGGGGGTGGTAAGGTAGTTTGGCCAATCTGCCCCCGGGGCAAGGAAGCAGTGGGGGAAGGGAACTGCTGGAACCAGCGGTGGCCCCCACCAGGCTGCTTCAGAGCCCCTGGCCTGAGGACTCCACAGAGGGGCTGAATAGATTGATCAGGGCCAAGTGCTCTTGCGTTGAGTGGCCTGGATCCAGATTGTGGTCTTGGGTGGTGGTCCTGGGGTGCACTCCCAGCAAGCCAAAGCTGGAGGGACTTGCAACACCCCCCCTAATAGCTCCAGCACTTGGGAAAACCCCAGCAATTTGGAACAGAGCTTCCCCCCTTGGAAGCAGTTTCACAGACCTAAAAAAAACAACCAATGAATTGACTGGCCAACATGAGAAACAGGAAGCAAAATAAAAACACCAATAAAACTCTAGAATCCTTTTTTATGGATAAAA
>CM053598.1:64373444-64419789 GCA_028646575.1 Pseudocheirus occidentalis | reverse complement strand
CAATGAGGAGAAGAATGCCTTAAAAAGTCAAATTTGCCAGATGGTAAAAGAATCTCAAAAGCTCACTGAGGAGAATAATTCCTTCAGAATTAGAGTGGAGCAAATGGAAGCAAATGACTTTATGAGAAATCAAGATACTATTAAAAAGATCCAAACAAATGGAAAAATAGAAGGCAATGTGAAACATCTCCTTGAAAAAAACCACTGACCTGGAAAATAGATCCAGGAGAGACAATTTAAAAATTATTGGACTACCTGAAAGCCATGATCAAGAAATTCTCAAGGAAAACTGCCCTGATATCTTAGAACCAGAGGGCAAAATAGAACTTGAAAGAATTCACCTATCACTTCTTGAAAAAGATCCCCAAAGAAAACTCCTAGGAATGTTATAGCCAGGTTCCAGAGTTCCCAGATCAAGGAGAAAGAATTACAAGCTTCCAAGAAACAATTTGAATATTGTGGAAACACAATTAGGATAACACAGGATCTAGCAGCTGCTACATTAAGTGATCAAACAGAGATCAAAGGAGCTGGGATTAAACCCAAGAATCACCTACCCAGCAAAACTGAGTATAATGTTTCAGGAGAAAATATGGTCATTCAATGAGGTGGAGAACTTTCAAGCATTCTTGATGAAAACACCTGAGCTGAATAGAAAGTTTGACATTCAAATACAAGAAGCATGAGAAGGTAAACAGGGAAAAGAAATCACAAGGAACTTATCAAAGTTGGACTATTTACATGCCAGCATGGAAAAATGATAATTGTAACTTATGAAACTTTTCTCAGTATGAGGATAGTTGAAGGGAATAGAAATGTGTGTGTATGTGTGTGTGTACATACACACACATATATGTATACATACACACATTTCTATATAGGAGGGTATAGATGCATGTGAATACATATGTGGGTGTGTGTATATATGTGTACAGGTATACACAGACAGAGGGCACAGGATCAATTGAATAGGAAGACAGGATATTTCAAAGGTGAAACTAAGAGGTGGGAGAGGAATAAAATGTGAGGTGACTGGGAGAGAAAGAATGGGGTTAATTATCTCATATAGAAGAGGCTAGGAGAATAGAATATTGCTATTAGAATTAAAACTAGAACAAAACAATATACTAATGTAATTCATATGGAGTAAATGAAGCCCTGAAAGTACCAGAAATATGGCAGAAGGCAAAAGATATGCTGATAGACATCCTGAAATGGGTTAATGACCTACTTAAAAAAATGAAATATACCCTGAGGTCACCACTTATGTTTTTCTTATTAGACCAACCCATACAACAGGGAGAATAGAATATTGCTAATAGAATACTACAATGGAGAGAAAGAGCAGGAGGGCAAAAGGGAATGGGTGAACCTTACTCTCATTGAATTTAGTTCAGGGAGGGAATGACATATATTCAACATTGGGTATCTTGCCCTACAGGAGAGTGGGGGGGGGAAGGGAATGATAGGGGAGATGATGGAGGGGAGGGCAGGGTAGGGGGGAAGGTTGTTAGAAGCACACACTTTTGTAAAGGACAGGGACAAAGTAGAGAACAGAATAAGTGGGGGACAGGATAGGATAGAGGGAAATAGAGTCAGTCTTTCACAGCATGTCTGTTGTGGAAATGTTTTGTGTAACTATATGTATATGGCCTGTATTGTATTGCTTGTCTTCCTAGTGGGGGCAGGATAAAATGGAGGAAGGGATAGAATCTGGAATTTAAAGTTTTAAAATCAAATGTTTAAATATATATAATTATTATGTACATGCAACTGGGAAATAAGATATACAGGCAATGGGATAGGGAGATCCATCTTGCCCTAACAGAAAATCAAAGGGGTGATGGGGGAGGATATAGGAGAGAGCAGGTTGGGGGAGGAGCTATACAATGGAATTGCTGTTTTGGGGGGGGTGGGTAGGGGAAAGCTGGGAAGAAAACTTGTAGCTAAAAATCTTGTGGAAATGATGTAAACTGAAAATAAGCAAAAGTTAATAAAAAACACCTGAACTGGAGTTGTGAAGAGTTAGTTAATGAATTTCCTTTGGTGATCTCTTTCAAAAGACAATGGGTGGATTCTTACAATTTCTATTTCTAGAATATCAGGGCAATTTTCCTTGATAATTTCTTGAAAGATGATGTGGAGGCTCTTTTTTTGATCATGGTTTTCAGAAAGTTCAATATATATGTATATGTAAATTTATGAAATTGGAGTCCATGTATATTTTCCCAGTTTGTCCTCATCGAAATAATTTAATGGGAGTAGTACATTATTATTGTCATTTTTCTAATGAGGAAATTGAGATTCTAAATGCTTTGCTCTTGACATTAGTTGGTACTGAGGAAAAGTCACCACTGAGGTCAGTAATTGAATACATAGCAAATATCTATGGACTAAAGATAAGAAAGTAAAAACATAGAAATATTAGGCAGATGCTAGAATATATAAGTCAAATTCAAGTCACCTGAGGTCTATTCCCACTAGAGGGGAGAAAAGCATATGACATTCTTAAAATTTTCATTCATGAAACAGAGAGCATTACAAGAGATTACTATATGTAATTGTTCTAAAATTTCTTGTTCTGGTCTACCTATTTGCCCTCTCCCATATTCTATCATCCACCAATGGGGTGAAAATCTGTGGGAGAATATACTCTTATGTACATAGGTTGAGGAAGGAAAGATTTTCCTTGTAAATTAACATTGCTATATTCCTAAATTAAATGTGTTTTGCTTTGAATTAATGTGTCTTTTGGTCGGTCTAATAAGAAAAACATAAGTGGTGACCTCAGGGTATATTTCATTTTTTAAAGTAGGTCATTAACCCATTTCAGGATGTCTATCAGCATATCTTTTGCCTTCTGCCATATTTCTGGTACTTTTAGGGCTTCATTTACTCCATATGAATTACATTAGTATATTGTTCTAGTTTTAATTCTAATTTGGTTGATTTTTTTCTTTAAGTAACTTTTCAACAATTTTTCTTTACTTTGATTTTGTTCTTTGTTGTTTGTGGAGAGGATGGAAAGTGAGAAGCCTCTAACTCCACCATCTTGACTATAAAACTCAGCATCCTCCCAAGAAGTACATACCAGAGCAAACTCTCCACTCCAATCAGGCTGCTCACACTAGAGCTCTTTACCCCAGTGTTTTGGCAGGATCCTGAATGGTCCTGCCCACTTCTCAATGCCTAGCTCTTGGACCTGCTTCAAGACTGAGATCAAAGCCTAACTCTTTTTTCTTTTAATTAGCTAATTAATTTTTAGTTTTCACCATTCATTTCCACAAGATTTTGAGTTCCAAGTTTTCTTCCATTCCTCTCCTCTCCCTTCCCCAGCTGCTCTGGCCCTGTCTATGCCTAGCACACCCCAAGCCAGATTTCACTCTGATCCTAGTCTGGGACAACATGCCCTTCTTGTTGGCCTTCCAGGCTTTCTTGAGCTGGAGATGTGTTTCACTCTGACATTTTGTGAGTTCTGTAGCTCTGGAATTTGTGTAATTTTTGGGTTTGGGGGCAGGCTGAAGTAAGTCCTTCCTTCTACTCTGCCATCTTTGTTCCACCCTATAACCCAACTCTTCCAGATGGAATCTTTTTATTAATCTTCCCCAAATATTATATTTCTTCCTAATTCCAATTACCTTAATCACTTAGATCTTCAATTTATAACCTACTTTGTTTTTCCTTACACATATCTGATAATTATTCTCTGGTTCTTACATGTGCTTCCTTCTTTCTATTGGGTTAGAAATTCCATTAGGGCAAAGACCCTATCTTCTAATTATTCTGTCTTACCCCTAGAGTGCTCTCCACACACTGTGATTAATATATGATTATTTACTACTCTAGGTTTGTGAATGTGCCAATCTCTAAACCAAGCCACTTAATCTACAAGAACTGAGATAAAGACCTACTGCTCACACTGTACCTGCTCCATTTTCATCAGGAAACAGTCTATGAAGTCCCGAGGATCACTGGGGTCCAATGTCCGTTGGTGTTCCTTCACTTCTTCCAAAATAAATTCATGGAATAAATGAATAATTCTAATTGCCTAGTGATGAGATCCAGGAAGATAATGTACCAGAGATGGAAAAGAATTGTAGACCTAAAAAAAGAATTTAATATTATGCTTTATTAGAAAGAGAAAATAATTCTTTACTCTAGCATTTGGATAATGTTCAGAAGGGGGCTGAATAAGGGTGGGACAAGTGCCCTTTGCAAAATAGTGACTTTTCTCATCATTTCCTATAGAACCCTATAAAAATATTTTAGTATTCTTTTCCTTGGTTGCCTGAAACTGCCTTGGCCTTAATTCTCAGTTCTTACTCCCTATAGAAAGTCTCATCCTTCCTCATTATGAGGTCTTCTAAGAGCTCTGCCTCCCCTCCTCCATTGGGACAGCTAACTCATCTACTTACCTGACCCAAACTCAGGTGCTCAAGAGAAAAGGCAGCTTCTCTATAATAACATAATTTTTAACATTCACTCCCTGGGACTAGTGGGTGAACTACTCCAGGAAGGGACCCTATAATGTCCCTCAAATCAGACCACATAGGGGTCACCTTCTCTGTCATTAGTCCCTGTCCATGAAAAGAAAATGTGACCCCACCCTAGTGTGGCACTGCTATATCTCCTAAGGGAATGCATCATGAATTCTTGTCTAGCCCCTTGTAGTACTTGCTTTGAAGTAATGAAAAAAATGTCCTGAGCTCCAAAAGGAAAGAACATTGGCATCACCTGAATCCATGGGGAACATAAGATCTTGGCATTTTCTTCTAAAAGGTTCATTAAATATAGAAATTTCAGGTCTTCATATTCAAAGTGTTTCTGGAAAATTATAGAGCAAATTACATTGCAAGTAGCACACCCAAGGATGAATGTGGGGTCACATGGTAATCCTAAAAGAGAGAGGCAGATAAAGTCAGATAGAGACAGAGACAAAGAGAGACAGAGACAGAGACAGAGACAGAGACAGAGAGAGAGAGACAGAGACAGAGACAGACAGAGAGAGAGAGAGAGAGATAGAAAGAGAGAGAGAAAGAGAGAGAGAAAGAGAGAGAGAGAGAGAGAGAGAGAGAGAGAGACTTTAATGATGGCATTGGCATTGTGATCCTAAGAAAGGTTTGCCTACTTGTAGATAGGACCTGACTATCTTGCTTTCTCCTCTAGCTTACATTCTAGCTGATATTTATTTGGCATAGTGAGGGGAAAAACAAGCCACCCTTTATGAAGCATCTCATTTGATCCACATAAGAATCCTAAGCACAAGTAGTATAATTCCCATTTTATAGAAGAGGTTTCTGAGGCTCAAGAAAATTAACTGATTTATGCCAAAACCGGAAGGATCAAGAAGATTCAATCCAAATCGTCTCCGGGTCCTGGATTTAGTGCTTTCCCTTCCAAAATGCATCACTTCACATTTCTAAATCCATATTCATCACTTCAACCTAACCAGCATTTGCTTTCAGACTTCTTCATGTCTATTTTAAAAATATATTTCATTTTATTTCAATCAGTAATCCCAGGATGAGGGTTGTAGGCACTGGGCTGGAAGCAATGAGGATTATAGGTATTGGACTGGAAGTCTTGCTATTCCAAATGCTCTTTGGTTCAGGGTCCTAGGTTGTCCAAGGAGTGATGGTATCAAGGTGATGACAGTAGGTTGCCTTGGCATATATTGCCTCTTGTCCTTCCCTCAGGCTGCCCCACTTCTTTACCTAGGTTGGCCTGTCCGCCTTTTGAATAGCAATAGGCTTGTAATTGGCTGGCAACTGGAGGCAATGGCCAACCCCTTCTCCACAGGAGTTGCTTCCCTAGATGAAAGCAGTGAAGACTAGGCTAGGATCAAAGGTCTAGAAGTGACTGCCACCCCTATGGCTCTTGTTCTTATCTATCTGTGTAAGTAACTGGTCATTAGGTGTTGTTAGTGGTAATAAGAAAGATGGGTCCCCTTTACACAATGATTATTCTTTCAATGAGAATGGTAGAAACTGGACTAGAAGTGATTGGGAGGACACTGTTATTCCCAAGGTCTTGGGCTCAAGGGCCTGGGCTGTCTCCATCAGAGGTGAGATGATCATCATGTAGAGGTGGTTTGACCAGCCTGGATCATTCAAGTATTCTCCCTCCCCAAACTACTTTGCATTCATTTTGGAAATATTTTTCAATATATGTGGATTAGCATCTGCGGGAGCAGTTGCTAGGCTGTATCTCCACAAGGGAGTAACTATAGACACTGGAGTGAAAGTATTGCTGTTCCCCAGGCTCTTAGGTTTGGAGGTCCTGGGCTGTTTCCATCAGGGTCACAGGGGAGATGTTGATCAAGGCTGTGCTTATATTAAAGAATGCAAAGGACAGAATCTTTGAAATATGCAAATTTGGGGGACTGAAAGTAGATAGTGATCCAGAAAAAGAATGTTGAGAAGCAAAAATCAGACAGGAAGAAGAATCAGTAGAGAAAAGCATCATAGAGGCAACTGAGGAGAAAGTATCAATCCACCAATCCACCAGCAGTTACCAAGTTCTTACTGGGCTCTGGGCTAAGGACCAGGGGAACACAGAGCAAAGTGAAACAGTCCCTGACCTCAGAGAGCTTATATAATAATGAGGGAGACAATATCTACACAGAGCAGTGGCAAAAGTCCCAGTTTCCACAGTGGGGTGGGAATGCTGCTCTCATTTTATTCTATATGATTTCTGGTGAAATATTCTAGAGTAGGAGAGCACATATAGCTAATTAGGAGCAACATCTGGCAGTATCCTACTTCTGCCCAGTTCCTGCCAGTCAACAAACACACACACACACTCACATACACACATGATCCATGTAAGTTTTGCCTTTTCTGCTTTAAAAAGTAGTTATCCCATAGAATTTATGGTATCACCATTCCTACTTATGCCCTCCTCCAGTTACTCGTGGTCCCCATAAGTTTCAGATTTCATAGCAGGAAGACAACTCCTCTGCTAGATAGTTTAGATTGGGGAAGAGGAGGAAGTCTGACAGGAAAGCTCTTCCCAGAGATGCTGCTGAGGCAGCTTATTGCTTTCCTAGCAATGTTTTCAGCTCTGCTTCCATTCCTTCAGATGGTCAGCAAAATACCAAGAAAATCCCTAGACTCCCTGAAATGACCCTAAAGGATTACCTTCTCCCTCTACAATTGTTAACCAAAGGTAATAGAACCAGTGCTGCTAGGTTCTTGTGAGCTCTGCTCCCTCTGAAAAGGAATTAAAACATAGGAAGTCAGGGGTGGCTAGGTGGTGCAGTAAATAGAGCACCAGCCCTGGAGTCAGGAGGCCCCTAGTTCAAAGCCAGCCTTACACACAACACAGAAAACTAGATGTGTGACCTTAGGCAAGTCATTTAGCCCCAACTGCCTTACCCCCTCCAAAAAGCAAAAATCAAAAACAATTCCCCGCCAAAACATAGTAAGTCATCCCCCTAAATGTTCTTCCATACACTGTCTCCTCACAAGATTAGCATGAACTCATTAGCAGAGCTGCACTGCCTCTCATCTCTTCTCTCAGCTATCCTGACCCTTGAGGGCTCCTAGAAATGACTGCACCCTTATGGCCAAATCCACAGGATGGACCCCAAAGTGAAAACATGGTAGTTTTAGACTATAGTAATTTCACTGGACCAGCCTCAGTCTGCATAAGTTACCAGGGATAAGATGGATTTTTCTAATGGTAACAAAGTAAAGAAACACCGACCTTTCATTTTTTTTAACTCCTCCACAAGGTACTTTGCCTCTTCTTGGACTTGCTCTTCAATGCTCCTCTTCCCCATCCCAAAATTCCTCAGAGTCATGAGGGAGAAGCGGCGGATTTCCTTCCACCTCTCTCCATTGCTTACACTAATTCCTATAAAGAGGAGCAGGAAAAAGAGAAGGCTTAGGCTCCAAAGTTCCTCATAGCCCACGTCAAAAAGTCCATGTTCAAGGGCCCTTGACCCACACACATTGTTCTAGGAGAAGAGAATGAAGTGGGGAGGTGTCAGTTTGCTTTCTCCTCTAACAGTGCTGTTTTCTGTCCCATCCCACACTCCATTCTCCCTTCTGCACAGTCACAAACACATCAAGAAGCCCTACACTCACATCCCTCTGGAAATGAAGTGGCCACAAAGAGGGAGGCCAGAACAAACATATATTTTTGAGACCCTGAATGGCTGTAGAGAAAGTTTGTTTGTACCTCTGTATCTTTTGACCCAGGGAAAATAAAGGATTATCATACATTTTCTGGCTAGGCTGGAGTCCTAATGTCCCTATTTGACACAGGGACCAGAGTGAGAGTCTCTCATTTCTTGTCTTTCTGTGTGTTACTAGGTACTACAGTGGTTAGAGTATTGGGCCTGGAGTCAGGAAGACTCATCTTCATGAGTTCAAATCCAGCCTGAGACACTTACTAACTGTGTGACCCTGGGCAAGTCATTTAGCCCTCTGCTTCAATTCCTCAAGTGTAAAATGACCTGGAGAAGGAAATGGTGAAACACTCTGGTATCTTTGCTAAGAAAACCCAAATGGGGTCATGGAGAGGTAGATGGGGATGAAATGACTAAGCAACAAGAGGTACCCTCAATAAGAATAGAAAATTACATAAGCTCAGTAGCAATCCCTTTATCATATGGCTCTTCCAAGCTTTTTTTTTTTCCTAAGGAAAGGTGCTTTGTAGCATTGTTGTTTATGAGGAAATTGTTGAGTCAAAAATAAAATATAACAATTATACAAAGAATTGTAGTTAATTTGAGCCATGGCCAAGGTGTACACATGCCTTTGTGGTGTACACATGATACACACATACTGAAGCTTAATATGTCATGTCCTTCTTTCCCTGAATACATCCCACCTTCCTGCCTTCAGGTATCACCCTTTGATTCCAGACACAGGATGAGGACTTCACTCTACTACCCTTACATTGGGAACTATACTCCTGGCTATTTCATGACTTATCTTCATAGGACCTTCATCAGGATCAGATTCTTCACCCTCTGCTTCAAAATCCTTCAAAGGGGAACCCTGGGACAAGAAAGTGACTGATATTCCTTGGAATGGACTTTAATTCATGTTGGTTTCATTAGATGCCTCTCTGAAAAAGTAGAAGCTAACACAACGAGGCCACCTAGGATCTTCAGCAAAGGCCTTTTGCTCTCTGCTCCTCCTGCTAATCAGTATACTCATTGATGCTAATCTCACAAATGGCATTCACTAACACATACTCTGATCTCATAACACAGCTAACTCTGCAGCTTAAATAATTCCTGGTTTGCCCCAAAACCTCCTCAAAAAAGAGAAGAAAAGCAAGTCTCCTTCAGTGCAGGTGAAGAGCTGAAGAAAGGGCTTTGCAAAATTCTTCTTAGGAAAATTTAAATTTTGGCCATTGTTCTGTATCTGATTTCACTGAAACATACACTGTTATACTCAAAGGATATTTCAAATTGTCCAGTCCAGTCTTCTGATTTTATATATGAAGAATCTGAGAAAAATTAAACTACTCACCTAAAGTTGGGAATCGTTAAGTCTCAGACCAAGCCAAAGACTCAGGAATCCTGATCACAATCGTGGATTCTTGACACCCCAGATCATGACATGAAATGAAAATAACAGGATAAACACTACCCTTAACACTCCCACTTTTTACTTCCTACATACATCTTAAACTCATTCTATCCAAAATTGAATTCACTCTCTTCCTCACCTAAACCTCTCATTTTTTTTATCCTTCCCTATTTCTGCTGAGGGAACCACCGGCCTTCTAGTCACTTAGATTCACAGCCTCAGTGGGATCCTTCATCCCCATTTCTACATCAGCTTTCTTTCTTTCTTAGACAACTGGGATTACGTGACTTACCCAGGGTAACACAACTAGCAAATGTCAGCTGTCTCTGGCCAGGGTTGAATTCAGGTCCTCCTAAATGCAGGGCCAGTGATCTACCCACTGAACTGCCTAGCTGCCCCCTACCTTAGCTTTTACAACTGTTCCCTTCTCTTCACTCATGGATCCACTGCTCTAGTCCATACCTCTGTCACTGTTTTGCCTGGAATATTGCAAAATTTCTACCTTCAGTTTACTCTTTAAAATTCATCCTTCACATAGCAACTAGAGTGAATGGACTGATCAGCCATAGTCAGACACACTGTACTTGACCTGACATAGTGATATCATTTTGGTCCTCTTTCAACATGAAAGACAACTTAAGTGATTTTCCTAAAGTGATAAGCTGAACATATCGTTCACCTACTCAACAAACTCTGTAGTTCTGTGTTACTTTCAGGAACAAAATGATAAACTCTTCTGTTGGGCTTTTAAAGATCTTCAAAACCTTGTCCCATCCTACCCTTTCAACCTTACTACACATTATTCTTCTCCAAGCACACTACAGTGAACAGGACTTTTTGCTGTTCTTTATCCCCAGCACTCCTCCCTGGTATTATAACCCAGCCCTCAGTCTCCCAGAATCCTCAGCTTAGCTCAAGTGCCACATTGTAGAATCAGGTCTTAGTTGAGTCCCACAGCTGCTAGTTTATGTGTGTCTAATATGCATGTGCATGTCTATATAAATATATATAGTATCTACATATAGATATCTATCAAAAATATATATGTGCATGCATATATGTACACACACATATATATGTATACATGTATACACACATATGTGTAAATGCACATGTTTTCTCTTCCCCATCTCATCCAAATGGAAAAAGTCCTTGAGGGTACTGACTATATTCATGTTTGTCTTTGTATCTCCCAAGACCGACCCCAATGTCTGGCACTTGAAAAGTTTAAGTTCCTTCTACAAACTCTATGCTGCAGGTCCTTACACATGGCACTTCATTTTCCATTTCTGTACTTTCACATGGGCTCTCTTCTTTCTCTTTTCCTCCCCCCCATGGATTTAATGCTCTCCTTCCTCCTAGTTTCTTTGGTCTCCTTTAATAATCAGTTGAAATTGAACCTTCTGCAGAGGCCATTCCTGGCCTCCGTGGGCTGCCACGTATTGCTGCTGACTTATGTCAAGACTGAAGTTCATTAAGATTTCCCAGATTCTTTTTTCAGATAGTGCTGTCTAATAACCAAAGCAGCTAGGTGGCACCAGATCTGCAGGCAAAAGATCTGAATTCAAATCTAGCTTCAGGTACTTACTAACTGAGCAAGTCACTTAATCTCTTTTTGCTTCAAGTTCCTCACCTGTAAAATGAAGAGTAATAATAGTACCTGGAGTTGTTGCAAAGACGAGTGAAATAATATTTAAAGGTACTTAGCACAGTTTCTGGCACATAGCAGGTACTCTATTTGTTAGTTATTGTTGTTGTTGCTGGTGGTGATGATTCAGTCATTCATTTCCCACCTTGATTTACTCAAATGCCCCTACCATAAGTATTCTACTTATGCTGTAGCATAGAAATGGGTTTGCCTTCTTGTCATATTATCAGGAATGGTAATGCAAAATATCATCAGCCACTTGTACAAGGCTGTATATTATAGAATACCATGAGAGAGGGATTTTTGTCCTAATTTTAGCTCCAGTAGGCCAAGCAAGTAGCTTGCCAGGAAGTAGCCAGATTATTATAATTTTTAAGACTATTTAAAAATATAGATACCTTTCCTTCATGTGGATTCTGATCCACATTGGCTATACTACATCTTGCATGGTCTTCAAAGGCTCCATATTTTGGATGATCATAATCCTTGCAGACTGAAATAATGGTAGCAAATCCCTGACTACCAGCTTCATTTCATCCATTTGTTGACAAATTTTCTTGCCTAATGAGAGCTATTACATGGCAAGACAAAGATCTCAATGTGGGTGTTATCTCAGTTATTAACTTTCTTGCTTCTCTCAAGAGGTTGATTTGTGAACCCTTAGAAAGGAAGAGTGAGCATGGATAAATCAAGAATAGGTCTTACTAACCTAATCTCATTTCTTTCTTTTTTTATAGTATTGTTAGAGTAGGAGACCTAGGCAATGCCTTGACAGACTATATAGAGATTTCAGCAAGGCACCTGACAATGTCTCTTAAGACATATTCATAGAGAAAATGGAGAAGACACTGATTAACTTGCCAGAAGACATATTCCTAGGAATCCCAGGCTACATAAAGTTGTGGTCATTGTCTAAAAGGAGGACACTAATGAAGATGCTAGACTGCTGAGCACTGAATCTCTGATCAGCAAGGAGAAAATTCCAATCAACTGGAAAATGAACTAGAGTAATGGATCTTTGAAGCTCAAAGTCATGCCTAAGGGGTGAATGATTACAGCAAACCGTAAAGGTTAGATAGATGGGTTAGATAGATGTGTTAGTGTCTTTATTTTCTTTCTTTCTTTCTTTCTTTCTTTCTTTCTTTCTTTCTTTCTTTCTTTCTTTCTTTCTTTCTTTCTTTCTTTCTTTCTTTCTTCCTTCCTTCCTTCCTTCCTTCCTTTCTTTCTTTCTTTCTTTCTTTCTTTCTTTCTTTCTTTCTTTCTTTCTTTCTTTCTTTCTTTCTTTCTTTCTTTCTTTCTTTCTTCCTTCCTTCCTTCCTTTCTTTCTTTCTTTCTTTCTTTCAGTTTCATATGTAAAAATGAGAGTTTCATACATTAAAAAAAATCTCTCCACTTTTTCAAAAGGGGATAAAAAGATTAATTTTTAAGGGACTTAAATGTTAACTAAAATTTGAAAAAGAAGAAATATCTTTTCAGTATTTTCAAAGGTTGAACTATGTCAGTTTCCTCTTTAATTTTATTTGTATGCAATAATTTAAAATACATGCAAGAAATCACAGGCAGGAAGCACATTCTTTACCATTATTGCACTTAACTGAAAGGGAGCTATACTTTTATCAACTTAAAAGTAAAAGTAATAATGTTTCAATATGGTTTTATGGAATCAAAGACTGGTGTTACATTTCAGTATTTATGGGAAGGAGAAAAATGGACTGATTTTTACATATCAAAATGATTTAAATTTTAACATTACCACTGAAACTTAAACATACATGTGTATATCAAAGATATTTACTGGAAACTACATATCTTAAACTTATTGAAAAATGTGTGATTCTGAGACTAAAGGGATATTACATTAAAGGGATCACAGATTACTTTAATCAGAACAATCCTGTTTTACACTGACTGTTAGTTGAAGGCAGGAATTTGGATCAAAGATACTATACTCCAATGTCAGCACATAATGTAAGCTATGAAAATGGTTAAAGATATTTTCTATGTAAGATTCCTTAAAAAACTTTAAAAAATCATATGTAAGATACCTTTAAGTTTAATTTTACAGCTTAAGTGAATTATTTTTATGCCCCCAGATATATTATTTTCACATTACTTGTCTCATTTCTCAATCAACTAAGGAAAACATCTACTTATGTAGGATGCTATAAATTTAAAAACTGATTATTTCTATCTCCACTCAACCTTGGCTATATTCATAAAAATCACATGGCTAAGTTTCCTCCACTGCTGGTATTATTTTGGTTAACTAAATTTTCTCTATATTTTTTTTATTAAGTATGACTAGTTTATGACCTTTATCCCCATTCATGCCACCTCCTAGTCAGAAAATATTCATCATATATATATATGTATATATATATATATATATTGAGAGAGAGAGAGATGTATCTATCTCTCATGTAAAAGTGTTAACTGGATGAGGTAAAATAACAAGAGATTTATTTTTAAAGCAGTTACAATTTAGTTTCAATACCATTTTCATATGTATTTAAACATGCTTTTCATGTGTTAATTGGACTAAGCTCTGTGGCTGTGACCAATATTTAGGCTATGATCATTATCTGATCAGAGACATTAGTTATAATGAATGTTCACTCTTAAAAAAAAGGAAAAAATGAAAAAGGAATTTAAGAAACGATCGATAAATTCTCTAAGAAAAAAATCACCAGGACCAGAGAGATTCATAAGTGAATTCTACCAAACGTTAAACAACAATTAATTCTAATATTATATAAACTTTTTTGGAAAAAAAGGCAAAGAGTCCTACCAAATTCCTTTTACAAAACAAATGTGATACTGATACCTAAACCAGATTTAGTAAAAAAACAGATTATTTCTCTAATGAATATTGAGGCAAAAAATTGTAAATAAAATATTAACAAAGAAATTATAGCAAACTATTACTAGGTGGAATTTATACCAGCAATGCAAAGATGGTTCAATATTAGGAAAATTATCAACATAATTAGCTGTATCAATAACAAAAACATCAAAATTATATGATTATCTCAATAGATGTGAAAAAAAAACCTTTTGACAAAATACAACAATCATCCCTATTAAAAACCTTAGGAAGGAGAGGAATAAATGGAGTTATACTTAAAATTTTAAATAGTACCTATCTAACACCATCAGCAAGTATTATCTGTAATGGGGATAAAATGGAAACTTTCTATGTGAACACAATTACAAAATACTTTTCACACAAATAAAGTCAGATCTAAATAATTGGAGAAATATTAACTACTTGTGAGTAGACTGTCAGCATAATTAATTTGCCTATTTATTGCCATACAAACTAACAACAATTATTTTATAGAGCTAGAAAAAATAATAACAAAATTCATCTAGAAGAACAAAAGGTCAAGAATGTCAAGAGAATCAATGAAAAAAATGTTAAGAAAAGTGGCCTACCAGTTTAGATCTTACAAAGCAATGATGATTTATATTAATAATCAAAATCCATAAGTTCACTAAAACAGCAGGAAAAAGACCCACTTGGACCTGAAGGCCAATGCTCTTAGATTAATATTGTGTATATAGATAGAGATGGATATAGATATATAAATATGTAGATATAGTATGTACCTATTTCTTATTATAGACAAGTCCCTTTAAATATGGGTGCCTTGGGCAAAAATCTTCATCCTCCAACTCAGAGAGAAGTAAAGTAGATCAGAAAGTGACAAAAAGGAAATAGAAAGCCTGAGTTGATCCAGTAGGAAGACATAGACATGGTCTGGGAAGAACTAAGAACTAAATTCATGTGTCTGTTTTTCTTGGGAGGGGAAATAAAAGAGGAATAAACACTCAGACTTTCAGAGTTTCTGAGCAGCAACAACCGCTCTTTATATATACATATCATATATATATATATAGAGAGAGATATTTTTCAGGTTCATAATGACACAAAATAAATGTCTTATCTAGTCTCATACATAACTGATTTCTGCAGACTTCTCTAGAACCTGATAATATCCTGCTTCTTCTAAGGCAATGAGCCATGGTGGCCACAAGTGAATCAAAATATGGACTAGATAATCTGTAGAGTACCTCTTTTTTAAAACATATACTATGTTCATTAGAATAATTTCCTTGAAGGTGGTGTCCCAAAACACATTTCCATTGAAGGCTAGAATTGAAATCAATAGGACAGAGTGATCCTGACTTACCATGCATAAGGATTTGAGGATATTCTTAGTATCCAACTGCAATATGGTACCAATAATTGGAATAGGAACAGGGCCAGGTGGGAGCTTTCCTCTTCCAAATGCCTTCATCCATGCTTAAATAAGAAGCAAATCCAAGATGCAGAACAATAGGCTAAAAGCAATCACCATAGATGGAACCATTGAAATTCTTCCTTACAGTTACCAATACAGAAGGCTGAGAATACAGTGCCTGTATTAAGTATAAACACAAAGCTAATCAGTCAATGACTCTACCTTTTCAGGCCAAGTAGGGTTTCCTATTTAATGAACTCTAGCTTGCTAATTAAGATACAAGGGTAAGTTCATTCCCCATTTGATAAATGGCCAAAGGATATGGAAAGGCAATTTTCAAAGGAAAAAATCCAAGCTAATTATAACCATTTAAAAAAAATTCTCCAAATCATTAATAGAGAAATGTAAATTAAAGTAACTTTGAGGGATTCACCTTTTATGCATCAGATTGGCAAAGGTTTGACAAGACAGAAAAATGGCAAATCAGGAAAACAGGCACATTGATAGACTGTTGGTGGAGTTGTGAATTGGTCCCACCATTCTGGAGAACAACATGTTTTTTAATTTTTATCTATTTCATTGTAAATTTGTGGAATAAAACAAACATTTCCATAACAGTATGATTAAAAAAAAGATGATTGCACACGAAATTGCAAATCTATTATGCACAACTAGCTATTCCTTTTGAAAATCTAATAAAATTATGTAAATTTCTTTTCTCCCTTTTTTCTTCCCTCCAGCTCCCCACCCTAGAGATGGCTAGCCTCAGACACAAATATGCATATATATATGATATATGTATATATATATATACACACAAAATACACATATGATACATATTTCATATATATATGTCATTCTATACATCTATTTATCAGTTCTTTCTCTGGATGCAAACAGCGTCTTTGTTCATACATCCTTTGTAGTTAATTTGGTTATTAATAATAGTTAAAATGATTTGTTCACCCAAGTTGTTCTTAAAACAATATTGCTGTTACTATGTGCAGTGTTCTCTTGGTTCAGCTCATTTCACTCTGCATTATTTCGTATAAATTTATACATGTTTTTCTAAGATTGCATATGCCACAACTTTTTCAGAAATACCCAAATAGATGAACATCCCTGCAATTTCCAGTTCTTTGCGACCACAAAGAGAGCTGCTAAAATATTTGAGAATATATAGGTTCTTTTCCTCTTTCCCTAATCATCTTGGGAACTACACCTGGTAGTGGTATTGCTGGGTCAAAGGATATAGGGCATAATTCCAGATTGTTCTACAAAATAGTTGGATCCGTTTGTAATTCCACTGACGAGGAATTAGTGTCCCAATTTTTCCACATCTCTTACTATATCTGTCACTTTTCCTTTCAATCATTTTAGCAAATGTGATAGTTATAAAATGATATCTCAATGTTTTCTTAATCTGAATTTCTCTAATCAATAATGTTTCAGAGCACTTTTTCTTATGACTATAAATTGTTTTGATTTCTTCATTGGAAAATTATCTATTCATATATCAGTTGGGGAATGACTCAGACTTATAGATTTTACAAAGTTCTTTATACATTTGAAATATGAGACCTTTATCTGAAAAACTATCTATAAAATTTTGCCCTATTTTCTGCTTTCCTTCTGATCTTGTTTACATTTATTTTATTTGTACATAAGCCTTTTAATTTAATATAATCGAAATTGTCCATTTTATACCTAACTCTGCTCTTGTTCTTTATTTATTCATAAAATGTTGTAATGGTAATGGGAATTTGAAGATCTTCTCTGCTCCTTAATAGGCCTAAATGAATTTGAAGATCTTTCCTACTTTGAAGATCTTTCTTGCCCCCTAATGAGACAAATACAATCCCATGAAGCCTGCAGTGGGAGAAGCTTGCTGAAGGGTGGAACAGAGCTCACAGGAAGCTCAGAGTCAGAGCAGCTAGATGGTGGGAGAGAGAGGATATAGTCAAGGAGACAGCTAGGCTTGTGAGTGTTTATTTTCCCCCTGTTGTGACAGCTAAGTTTGTGAGTATTTGTGAGAAGGTTAAAGGATGATGTGGCTCCCTGTTGTGCTAATGTGTATGAACAACTTTGTTGCTATGATGGATTTGGTTTCCTCGTGTTGGGATTTGGCTTTAAGGTGTCTAAATAAGTGTTTTCCTTCTGTCTTCTCAATGGAAAGTCTGTTATGTTTTATAATTGAGAATTATGTTGGCATATACATAATTGCCATCAACACTGTGAATATTTTGTTGGTACTACATTTGGCAACAAGGACAGGATTGCAAAATAATCAGACCTCTATTTGGAGGCAGAAGAACTTTAGAGGACCAAATGGAGATCCCAGGATGGGAGGATTTGCTTTATTCTTCTCTAGCAAGGGAATGGGCTAAAAGTACAGGGTTCTGTGAAAACTGGGAACTGAGGCTACAGAAGAGAGAACCTAGAGATTTAGAAACATGTTTGCAAGGAATACCAATATAACCACGGAAAAGAATTAGAAGGGGTGTGTAGAAGAGGCTAGATTTTACTAACAGGTTACCATATTATAAGTAAAAGCAGAGATGAATTTCTGGAAGAGAAAACTCAGATGGAAAGAAAGTTAACTGATTTGCATGAGAAATTTTCTGTGTTACAGCATTTGGGCTCTCCTTAAGAAGACCAAGCTGGTGAGTCTCAGGTGGTGGAAGAAGAGGTTCTTGTTGTGTGTTTGGCTTAGAAAAAGAAGAAAAAAACTAATAAGAGTTATGTGCATATTGCCCTAATACAGGCTGAATCTACTTGCTGTGACAATAACTGCCAGGAGAATGTGTGGGAGGAAAATGAAACAATGTTAAATGAGGAAGCTTTTACAAGGGCAGGAGTTCATCCCATACTGAGAAGAAAGCAGAAGAATCACTGAGGTCAAACAAAGTTCAGGGAGATAATTGAGAATTTCACTCAGTAGGAGGTTAAGCATTAATGTCTTGGATGGTAAGAATCAGTGATGAAGGGGTCAGAGGAGTATGGGTAGATAGTGTGGATTGCTTGAAATTTATAGGTATTAGTCAGAGTCCTTTTGTATAGTGAGATTTTAGAGATTACCATAAGCAAGGAGGTAACAGTATGACAGCTCTGTTAGTTTTGGCTGCTGAGGTATGCAATAAAATGTATTCCACTGATTCTATATGCTCTAGTGGAGAGAGACCCTGGTACTTGCTTGAAGTTGAAGGAGGAGGTAAAGAAGATGGCAATCGTGGTTGGAGTTGTAAATTAATATCTCAGCATCTCCTTAGCAGTTTCTCATAGAAAAATCATAGTGAAGGTGGCTCTTCTTGCTTATAAACATCTAATTTTGACTCTATTAATTGGTGAAATAGGGAACTGTCTTTCGGAGATGCTGGATAAGATTTCACAGCTAAGTGAATTGGGAGAATGAGAAAAAGATAAATTTTCTCAGAAGAGTAAATAGCCAGTGTATTCAAAGTCAGAATATATTGACAAGGAAAGCATTGTTTACTGCTCTGTTGAGAATTTTGGAAGAATTGATGATATTCGAACTAATGAGCTATCAAAAATATATCAAGAAAAGGGGCTTGATGTTAGATGGAATAGAGAAGTAAGAATCTACAGATCTTCTTGAACCATTATATACAAGTTTGTCACACCTTCAGAGGGAGACTCAGATTAAAGAAAGTACTGGGACAGGTGGAAGTAGTCGGTATGTTGAATTTATGTCAGTACATTAAGTCATTAAAACAGAACAAGGAGGACAGTGTCATATATTCACTGATTCATGGGTGGTAGCTAATGAGTTAACTATATGGATGCACATGTGGAAAAATCAAAACTGGGAAATTCATGGCAAACAAGCCTAATGCAAAGAATTATGGGAAGATATACAGGATATGCTTTTGGTTACTAATTTGTTAGTTTTTCATGTAGATGCTCATGTGGCCATAACCATGCCTTAATGTGAGGAAAATGCACATGCTGATTGACTAGCAAAGACTGCTAATCAACATACTGTCCCTACTCTGGCACCAACTGATGATCCAGTACTAGCAAAATGGGTGCAGCAAATGGCCAACCATTTAGAGGTCCAGGCCCCACACCAGTGAGCACAAGATCGAGGTATTAGTATCTCATATTCAATGTTAAAACAAGTAGCAGTGGAATGTTATATATGTCAGCTAGAAAAGGAATAAACTCTTCCTCAGGTAGTAACTTGGGAGATAACAAGGGGAAAAGTTCCAGTCCAAATTTGGCAAATAGATTATATTGGTCCCCTATCCCAAGATAAAGGTTGCAAAATTATATATACTTATGTTGATACCTATTCAGGTGTACTAGTGGCTTATCCTTATAAGAAGCCTGACAAGAAATATGTTTGATGTGCTTCAAATTTTCCTGTAATATCTCTCTTTATATTTATGTCATGCTTCCATTTTGACCTTATCTTAGTAAGTGGTGTAGGATATTGGTCTGTGCCCAATTTCTGCAATACTGCTTTTCAGTGTTCCCAACAATTTTTACCAAATAATGAATTCTAATTCCAAAATCTTGTCTTTACTCTTGTCAAATACAAGGTTACTATATTTATTTGCTGCTGTAAATTGTATGTCTGCCTTCCTATTACTTATCCATTATCATATAGTTTTTACAATTACTGCTTTATAGTTGAATTTGGGGTTTGGTACAGCCAAACAATTTTCCTTTACATTTTTTCATCAGCTCTTTGATATTCTTGACTTTTTCTTGCTTCAAAATAATTTTTATTATTTTTTCTAATTCAGTAATTTAAGTTTTTAGTATATTAACTAGGATGTCATTGAATACATAAATTAGTTTAGGTAAAATTGTCATTTTTATTATATTGTCCCTGCCTGCACATGAAAGATTAATATTTTTCCAATTGTTTAAATCTGGATTTATTTGTATAAAAAGTTTTTTTTTATAATTTTGTTTATATTGTTCCTTGGTTTGTTTTGGGAGATGTACTCCCAGGTATTCCACACAGTCTAGGGTTATTTTACATGGGTTATCTCTTATTATTTCTTCGTCCATGGTTTTGTTTGAGATATATAGGAATGCTGATATCTTTTTCCCCAATAAATTATTTATTTTCTTGTTTACAGCATTCATTTCCACAAGATTTTGAGTTACAAATTTTCTCCCCATCTTTCCCCTACCCACCACCTCAAAACAAATGGCAATGATTTCTGTGGATTTACGTGATATCCTACTACTTGCTAAAATTGTTGGGGTTTTGTTTTTGCTAAAATTGTTAGTTGTTTCAGCTATTTTTTAATTGAGTCTTTGAGATTTTTCCAAGTGTAGCATCAGATCATTTGCAAAAAGAGATAGGCCCTAGCCACTGGAGGTTTTATTCCCAGGAGTGCTGTGAATATCAAATTGGCACTATATTTGGCATTGAGGATGGGATAGTGAAATTTGCCTCCAAATAGAGATCTGATATTTCACTATCTCATCCTCAATGCCATCAGAAAATAAATTTACAGTTATGAAGTAGGAACAAAAATAATTTTATGGTTGGGGGTCACCACAACATGAGGAACTATATTAAAGGGTAACAGCTTTAGGAAGGTTGAGAACCACTGCTTTAGAGAGAGAAATGGATATCCCAGGTTGGGAGAATTTACCTTATTCCTCCTTAGAAAGAGAATGGGCTAAAAGTTCTATGAAAGCTGGGAATTGAGGCTTCAGAAGGGAGAATCTAGAGATTTGAAAAGATGTTCAAAAGGAATACCAAATGAACTGGGGAAATTCCTGGCAGGGCTGTGTAGGAGAGTCTGGATCTTGCTAACAAGTTGTTGTCTTATGTGTAAAAGCAGAGACAGTCTGCTGAAAGAGAAAGCTCAGATGGAAATGGAGTTGCCTGGTTTGCATGCAAACCTTTCTATGCTGCAGTATTTGGGCTCTCCTGTAGCAGAGCAAGCTGGGGGGGTCTCAGGTGCTTATAAGCAAGAGGAAATGTCTTCACTATGCTATTTCTATGAGAAATTGCTAAGGGAGTACTGTGATAAACCTCAGCATCTCCTACCATTATGGCTGTCTTCATTACCTCCTCTTTTAACTTTCTTATACAGTCCCCAAGTGAATTCCAGGCTCTATCTCCACTAGGTCACATAGAGTCAGTTGGATACTGTCAACTTCATCCTTCTATAGCTAATGCTAACATATTAGTTGCATTGTTACCTCCTTGCATAAGATAATCCCTAAAAGCTTGCTGTACAAAATAATTCTGACTAATACCTATAAATTTAAAGCTATCCATACTATCTACCCAAGCTCCTCCAGCTCTTGCATCACTGATTCTCACCATCCAAAATACTAACAATTCTCCCATCCTTTGGGTGAATGAACTTAATATATCAGTGATCTTCTGCTGGGTAAAATCCTCAATTACTTCTCTAAACTCTGTGTCCCCCCCCCCTTGTTCTCTGGCTTTCTTCTTAGTATTGGCTGAATGTCTCTACTTGTAAAAGCCTCCTCTAACTTTGCTTCATTTTCCTCCCACACAAGGATGAAGTGGACATTCTCCTCCAAATTTATCTATCATTTCTGGCTTATCTAAAGTTCTATTCCCTACCTTGACTTCTTTCTTATTTACTTTTTGTTAGATTTCTAGTTCTAAGAGGGAAAAGTTAAAGTCCTTTATAACTAGTTTTTAATGTTTTCCTTGTATTTCTTCTGGATATTTTATATCAAATTTTCCATTGAGTTCTGGTCTTTTTGTCATAAATACTTGAAAGTCATTCAGTTTGTCAAATGTCCATTTTTTCTTTCAGGATTATGCTCAACTTTTCAGAGTAAATCATTCTTGGTCATAACTCCAGCTCTTTTGGTCTTTGAAATGTAATATTCCAAAACCTATAGTCCTTTAATGTAGAAATAGCTGGGTCTTGTGAAATTTTGATTGTATCTCTGCAATATTTTTTAAAAATTTTCTTTTTGCTTGCAGTATTTTCTCCTTAATCTGGGAGTTTTGAAACTTGGCTATTGAATACTTGTAGATTTTTTTGTATTACTGATTTACTCTCTTGTTCTAGAACTTCCACACAACTGCCCTCATGAAAGCAGACTAGGCCTCAATAACTTTCACCTCAAGGCATTTGGAACTTTCACTTCATACACTTTCATATAACCCAGCACAATGATCTGATGTCTGAGTGGGGGAAAGATTGAAGGACTACTCTCACACTGCTGTTTCCAGATGCTAGGTCTAGCAGTGCTGACAAGACATGATCCTGGGCTGTAGCTGTTGGAAAGGAGGAGTGTGCACACACCCCATGAATGTGGTACCAGTACAACAGGGAGCAAGAGCATTTTCTTGGAAAAAAATAGAATCATAGATATGGAACTGGAAGAGCCCTCAGTTGTACCATCTAGTCCAATCCACACATTTTACAAATAAGGAAACTGAGTTCCAGAGAGGTTGTGACTTGACCAAGTTCTCACAGATAAGTGGAAAATTAGGATTTGAACCCAGATCCTCTAACTTTTTACTCTTCCCATTGTACCACACTGGCATCCTATAATTATATAAGTTCATGTTTTTCTGTACTTATAAAATATATACTAAACTTATGGATGGGCAGGTTGTCTCCCCAAATAGAATATAAGCCCCTTAAGGATAGGAAGTACTTCTACTTTGACTTTGTACAACTAGGATCTAGCACAGTGCTTGGATATTGCAGACTGGACAACCAATTGTTCTGTGTGTTATACTGAGAAATCCTATAGAGTGGGCAGGTATTGAAGTCCTTTTCACCTCAAATTCTGTGATTCTTGGAAGTGCTTAAATAATATTTGATTGACTGATTCCTAATCCCAAATTTTCCATTTTATTCATTGAGTTGTTTTCTAGGGTGATATGCTCATCTGATCCTGGGGCAATAGAGATATTACTTGCATGCCATCATTACAGAGTAGCCATGTTTTTCAAGTATTACTGAGACTAGAGGAAGTTTTCTCATGTTAAATGATAATGAAATAGTGCAAGTTGAATTAGATTGAACTTATACTCCCTTCTAAGATTTTTTTTTGCAGAGTTTCTGACCATAAGTACTACAGAAATGCAACCTAGAATGTCCCAATGGGAAAGGAGGGGGTGGGTCTTTGATTTTGAATGCCTTAATGAATGATTAAATGAATAAATGAATGAAGGAATGACAAAGTATTTATTAATCATTTTTATATAGCACTGTGAGAAGCTAGGAGATAGGTTATCCCCTTCTATCTACATCCTTTCCCAAATATGACCAGAATAAGCCAAAACTGACAATGCGACTGAAGGGAGAACTTCCCATTTTCAGAGGCTGCTGACGTAATCTTACTGCTTGCTTGCCTACTTTTTGTATCTATCTGTACTTGCAAGTACTTGTGCATATACCCAATCCTAAGTTCATAGACTCTTATAGAAAAAGAAAACCAGATCATTTGTGTTTCTCTCATGTAATGATGGCTAAATGAAACAATTCCTTCTTGGTAGCATTTTATAGTATGTGGAATTTTAGCATCCTGTGATATGGTAGCTTTAAAAGTGAAAGAACGTCACTGTACTAGATTTCTATGGATAAAGGACTTGCCTCCAAAAAACAATTTGAAGAGTAATTGTTACCCTTCTCTTCTGTATACAAAGAATGAGAGATAACGGGATGTGTTTTTTCCTTGGTATGTGAACAGATATTGCTCTGTTTTAAGATGAGTATATAACTGTTAATAAATGCAATGTTAATGAGATTTAAGATATCTCCACCCATTAATAGGTCTCATGTGGAGCCCATTAATGAAAGTTTGCTTAGGGGACTACATATGACACAGCTGGCAGGATCTGCAAAATAAAAGGAAAGTATGGGGTTTTGTGGGATGTTTCCCAGTCATTGGGTTGCTCTTTATACTTGAGGTAGCTATGGTTCTGTGGAGCTCCAGGAGCAGGAACAGCCTAAGGGGAAACAGGCAAGTAGCAGTGATGGGACCTTCTCCTTCCCCCTCCCTACCCAACTAGCACTCCTGAGGAGAGAGTTTGGAGCAGCACCTGTGGAATGGCCAGAGACAGGGCTCAAGTGGATTAGCCCAGCTCCAGACTGTGCTGGAGGAGTGAATGCCCTGAGATTGTTTTGTATGCAGAGCCCAGGGAGAAGTGAGAGACTGGAATGGAGCCATGGAGCAGGAGTTGAGAACTGCCTGTGAACTGACCCCAGTGAAGTGAGAGTAAAAGTGAAGAGTTGCCTGCATCAGGACTTGGGAAGAAGTCAGGAGCTACAGCCTTCTGGAAGAGGAGGAAATACCCTGGAATTCAGAATTCAGCTCTCAGGCAAGATGAAAACTTTACAGCAAGAAGATGAGTGTGGCTTTTCTGCTGTGTGTGCTTGGGATGGTTTGGGACCTGGGGGAGGGTGGAGTTGTCTCGGGTAGGTGGGGGGAAGTGCCAAGGGCCCCCAAGGCTTTGTTGCCCAGCCACCCCTCAGGACTTGGAAGTGGGGCTGGAGAAGTGGATATGTGTGTGTGTTGAAGTGTATACCCTGATATATTTAAGGAGTAGAAAAGGGCTTCTAACACATCCATGGTGGATAATTTCACAATAGTATAGGAGAAAGTCCATACTAGCAAGAAGCTTAAGATCTAGCGAGCAGCACAAGATAGGATCAACTAACATGTCTGAAAGAATACACAATATAAGTTGGGTATACAATTCAGTCTTAAATTGTGTAGTACAGACTGTAACGTGAAAGAAGTCACAAATATATGGCATCTAAATAGGCATCTGGAATGTCAGTAGGATTTGAATTGGTGAAGCTTAAGAGAAAGGAAGAGAAGAAGAAAGGAGAGGAGAAGAAAAGTTCCAGAACAGGGGATTTCTAGGGAAAATTAAGCCATGATTTCAGGAAAAGTCTAATGGAGTATTAGATTATGGTAGAAGGGTATATTGGGCTGAAATCACAGACTTTAATGGAGTGGGATCCAGGCAGGATCCTTCACATGTTTTAGAAAGGCAGAAAGGAGAGCTCATAGGAGGGAGGTAGTTTACCAAAACTACTAACAACTGGTGATACGTCAATATCTTTTGGGTCAATAGGAGATTTCAAGGTAAAATTCTGTAAGATGGTAGTAAAAAACAGAAATAATTCCATTCGAGCCAGGCTCTCACCAACACATATCCGTTTTCCTAAAAGACACAAATACAAGTATTTGATGTTTGTAGACTTCTAAATCATCAAGACCACTTCTTCAGACTTATAAGGAGCCCACTAAAAATCAGTGGCATTAGTAAAAAGAGTACATTCCTCTCTGGTCCTTGACTCCTTTGAAGAGCCAGTTTCATCTCAACAGAGGGAAGACCCCTATTCTATCGTGTCTCTAAATAAATCCCCCCTGAACTAGAGTAATCCCTGGGATTTAGATTTAGAGTAAAACAGTCACCGCCCTAGGGAGAAAACAATGAGTCATTTAAAGTCTCAAGGACTAAGTTTATGAGTACCAAGAGTGACTGTGATTGGGAGAGGTGACAGAGAAATGATCAAAGCTCCCATTGGGAACCTCCTGTCACCATTCTTGACAGAAAACACCTCTGGAATCTACTCTGCAACTTTGTGGCCATGAAGCCACTTGTCTTAACTACTCGTTCCTAGCTCTTACTCAAGTATTAGACCCAGTTGAGCAGCACATGGCATTGGAGACCACAATGTCAGAGAGAGTTAGCTGCCTGCCAAAATTCATGTGTGCCAGTCCCAGACTTGGCTATCACCAATATTGCCTGATAATCAATAGACTTCCCCAAGAACAGAAGGTGAAAGGACAAGACAAACCATCATCTATAATGCTATACCAATAAATCCCCATGAAAATCTACATAACTAGGAAAGGAGTTCCATATTTATGTGTCCTAGTCAGGAGTCCCATTTCTACAAAACTGACCTTCAGTGACCTTAACCACAATGGTACCTGAGTAATAGGCATTTTTGAGATAACCCAATCTCCTTCCTTGGATTGATAAGTTATAAGACTGTACCATGCTAACATAAAAGCCTGGGACACTTTATCTGAGAGGCAGCTCCTGGTTGAGTGTCATTGGGAGGATAGTTTTTTTTTTTAATTTGATGGGATTTTATTTTTATCAATAGACAAAAATTCTCTTCTCACCCATTTTTTCCTTTCTACCTCTGAAAAAAAAAAAGAAAACAAATCCCTGAAAATCAGCATACCTAACTGAGCAAAATATCCACTTTGGTCTCTTGGTCCAAAATGTCTCATAATTCATAGAGCCCCACCTTTTGTCAGAAGATAGGCAATATTCTTCATTCTTAGTCCTCTGAGTTCATCTCTGGTAATGTTATTGACTAGGAGCAGTCTTTGAGAAGTCCATCTTTGCATGCCCAGTACTACTCAGCTCAGAGTAGGTGATTAAGAAATATTTTTTAACATTGAAAAAGGATTAGAATAGAAAAGGCTTTACTGGGATGGAGGAACTCCATCCCAGTAAATGTCGAGATGTTCTTTATTTGTCTAGGGGCAGCTATATTCTCTTGTGAGCTCAGATCAAGTCCTTTTTGTGTGCTGGCTAGAACCAACAGAGCACACATTCCACCACATCTCACCCTTTTCTGAAGTCTGCACAACAGCTCTGTAGATCTTCAGTTTTGTAGTCAATCTCTTCAATTCAGTCTTCAAAACTAAGGACAACAATTTACTACCTGCTGTGTACTGCATTTGCTCATCTGGGTCAGAACCCTCAAACACCAAGACTGCTTTGATAAAGATGGAGAAATTCAGAAGGTGCTAAATGAAGAAAAAATTCAGGATAAATCCAGCAGCATAGAAGGCAGCATTTAATTCCATCAGAAATAATTTAGAGTTCTCACAACCAACTGGAGCTCAGGGTCAGAATCGTCAGCTCCAGAGTCTGAATCTTCAGGCTCGCAGGCTCCATTCCTGTAGTCTTCAGGTCCATAGGCTCCGTATGCGTAGGCTCCAGGCCCAAGGGCTCCGTTCCTGTAGGCTCCAGGCCCATAGGCTCCATACCCGTAGGCTCCAGGCCCGAGGGCTTGGTTCCCGTAGGCCCCAGGCCCATGGGCTCTGTACCCGTAGGCTTGGAACCCGTAGGCTTCAGGCTCTAGGGCTCCAGCTTCTGCTTCAGGGTCAAAGGCTTCTGCTCCAGTTTCGGAGTCTTCGGTTTCCTCTGCTGCCTCGGTTTCCTCCGCTGCCTTGGTTTTCTCATGTTTCTCCGCTGCCTCGGTTTCCTCGTCTGCCTCTTACCCTTTTTCCTCCTTCTCTGCCTCTACAGCATCAGCCTCAGCCTCGCAGGGCTCTGCTTCTACCGTGGGCTTTCCGCTTTGTTGTGCTGGTTGGGGGCGGTCTAAGCCTTGCTCAGTCAATCCCGCCTCTTCCTGAAGGTCACTCATGCTTGCAAGGCCTTGCAAGTATGGCGATGGGGAGGATAGTTTTTAATGAGGTGTGGGCTTATGAGTTGTGGATGCAGAATAGAGTATCCACTATCTCAGTTCTACCTCTTTGGAGTTAGCTCAGACAACTACCCTGAAACCAGAAGAATTAGAAGAATGATGTACTATGTCTCTATTCTACTCCCTCATTTAGGAACTTGGAAGCATCATAATGGTCACCTAGTCCAACTAAATCTTTTGACATATGAATGAAATGAAATAATGAAAATTATTTAATTCATAATAAATGAAATAATTTAACCAGGTCACACAGGTAATAAGGTCCTCTTAGTTATCAATCCATCTTTGATGCACACCTTTAGATGCATGCCTTACCTGCTGAAAAAGGCATGAAATAGTCGCTCTTCTTAAACTTGCCACTTTCATCCAGAAAGTGACCTGGATCAAACTTGTCTGGATTGGGGAACTCTGTATCATCATACAGAACAGAAGACAATACAGGTATTATGGTGGTACCCTGAAATGAGTAAATAAAAACACATAATTAGAAAATAAGGGCCAAGATGGCAGCATAGAAGCAGGAAACTCTACAGCTCCCACATGGCCACCTCAAATACTCATAAAATATGACTCTAAACAAATTTTAGTGCTCAGAACCAACAAAATTACAGAGGGGCACATCTACCACTGAAGGCAGCTTGACAGGCAGGGCAGGAAATCAGCCCAGTCTGAAACTGTGGCTTGGCCCCGGGGCAGCCAGGACAAGCTCCAGCTGGACCATTCAGGAGAGGGGATCAGTGGCAGCTGTGGAATTTTCCAGAACTATTGACCCATAAGAAACAAGGAAAACATGAAAGTTCAGTGGAAGTCAGTTAAATTTGGGGGAGAAAAGCAGTCAGGCCAAACTGCCTCCAGAGCAAGGAAGTGGCAGGAGTGGCAGCCCTGCAGCCACTTCCACGTGGCTGCTTCAGAAGCTCTTGGCCTGCAGACTGCATGGGGGCCAAGCAATCATTCAGATGCTAAGTGCTCTTGCCTTAACCTGCCTGGATTGGGATCATGGTCTTTTGTGGTGGTCCTGGGGTGTGTTTTCAGTGAGCCAAAGCTGGTGGGGGCTGCAGTGGCCTCCTAATAGCTCTGGCAGCCTGCAAAACCCCCAGTCAATTGGGACAGAGCTTTCTGTTCTGGAAGCAGAGTTCCACAGAGCTAAAAAGTCAAGTAATCGACTGTCAACATGAGCAGGCAAAGGAAGCAAAGTAAGAACAGCAATTGAACTTTAGATTCCTTTTTTGGGGACAAAAATAATCAAAGCATGGAATGGGAGGAAGACAACACAGTCAGAACTCCCACACCAAAAACTTCCAAGAAACATGTAGACTGCTTAGAAGCCATAGAGCAGCTTAAGAAGGATTTTGAAAACCAAATAAGAAAAGTGGAGGAAAAATTGGGAAGAGAAATGAGAATGACACAATGACACAAAGAGAGTCAACAACCTGACTGAAGAAAATAACACCTTAACACATAGATTAACTAAAATGGCAAAAGAGGCACAAAAAACAATGAGGAGAAGAATGCCTTAAAAAGTTGAATTTTCCAGGTGGAAAAAGAATCTCAAAAGCTTTCTGACGAGAATAATTCCTTCAGAATTAGAGTGGAGCAAATCGAAGCAAATGACTTTATGAGAAATCATGATACTATTAATCAGATCCAAGCAAATGAAAAAAATAGAAGGTAATGTGAAATATCTCCTTGAAAAAACCACTGACCTGGAAAAAAGATCCAGGAGAGACAATTTAATAATTATTAGACTACCTGAAAGCCATGATCAAAAAAAGAATCTTGAAAGCACCCTTCAAGGAATTCTCAAGGAAAATTGCCCTAATAATTTAGAACCAGAGGACAAAGTAGGACTTGAAAGAATTCACCAATCACCTCTTGAAAAAGATCCCCAAAAGAAAACTCCTAGGAATATTATAGCCAGGTTCCAGAGTCCCCAAATCAAGGAAACAATATTACAAGCTTCCAAGAAGAAACAATTTGAATATCGTGGAAACACAATTAGGATAACCCAGAGGATCTAGCAGCTTCTACATTATGGGATCAAAGGGCCTGGAATATGATATTCTGGAGATCAAGGGAGATGGGATTAAAACCAAGAATCACCTTTCCAGCATAATTGAGTATAATGTTCCGGGGGAAAATATTGTCATTCAATGAGGTGGAGGACTTTCAAACATTCTTGCTGAAAAAACCAGAACTGAAAATAAAATTTGACACTTAAATACAAGAAGCATGAGAAGGTAAACATGGAAAAGAAATCAGAAGTTATCAAAGTTGAGCTATTTACATGCCAACTTGGAAAAACAATAATTGTAATGTATCAAACTTTTCTCAGTATGAGGATAGGTGAAGGGAATACAAATATTTATATGTGTATACATACACATATGTATATATAGGAGGGTTTATGTAAGTGTGTGAACACATATCTGAGTATGTGTATATATGTGTACATAGAGGGCACAGGATCAACTGAATAGGAAGAGGCCATACTTTAAAAGGTGAAATTCTGAGGTGGGGGAGGATTAGAATGAAAGGAGACAGGGAGAGACAGAATAGGGTTAATCATCTCATATAGAAAGGCAAGGGTCAATTGTTACAAGGAAGGGGAAGAACAGGAAGGCTAAAGGGAAAGGATCAACCTTACTCTTATTGAATTTGGTTTAGGGAAGGAAGGACATAAACTCTTAACCGGGTATCTTGCCACACAGAAGAGTGAGCGAGATGGGGATGAGAGGTGGGATGATTGAGGGGAGGGCAGGTTGAGGGTGAAGGTTTCTGAAAGCACACACTTCTGTAAAGGGACAGGTACAGGATAGAGAATTGAACAAGGGAGAATAGAACAAGGAGGGGGCAGGATAGGAAGGAGGGACATATAATCAGTCTCTCATAATATGTTCACTGTGGAGATGTTCTGCATAATTACACATGTACAGAATTGAATTGCTTGTCCTTTCATTGAGGGTGGGTGATGAGGGAGGAAGGGAAGAATCTAGAATTTAATGTTCTATATTCAAATGTTAAAAACATATATGTAAATATATGTAAATATATATAATTTTATATAATTATTATTAACTACATGCAACTGGGAATTAAGATATACAGGCACTGGGGTAGGGAGATCCATTCTTCCCTATCAGGGGTGACAGGGGAGGACATAAGAGAGAGCAGATTGGGAGATCGGTTATACAGTTGGATGGCTGTTTTGAGGTGGTGGATAGGGGAAAGATGAGGAGAAAATTTGTAACTCAAAATCTCAATGAAATGAATGATGTAAATAAGAAAATAAATAAATTAATAAAAAATCCTAAAAAAATAAATATCAGAGTTCAAATCCTAAAAAAAATAAAGAAAAAAAAGAAACTCAGAACCATAGAATGATAGACTGGAAAGAGAGCTTAGAACAATCATCTGGTCAATTCCCCTCATTTTTAATTAGGGAAGGAGCCATTTTTTAAACACTTGAACTGATAGTAAAAATTAGAATGTCTGCTATACTATTATGAGAGGTGAAACTGAATTTTGACACCTTGTTGGGCAAAACAAGTACTGATGAATAAAAGTCACAGTTGGAAGCAGATCTCAGGGTAATAAAAGTTACTAAAATAACTGTTGACCGTTAGATTTATGAAAGAAGGGAAGAGCTGCCTGAGTAAATAATAAACTCATCAACTGTGCATAAGTTCAAGCCAATGCCAGATGATTTGAAGAAGTAAAAAATTAATTCTGACCTGGATCATGATGTTGATGAACATAATGTGAGAGAGAAGAATAAGGAAGGAGCTGATATATAAATTGGTAGCTCTTCTTTTTTTTTCATTTTGGAGGGGGGAGGGCAGGGCATTTGGGGTTAAGTGACTTTCCTAAGGTTACACAGCTAGTAAGTGTTAAATGTTAGAGGCTAGATTTCAACTCAGATCCCCCTGACCCCAGGGCTTGAGCTCTATTCACTGTGCCACCTAGGTGCCCCTGTAGCTCTTCTTGAAGATGATAAAACTGGATGCTCTGAGAGAAAAACAAAACTTTCTTATATTCTAAAGAATTGTAAAGTAACTTCACTGGTGTTATCTGGTGAGATATACAGGAAGAAGAGAAGAACAAGCATTGGTGACTCCTTGTGGAAAGGTACTGAAACAGTTATTTGCTAACAATGACAAAAATACATATAAATCTGCCATATTCTCAGAGCACATAGCAAAGATATAATAGAGAAGCTCCCAAAACTTTCCGAAGAGGATGACTACTACCAACCTTTGGTGATTCAGAACTAGTACTTCAATAAGGAACCTAGGAAGCATTTCCAAAGGCTTTGACATTTAGGGAGGAAAAAAAACTAAAAATTTTAGGATTACAAGGTGGTATATTCATTATGGCTGTAATTTCAAGCAAAAGATTCAGAAAGGAAGGTAGATTTCAGAAGTGGACATTTTGTAAGAGAGTTTTTGAGAATGGGATATGGTTTCTGGACCCTATCTTAATTATAATACAGGAATGATAGAGTCCTAGCCAGGAATGGAATGATACACCTAGCAAAGGCTAGAAAGATTATTCTCTTTATTTCTCACAAATACAGATAAGAGGGTTTTTAAGTCCTTAAGGTGTGGCTAATAAAAGAAGATGGGTGGGGGATTTTAAGACAGGGAAGCAATTTTACATCAAAGTTATAACTAGGACTTGGTAGGATAAGATCCTTAACAAAATGAAGCTCTGGGAAGAGTATATCTTATTCAAAAGAAAAAGGATGGGAAAAAGAGTGGTGTCATATATATTAAGGATATATAGGAAGCAAAGGAAAGAAGATTGATTAGAAGGACCTAGGTAAAGAGAAATGGAGGCAACATCAAGAGTGACATTGTCATGAGAATATTCTGCAGACCACTTGGACAAAAAGAAGAAATAGACAAGGAATACAGAAAATACATTACAAACTCTGATGGTTAGACATTATATAGCAGTGATGGAAGACTTTAATTAGTCATTCAGTTCCTTAAATTTCCTTTCAGTCAAAAACAGAGTAGCTCATAATTCTCTGACTTTTCTTAATGACAATTTTATGGTGCAAATGAAGCAGAAACAAAAGAAGGAAATTGTTTTATTGATCCCGTTCTCGCCATCTGAGAGGAACTTGAACAATATAGATGTGAATAGAGCTCAACAGAAGCAACATTCTGGCATAACATTCTTCATTTGATGGGATCATGCTCTATTGTAGAATGTGCTATCACTCTTGGCATGCTTTCTGCGCACCCTAATGAAGGGTAATAATGGAAATGTTTGGGAAATTGACCAGTCCATCTTCAAGTTTTAACAGAGGTGACTAAGTGGCCCAATGGATAGAGCACAGGACCAAGAGTCAGAAAGACCTGATCTGACCTCAAATACTAGCTGTGTGACCCTGTATACTACTTACTTACCCCTTTTCTGACTCAGTTTCCTCATCTGTAAAATGAAAAAAATAATAGTGCCCACATTTCAAGGTTGTTTTGAGGATAAAAAGAGATAATATGGGAGGCTTGGTGGTGCAGTAAATAGAGCACTGGCCCTGAAGTCAGCAGGAGCTGAGTTCAAATCCAGCCTCAGACCCTTAACAGAAAATCTAGCCATCTGACCATGGGCAAATGAGCCCCAACTGCCCTGTCTTTCCCCCTCCAAAAAGCAAGAAAATAAATTTTGACAAATTGTATTTGTAAAGTGTTTCACATACCTTAATGTGAATTACATATTATTATTATCACCAAGAAAGACAAGAGTTAGTTTTGAAAATCACAATGAAAAACACTTCTGATGATGGAAAAAAAGGAACATTCTCTAAAGATACCAATGTGATTGAGGTAGCCAGGGGGTGCAATGGAGAGACTGCAAGACCTGGAGTGAGGAAGTTCTTAGTACAAATCCTGAATTGGACAGTTACTAGTTGCATGACCTTAGAAAAGCCCGGTGGTGTCTTTCAGACTGAGCTTCCTCACCTGTAAAATGGGGATAATAACAGCAACTATTCCCGCAGAGCTGATGTAAAGACTGAATGAGATGATCTTTGTAAAGCAAACCTCAAAGTCCTTATAAACAATAACTAGTGTTATTGCAGGGCAGTCACCAACCAACTTAGATTTTTCAAAGACAAGGATGAGAAAAAGATGCAGGTTGCAGTTCCATAAGAATGCTAGAACTGGAGAAACCCAGAATGGACAGAGACTGCTGAGGATAACAAAGGGCAATGAAAAAGGTTTTCTTTTTTTTTAAACTATATATTGTAAAAAAGTAGGGGATTAAAGAAAGGATGAACCCACAACTCAGAGCATTATAGGATGAGGACAACAAGAGACAAAAGAAGATAAGGAACTTCTCAATTTTTCTTTTGCTTCTCTTTTTTTCAGATGCTGAAAAAGATAGTATAAATAAATAAATATGGTGAATAGGGATTTAATACCCCAAAGAAGTAAGGAGAATAGAAGAGTGTACCTAGACACCTGTGCAAGAAAATAAAGTGAAAATGGTACACTTCAATTTACACTGAGAGGCTAGAATATATTTCTAAAGAGATAATATAGATAAGGAAGGAATATGGAAATTACTCTAGATTAAGGAAGTGGTAATCACAAAGATCTGTAGTGGAATCACTATTTCTTGTTTTTAAGGTGTTAATAAACTTGGTAGATCAGATAAATGTTGTTCATAGTGTGTACATAGATTTTAGCAAAGCATTTGATAATAATTTTCATGTTCTTCTGAAAAAAATGGAAATATACTAGTTAGATTATCATACAGTTAGGTGGATTTAAAACTAATTGACCATATACAACAGGTAATTATTCAAAGTTTAATGGCAACTTGGAAGTAGGCACCACTGTACTTTGATCTCATAAATTTACGAATGAGGATTTTACTCATTCTAAGATTCATATTGAATAGCTGGAGGCTACTCAAGGGAGGGCAGCAAGATGGTAAGAAAGACAAATCCAGACCATGTGAAGATGGGTCGAAGGAAATGTGGATTGTTAGAAAAGAGAACAGAAGGCATATTAGAACATAAGACAGAACAGCTGATTTCAAGTGTTTTAAGAACAGTTAAAGAAAATAACTTTGTTATGTTTTGTTCCAAATTAAAAAAACAAGACCAATAGATTTAAGTCACAAAATTGCAAACTTAGACTTAATTCAAGACAAAAATATTCCCTCAAATTAGGGCTGTCCAAGATTAGAAGAGAAAGATACAGAATTCCATTCAGTGGTTCCCCTCATTGAAAGTCTTTAGGTAAAGATTGGATGACCATATACTGTAGGTGGAATTCTTTTTCATGTTAGGAGCAGGCAATATGACCAATGAAATCCCTTCAAATTATGAAATACTGTGACTACTTCTCAAAGATGTGGACTGGCCCAAGGTTCCTTCTAACTTAAAGTTTCTATAATTCAATATGAGAGAATGTAACATCTTGTGTTAGAGTGACAAGAATTTCTGACCTTGGGGATACAATATTGCCTAAACTGAACATCTTCTGTCACTGCATGGGGCAGGTTGGTAGGAACAAGGTCAATGAACCTCTGTATCTCATGTATCACAGCATTGGTGTAAGGCATCTTGTTTCTGTCCTCCATGCAGGGATTTCTATTTCGACCAATCACACAACCAATTTCTTCATGAATTTTTCCTGTCACAATGGAAATGGAAATTGATTATAAATAGGGACAAAAATGTCTTCTGACACATTTTCTCTGATTTTTTCAGCAAGACCTACACTAGCAAATAATGTACTTGACCCTCACATTCTCACAGAGACATAGATGATAGATAGATAGACAGATGAAAATTCCAATTCAGTCTCTTAATTCATTTGAGGACAACTATGCACTCAGGAGAGGCTCCAATTGTCCTTAAGAAAATACAGGTCAAGCAGCACTTGGCTAAGGAAATGAGGAGAAGTCTCAATCTGGACCTTTTCCAGAACTCAGTGTGACCAACCATAGGCCCAAGATGCTGTTCTGTGCAGCTTTATGAGTGACAGGAATCCACATGCACCAGATCCTCCCATGGTCAGGCAGGATCAGTAAGCCATCAGGAACCGATGCCTCTCAATCATTTAGTTGCCCCCAGTTCTATCGCTGGGCTATAGCCTCTTTCCCTATCATCCTCTCTATGCCCATGTCTAATAACAACTCACAATTACATACCATGTGACTTAGCAGGGTGGAGCTAGTAATGGAGGAGGACTAAGTAATTTTGAATGCTTAATGACTTAAACATATAAAAATTACGACAGAAAAGTTTCCGAAGAAAGTTTCAAAAAGACCATGGACCAATCTCATACTGACTAAATTCTGGATGGGTATGATCAGCCTGTTATCCTACCTGTTATCTCAGGGTGTTTCAGGAGAAGCAGGAGTCCGTATCTCAGGGTGGTGCTTGTTGTCTCTGTTCCTGCAGCAAATAGATCACTTGCAGTACAGACCAAGCTTTCAATGCTGAAGTCAGACTGTGGTTGTTGCTTTTCCTGGGAATAATTTGGATTAATTGAAAAATAAGGGAGACAGCAGGGCACAATGGAAAATGTGATGGATTTGGTGGCAGGGGATGTCAGCTTGAATCTCAATACAGATATTTTAAAAAAATTTAGGGGGAAATAATGAGGGTCAACTGACTTGGCCAGAGTCACACAACCAGTAATTGTGTCTACATCTAGATTTGAACTCGGGTCCTCCTGACTTCAGGGCCAGTCCTCTGCCCACTGTGCCACCTCCTTTTCTCCCTTCTCTGGTGGTGATCTTGACCTTGGGCAAGGAAGTTAACCTTTTTACCTTTCTGCTTCTTCATCTGTTAAATAAATACCTTGGATTAAATGACTTCTAAGTTATAAATCTATAATCCTATAAATAAATTATTTCTGAGCAACACAATCCAAATTGGAAAAAAAATGGCAATTATCAAGGCAGTTTGGGTTTTTCAGATAACACATAATGGAGAGAGACAGAGAGAGAAGAAAGACATAGGGAGAGAGACAAAAAGAGGCAGAGATAGATTGACATAAAGGAAGAGACAAAGAGAAAGAGACAGTAAGAGGAGAGTTGGAGCAAAGACAGCAAGAGAGATAGAGAGACAGAGAGAGACAGAGAGACAGAGACAGAGAGACACAGAGAGAGAGAGACAGAGAGAGAAAGAAGGGTTGGGGGAGGGAGAGAGAGACAGAGAGAGACTAGAACTGCCATTTCATTGGCACCGAGAATTTCCAGGTCAAAAAATTCTCTCCGCTAATACAAGTATGCACTTTTTCTCAAATCTTAACGTCTCATGAGAGTTGCCTATCCTGAGATCACAGTCAGGTCAAGTGACCTGCCCAAGATCATATAGACATTTTATGTCAGAGTGGGGAATTTAGCTCAATTTTGCCTGGCTCTGAGGCCATCTCTTTCTCTCCTAAATTAGGGGTGTCAAACTCTCAGCCCTCAGGCCACAAGCAACCAGCAAAATTGAGTGAGGCCCAAACCAGATTAAAATGTAATTCTGAAACTTTTAGCAAAATAAATAAAGATACAATGCAACATAGATAATATTTGTGGGTTTTCTAAGTCAACATGTGGCCTGCTGGGTTCTGTTTCTTTTTTTTCTTTTTTACTTATTCTTCTTAAATTGATTTTTGTTTATTTTTGGTTACCTCATTCATTTCCATGAGACTGCCCCCTACCCACCACCCCCAAACAGCAATCCCACTGTATACCCCTTACCCCAATCTGCTCTCTCCTGTATTCTCCCCCGTCACTCTTCTGACTTTCTGGTAGGGCAAGACAGATCTACCTACCCCAGTGCCTGTATATCTTATTTCCCATTTGCATGTAAATAATAATAATAATAAAATTTTTTAACATTTGATTTTAGAACTTTAAATTCTAGATTCTTTCCCTTCCTCCTTCGTCACCCATCCCCACTGGAAAGACAAGCAATTCAATACAGGCCATACATGTACAGTTACACAGAAAATCTCCACAGTGGATATATTGTTAAAGACTCTCCTTCCTATCCCTCTTTCCACTTGTTCTATTATCTACTTTGTCTCTGTCCTTTTTACAGAAGTGTGTGCTTCTAACAACCCTCTCCCCCAACCTGCCCTACCCTCCATCATCCCCCCTCTCATCCCCTTCCCCCCTACTCTCCTGTAGGGCAAGATACCCAATTTAGAGTGTATATCATTCCTTCCCTTAGCCAAATTCAATGAGAGCAAGGTTGACCCATTCCCTTTTGCCTTCCTGTTCTTCCCCTCCATTGTAACAGTTATCCCTTGCTTCTTCTTTATGAGATAATTAATCCCATTCTGTCTCTCCCTGTCTCCTCTCATTATATTCCTCTCCCACCTCTCAGTCTCACTTTTTAAAATATCATACCTTCCTATTCAATTAATCCTGTGCCCTCTGTATATGTACAAATATATACAAACTTTCACATATTTATTCCTACACATACATACCCTCCTATATAGACATATGTGTACGTACACATACTCACATGCAGTATATTCCATTCATGTATCGTCATACTGAGAAAAGTTTCATAAGTTACAATTATTTTTCTGTGTTGGCATGTAAATTGTTCAACTTCAATAAATTCCTTATGATTATTTTTCCGTGTTTACTTTCTCATGCTTCTTGTATTTGAATGTCAGATTTTCTATTCAGTTCTGTTTTTTTCATCAAGAATGCTTGAAAGTCCTCAACCTCATTGAATGACTGTATTTTCCCCTGGAACATCATACTCAGTTTTACTGGGTAGGTGATTCTTGGTTTTAATCCCAGCACCTTTGCTCTCTGGAATATCATATTCCAGGCCCTTCAATCCCTTCATGTAGAAGCTGCTAGATCCTGTGTTACCCTGATTGTGTTTCTCCTATATTCAAATTGTTTCTTGGCAGCTTGCAGTATTTTCTTCTTGGTCTAGGAACTCTGGAACCTGGCTATAACATTCCTAGGAGTTTTCTTTTTGGGATCTTTTTCAAGAGGTGATAATGCTAAGTGACCTGCCCAAGATCATGTAGACATCTTATGTCAGAGAGAGGACTTGAACTCAATTTTACCTGGGTCTGAGACCAGCTCTTTCACTCCTACATCAGGCATGTCAAACTCTCAGCCCTCAGGCCAAAAACAAAAAGTAAAACTGTGTGAGGCCCAAACCAGATTAAAGTGTAATTGGGAAAAGTTTAGCAAAATAAATATACAATACAACATAGATACTGTTAATTTGTGGGTTTTCCAAGTCAACATGGGGCCCTCTGGAATATATTTCTATGCATGTTTGCTGAAACTGTACCACATAATGCTTTTCTTTCAAGATATCTATTCCTGTAAATTATGTATCTATAATATCTGTGGATATGAACAGGTAGCTAAGGTGGTGTAGTGTATTGAGTACCAGATCTAGAGTCAAGAAAACTCATCTTCCTGATGGCCTCAGATTTAGCCTCACATTTAATGCCTGTGTGACCCTGGATAGGTCACTTAACCCTGTTTGCCTCAGGTTCTCCATTCATAAAATGAGCTGGAAAAGGGAATGGAAAATCACTCCAGTATATTTGTCAAGAAAACACCCAAATGGGGTCATGAAGAGTCAGACACGATTGACCTGACTGAACAAGTACACAAGCACTGCATAAATGTAAGCTATTGTATTTTCCTCCAGATTTACAAAGCTAATTAATCCTGTTATTCTATAGGAGCTTAGTGAGATAAATGGGATTTATTATTGTAGTAAATTAGGAAGGAAAATTTTATCAACATATATATGTATATATACTATATATAACAATTTATACAAAAGGTTCTATGTTGATTTTTCCATTTTATCACTATTGCGATACTATGATATAGTGCATTATTGCTGTTATTTTATTAATGAGGAAATTGAGGACACTAAATGCTTTGCCCTTGACCATGAGATATTGGTATTGAGGAAAAGTCACCACTGAGGTCAGAAATTGAATATATAACAAATACCCTATGGACTAAAGGTAAGAAAAGTAAGAACATAGGAATACCAGAAAGGTGCTAGAGGATATAATTCAAATTCAAGTCAACTGAGACCTACTCCTACCGTAGGTGATGGGGCAGGGGAAGCATTTGGCATTCTTAAAATTCTCACACATGAAGGAGAGAAAATTACAAGGAACTACTATATGGAATTGTTTCAAGAATCACTTTTCTCTTCCACATGTTTTCCCTTGTTCATATTCCCTCATCTATCAAAGGGGAGGGAATCTTTGGGAGAATAGACCCTTATGTGCATAGACTTAAGAAGGAAGGATTTCCCTTGTGCGTTATATAACTATATTGCTATATCAAATGTGCTTTTGAATTAATGTGTCTTCTAGTTGGTCTGGTAAGAAAAACCATAAGTGGTGACCTCAGAGCATACTTCATTCCTTTAAGTCACTCATTGACCCATTTCAGGATGTTCATCAGCATATCTATTACCTTCTGCCATGTTTCTAGTACTTTCAGGGCTTCATTAACTCCATATGAATTCCATTAGCATATTGCTTGTTCTAGTTTTATTTCTAATTTGGTTGATTTTTTTCTTTATGTAACTTTTCAATGATTTTTCTTCCCTTTGGTTTTGATCTTTTGTGTTTATGGAAGAGATGTAAAGTGAGGAGTATCTAATTCAACTATCTTGACTGTAAAGGCCACCATTCCCCAAAGAAGTACCTATATCAGCAGCCCCTCCATTTCAATCAGGCTGCTCAGACTAAAGTTCCCTATATTCCACTGTCTTTGTAGGGTCTTGAAAGGTCCTGCCAAGTCCTCATTGCCAAGCTCTGGGACCTCCTTCAAGACCCAGATCAAAACTCTTCCAGAAGGAAATCTTATGTTAGACTTCCAGAATAATACATTTCTTGCTAATTTAAATTTCCTTCATCACTTAAATCTTCAATTTATAATTTATTTTGTCTTTCCTCACATATTCCTAATATTATTCTCTTGTCTTTTCATGTGCTTTCTTCTTTCTATTGGATTAGAAATTCCATTAGGGCTAGGACCCTATCTTTAAAATACGATTATTTACTGCTCTATGTTTGTGAATGTGATATATGTAGTACATGTAATTTATTACATGATATATGTAATACAAGTAAGGTATTACATGAAATACATATACATGATACATGTAATAGTGTAATACACAAGCCATTTAATGTACAAGAAATGACATTCAGACCTACTGATCACACTGTACCTGCTCCATTTTCCTCAGGAAACAGTCAATGAAGTCCTGAGGATTACTGGTGTCCAGTGTCCTTTGGTGTTCCTCCACTTCTTCCAAAATAAATTCATGGAGTAAATGAAAATTTTTAATTACTTTGTGATGAGATCCAGGGAGATAATATACGAGAGATGGAAAAGAATTGTAGACCTAAAAAGAAGAATTTTATATCATTCTCTATTAGAAAGAGAAAATAATTCTCTACTCTAGCATTTGGATGTTTAGAAGAGAGCTGAATAAGGGTGGCACAAAATGTTATATTCAAAATAGTGACTTTTCTCATCATTTCCTATACAAATCCCATAAAAATACTTTAGTATTTCCTTATGTGGTTGGCTGAGCCTACCTTGGCCTTCACTCTGAATTCTTACTACTTATAGAAAAGTTCTTGTCCTTTATTATTATGAGGTCTTTTAAGAGCTCTGTCTACCACCTTCCATTGGGACATCTAGCTCATCTGCTAACCTGATGCAAACCCAGGTGCTCAAGGGAAAAGTCACCTTCTCTATAGTAAAATGAATTTTAACATTCAGCCCCTGGGACCACTGAGTAAACTGCTTCAGGGAAAGGCCTTATAATGTCTCTCAAATCAGACCACATATTGTGACTGTCTCTGCTGTTAGTCCCCGTCAATGAAGGAGAAAATGTGACCCTGTCCCAATTGTGGTCCTGTTGTACCTTCCAAAGGAATGCATGATGAACTCTAAGCTGGCTCCTTGCAGGAGTTTCTTTGAAGTAATCAAAAGAAAATATCCTCAGTTCCAAAAGCAGAGAACACTGCTCTCACCTGAATCCATGGGGAAGTTACAATCTTGCTGTTTTCTTCTAAAAGTTTCATTAAATATAGAAATTTCTGGTCTTTATATTCAAAATGTTTCTGGAAAATGATAGAGCAGATTACATTGCAAGGAGCACACCCAAGGATGAATGTGGGGTCACATGGTAATCCTAAAAGAGAGATAGAGAAAGACTTCATTGCTGCCATTATGATCAAACAGAAGGTTGGCCTGCCTTTAGGTAGGACCTGATTGTCCTGATTTCTCCTCTGTCATTTATTTGGTACAGCCAGGTTGAAAATAAAACACCCATTATAAAGTATCTGAATTGATCCACATAAGAATCTTAAGAGTAAATAGAATAGTTCCTGTTTTATAGATGAGATTGCTGAGGCTCAGGACAATTAACTGATTTATGCCTCAAATGGAAAGGACCAAGAAATGGGATTCAAGTTCTGTAATGCCATGCATGAGCAGCTTCCCAAAAGAATGCTACTGTGAACACCTTTTAAGGTTCTGATTACACAATATAGTGAACACTCCATCTATTCCATTACAAAACAAAGCAAATTCACAACAAATCACAATATAATATTCACAACATGACATCTCATCACAGAAAATCACAATATAGTGTTCACAACAGCTTAACATTAGAATGGCCACATAGTTTTCACCAAAGTGGTCACAGTATTTAGAACAAAGAACAAAAGAATAATCATCTGGTTTCCCTAAGGAGGTTTGCCTCCTCACTCAGTCATTCAGTCATCTCACAATACAATAATCAATCTTACTCTCATGGGACAATTAGAGATTAACTTAATCAATGACTTGTCTAGCAATCAGTCACTAAGTATCACTAATCATGAAATACAATCATTAGTAAATTGCACAAACCCTCCACCCCTTTGTGTCTAGTAAACTCCAATTTCATCACTCATCCAAGGGGAGGGCTTTTCTTCATCTTGACTCAGGGTAGTCTCTCAGATTCCCTGGATCCCCTTCCATGGTCCCAGCTCCTACCTGAATCCACCAGTCAGTTAGATTCAGAGGCAGACAGCTCCTAGGTTCTCATCCAGTCCTCTGGGCAGTTCTTTTTACACACTGAAGCTCACAGGATCCAGCATACCTAAAAACCTTCACAACTTCTGTGGCCAGGAATTCAAGGATCAACCAAGCCACAAACAAACAAAGTCTTAGCTCTGGTCATGCTTCTTCAGTCCTCCAGCAGTTCATCTGGACCTACCACCCAGAAAGTGGTGCTTCCAGGCAGCCTTCCAGGCAGCAGCAACTGCAGCCTTCACCAGATTCTGGTCTCATAGAAAACTCCAATTCAGTTCTCAGTTCAGCAGCCCAGCTCCCAGATGCTGGGACAATTTTGCTTCCTCCACCAGCAGCCACCAGGAGGAAAATTCTTGATTCTGACTCTCTGTCTCTGGAACTCCTCTTACACACACACACACACACACACACACACACACACACACACACTGGCTTCCTGTCTCATTCAATCCCTTCCTGTTATGTCAGCAAGAGGAAACAAGAGTATACACCTTCTATTTCTTTCAAGAGGTACTTAGCTCTTACTAAGGACTAAGTACCTGATAAATTAATTACCATTACAAAGTCAGATTCTCTTCTGGTCCCAGATACAGAGCTCTTCCTTCCAGAATGCATCACTTCCCTTTTCTAAATCCCTATTCATCACCTCACCCTAATCATCATTTGTTCTCAGACTTCTTCATGTCTATTTAAAAATATATTTCCTTTTATTTCAATCAGTTATCCTAGTATGAGGGTTGCAGGTACTTGGTTGGGAGACTTGCTATTTCAAATACTCTTAGTTTCAGTGTCCTGGGCTGCCCAAGGAGTGGTGATATCAAGGTGGTGATGGTGAGTTGCCTTGAGTAGCAAATATTTCCTCTTGTCTCTCCCTCAGGGCAGCCCACTGCTTTAGCCAGGCTAGCCCATCTGCCTTATCAATAGAAATTGACTGTTTAATTGGCTGGAAACTGGTGGCAATGGCCAGCCCCTGAAGATAGTGTCAACAGCAGTTACCAAGAACGATTTTTCTAAGGTCAGTGGTAAGAAATTAAAGAAACACCAACCTTTTGTTTTTCTCAATTCCTCCACAAGGCACTTTGCCTCTTCTTGGACCCGCTCTTCAATGCTCCTCTTCCCCATCCCAAAATTCCTCAGGGTCATGAGGGAGAAGCGACGGATTTCCTTCCATCTCTCTCCATTGCTTACAACAATACCTATAATGATCAGCAAGAAGAAAAGAAACCTTAGACTCCAAAGTTCCTTACAACCCATGTCAAAAAGTTCATTCCCAAGGGCCCTTGACCCACAGCCCATGTGGAGAATAGAATGAAATGGGGGACATATCAGTTTGCTTTCTCCTCTGTCAATAATACTGTTTCCTGTTCCATCCCACAAATTATTCTCCCTTCAGCACAGTCGCAAAAACATTACATGGCCCTACACCAACATCTCCTTGCTAGAAATGAAGTGGCCATAAAGAGGGATGCAAGGATAAAGACATATTTTTGAGACACTGAATGGTTGTAGAGTAAGTAAGGTTTTATCTCTGCATCTTTTGAGCCAAGGAACCTAAAGGATTATGAGATATTTTCTGGCTAGACTGAATTCCCAGTCTCCCTATTGCACAAAAGTATAAATACCTTTCCTTCATCTGGATTCTGATCCACATTGGCTATACTACACTTTAATTGGTCTTCAAAGGCTCACTGTTTTGGATGATCATTATCCTTGAAGATTGAAGTAATTTTGATTTCCCTAGTCCTTGTAGCAGGTAGCAAATCACTGACCAGCAGCTTCATTTAATCCATTTGGTGGCAAAATTTCTAACCTTTCTCATCTACTCTTAAGAGATGTTGATTTGTTAACATTTAGAAAAAGTGGTCACTAAGAGTCAGCATGCTTCATCAAGAATGAGTCTTACTAGCTTAATATTATTTCTTTTATTTTTTACAATTACAGTTACAGTTACATTATCACACTAGAAGATCTAGGCAGTGACTTGACAGACTACATGCAGATTTCAGCAAGGTATTTGACAATGTCTCTTATGACATATTCATAGAGAAAATGTAGAAGACACTGGTCAGATTACCAGAAGTCACGTTGCTAGGAATCCCAGACTACATAAAGTTGTGGTCATTGTCCAGTAGGAACTACACTAATGTAGCTGCTAGACGGCTGAGCACTGAATCTCTGAATAGCAAGGAGAAAATTCCTAGAAAATGAACTAGACTAATGGATCTTTGAAGATAAATCATGCTTGAGGGGTGATTTATTACAGAAAAATGTAAAAGCTTGGTAGATGGGAGTAGATCCCCATTCTCCCACCAGGACTCTTTCACCCCACAATCATTCTGCTTCCTTCTTTCTTTTCTTCCCTTAATGCTTTCCTTCCTTCCTTCCTTCCTTCCTTCCTTCCTTCCTTCCTTCCTTCCTTCCTTCCTTCCTTCCTTCCTTCCTTCCTTTCTTCCTTCCTTCCTTATTTTCAATCTTCTTTTCTTTCTCTCCCTTTGTCTTTTTCATTTCTTTCTCTCTTTTCCTTATTTTCTTTCTTTCTTTTTCTTTCTTCCCTTCTTTCTTTCTATGTCTCTGTTTTTCTTCAAGTGTTTCTGTTTCTGTCTATATGTCTAACAATCTCTCACTCTCTCTTTCTCTCCCTCTGTCTCTTTTTTCCCGTGGTCTCTTCCTTCCTCCCTTAACTGCTGCTGCCCTGGAGAAAAGACAAATGCCTTGCATACCATTCATCACATCCTCCCCAATATGCCACTGCTTTGGGAGCTTTGGTTTGAAAGTGGATCTATTTCCACCAATTTCTTAGAATATGATTCATTTCCCTATTCTTGTCTGTCTCTTCTTGCTCTGCTGCAAACAGAAACTTACCTAATCCATTCCTAGCAATGTCAAAAATTGGTACATGTCCTCTGTCAGCAAACTTGTCCCCATGATCAATCAGAGCTTCTTTCACTGCCTTGTACCCATGTAACACGACAACACGCTCAACACCCAATTGCAGAGTGAACACTGGGCCATACTCTTTTGCTAACTGTGAAAAGAGATGTGGGTAGTAGTGAGAGGGTCATCACTGAATCAGGGGATTAACAGCTTGGATTGCTATTGTTGATATTATTGGAGTAGTTCTCAGTCCATGGTTAGTCCCTTCAAAACATTTCTGACATTTATTACAGAGGATGATGAAGTACAACTGTAATGGTAATCAATTTGTTGGATATTGAGGGCTAAGTATAGAAGGTGTGAGCTCTGTCTGGAAGGTGTGAGCTCTGTATGGAAGGTGTGAGCCTTGTCTGGAAGGTGTGAATTCCCCTGTTGAGTGGAACAATGCCATTGGCTGAGACACTCCCCTGTTCACTTGGGAGAAGGCCAGTGTTT
>CM053598.1:64335824-64372944 GCA_028646575.1 Pseudocheirus occidentalis | reverse complement strand
ATAACTCAGGATCTAGCAGCTTCTACATTAAGGGATCAAAGGGCCTGGAATATGATATTCAGGAGATCAAGGGAGCTAGGATTAAAAGCAACAATCACCTACCCAGCAAAACTGAGTATAATGTTTCAATGGAAAATATGGTCATTCAATGAGGTAGAGGACTTCCAAGCATTCTTGAGGAAAAAACCAGAACTGAATAGAAAATTTGACATTCAATTACAAGAAGTATGAGAAAGTAAACATGGAAAATAAATCATAAGGAACTTATCAAAGTTGAACTATTTACATGCCAACATGGAAAAATGATAATAGTAACTTATGAAACTTTTCTCAGTATGAGGCTAGGTGAATGGAATATAAATGTATATATATATATATATATATATATATATACATATATGTATGCATACACATATGTCTATATAGGAGGGTGCATATGAATACATATTTGAGTTTGCCTATCTATGTGTACATAGACAGAGGGCACAGGATCCATTTAATAGGAAGGGATGATTTTTTAAAAGGTAAAATTGAGAGGTGGGAGAGGGATTGTATGAGAGGAGACAGGGAGAGACAGAATGGGGTTAATCATCTCATATAGAAGAGGCAAGGGATAACTGTTACAATGGAGGGGAAGTACAGGAAGGCATAAAAGAATTAGTCAACCTTACTTTCATTGAACCTGGCTTAGGGAAGGAATGACATACACTCTAAATTGGGAATCTTGCTCTACAGGAGAATAGGGGGCAAGAAGATGAGAGGGGGGATGATGAAAGGGAGGGCAGGGTAGGTGGAGGGAGAGTTGTTAGAAGCACACACTTCTGTAAAGGGACAGGGACAAAGCAGAGAATAGAATGGGGGGGATAGGAAGGAGGGAAACATAGTCTTTCACAATGTGTCCATTGTGGAGATGTTCTGTGTAACTATACATGTACAGCCTGTATTGAATTGCTTTTCTTTCCGGGGGTTGGGGTGTGTGTGTGTGATGAGGGAGGAAGGGAAAGAATCTAGAATTTAAAGTTCTATAATCAAATGATTATACATATACATACATACATATATACATATACATGTGTATACACATACACATATATATCAGTATTCTTGGAAATATGGCATATAGACGTTGTATAGTCTACTGTTCTCTATCACTATGATGATCCTTGATCCTTGTAAGCATTTAGTGGCCTTCCTGGACTGTGCATACAAGAAGGTAAAGTGTGTTCTCAAACACAAAATAGAGACAGGTAGGGAAGTGCACAGAGAACTGGACACTCAGGAAGACCTGAGTTCAAATCCTGTCTCAGACACTTATTAGTTGTGTGACCATGGACATGGTATCTAACTCCCCATGCCTCAGTTTTCTCATCTGTAAAAAGGGTATAATACAGCACCTACCTCCCAAGGTTGTTGTGAGGATAAAATTATATGCATACATATATATGCATATATATGTATATACAGATGTATGTATATGTGTATAATGTGTATACACACACATATATATATATATATAACTTTGAAAACTTTAAAGCACTAAATAAATGCCAACTTCATAGTAGTAGTAGTAGTAGTAGTAGTAGTAGTAGTAGTAGTAGTAGTAGTAGCAGTAGTAGTAGATGTAGCAAAAAAAGATAAAGGATGTTGTTTTTTAAAAAAGTTACTCAAAAGCTTTCTGAGGCTAATGACAGAAAGTTATTACCAAAAGAAAAATCTTATGGAAGTAAAATGCTGAAATATAATTATTATTAAAATGAGGTTGCTGATTATGAAACTGCAACATGTCTCATCTTCTACAATAATACTCTTTTCCTGGTTTTGGACATTGTTACTTCTTTGTACATACTGAAGATCTTCAACCCTAGAGTGAATTACATTTTATCCTAAATGCCTTGGTGAAAATGACTGAACTGCTGTGTACTGGCTCCCAATAAGGAAAGCCTATGGGTAGACTGGGTTAGGCAGAAGTGGAGTAGAGTGTTAATGTAGGAGATAAAAAGGAACTATTTTATAGTCAAATGGAACAAGTTGTTTACAAGTGAGTAGGGAGGGGGTATGTTTAAACTAAGGAAATGTCAGAAAAATAACCTTTGTTTGGAGGATCCTTTTGAAAGATTCTTGAGATAAAATAAATTGATAAGAAAAAAAAGAATGAGGTGTTAAGGAAGAGGGGTCATGGAGGATAAGAGAAGGCCAGTATGATTCCAGTGGACCCTGGTAAATCAGCTCAATGGCATTCTAGCCTGTTCCTTGCCTTCCTCTTTTTATATAGCAAAGTATAAAGTAAGTTACAGAATCTCTTGATTCCAATAAATGATTATAAGGAAAAAATTATTTTTCTTATAATTTTTTTCTTACCAAGAGCAATAGAATTGAAGTTGCCGGTCTTTTGTGAGTACCACTTCATTTGAACCCCTTCAAATTCATCATACACATACACACACAGACACATAGACACACAGACACACAGACACACACACACACACAAACACACACACACACACCCTCACGGCATGGAAATGACTTGCTTCTACAAGGCTGAGCTCAGAGACCAAGCTCTTGACATGTTCTGTTGTCCAAGAGCCAATCTTGTTGAGTTCCTGTTGAGAGACTCCTCTGGAGGTTAGCCATTGAGTGATGAAATTTGGCCATAGAAAACCATAAATAAAGACCAAATGTCCCTAAGTCTTGTGAATACATGCACCTCCTGTTTCTGCAGTGGTGGTGGTCAGAAGTGGAAAAGGGGCCAGCTGTCAAAGAGCTGGGACTAACATTATAGGTTTTTGACTGTTTACTCAGTCTTCTTTCCATCAGTACCTTCCCCACAAGCCCAGAGTAAACCCATCAGGACTGCTACACGATGTCCCCTGTCTTTTTTCTCTCAGTAATTTCTAGCCTTCAGGGCTTCCAGAAATGATCACAGGGTTTTAAAGCCTTGTACCAGAAGGATCAAACAATCTCCATGTAGTTTGTGACTATAATAAATTTCTTGAAACTGCCTCAATGTAAGAACTACTTTAATAAGAGAACAAAAAACATTTCTTAAGATTAGTGATGTAAATAAAGGAATAAATAAATCTTATAAGTAAATACAAAGTAAATGAATTAAATCAATATATAAAGTAAATAAACACCAACCATTTGTTTTTTTAAATTCTTCCACCAAGAACTTTGCCTCTTCTTGGACTTGTTCCTCAATGTTCCTCTTTCCCATCCCCAAATTCCTCAGAGTCCCTAGGGAGAAGCGCCGCATTTGCTTCCACTTCTCTCCAGTGCTGAAAACTATTCCTATGAGGAGGATCAAAGAAATAAGAACAGGAAATTCCTCCATTTCTTGATTTCCAGCAAAAACGGGGGAGCTAAAAATAGAAAGATATGTTTTATAACATCCTAGCCTCCTCAGTGTGTCCCTGATTTGGGAGATCTCTTTGGAAATGGGCATATTTCTACCCATTTCTCTTCCCCATTCTCTGTTTTATCTAGTTTCCCTGTTCTACACCAAGAGGAAACATACCCAGTCCTTTGCTAACAACATCAATTATTGGGAGACTTCCTCTGGCAGCAAACTTTTCTCCATGATCAATCAGAGCTTCTTTCACTGCCTCGTACCCATATAACACAACGACGGGCTCAAAACCAAAGTACAGAGTAAACACTGGACCATAGATTTTTGCCAGCTGTGGGAAGAGATGCAGACATATTGATAGTGTTACCACCAAACTGACTGAAAAACACCTTAGTTTACCACTGCTAATTGCATTGGAGAAGTTTGCAATCTATTAGTAGCCTCCTTCAAAACATTTTTGATGTTTATAACAGAAAGGATCCAAGCAAAACACATGCCTGACCTAGGACTCAGATGAACCAAAAGCACAAAATCCCATTTCCTTCTGTGGGGTAGCACTCAGTAGGATGGTTAATGAAAAACATCAAGATTCTATCCTTCCTACGAAACTAAGGAGTTTTGTTTATTTTTTCTGAATCTTTAAGAATATCTGAGTTGAGGAAAAGAATCATCAGTGCCATCAGTGAAATCCTGGACCTGGGGAGGAAGGGTTAGCCAGACTTCTCTCCCCACTAGAAATCCCACAAACCAATACAATAGGATCATTAGATTTCGAACCGGAAGGGACTTTAGAGATCATACACTTCATTCATTTAATTTTGCACATGAGTAAGCTCAAAGAGCAGATGAAGGCAACAATTTGAAGGTCTACCAGGTCATAATGATTATATTACATGGCTATAAAACACTTTCATATATGTTAACTTCATTTGAGCTTCACATACAACTCTATGAGACAGAGAGGACCCTAATCCACAATTTCCCTCTTACACACCAAGAAACTAGGAAGGCTCTGAGAGAGTAAGTCATTTGCCCAAGGACACAAGACTAGTAAGTGTAAGAGCCTGGGCTTGGATCCAGGCCTTTCTAATTACATGTCCAGTGCTCTTCCTATTACCTCAGACTGCCTCTCAAAGGCTTTGAGAGCTACATGGTCTAGATCTTGATCTAGGGATACTTAAGAGTTCAGAACTTGCTGGTATTCCTAAGCCCAGGCTTCTTTTCAGCCAGGCACACTTAGGACTGGGACTGCACACAGAGACTTTGCCAGTGCTCCTGTGGAGGTACATGCAGGGAAAACATCTCTACTCTAATGTTTGCAGAACTCTTTCTTTTACCCCAGCAATTAAGACAATTTAACTCACGAAATACTTTTTTTTGCCTTTGATGGGAGATGGGCTCTCTCCAAAGTTAGCAATGATCTCTAAACTGCCAAATCCAATGGCCTTTTTTCAATCCTCATTCTTTGCAATCTCTCTGTAGCCTTTGACACTATTGGTCATGATATCCTCCTTGATGTTCTCTTCTCTCTAGGTTTTCAAAACACCGTTCTCTCCTGGTTCTTTTCCTACCTATTTGATGACTCCTTCCAATTCTGCTTAGGGCAGCTAGGTAGCATAGCAGATAGAGCCCCAGGTCTGGAACCAGGAAGACTTGAATTCAAATCCAGCCTTGGACACTAGCTGTGTGACCCTGGGCAAGTCACTTGATCCTTTTTACCTCAGTTTCCTCATCTGTAAAATTAGAGAAGCAATGGCAAACTACTCCAGTATTTCACCAAGAAAACCCCAAATGGGTTCAAGAAGAGTTAGACATGACTGAAATATCTAAACAATCTCATTCTGTTTTGCTGGATCCTAATCCAGGTCACACCCTCTAACTATGAGTGTCCCTCAGGGTTTGGTCCTTGATCCTCTTCTCCCTCCAAACTATTTCAGTTGGTGATCTTTTCAGCTCCATTGGATTTAATTAACATCTCTATGCTGCTGATTTTCAAATCTACCTAAACTTCCGTAATCTTGATAACTGACTTTCAATCTCCAACTGCCTTTCAAACATCTCAAACTGGATATCCAGTAGAACTCTTACCCAAGACAGATCTCATTATCTTTCCCTCTAAATCCTACCCATCCCCAATTTCTTTATTTCTACAAAAGCCAGCCCCATCTTCCTAGTCCCTCAAACTCACATATCTAGAAGTCATTTTGGATTCCCTCCTCTCTCTCACATCCTATGCCCAGATTGTTGCCAAGGCCTGTTGATTTTACCTCTGTAACATCTCTCAAAAAAGCCCTCCTCTCTTCTCTGATATAACCACCCCTCTAGTGGAGGTTCTTATCACTTCACATCTAGACCACTGAAATAGCCTAGCCTACTGGGTCTACCCAATGCACGTCTATACCACTATAATCCATCCTCCATTCAGCCAACAAAGTGGTTTTCCTAAAGTACAGGTTTGACTGTCTTTCTCCTACTCATTAAGTTCCAATAAATTTCCTATTGCCTCCAGAGTCAGATACAAAATCTTTAGTTTGGGATTCAAAGCTTTTCATAACAAAGCACCTGCCCCCTACCTTTCCAGTCTTCTTACATCTTGCTCCTCAATACTCCTTACTCCTCTTTGATCCAGTGACACTGGCCTATTTAGTGTTCCACAAAAAAAGACACTCAATCTGTCAACTCCAGACATTTTCTCTGCCTGCCTGCCATTCCTTAGATACTCTTCCTTCTAATCTCTGCCCACTGGCTTCCCTGGCTTCCTATAAGTCCCAGCTCAAATTTCCTCATTGACAGGAACTCTTCTCTAATTACTTTTAATTCTAGAGCCTCTTTTAATTATTCCCTATTTATCTTGTGTATACTTTGTCGGTATATATTTGTTGACTTGTTATCTCCCCATTAGATTCGAGCTCCTTGAGAGCAGGAACTTTCTTTTCCCTCTTTTTGTATTGGCTTGCACATAGTAAGCACTTAATAAAGGTTTATTGGCGGACTTTGCTAATAGTGACAGCTCAATGAATTTTCAAGCCAAGAGGAAGCAATTGAAACATTCTGACATTCATGTCTCTGATAATGTGTATCAATTATCCACAATTACTTGATATATACAGACTCCTTGTAGAACACAGTAACACCTAGCTAAAGTTGATTCACTGGACTCTTCTACCCACTAGCTATGACTCAAAATATGGACCGGCTAACACATAAGCTAACTTCTACACCCCTCAGTATGATCTGTTTGAGCACACAGTCTCCAGAAACACAGGACACTAAAAGCCAGGACCAAGATAGACTTTTAAAAAATAATGCTAACTCACTGAGCCAAAGGATTTGCTGACATCCTTAGAGTCCAACTGCAGCATATTTCCAACAATTGGAAGGCGAACAGGACCAGGAGGAAGTTGTCCTTTTCCATGACTCTTTCTCCATACAGAAATGAGAAGCAGACAGGAAATACAGAGCACCAGGCCAAGAGCAGTGACTACAGATGGTTCCATGAGAGTTCTTCCTTAATCCCAAATGGATGGAAGGCTGAGAATACAAAATCTGTGAAAACTGCAAATATGCAAATCACATCAATTAGCCAATAACTGCTCCTTCTTTAAGATAAAACGTAGTTTTATTTCCAAAGGACTTTGTCTTGCTAGTCTCTTTATTATTCCTTATGCCACTATTATTGGAGTTTTTAGTATTTTTTCCAGACCAAAACTTCCTTCCTAACTGATATATCAGCAGCATCTTGTCTATAACTTAATAATACCAGAGAAAATGGGGCATTGAAAGGTCAAAGGGACTTTCTTGGGGTTACCTAACTAATATGTCTCCAAAGCAGGATCATTACCTACTACTTCACACTGCCTTCAGTTATATGATAGGAAGTGACATATAATGCCCAGGAAAGATTAAGGGAATAACTCTGATGGCTTTTTAGTTTCCTATTTATTTTTTACAGGACTTATGAGTTCATGGGTATTATGCAGAATCTCCCTCCACTAAAATAAAGTCCCCTAGACCCCAGAGAGGGCAAATGATTCACAAAGGGTCACATGGCCAGTATATGTCAAAGGCAGGGCTTGAAATTTGACTCCAGGGCCAATCTACTGTTCCCTCTGCTAATTTACCTCTCTTTTAAAATGAGGCCTATTTGGATACAGGCAGACCTATTGGGGTTTTCATTTTGTCCCCCCCCCTCCATGTGCAAAAATCATAAATAACTAAACTTCTGTCTTAGAAATTTTTTTTTTCTGCATGACTAGTCTTAGTAAGTGGAATTAATGAAGGCTGGGTTAGAGAAGAGGATCTCATGAACAAACACTACCCCCCCCTCACCCCCCATCACCTGTAATCATAATCTTGACTCTGCCTGTGGAAGAGGGAGAAGGCAAGTCTCCTATGAGCTATAGAACAAAAGACTCACTCCCTTGGGCAAAGGTGTGGAAAGATCAATCCATTTTGGACCAGTTTCCGGAAATCTAATATGGAAAAGTTCAGTGAGGCTGAATGGCTTCTAAAGTCTCTTTCAGCTCTAAATTTCTTTGATACTTTCTCTAATTCAGTTCATTGAGACTACTGGAGAGGGGATGAGGAGGGGACTAAGCAGGTCCATGCACAGAAAAACAGGACAGTAAGACATTGTTTGTGGACTATTTGGCACTGTAGGTATTCTTAGAGAACACTTAGTGCTGAAAACTACTGCCTTTTTCATTCCCCTGAGAATGAGAACTGAATATTAAGAATTGAATCAAAATAAACTTCTCTCAAGTTACTCTCCTACCTACCCAAGGGGCAGAAGTCAGTTTTCTTTTTTTATTTTTTTCTTAAAAGATTCAGGGTTCATTCTGAAAAAGGAGCAAGGGAGGAAATAGATTAAGGAATACAGTGTGGGGAGGAGAATGTGAGCATAATTAATGAGGTAAGACTCACAGAGAAGTGCTGAAAGTGCTGGGGGAGGGGATGTAGGGTGTGAGAGGAGACAGACTTAGCAGAAAGAGTGCTGGACTTGGAGTTAGAAGACCTGTGAGTTTAAATTCTAGTTCTGATGCTTGGCCAAAGACAAGTTAATCTTCCTGTCTGAGCCTCTCTTTTCTCATCTTCAGAATGGGGAACTTCACCATGGACCTCACAAAGTTTTCAAGAGGAAAGCACTTTGTTGCTATAGAAATATGCTATTACTGGTTGAAGCTGGTTTTTGTTTTGTTTTTCTTCCAAGGAGGATCAGAGGATCATGGATTTTAAATGAGTCAGAGCTAGAATGAATCACAAATGCTACCTTCAGTAGCAACCACGCCAACGACGTTAAATGAGTTGTCCCAGGTGCCATAATTTGTAGCTAGCAGAGCCACAATCCTAACCAGATCCTGGGACTTAAAATCAGTGCTTTTCCATCACAAACGCGGGGTTGGGGAATGAAATTGCCACAGCAGCCGGAACTAACCTGAGGTTCCCAGCGTCTTTTCCGACTGATGCGGGGTGAACGGCGCTGGCTCCTGGTTCCCTCTCCCCCAATTCTCCTCGCTCTGATAAGGCTTCTCAGCTACAGTATCCCAGCTTCACAACATGTCTCCCTTCCGAAGTTTCTGGATTCCTGGGCTACCTTCTCCGAGCTGGAATTCGGACCAATCGGACAGATCCCCACCAAGGACTGCCCTCAGTCAATTGCAATTAACCTGTTATCTCTCGGAAAGGAACCTCTTAGCCCAGGGAGAAAGGGCAGAATTGAGAAGGAGATAGCGTTAGCACAAGCCAATTTCCCATCTTGTCAAACTTTTAACCTAAATGATTACTGGGACAGGAACATAGGGGCAGAGAGGAGGAAACACATCAAACTAGGTCGGGATGGGGAAGGAAGCTTAGAGGACACGTAGTCGTTATTTAACCACTAAATCCTTTCTACAATCCCAATGACTAGTGATCATGTCTCTTCTTGAAAGCTTCTGACCATAAAGAAATCAGCACCCCTCAGAAGCAGCCCGTTTCACTTTTGGATAGTTCTAATTGTTAGGAAGTGTTTGGTAACACTTGCAACTTCGTGTCAGCGATCATTCATCAAGCACCTACTATTGTGCGCTACATATTGGGCTTGCAAAGACAAAAGTGCAACAGTTTTTGGCTTCCAAGATCTTAACATTCTATCAAAGAAAACAGCATGTTCATATCTGACATATAGATATGGGTGATTGTGAATAAAAGGAGAGCAGGAAGTTCAGGGGCTTAGGAAAAACTTCATGTGGAAGGTGGTTCTTGAACTGAATCTTAAAGGAAATAATAACAGCACTTATATAGCATTATAAGGTTTCCAGAGGACTTTCCATGTACAACCTCATTTGATCCTCACAACATTATTGGTGATAGGTGCTATTGTGATCTTGATCCTAAAAGGGATTATGAACCAATGATTCCAGCTCTTACCAACTTGGGAAATTTTCTAAAATGTTAAATTTTCATTGTGAGCATTTACAGAAAGTTGTGATTTTACAAATCAAGGCTTGATTTATTGTTTTGTTGATTGCCTATGGGGAATTTAAAAATATGTCTTTTATACTCCCTCCCCCCCAGAGTCTGGTTGTTAAATATTTATCATTGGACCCCATATTGCTCTATAAACACATCTTGAATTCTGGACTGCAGTAGAAGACTGAGAGAATTATTATTGCCAGTCTGGCCCCGAAAGTCCAGTAGGAATTATTATCTGAGTAGAAAGTTCACCTCCCATATGCCAGGGGAGAGAAGAGATAAATGGCTGTGAACTCACTACAAACCAATCAGGAGCAAAAAAGAGATCTATTTGAATTGTCTAAGAATGAGGCATTCTTACAGCTGCCTGAAATGGCTAGTACTTTGTATAGTAGATAGAACTATGAGCCCTGAATTTCAATGTCCTTTCTAAAATATTCCACCTAGAAATGAGTACAATAATCCTGTACTTTGTTCACAATGCAGTAAAATTTCAAGTCCTAAATACAATTACTCTCAATGTAGATGAAGATCATCATATTACCTTTCTGGCTACCACATCCCACTGCTGATTATTCAGTTTGCAGTCCCCTGCATTTCACAGATGCTCTGTGATGCCTCCATCTTACATTTGTAAATTGTATTTTATTTTATTGTTTGTTTTGTTTGGGGGGTGCAGAGTAATTGGGGTTAAGCGACTTGCCCAAGGTCACATGGCTAGTAAGCATCTGAGGCTGCATTTGAACTCAGATCCTCCTGACTCCAGGGCCAGTGCTCTATTCACTGTGCCACCTAGCCACCCCATAAATTTTATTTTTAACCCAATTATATTTTACCCTTAGCTGTATTAAATTTCTCCCTGGTTTCAGCTCAATGGTCTAGTATGTCAACATTTTTCTGGGTTCTAACTGTATCCTAGAGTGTCATCATTATTTTTCCCAGTTTTGTGTCATTTGCAAACTTGATAAGCATGGCATTTATACATTTTTCCAAATCATTGATGAAAATGTTAAGCAGAAGAGGGTGAAACATAAATCCTTGAAGATCTCCATTAAAGACCATCTTCTAGGTTGACATTGACTTTACTCTTTTCCAAACCCAGAGCTGGGCTGGTTCTGCACTTGTGAGGCAGCCTGATGGCCCTCAGTTCTTAGTATCTCATCACATTGGTGCCTGTTAGTGAGGATACCCAATCAACTTTAATCTTACTACACCTCTTTGTTGTTCTTCAGTCATGTCCAACTCTTCATGATCCTGTTTTTGCTTTTTCATTTTTTCATGGCCAAAGTTATTTATTTCAATGTAGTCTGTCCCTGAGAATTTAATTAAAATAACTATTTTGCCATATATGTCTGTGGAGTAAGAGCCTCAGGGCACCCAAATGTTGAGTTTTGGAGGCCAGTCCACTTCATTATTCTGCCAAAGTGCTCACCATCAGGGTTTCTCTTGTCCTATGATTACTTCCAATCTAGATGTTCAACCAGTTCTTCATTTCCAAAGCAAGTTCAAAGCAGTTGGTTCAGGCACTCTGGGTTCTGCACCTCTCCTAAACCTTTTTGTATCTGCAGCAGTTGGTAAACAGTTAGTGCCTAATGAATGCTTATGGTTGCCTGCTCTAGGTCAAAGGATTCAATCTCTTTTTGGAAGGGTTCTCCCAAATGTAATGAGCATCAATCTCTTTGCTATGTTTCTTCCTCCTAGGCCAAGGAGAATTAGGCTGATCACTCCACTCCACCACAGCTCTTCTGGTAGTTGGAGGGAAGGGCATACTGTTCATGGGCTTTTCTTGGCAAAGATAATGGGAGTGGTTTGCCATTTCCTTTTCCAGTGAATTAAGCCAGAGGTTAAGTGATTTGTCCAGGGTCACAGAGGTCTGAGATCAAATTTGAACTCAGGTTTTCCTGACACCTACCCTAGTGCCTTTTCCACTGTGCCAACTAGCTGCATCCTCTGATGTACTGTACCTCAGCACTCCTAAATTCAAGCAATCCACCAGCTTTAGCCTCCTAGTAGCAGGGATTACAGCTGTTTGCCACCATATTTAGAATCTTTTCCACAAGCACAGGGAGAGAGACTTTGTCCATAAATTTAAAATAAAATAAATTGTGCTATATTTTATTGTTTATGCATTTAGTTTAACGTATTAGTATCTGTAATTCTTTTTGCTTTATTGTTAAATAAATGAGTATGTTTAAGATCTAAAAAATACAATAAAATAAATATTGTTTAAAAGAGAGAGACTTTGTCAAATGCTTGCCTAAAATCTAGGTTAATTGTGGCTATAGCATTCCCCCAGTGTACCTGTGTTGTGACCCAGTCAAAAAAAGTAGCAGTCTGGCAAGATTTATTTTTTTAATTAATCAATTTATTTTTAGTTTTCAAAAGATCTGTTCTTGAAGAAGCTATGCTAGCTCCTTGTGATCACTGCTTTCTTTTATAAATGTTTGCTAACAATATATTTTTAGAAATTAGAGGTAGACAAAGAGAAAGAAAAGAAAAGCAAAAAGGTTTTTGTTAGTAATCAAAGTGATGCTTACTGGACTTCATATGGCAAAAGCCATTCTCAACACTTTTCTAAAATTTTCATTGTTTTCCCTTCCCCAGGCCTTACTTCATTTCTGCTCTCCATAGCTCAGCAATCACATCTGCCAGTCCTTTTGGAACCTGAAAATGAATTTATCTTATCCTGGTGACAATCTTGTCACCTCACCCTTCTCTTCTCTCACAAGGTTACCACCCCAATCTAAATACTCATCACCTCTCACATATTCTATTCCAATAGCATCCAAATTGATCTTTCTACATTAAGTTTTTCTTCTTTCCAACCCATTCTCCATTCAGCTTCCAAACTGACATTCCTAAAACATTAGTCTAATGTTTGTCCTCTGCTCAAGAACACTTAGGATCTCTCTATTACTTCTAAGACAAAATATCAATTCCTATGTTTGGCACAAAAAGTTCTCTGTAACTTGGCTTCATTCTATCTTTCCAGATTAAAATCTATTTTGGAAATATCTTCCTTGACCGCACACATTCACTATCCCAACAAAACCCTTAAAAATACATTGCCTATATTTTGCATATACTTTCTCGCATATGTGTTCTCCTCACCCCAGAACAATTTAAATTCCTTGAGAGATAGGAATATTTTGGTTTTGTTTCTATATGCATAGTGCCTAGCAAACTGTCTGGAACATAAAGATACTTAATAAATCCTTGTTAAATTGACTTAGACAGAAAAGGAAACTAAGAGTTCTTTAAATTTTTCTCTATTTAGCTCAGGCATCAGCTCCTTATTAGTCATTCTCATTATATCCTTTCAAGTTTAAAGATTTGATTCTCATTGAAAGAGAATCAAAAACAAAATAAAATCCTATCTGCAACATTCAGTCATTGCGTGTAGGCTTCTAGTAAGGAGTAACACAGTAGCTCAAGAAGTAGTTTATTTCATTGTTCAGAAGCTCTCATTTAATGAATAGGCCTAATTAAGAGGTTCTCCCCTACTTCAGATCATTGAACTCTCCACAAATTTCTACTCATTGATCCTGGTTCTGTCCTCAGCTGGCCAGGATAAATATCATTTCTCTTCCAAGTCACAGTGCTTCAAAAGTTGATGACTCACATCCAGTCTTAATCTTTTCTTCTCCAGGTTAAATGCTTCTACTTCCTCTAAGAGATTCCCATATGGCATGATCCCTAATACCAAATTCTAACATCTTTTCATCTAACCTCTCTTTTCTTCCACTACCCTAATAAAACTCATTAACAGCTGTCTCATTTGGGTGGCTTAAATTTTGGAACACACCTTAAATCTTGGAGACTGTACTGAGGAGGCTGTCATGTACTTAAACCAAGGACTGGCTTACTGACACCCCTGAACAGCTGGGAAATGAATAGTGAATTTTTGTTTAGAACAATGCATGGCTTATTTCAACGTGATGCTCTGATCTGAACCAAATGAGTGCAATTAGCAGAGTGTATATGCACATTGTTAGCAATCCTTTCTTTTAACAAAATTTTTATCTTATTTTATCTATCTGAACATCCTATTCTCTAGTAGGCTTCTATATGCCATCATCTAAATATATATATGTACATATATGTGTATGTGTATATACAGATGTATATATATAATTTGTACACACACATACATATCTTATAATTTATTAGCAAAACCTAGCAATATATGTGTCCTCTTGATTGTCCAAAGAGAAGAGGGGAAGAAGATCACTCTTTCCCCTAACCTAGGGCAGAGATTTTAATCTTTTCATATCATGAACCCTTTTAGCAGTTTGACAAAGCCTATAGACTCCTCCAATTAACATTTTTAAGTACATAAATGAAATATATGGGATTATAACATAAACCAATTACATTGAAGTAGTTTTCAAACTATTAAAAGACTAAATTCAGATTAAGAACCCTTGTTAGAGATTGTTCTATGCAGTGCACACATGCCTACTATTGAGTTAGAATAAAGGTGTGCAACTCAGGATTGCAAGCCTCATGGAGACTAATCAATAATCATTGCAAATAGTAATATAAAACTAGCAATTGTACTGATGACCACTTCTTCCTCTAGGGAAACTATGATGTATATGGACAACAAAAGTTTCACAGGCTTCCTCAGTAATGAACATTGACCAGGAAGGAGTTCAGTTTCTCACTTGAACAAGATTCCTGCATACCCCAGAGTCAAGAATCCTCAGTCCTAAAGGATAGTTATGTGGTGCATAGGAATTGAATGTCAGTAAAACTTTCTCTTCTATCCTCATTAAATGATTCAGCTCTTAATAGTAAGTGTCCCTTGAATGTGTCCTATGTTTTCAATATGCTTGCTTCCACTCTGTATTTAGAGTAGGCGGGTAAATAGTGTGAATTATTGAGCTGACATCAGGGTAATATATGTGCTGAGGGGGCATTAGCTGGAGCATTTAAGGAGTAGGATTGCTCCTTACCAATTGCTGATGGATAATTATATACAAGTATAAAACATTTCCCCTTACAATCTAATTAGGGATACAAGATGAAAAAGACTATAGCATACTTGAAACAAGAACAAATGGAGGGGTACACAACTGAGTGTTATTTTCAAGAGTAATAAGTAAGTGGGATATGGCATCTGAAGTATGATTTGAAAGTGGGCGAGAGTTCAACCAGTTCAGTTGAGTAAAGGAAATATTTTAGGCACAGGGAGTGCCTGGAGAATGTTGGGGTGGAGTTAAGGAGAGCAGTGAATCTATTTTGTCAAAAGTCAGAGGAAGTGATGGGAGATTGAGCTAGAAAGCCTTCTCTTTCTACTTGGGAGTCAAGATCAATACCACTTCCCTTTCCTTCAGGTATCTGCCCCAATAGGGGGCAGAAATCTTTGGCATAAGATTCATGACTAGAATATGGATCTGAAAGTGGATGCCTTATTAAAAAGAACAGGAAAATAAAATGCATAGAGATGGGGAGAGAATTGTACATGAAGAAATTATATTAGTGTGAGGAAAAATCTAGGAACTATGGGGGAAGGGGTTCATGGTGAAAATAATTTAGTTTAAGAGGAGAAGCAGAAAATCAAAAGTGAACTTGTCATGGGAGTATGCTACAGATCACTTGGAAAGGAAAAAAGGAAATATGTAAGTTCAAATAACACATTACAGACCTAGTGAAGAGACATGATGGAACAGTGATGGGAAATTCAATTATCCAGACCTATGCTGGAGTTTCTTCTGCATCAAAACCAAGAACCTAATAATTCCTTGACTACCTTCATAAAGTTCATTCTGACAAAGGTAGGAGCAACATGGAAGAAATCCATTCTAGATCTGATTTCCCTAATAAGGGAGAACTGGTTGCTAAGATGGAAATGCAGATATTATGATAACCTTGGGGGGAATGTTATTATCTTAGCTTAAAATGTAATAGAGGACAGGAAAGTCAAGCATACTCTTTTCCTCTATGACCAATATAAATAAGGGTTCTAGCCCAAGCTATGATATTTGCTACCTATGACATTTTGGGCAAGTCTTTGCATGTATCTGGGACTCAAATTGTTTTTAAAGTGAGGGGGATGGTGAAAGAAAAATTAAGCTGAATGGTGTGTAATTGTACCAATGAAGATTGGGCCTGAAAAAAAGAGATGAAAAATTAACCTTCCTCCTTTCTTTGCAGAAATGGGTATAGAATATTACCTATATGTTGGATTTGGTTGAAGTATTAGATAGTTTTACTGAATTGTTTTTTTCTCCTTTCCTTTTTATACATTATTACAAGAGATATTGACAGGGAAGTAGAGGTATATATACTGACAAATGAAAGTGATAAACATAAAAGCCAGGTATAATTTAGCATAGAAACTAGATGATTGGAGAGCAGATTTCAAATAGCTCAGAGGAAGAAGAAATAAGCTTCCACTAACTAAAATTCTACAGAGGAAAGTAGGAAAGAGGGTAGGAAGCTCTCAAAAATGAAATCCTAAAGGTACAAAGAAAAACTGTTCAGACAAAAAAGGGGCAGTTGCCTGAAAGTATCAGTGTGAATACACACTCAGGGAATTCAGCAAATAATTTATATTTTAAAAGAAATAAACAAAAGATGAAAAGAAGAAAAGGTAAAAGAAACTTGTCAAGGTCCTATAAGAATGGCAAGAGTGGTTAAATACCCTGTGACAAAAATGAGTTAATTTTAAGCAAAGCAGGAAAGAAAATGACCCCTATGGTCCACTTGGTTCACTCCATTTGGCTTTAAAGAGTTTATTTTGGATGTAAAGTTCTGAATTCAGTCATAATTGTTCTGAGCCACAAAACAGGAAATTTCCTAATACTTAATAAAAGACTGGGCTCTTTGTCTTTCCTTAGACTTATATCTGTCACTAGTTGTCTCCTGGCCTCTTTGTGGTTAAGATAAAATTGAGTTAACTGGAAATATTTTTGAAACAAAAAAGTAGATTATATTAATGATATCTTGTTGTTCATCTTTCATTTTCAAAGAGGACCAATGACATGGTGATGTCTTGACTTGCATGTGAATTGGATTTAAGTGAGGCAGAGTTACACAAAGTCATTAGCCTCACTTTCTCTTCCTGAATCATCAAAATCCAAGGTGGGATAAAAGTCAAGATGTCTGGTGATGGCCTGGGGTGCGTTGAATGACCTTGTCATCTTCAACGTCAGCCCAAGCTCTATGCACTCCACAGTGCCTGTCTCAGCTGCTTTCATGGCCATTGAAACAAATTCTCTTATCTACCAATTCTGCCAGGGTAAGCTTTCACATGCTTGGGATAGACATCCCCCACTACCTTGCTGACAGATTTTAAGTCTGTTGGTTACCCTCAGCCTGGTTTAGCTCATCTGTAGAGATGGTTTATAATACTGTGGAAAGAGCTGACTTTTTCTTGGGACTTCCCTCAGTCTGGGTCTTCCAACAGTGAGATTCTTATAGACTCAGCAATTCTCCTTGATATCTCCTATGTCTATGATAACTCAATCCTGCCTTTGTTCCATACATGCTCCAACCTCCCCAGTCCAAAGGCTCAGCATCTATATTCCCCAGTTATGAGACAACTCTTTTTATATTCAAATGGCTTAGGATACAACCCAGGCTCTCACATAATGACTTTGACTGATTCAAGGAGGTGCATAGATCACCTGTTCACACTCAGTTCTGATTGTTTGATTTAATCAAAAGTGTTTACACCTATTCATGGTGCCCTAGCCAAATGGGGTGACATTAATTCCACCTTGCAGTGGTAAAGCTTAGAATGAGCTGATGCTCAGGATAACAAAGAACAACAAAAGGGTTGGGAGTGTTAGCTAGAGTGTGTGTGTGGGAGAAAAAAGGGTCAAAGAGGGAATGAGACTGATGATATTGATTGAAATTGATGATAACAGTAACAGGCAACAAGCAATGGGAGACAGCAGCAGGGTGGCACAGTGGATAGAGGGCTGGGCCTAAAGTCAGGAAGATTCATCCTCACGAGTTCAAATCCAGCCTCAGAGACTTACTAACTCTTTGACAAATCTCTGGGCAAATCTCTTAACCCTGTTTGCCTTAGTCTCTTATCTATAAAAAGATCTTGAGAAGGAATAGCAAACCACTCCAGTATCTTTGCCAAGAAAACTCCAAATGAGGTCACAAAGAGTCAGGCATGACTCAAACAACTGTATAACAAGAAGAAGAGATGAAGCAGAACTTCTCAATTCTCACTTAGCTTGGTAAGGAAAAAGGGAATCTCTTTATCTGAGACAGATGTAAAGGATGAGGTAGTAGGGGACGATATCGGAGTGATGTAAGATGAGGAGGAGGAGGGGAGAAAGGAAGGCTCATGGAAATGCAATAGATTTTTTCTAATGAAGTATGGGGTGCGGTCCCCAGCTCACAGGACAGGGAAAGAGGGTGCCATGGGAATCTTAAAGATTAGGCTTGGAACAGTCACTGTGGAGAGTAGGATAATAAATCTACAGCAGGAGTCTGAAGCATCCTCAGAATTCTTCAGATGGCATCTGCAGTTGGATAAGAGAGAATAGTACTATTAACTCTCTCTGTGGAAGATGCTATGGAGCAGCCTCCAGGAGAATTGTAATGATGTGTTAAGGGATGGGTCTTGGAGAAACAAACCATGGAGCACATGTGGGTATTCTGTAACTGGTTCTGTCTGACTAACCACATGTTATAGAGGAGACTCTTCTTAGATTGACTATGGTGGTATTTAAATGTCCTGTCAGCTTCTGCTACAATCTTTCTATCCCATTTATTTCTGGGGGTCTCAGTGACTTTTTCACTGATGGCATCTGATGAAAGAAGTGGAATTACTGACCTTGAAAGTTTTGAAAGGTTGAGAAAGCAAGTCACAGAAATGCAAGAGTGAGAATCCAGGCCGTAAGGCCAGCATCAATGCCTCAAGGAGCAAAGAGAACTTCAAAGTTCCCCAGACAAGGACTCATATGGCAGAGATGCAGCCTTTGGATGTGAATGTGGTGGGAACAATTCTATGTAGGAAGTGAGTTAAGTTGATCTCACATCTACCAGAGACTGAGGTGGTGAAGTATGCGTTATAGGCACTGGGAAAAATATTTGTTATGTCTGTATCTTTAAAGGAAATATCTTTTTAAAAAGTTAATTAGTATTAAGTAATTAAATGGAACTAAGCTACCTTTAACTGGCCTCTAACAATGGGGGAAACACAACCAGTGTGGGGCTTGCAAGGGTGGCAATAGAAAAAAGCTACCCCAAGCCTCTCAGTGTACCCTGGAACCCCAATGGGAAATGTAGCTAGCCTACCTGGAATTGAGAGAGTGAACATTCAAACTATAAATCAATTAGGGAGGAGGAGAATGATTGCTTTGCCGCAAGTGCCCAGTATATTAGACAACATAAATTCATGTTATACTTCTGTAAGAAATATTTCTGAGCTTAGGGATTAGGTATTGTCTGAACTGAGTATCTTGTGTCACTGAACGGGTCAGACTGACTGGGACCAGATCAATATATCTTTGTATCTCATGGATTACAGCATCTGTGTAAGGCATACTGTTTCTGTGCTTCAAACCTTCCTTTCTCCCCTCGCTCTCCTCATCTTACATCCCTCAGATATCTTTCCCTATTACCTCATCAAAACTGACGAGCTTCTGTTTTGACCAATCACACAGTCAATTTCTTCATGAATTTTATCTGTCATGACAGGAATAAAAATTCATTTTAGATGTGAGGATAATTTTTGTAATGTCTATCAGTTTCTCTGATCTCTCTTATCAAAGCTCCATTAGCAAAAATTCAACTGACTCTATTTATGGGAAAATGAAAAGTTCAGTTTCAGTCTCTTGCCCCAGCAGAGAATTCATTTAGATTCCAGCAAGGTTCCTAGATCCCACACCCTCAAAGCAGAGACCTCATGATGTCCAGAGGCAAAAACAGGATAAACAATACTTGGTTAAGGAAGAAATGGGAACACGAGATGGGGCTGGGACTGAACAAAAATATGACAAATAAATTCCTAAGAATCTAAGTTACTTACAGAGTTGTGTGAATGGCAGGCAATCCAGTTGTGCTAACTCCTTCAATAGGTCAATTTGTGACCCACAAGCCACAGCAAAATGACCTCTCTGAATCATTCTACTTTCGAGTGTCCTGGAGGGAATTAGACCTAGTCTAAGAGTAACCCTCTGTGTTGGTTTCTTTTTTTGGAAAGAGTTCTGTTTCTGGATTCAACAAACTCATGTTCAATCCCACCATGGTCCGTTTCCTAGCTGTATGACCTTGGGTAAGTAATTAAATTCGGGGCTTCAGTTTCCTGATCTATAAGACAAGGGGATTACATGGGGTGGTCTCTGAGATGTTTTCTTTCTCTAAATCCTTGATTCCATGACTTAATCGTCCTTTTTCATATTTAGTAATCAATTCTAGATGTAGATACTATTTGTGAATAATAAATACACCCATTTATGAATAATAAATACAAATCACAGTTATACTTGTATGCAGTAAGTCACTATCTGGTAGATATTTCTCTCTGTGCAAGGAGGTGGTATGCCAAGACACATTATAAACCTTTAATAAGTCTTATTTTTACAGATTGTTTTTAACCTGAGTGAGCTCTCGTTATAAGTTGGTCATACTTTTAATAGACCATTGACAGGATTGATCATTCACTATTTACTCTGATGTTTGAGGGAAGGTAAGAACATTGAGTGGAAAGGATAACTGACATTTCCACAGAACTTTAAGTTTGTGACATGATATTATATGTACCATCTATTAATATATATGTGCATATACATAAATTATCTAATTTGACTCTCAAAACAACTTTGTAAGAAAAATATCACAGGTATTATTAGTACCACCATTTGACAGATAAGGAAACTGAGGCTGACACATGGCTATTAAGTATCAGAAGCCAGATTTGAACCTAGGTTTTCTATTTCACTATACGTTTTCTTTCAAAAGACACTGGACTCTTTCAAAAGGTACTAGACTATTTTTTGATTGGAAGACTTGGTGTTTAGTTTTAGATTTGCCATTTAATCACTATATTACATTAGGGAAATGATTCTTTTGGGACTTAGTTTCTCTATCTACAAAATAGAGATAAGACCTACCCTTCCAACCTCACAAGATGTTGTAAGAACCAAGAATATATGAAAGTACTTTCTTTGTACTACCAAAACCAAAAAAATCATTTAAAAATAGGTCCTATTTATGACAACAGATATAAAACCATATATGAAATTTAAATGAAACTATTATAGTATTTATAAAACTGCAGTGTTTTAGGAGTAAAAGACCTAAATAACTATCATATCAGTGTAGCAAAAAGTGACCAATAGTAGGTAAATTAATTCATAGCTTTAATTAAAAAAATTAGCAAAATTATCAATTAGTTTTTTTGTAGAACTGGATTTAAACATAATGAATATTAGATGAAACTGAAAGAAGAATATTGAGGGTTAATTTTAAAAGTAAAAGTGGATGAAAATGAACTTTCCTCTCCTGGATGTAAAACATGTTGTTACAACTCAACATGTTATTACATCTCACTAAAACTATCTGAAACTAAATGGAAAAGTAAGATAAGATAAAATAATAGAAATTTCCAAATTAGAACTAAACACTTATAAGTACTAGTGTTTGATAAATTTGTAGAGAGTAAAAACTAAGAGAATTGTTCATTTAATAATAATATCACAAATGATTCCGTGAGAGTAGGTACTGTTTTTTTTTCATCCTTGTAGCCTTAAGGTCTTGCATATATAAGGGTTAGAGAGGAAGAGGGGCTATATCTGTAATTTCATTCATATGGGGAACTCCCAAATGGTAGGGGGAAATCTCCTCTCTCAGTGTAGGCTTAATTAATAGTCTTAGGAGGGTTACTATCTAAAGCACTTAGAGGATAAATGAGTAACTCATTGTCACAAGCCAGTATGTATCAGAGACAGCACATATCAATAAGACTTTTAATAAGTTCTTGTTAAATGAGTTGTTAAAAATTCTTGAATTCAATTAAGTAAATACTTATTAAGTACCTACTATATACCAGGCACTATGCTAGATGCTAAGATGGAAACAGTCTCTGCCCTCAAGGAGTATACATACTACTGAGGTGAAGATAAATATATACCATATATATGTGTACATATATATGTATATTGCATATATGTGTGTATATACATATATGTCATATATATTACAGAGGGAACAATAACTGGGGGAATAAGGAAAGGTGATATAGGAGATTATACTTTAGCTGAGCGTTGAAAGGAGTTACAGATTTAAAAGGTAGAGGTGAAGAGAGGCAGCATTCCAGGCTCAGGGGACAGTCTATGCAAAATGAAGGAGGAAAAACTAGCCAGAAATGTGGTGAAAAATTATTCAAAATTATCATCTTGCATGATATACTATGATAAATTGCAGCTAGAATACAGAATGAAACATTTCAAAATGAAATGGGAAAAAAATACAAGTGAAATAAGATATTTATCTGATTTTTAGAGATAAGAGAAATATTGCTTTGTTTAAGGCAATACCATTCAAGTAGAAGATGAATTTGCAAAGCAATTGTTGTAATTAAGAATTCAAAAAATGCAACTATTACAAAAATGTCTTGAAATATAGGAAGTCATTATTTGTAGACCGGGAAAGCCTCTTACCTTTTCAGATATATTATTTTTTGTCTAAAATGTTGTATATTTTATATCCATACTTCCTCCTCTTGCTTAGTATCCCCTTTTTATTCTCCACCCTTTACTAGAGCCTCAATCAATGGGTTTTCCACGTCTTCTATATATGAAGTTAAAATGATTACCTTGTTGCTTTAAATATACAAATTTTATCTCTCATTTCCATACTTTTACAAAGATTGTCTATCATATCTGGAAAGACACTCCCTCCATCTCCAACTCACATAATTCTTAGAACCCTTCAAAATTCAGTTTAGTGTTACTTCCTACAGGAAACTTTTTTGGATACACCTTGCTACTAGCACTCATACACACTCATAATTTGGTCAAGGAGTTATAAAGTCAACTATCAACAAGCATTTATTTAGCATTTACTATGTTTGAGACGTTGTATTAAGTTTGGGGGATAACAATAAGGGCAAAACATGGTCCCTGACCTCAAGTTATGGGGGAGACAACATGCAAATTATTATGTTCATGTACATATAAGTAATATACAGGGCAACTAGAAGGTAACCTCAGAAAGAAGGTATTAGGGCAGGTGGGTGGAATCTGGAATGGTCTTTTGTAGAAGGTAGGATTCATATTAAGTTGAAGGAAGCCAAGAAGGTGGAGATGAGGAAGGAGAAATTTCAGGCATAGGCCCCAGCTAATGAAAAAGCATAGAAATGGATGATGGAGGGGTGGCTAGGTGGCATAGTGAATAGAGCACTGGCCCTGGAGTCAGGAGTACCTGAGTTCAAATCTGGCCTCAGACACTTAACACACACACACACACACACACACACACACACACACACACACACACCTAGCCGTATGACCTTGGGCAAGTCACTTAACCCCAATTGCCCTCCAAAAAAAAGCAAAACAAACAAACAAACAAAATGAAATGGGTGATGGAGTGTTAAATTTGAGGAACTGCAAAAAGGTTGGTGTTGTTTGATTATAGAACACACCAAGGAGAGTAAAGTATAAGAAGACTGGAAAGAGAGGAAGAAGGAAGGTTATGAAGAACTTTAAAAGTCAAAGAGAGGATTTTATATTTGATTCTAAAAGTATTAGGGAACACTGTCATTTGTTAGGTAGTGCAATGACATGGTTAGACCTGCACTTTAGTAGTATCAGTTGGGCAGCAGAATGGTAGAATGAGTAGTGTGAGGAGAGAACTGATATTTATTTTTGGCATAGATTTTGTATTAGCACATATTATATGCTTACTACAATTTACTGCATGCTAGGCACTGTAGAAAGTGCTGGGAATCAAAAGAAAGGCAAAAAACCCATGGTTGCCTCCCTCAAGGAGGGTGGATTCTAATGGGGGATATACTATGCGTATGTTATATCCCTCCACTCAGTGCAAGCATTTAAAGGTCTACAATCCTATTTTTCAGTTTTGTCTCTCTCTGGTTTATGTGTCAGTACCATATTTGCATCACAGAAAGAGTTTGGAAAGGCATCTTCTTATTTTTAAAGGTTTAATAGAATTTACTTGTAAGTCTATGTGGTTCTGGAATTTTTCTTTGAGGGTTCTTTTTTTTTGCTTGTTTAATTAATTTTCAATACTTTTAAAAAATAATCTATTTCCTCTATTAATCTGGTTATTTTATGTTTTTGTAAATATTCATCTATTCCATCTAAGTTACTGGTTTTATTGAAATCTAATTGGGCAAAATTGTTTCTGATAGTTTTTCAATTTCCTCTTCAACTGTGAATATTCCTTTTTCAGTTTTACATAAGTAATTTGGTTTTCCTCTCTTCCTTAATCAGATCAGCTGTTCATTGGTGGTTCCCCGCCTCTACCCCCTGAAAACAGTTCATTTAATCAGCTCAGTGGTGATTTTTGCTTTCAATTTTAATAATCTTTTCTCTTATTTTCAGAATTTCTACTTTGATGTTTAGCTTGGGGGGGGAGGTAATTTACTTTTCTAATTTTTGTTGTTTGTATCCTTAGTTTGTTTGATTCATTTTTTCTCTCTTTTGCTAATGAAAATGTTTAGATAAATAAAATTTTGTCTTAAGATTTCTGTAGTTATACCATATCAGTTTTGGCATTTTGTCTCATTATTAACATTTTCCATGAAATTTTCTATTGTTTCTATGATTTTTTGACCCAGCAGTTCTTGAGAATTATGCTAAATTTCCAATTATTTTTAATTCTTAGTTCAAATTCAAATCTAGTCAAATCTAATTTATATCCTATTGTTGTCAGTGAAGTATGTTTAGTATTTCAGCTTTTCAGTATTTGTGTGATTTTAAACCTTAATACATGGTCAATTTCTATAAAGGTGTCATGCACAGCTGAGAAATATACTCCCATTCAGTAACTACTAGAAACTTATCATCTCTAATTTTTCTGATTTCTATTTTGACTTCTTTTTTATCCTTTTGTTTAGATTTGTCTAGGTCTGAAAGGTAGAGGTCTTCCACTATTATACTTTTATTTTTCTATTTCTCCCTACAACTCAATTAACTTTTCCTTTAAGTATTTAGATGCCATATGAACTATTGACATTGATTTACTAGCTGTGATATCTTTAGGAATAATGTAGTTTTCCCCTTTACCCTATTTTATAATGACTATTTTTTTTTACTGTGACCTTATATCTGAAAACAAAGCTTTTGTGAGTTTAAGTACAATAGACTTTACTGTAGCACATCATTTCAACTCTGTGAGAATTTTTATGTTTCATTTGTGTTTCTTGTAAACATTGTATTGTTGGATTCTGTTTTCTAGTCCATCCGTTAGCGTTCTATTTTATGGGTGAATTCATCCCATTCATATCCATTTCCTTTCCCTCAATTTGTCCTCTTGTGCTTTTTTTTCCTCTTTGCCTCCAGCTCCCTCTTTATAAAGAAAGTGGCAAAAAAATGAGTTTACCTACATTTAAGCTCTATAAATGCCATAATCTGTTTCTGCTCCATTGCCCTTCTTCTTTTCACCTTGTCTCACCCCTAATCACAGGATTTTGTTCATTATTTTCTCCCTTTTAATTCCCTCTTCACATTTCCCTGACCAATACTGGAGTTTTAGGAGAGTTTTTCCATGATTACTCTCTTACCTATCCTACTTGCCTCTGCCTATTTAATGTATTTCTAAACCTCATTCTTTCTGTATATGTGTATATGTGCTTGTGTGAGTGTATTTAAACCACCTTTGGTTCAGACGAAAGTGATCTAGCTGATAACAAAATATTTATATCTCTTTATATTTTACAGTTCACAAAATACTTTCTTCCCAATAACCAAATATGGGACAGGGAGGGACCTTAAACATTTGTGTGTGATTTTCGTAGGGAAGTTGTTGTTGTATTGAAACAAAATGAATCAATAAAAAAAGAACTTTGCTAAAGTACTGTTCCAGTGCCTTATCATAACATGGAGCTCCTTCTGGGTTTGGGTGGCTGCAACAGGGAAAAATACAAGCACTGAGCAAAGTCCTACTGACTTTGAATAACTTTGAATATACACTCGGAAACTGGAAATTGCACAGATGCCCATCAATTGGGGAATGGCTGAACAAAGTTGTAGTATATAATTGTGATGGAACGCTTCTGTGCTATAAGAAATGATCAACTCAATGAGCTTAGAAAAACACGGAAAGACTTGCATGAAATAATGAAGAGTAAAATGAGCTGAACCAAGATAGCACTGTATATAGTAACAGCAATGTTGTTTTAAGAATGACTTTGAGTGAATAAGTTATTTTGACTATTAAAAATACCCAAATAAACCATAAAAGACATACAAAGAAAGATGCTATCTGTATACAGAGAAATAACTGATAGATAAAAGTATGTATGGAATAATTTTAGATAGATAGATATCTATTTGTGCTTAATAGTAGCCAAAAAAAGAAATGCACATAATTTTGTTGAATATTTGAAAGGAATAGCAAGTGGCGCTTACTGTAATTTTGTGTACAACCTTTTTATGGCACTGTGTTATAGAAATGCTTTTTATTCTATGAATATGTATTAATGTAAAAAAAATTAAAGGGCAAAAAAAAGAATATGCACCTGGAGATAATCTGTATATATTGTCTGAGAACCAATTGGAATACGTGGTGACTGCTAACTATGTGAAAATGATAATTGGAATATTCCCAAGGATAGTTTCAAGAGGACCACAAATCCATCTCTCCATGACTTTACTTCTGAGTATTATTATTGAGCATATTGTCCATAATTCTACCCGTTATCTCAGGGTGTTTAAGGAGAAGCAGAAGGCCATATCTCAGATGGGTTGTCACTGTTCTTGCATCAAATATATCAGACACAGTATAGGCCAAGTTTTCCATGGTAAATTCAGACTGTGGTTTTTCCTTTTCATGGGACCAATTTGATAAAATTATGTAAGAAAGAAGCAAAATGCTTCAATAGTAATAATAGTGGGTTTGGAGTTCAAGGACCTGAGTTTGAATCCCAGCTCAACAAAAATTAGCAACAGATTGGATATCTGGGATAAGTGGGAATGAAGAGTATAGGGTGACAGTGGGTTTTCAAACCTTGGTGAGTAAGAAAGATAGTGGTGCTCCTGGCAGTATAGTAGGCAAGTCCAGAAGAGGAGATTTAGGGTTCATGGGGGGAATATAATTCATGGCATCTTGCATGACAAAAATTAAAAGTGCTATTGCTGTTCAGTTATTTTTCAGTCATTTCCAACTCTTTGTGATCCCATTTTGGGGTTTTCTTGTCAATAATTCTTGAGTGGTTTGCCATTTCCTTCTCCAGCTCATTTTACAGATGAGGAAACTGAGGCAAACAGGATTAAGTGACTTGCCTGGGGTCACATAGTAAGTGTCTGAGGCTGGATTTTAACTCAGAAAGAAGAGTCTTGACTCTAGGCATGGCATACTATCTACTTCAACACCTAATTGTCCTTTAAAAAGTTCTACCCAGTCCCTTTTACCCTTATTTCTTGTTGAGATTTGCATTAATTGCCATTGCCATGATGGGGATCGAAAGGAATTTGCTCACCCTAAATCATATAGTGAGAGGTAAACATGACATAGTAGATAGAGGGGCTAGTCTTGAAGTAAAAAAAATCTAGGTGCAAATTCTACTTAGACAGATAATTGCTAGGTAACCAAGGACAAGTTACTTAATCTGTCAGTTGCCCCACAGAACTATTCAAGACTATAAATTACAGATGAAAGGTCAAGTTCTATCAGTGAAGGGACTTTCCATTCTCAAAGTTACACACATACACACACGCACACACACATCAATGAAATCATAGGTCAAGACCAAGTCAAGCAAAAGACTGGGGTCAGAGAGAGAATAGCAGCCTAAGTAAAAGTAGTTGTTCAAAAGATGATTTATACATAAGTCTGAAGTAAATTAAATTAAATTAATTAAAAGCAAATTAAATTAAGCATAAGTCTACTGTCTGGCCTGGATGACTCTGTGGAGTTTATATCTCAAAAGAGCAAGATAGTTCCTGGTGCTATATTATGAAAGAGCTAAGATTCCTCCCTAACAGAAATAGCCAAAACCCACTAGCAGTTGCAATTCATCAGATGACAGCAGAAGGCTTATAGAGAGTGTCTGACTGATGACCAGTAGATGACAATAGTGGAAATACTGGTCCAATAGCTCAGCAATCCATCTAGCATAAATAGCATACCTACAACTCAATAATATTATTTGAAAAGCACGTAACACCAGGGGCTCCTCGGAGGAAGCTGCAAGAGGCAATGGTAGAGATGGAGATAGATTTAACCCCAAAATATGAGTTACTGTCATCCTTATCTCCCATCACCCTTCACTCTCACACTTCCACCACTGGCTTTCCAGCTTCTGTTTCATATGTTGTCCTCCGCCTTCAAAACAAGTTCCTCCTTGTTTAATGTCTGAAACATAATAAGCTTTTCATATATATTTCATCTAGCCTATTTGTCTCTTTTCTTCTGGTTAATCTGACAAGAGAAACCTATACAGGGATCTCAAGGCACACTACTTTCTTTCAGTTTATTTCAGGATATTTTCCAGGGCACTGGGTGCTTTTCTTCTAGCGTCTGTCTTGTATCTGGTGCTTTTTGACTTCTTCAGTTCCTTCACTGTATTTTTTAAATTGCATTAGAATTTTGCTTCATTGATTTTCTAGTTAATTCCTTATATACTAATCCACACTACTTGGATTAATAGTTGTTCTTCCCAGCTTTTGTCTTTGTTGTTTTTTGAGAGGTAAGGGAGGAGCCTGACTCCTTTTGCGTTCTTCCTCTGCCATCATGGTCAGAGAATCTTCTTGTATAATTGCAACCCCATCTCTCATTACCACCCACTGAAACAACTCCACATCAATCTGGTCACTCAGTTTGCTATCACCCCCTATACCTACCTGTCTAATCAAAGTCCTGAAATACACTTTCCCATTCAGATGGCCAATTTGTTTGATTGCTATCACCTCCTTCAACGTCCAATTAAAAACTTAGCTCTTCTAGAAGAATGTTTTGTAACAAATTCTTCCCAATTCTGGTGCACCTTGCCAATCCTAAACTCCTTTGTTGCTCAATTTATTGTCTACTATTTTTCCCTTCTTGAGTCCTAGAATAGTCCTAGAATCATAGGTTCACAGGATTTAGAGTCAGAAGAAACATTAGATGACATCAATTCCAGCCTCTTCATTTTACAGAGGAGAAAATTGAGGTAAGAGAAGTTAACTGACTTGTCCAAGGTCATACAGCTTGTAAGTATCTGAGATGGTATTTCAACACAGGTCTTCCTGACTCCACATCCTGTTCTCTCTCCCCTGGGCCATGCTCCTCACCTTATAATTATTCTCAGGCCCCTTTCTATATTTACTTCCTCTAATTAGCTTATAAACTGTTTCATGACAAGACCTATGGGCACTCATTTCCTCACATAGTTCTCTGAAGATATTTGCTTTAAAAATGTCTCATTTCCCTTTATTTACTTGTGAGCAACCCCCAATACAAGAATCACACAATTCACAAGAATTGAGCTGCAGCCCCATTCCTCTCACTGTACCTGATCCATTTGAAAAGGAAACTGTCATTCAAATCCTATGGTTTGTTGGAGTCCAGGATTTCTTGGTGGTCCTTCACTTTCTCCAAAATAAAATTATGCAGCATTTGACAGTTCTTAAATGAGTTGCGATGACATCCTAGGGGATATTGTACCAAAGCTGGGAAGAGATTGTAGATCTGTAAAAAAGAAACAATTGCACATTTTTTCTCTAACCTCGGATTCAGAAGAAAAGATTGTAGCTACAAAAGATTGTAGTGAGGAGAAGTTTCCAGGGCAAATCCCCTGTGAAAAAAATGTGATATGTCTTCACTCATCCTCTTTACTCACTTGCAAAACCCATTAAAATCATTTTAATATTCCTCCCCCTGCAGGCAGCTAGTGTCCATCTAAACCCTTACCTGCTTAATTACCACCAAAAGGTTTCCTGCTACCATTTTCTCAGAGCTCTGTTTTCTAATTTCCAAAAGGACAGCTGATACCTGCTAACCCTATCCTGGCTCAAGTGTTCATGGCAAAGCTCAGCAGTCCTCTGGCAATGGGTATTTTAAAAGGGGGGCTAGGATTTTAGTCCTTGTGGCATATAGATAAACTCCTTCGGAAAAGGGCCTGGTAGAAGCCCTCAATGACACTTTAAAGGGATGATATTCTCCATCTATATTCAAGGGGGCATCTCTTTATGATGAGAAAGATTTAGATTACTCCAGGATTTTACTGTTCATATTGAGGTTCATATTGAACCCCAGCCTAGATCCAGGTAGTAGTTCCTCTAGAATAAAGTAGAGTGCCCTATGTCACAGAAAGAGAGAACTCTGCACATACCTGTGCCCATGGTAAACTCAAGATCTTGAAAGCTTTTCCATCTGAAAGCTCCATTAAATGCAGACATTTCTGATCATGATATTCAAAATGTTTTTGGAAAATGATAGAGCAGATGCCATTGCAGAGAGCACACCCAAGGATGAATGTGAGGCCTCAGGTCATCTCTAAAGAATTATGGAAGGAGAAAGAGCTTTAATTATGATTTTTAACTTATTAGTATTGAGATAACAAGGGAAGATTTGTCAGCCTTGAGAATCAGTGGCCTCCAGACCATCTTACGTTCTCCTCCAACAGGTCTAACTTTTATTATAGCTGAGAATTACATGGTACAGGAGGCTACAAAAAGCATTTTGTATATATTTTCTGATTTAATCCTTACAACAATTCAGTGAAGGAGAAAAATTGAGAAAAGGCCAAAATGTAAGAGATTTTTGGAAATGGAGTGTTTTAAGGCACACGTGAGATAAAGGTTACAAAAGCCTTTGAAAACCTTAAAACATTGTATAAATCTCAGTGATTATTTTTATTATTATTAGTTGATAGACACTAGCCCTCAAATCTGATGATGACTTCATTCCCTAAGCCTGGATTTCAACTAATGTTTATAGGGACTTACTGATAAATGTTTAACTGCTGACTGTTGTGGGGCAGGGAGTGGAGAGAAATATATGCACACTCATTTCAAATTTAATCTGTGTTAGCAATTTCTTAAGCTTAGACTAGGGCTTGGCAAACCATCCAGGGTTAAATCCAGCCATCTTGCTCTTTTCTTGTAGCTTAGGAAGTAAGAATACTTTTTTTTTGTTACAAACAAAATGTAAAAAATTACTCAGACTGTGGGGCCTGATTTGGCCTTTGGCAATAGTTTGCTGAGCCCCCCTCCCCATCTAGATAATCAATAAAGCAATAAATTGGTCTCTGATTCATAGTGATTGCTCATTTTCAGAGGTATAAATTTTCTGAGGTATAAATGTTCTCGTGGAAAATTTAACAATGGACTCTAGCTCTGGTTCTGGTAACTTTCAGAAAAAAAGCAATCCCAGTAAAATGTTAGCTGGTGGGAGGGTCAGAAGTCGGATGCAAATGTGTGAAAAGTGAGTGAGAGAGGATGAAATGAGTGTGACAATGGAAGGGAGATATATAGGAAAATATCTTAAAGGGATGGCTAGATTAAGTAGAGATTTTTTGAAAAGATGTGGTACATCTAAGCATATTTGTTTCCAATGGAAAAAGGAATTGTTGTATAGGGAGAGACTGAAGGAAAGAAAGATACAGAGAATAGTGAATGTGAGAGCTCTCTGAAAAGAAAAGAAGAGATACATGTAAGGTACAAGTAGACTTTACTAAGGAGAAAGGTCTATTGACATTGAAGCAATAAAGGAGAGGACAGGTAATGGGATAAAAGAGTTTTGTTCTAAATTCTCTGAGACTAAGCTTACTTTTGGGTAAGTAGCCCCATCTTTACCTGGAGGAAGCAATCATCCTCTATAAGCCATACAAATCCAGAACTATTCAGCAATTACCCAGTTATCATGTACACATGACCTGTTTCATACCTACAGGGATGTTGCTGATATTGTTCTAATAATTGTTCTTTTTTTCCTAGTATTAAATTCTTCCTGGTCAAATATTCTAAAGTAGAAGAGTATGCAAAATTGGGCTACGACCAAAATCTAATAGTGTTTTCTTTCCTCCCAGCTCTTATCCTTCCCTCTCCAAAACACACACATTTTGATTTTTATATTTAAAAAAGCAATTATTACATAGAAATGATAATATCAATTTATCTATCAGTTTTTGCCCTCCTCATTGTCCTGTGGGTACATTAGATTAGGATTCTGCAGCAGAAAGAAGGCAACCTCTCTGCTGGACAGATTAGAATGCAGTGGCACAGGAAGATCATGTTCCAAAAGACCATGATGAATCAATCAGTTCATTGACTTACTACCTTGTTCTCCATGTTTTCCTTCCTTGTTAAAAAAGCTTTTCGGGAAACCATCAAAAAGTCAACAAAATCACTGAATTCCTAGAAATTTTCTTAAAAGAAAGAATGCTTTTTCTGAGGGAATGTCTTAAGAAGGTCAACCTAGCTGGTGCTTCCTGCTTTTGGTGAGCTCTACTTCCTCTGGAAAGTCATAAACACAGCTCTCCCCTCACAAGTACCTCATGACCCAGAGGTGACACTAGGTTCTAGAAGGCAATGCCTACAAAGCCCATTCCCTCACAAGTTCTGATGCCCAAGATCCAGCCTAGCTGAGCACACAGAGATTCATCCAGAGGTTGGCCACTGACCTGGCAACAGGGGAAGGCCAAGGGAACAAGCATTCATTAAACACTTACCACCTTCCAGGCACTGTGCAAAACATTTTACACATATTATGGCATTTGGTTTTTGTGACAGTGCTATGAGGCAGGCACTATTATTATCTTCATTTTTACAGATGGGGAAACTGAGGCAGACAGCAGTTCAAGTGAATTGCCCAGTGTTGACACAGTATCTGAGACCAGATTTGAATTCAAATCTTCCTGATTTCAGGCCAACAGGGTGGCAGACATTTATTAAGTACTCACTACGTGCCAGATAAGGACTCATTTAGCCATGGTAATCCATGAAACAAAGAAAGAGAGAATGTCACTATCTTATGTGGGCCCTTCATGTCTGAGCAGCAATGCTTGCATAACGGACAGAGAAAGAGGTAATTGTCATAGAGCTGTGGCGAATACCCAGTGCTCTTCTCTTGACTTTCAACTCACTGCTTTTTCTAACTGAGCACAAAGACTCCCCACAAGACTAACATGAACCCCTCAGGATGGTCATATATTGTCCTCTCTCTTCATTATCTCTCAGTCATCTCTATTCTGTGAGGCTTTGAACGATGACCACAGTGGACAGAGGGTTGGACCTGGAGTTAGGAAGACTTGAGTTCAAATCCAGACTCAGAGACTTTCTAGTATGTGATGCTGGACAGTCACCTAACTTCTGTCTTCCTGTTTCCTCATCTGTAAAATGGGAAGACTTGAACCCAGATCTTTCTAATTCCATGGCCAATGAGACTTCTACTATATCAAGTCATCTCTAAAAGACATTGTGATCAACAGGCCTAGCTCCTTATCTATGTACTCGTAGGAGTTCAGAACTTGCTGGGTCCTTCTGAGCCAAGGTTTGCTTTCAGCCATACAAACTATATATATGTAACTTAAGAGAAATGAAGACATTTATATAATTGAAGAGATATTAATTGTTCATGATTGTGTCAGGTGAGAATATAAGAGAAATGACAACATTACCTAAATTAATTTACTTATTCAACGTCATATCAATCAATCAGCCACAGAATTATTTTAAAGAATGAGAAAATAATAACATAAATCAGGAACAAACAGATAATAATAATATAATCCAGCAACAAGTTGTCAAGAATCTCACGGGAAATAATTTGTGAAAGTTCTAAAGAAGGAGGCCTAGCAGTACCCAATATCAAACTACACTACAAAGCATTCATCATCAAAACTATTTGGTACTAATAAAAAATGAAAGGTTGATCAGTGGAACAGATTAATTATTCATGATTCATAAAGAAAGGAATAAAACAGCACAAAGTGTAATAGAAGTAACCCAACTATGAATGAATGAAGGAGTGGATTTAAAAACATGTGTGAAGCACTTATTATGTGCCAAGCATTGTGGAAAGTGCTGGGGATATAAAATACAAAAGTGAAGATAATTATCATCGTCAAAGAGCTTATATTCTAATATGAGAAGATAAGACATATTAGGGAAGGGTGACTAGGAAAAGGTATGTTGATTTGGAAAGTTATTGGGACAATTCTTAAAGCTATGTGGAGTGAGTTTACATCATCCCTTATATAAGCAATGACAGAGATGATCTGCTTATGGAGCCAGAACTGGGAATCAACTCCTGCACAACAGTGCAGAGGGTACAAGTTCAGAGGCAAGACAGCTGGCAAGAAGATGGTACTAAAGTGAACCATAACTAGAGACTGACCTAGATGTTGTGGGCAACTGAGGCAAATCCCAATCAGAAAAAAGAAGCCCCAGAGTAGGTGATCTAGGAAGAAAGGTTTGAACTACTGGGGGTAAGCATTTAACAAAAGTTATTGGAAAGATAGAAAGCAGGCAGACCAAAATCAGGTTTAGATCAACATCTAACACCACATGCCACAATAAACTCTGAGGGGATAAATGACCTAGATATAAAATGTCATGTAATAAACAAATTAGAACAAGGAAGGAGATGCTTTTCATAATTATGGATAAGAGAAGAGTTCTTAATCAGAGAATAAAGAGAATCACAAAGGATAAAATGGATACTTTTTATCACATGAAATTGAAAGGTCTTTACATATTTAAAAAGTTATTAAAATTAAAAGGGAAATAGTTCAACTACATGAAAGAATGATCCAAAACAATAATATGAGACTACAGATAAAAAAAAATCTTAAAGTTTCACCTCATACCTTGCAAATTGGAAAAGATAACACAAGATGGGAATAGTCCATGTTGGAGAAGCTGAAGATAGGCATACTGGTGCATTTCTTGGTGGAGCTATGACTCAGTACTGTATCAACAATACAGTATTCACAATGGCTACAATAACTATAAATATGCTGATATGGTTATTAATCACAAAATGTAACAGGCTCTCTACATGGGAAATTTAGCTAGAACATTTATTCAAATACCAGAAAACTGAGTCCCAAAACCAGAAAGTTAAAGCCATCACAGTAGTTATGAAGTTGGCACGAGTTAATGTAGTAAACACCCACATTCTCAAGCCTTCAAAGTAGGACAGGCTACCTCAGGCAAAGATCCTCCTCTCCTCACTCATGGTAACTGCTCAGTGTCCACACAGAGTGCTCCCAGCAGCTCTGGCCCCCTGCATTTTCCATCCCTGGCAGTCCTCAGCAGGATTCCTTAGCAGAAATTCTGGCTGGCTCAAAAGAAAAAGAAGTTTGTGCCATAGCCGCTGCTTCTAGTCACTGTGTAGACTCTAGCTTGGCTCCAGCTTCCTCTTGCCCCACTCCTTCCTGTTATGTCAACAAGTTCAAGGGGCATGGAAAATCTTCAAATCCTATAACCATTACAGGTATGAAAATAATTTTGAAATTATGCAAAGCAAGTGATTGAAATGTCCATAGCTTCAGAACCAGAGATTCCATTCCTTGGTTTATACTCCACAGAGGCTATTGATAAGAAGAAAGTCTCCATTTACATAAAAATATTTATAACAGAGCTCTTTTCATAGTGAGGAATTGGAAAGAAAGTAGATGGTCATATATTAGGAAATAGATAAACAAGTCTGGGGTATAAGCATATAATGGAATATCACTGTGTTATAAGAAATTTTACTAAGAATTATTGGAAAGATCTACATGAACTGATGAAAAGTGAATTAAGAAATGCCAAGAAAATAATATATACTATGACTACAATAATATAAATAGAAATAACAGCTACACATGTATTTTTAAAGTGAATTTTGTGAAAATGTAAAGAGCAAGTGTAGTTTAAAAGAAGAAACAAGAGAAGATATTCCCATTCCACTAGAGATAGGGATGGGTGGGAGAGAGAGAGGAATGTCCATCAATTGGGGAAGGAATTGTAATTGCAAGCACAGAAATAGTTAACACCTTGTTTCAGCTATTTCATTAGCTAGCACCTTGTTTCAAGTTGAGCCTTGCCCTTGATTACATCAAGTCTTTTATTGAGAAGCAGAACTTGTGAACCCCACAAATTGTGAACCCTACCACTTGTCAACTCCTGTTGCTTATGCAACAGGAAGGGGAGAGCTAATGACCATATATAAGGAGAGGATCAGGCCGACAAGAACAGAACTGAGAACTGAGTAGAACTAAGTAGAACTGAGAGCTGAGCACAACTGAGAAGAACTGAGAAGAGAATTCTTGTAAATAATAACTCTGGGCAGTTTAGTCTCCAAAATGGTTGGATCAGTTTACAATTCCACTAACAATGAATTAGCGTACCAGCCTGAAACTGTGGCTTGGACCTGGGGCATCCAGGACAAGCAGCAGCTGGAGCCTTCAGGATAGTGGATCAGTAGCAGCTGTGGCAGTTTCCAGACTTATCAAGCCATAAGAAACAAGGGCTACGTGAATGGTCAGTGGAATTCAGCTAAATTTGGGGGAGAAAAGCAGTCTGGACAAACTGCCCCCTGCCTCTACATCCATGTAGCTGCTTCAGAGTTCCCAGTCTGCAGATTGCAGGGGGGCCAAGAGATCATTCAGAGGCTAAGTACTCTTGCATTGAGCGGCCTGGATACGGATCACAGTCTTGGATGGTGGTCCTGGGGTGTGTTTTCAGTGAGCTAAAGCTGGTGGGGGCTGCAGCAGCCTCCCAATATCTCCAGCAGCTGCAAAAACCCCAGAGATTTGGGACAGAGCTTTCCCCTCTGGAAGCAGAGTTCCACAGAACTAAAAAAATCAAGTAATTTCCTGGCAACACGAGCAGGCAAAGGAAGCAAAGTGAGAACAGCAATCAAACTCTAGAATCCTTTTTTGGGGACAAAAAGGATCAAAGCATGGAAATGGGAGGAAGACAGTCAGAACCCCTGCACCAAAAGCTTCCAAGAAAACATGAAGAGTGCCTACAAGCCATAGATCAGCTTAAGAAAGATTTTGAAAACTAAATAAAAGAAGTGGAGGAAAAATTGGGAAGAGAAATAAAAATGATGCAAGAAAATCATGAAAAGACAGTCAACCACCTGACTGAAGAAAATAACATCTTAAAAATAGATGAACTCAAATGGCAAAAGAGGCCCAAAAAGACAATGAGGAGAAGAATGCCTTAAAAAGTCAAATTTGCCAGATGG
>CM053598.1:64317194-64335324 GCA_028646575.1 Pseudocheirus occidentalis | reverse complement strand
AACCAAGAAAATAAATTAAAATTAAAAAAAAAAAAAAAGAATAATCTCTAGTCCAATGAAATGGGTGAGCTCCTTCCCTTTTTTTCTCTATACAGTCATGTGGGCTCATAAATTCCTACATTGTTCTGGAATACAATGAGAGGAGACATACACACATATATTATATGTATAATATGTGTTATATACACATTGTCAGGGAATTTATGATTCTCATATTAATTGATATGATATTTGTAATGATTGTATTAACTGCCTAGACTTGTTAGAACTCCCCTATTTCTCAGGAAGTTCTGACTTTGGAGCCTGAGCTACAGCTGACACCCTGCAGCAGAAAGTTGTTGGTTTTCCTTCTTTCTTGAAGGGGACCACAGCATCAGGAAGGTGATGGACCCCATACAAGAAAGTGATAAATCAAGAATCTCTTGACATGCTAACAATTCACAAATTCCTTAGCTCGTAACTGTAACTGCCGTGTGAACGGAATTAGAAGCAGCTGCATTCCTCTTCCTACCAGGCCAATTCTGGTTGTGTACCCCACTGAATAATCACAAGACTCAATGACCCTTAAGACTTGAGACAATCAACTTAAGAATTGTTCCCACAGGACTCAAGAACACCTGTATTGTCCCAAAAATGCATGTATGTATGGGCCTGCTGTAGGAACTGTTTGCTAAAGACCTAGGAATGACTGTGTTGTGATCCACCCCTGTGGTGTTTTTTTTTTAATGTATATAAGCTCTACCTCTGTCCCAGCTTGAAAAGCCCCTCTTTTTAGAGGAGTTTCAGTTTGCAGATCTGACTTCCTCACTCTGAAACTAATTAAACTGCTACTTGATTCCTGATCTATCTATCTGTAGTTTGCTTTATTTGGCTACAGTCAGTCATAGATTAGAAACGAGTCCATTCTGGACTACATTTAAAATTCCTTTGACTACACACACACACACACACACACACACACACACACACACACTTGGGGGGGGGAGGTGGTGAAGTCACTTAACTTCTGTTTGCTTCAGTTTCCTCAACTACAAAATAGAAATAATAATGCACTTACCTTGAGGGATTGACAGATAGTAGATGCTACATAAATGACCCAGCAATACCTCTTCTAGGGTTGTATCCCAAAGAGATCACAGAAGTGGGAAGAGGCCCTGCATGTACAAAAATATTTATAGTAGCTCTTTTTGTGGTCACAAAGAATTGGAAATCAAGGGGATGCCCATCAATTGGGGAATGGCTGAACAAGTTGTGGCATATTAATGTAATGGAATACTATTGTGCTATAAGAAATGAGGAGCAGACAGACTTCATAATAACATGGAGAGACTTATATAAACTGATGTTAAGTGAGAAAGAAGAGCAGAACCAGGAGAAATTTGTACACAATTACAGACACAACATATGTGTGATGACTCACTTTGATAGACTGGGCTCCTCTCAGCAATGCAAGGTTATAAGACAACTCCAAAAGACTCATAATGGAAGGAGATGTCCACATCCAGAGGAAGAACTACAGAGTTTGCATGCAGATTGAAACAAACTACTGGCTCTCTTTCATTTTCTTGTTTTGTTTCCCCCTTCTCATTGTTCATTCCATTGGTCATAATCCTTCTCTACAACTTGATTAATGTTTAAGGTGAAGAAATTTGTAGATCCTCTATTTGATTGCATGCCTCTGTGGGGAAGGGGGGTAAGCGGAAGGGGAGAAAATTTGAAACTCAAGGGATTGTGGAACTGAATATCATAAACTGAAAGTAAACAAATAAATCCATTTAAAAAAAAGAATGAGTGGGTCAATGAGCAAATGAAGGAAAATTTCATTAAAGGGAATCACAACAATGAGACAACATGCCAGAATTTATGGGATGTAGCCAAAGCAGTACTTAGGGGAAAATGTATATCTCTAGGCACTTACATCAAAAATAAAGACCAGATCAATAAATTGGTCATGCAGCTAAAAAAAAACTAGAAAAAGAATAATCTAAAAATCCCTAATTAAACACAGAATTAGAAATTCAGAAAGTCAAAGGAGAGATTAATAAAATTGAAAGTAAGAAAACTATTGAAAAAATAAATAAAACTAGGAGCTGGTTTTGTCAGGAGAGTAACAATAAAACAGATAAACCATTGGTGAATTTGATTTTAAAAAAGAAGAAAACCAAGTTACTGGTATCAAAAATGAAAAGGGTGAATTCACCAAAATGAAGATGATATTAAAGCAATTATTAAGAGTTATTTTGCCTAATTATATGGCAATAAGTCTAACAATCTAAATGAAATGGCAGAATATTCACAAAAACATAAATTCTCCAGCTTAACAGAAGAGGAAATAGAATACTTGAATAACCATATCTTAGAAAAACAAGATTTACAAGCCATGAATGAGATCTTAAAGAAAAAAGCTCTAGGACTAAATGGATTCACAAGTGAATTCTACCAAATATTTAAAGAACAATTGATTCTCATATTATATATGTTGTTGTTCAGCCATTTTCCAGTTGTGTCCAACTCTTTGTGACCTCATTTTGAGGTTTTCTTGGCAAGGAGAGTGCCAAGGAGAGTGCTTGCCATTTCCTTTTCCAACTCATTTTATAGGTGAGAAATTGAGAAAAACAGGATTAAATGAGTTGTCCAAGGTCACACAGCTAATAAATGTCTGAGATCAGACTTGAACTCATAAAGATGAATCTTCTTGATTCCAACTCCAGTACTCTATCCACTGTGCCATCTACCTGTCCTAATACTATATAGTCCATATAGGAAAATAAACAAAGAAGAAGCCCTTCTAAATTCTTTTTATGATACAAATATGATATTTATACTTAAACCAAGAAGAGTAAAAAAAAGAAAATTCTAGACTACCTAATGAATATTTATGCAAAAAAATTTTAAATAAAATATTAGCAAGGAGACTACAGCAATATATCAAAAACATCATATGCCATAACCTGGTGGGATATATATCAGAAATTCAAAGCTAGTTCAATATTAGGGAGACTATTAAAATAATTGTGCATATCAATAACAAAAAACAACAAAAATCATATGATTATCTCAATAGATGCAGAAAAGGTTTTGGACATAATACAACACTCATTCTTGTTTAAAAAAAAACACTAGAGAGCACAGGAATAAATGGAGTTTTCCTTAAAAATTAGAAGTAATATCTATTTAAAACTATTGGTAAGCATTATTGGTAATGGGGATAAGCTAGAAACTCCCATAAAGATCTGGGGTGAAGCAAGGATGCCCATTATCATCACTATTATTCAACATGGTGCTAGAAATGCTAGCTATAACAGTAAGAGAAGAAAAAAGAAATTGAAGCAATTGGAATAGGCAACAAGGAAACAAAACTATCATTCTTTGCAGATGGCATGGTGGTATACTTCATGAACCCTAGAGAATCGATTTAAAAACTAGTGAAAATAATTAACTTTAGTAAAGTTTCAGGATATAAAGTAAATTCAAATAACTCACTAATATTTCTATATATTACATCCACAATCTAACAGGAAGAGATAGAATAAGAAATTCCATTTAAAATTACTGCTGACAATACAAAATACTTGGGAGTGTACCTGCCAAGACAAATCCAGAAACTAAATGAACACAATTATGAAACACTCTTTTATGGAAATAGAGTCAGATCTAGATAATTGGAAAATATTAAATGCTCATATGTAGGCCAAGTCAGTATAATAAAAATGACAGTTCTACCTAAATTAATTCACTTAATCAGTGCCATATCAATCAAACTACCAGCAAATTTTATAGAGCTAGAAAAAAATAACATTCATCTGTAAGAACAAAAAGGTTAAGAATATAAAGGGAATCAATGAAAAAAATATGAAGGAAGGTGGCTTAGCTGTACCAGATCTCAAATTGTATTACAAAATGGTAATCAACAAAATAATCTGGATTTTGATCAATGCAATTCTCTGTCATGATTCTGAAGGACTGGTGATGAAGTATGATGAGAGATCACATAAGACTGACTAGTTGTAGAATAATATCCATTTTTGGACAATGCCAATGTGAGAGTTTGTTTTACTTGATTTTGTATTTTTTACAAGAACTTCAATTTCCTTTTTCTCTTTGTATAGCTGGGGTTCAGTGAGAGGAAGGCAAGAGGAAATAAGGATAGAGCAACAACAAAAGAAAAAAAGAAAAGAATGAAAAGACAATAATGATGGCATTTTTTAAGTTAACACTAGAAGACATAATGAAGGTCAGAAAGAAATATAGACAACCAGGACAACATAGAAAACGACAGCCTGAAGTAATTGTACGTTGAAAAATAAAAAGAAACTACATGTAATAGAAGTCTGAGGTTTTATGTGCAATTCTATTTTAAAGTCTACTCTGTATCTAGAAATGCCATTTTACTTGGTATTTGTTCACTATGGTTTAAATAATTTTAAATAGTATAAAATGAGATTCATGACTTCATATAAAATCCTCTTTTTGTATTCTTTTATAAATATGAAAATGCTTGTTTTTGTAGTTTATGTTCTAATTAAGAAATTTATATTAATTTTTAACACTGCATATAAAAGAGTTATTAGTGTTATTGTGACTGCTTAGTATAAATGAGAAATACATTGATGGAGGCCAGGAGCTATGGTGGTGAAAAGTAAGCATATATTCCTCCACATTCCAGAAGTATCTGTAGTTCCTTAATAGTGAGTTGCAGCAACATGGTAGAAAGTGTCTGGTTCTGCCTCTGGAAAAACTTCCCAGAATTGCCAGGGTGAGGTCAGACTTGGGTAAATGAGCAAGACCAGAGAAAGAGAATGAAGGGTGTGTAAATTCTATAATACATTAGAGTCCACACCCACAGGTTACACTTCCAGCATGCCTGGACTAATCATCTCAGATTCACTGGCGTGCCCTTTGCATGGACATGGTCTAACTGGATATATTCTCTATTTTGGATTTATTGTATAACTTCAAGTGACAATGATTCACTAAAAGAATGTGGGTTTTAAAAATAAAATATTCTAGTATTACTTCCTTTATTAGATGGATAATTTTCTGGTGAAATTTTGCTATTTGAATATTTACATATTAATATATTAATCTACTGTACTTATAATTAAGTATGATGGCTAATATGAGTAAAAATCATGTACCATGTGTAGAACATTAGTGCTTAACAACACAGAACTAGAGAGAAGATTCTTTGTTAAGTTATTGCTACTTGATCTAAGGGACAAAAACTTTGAGAATATTTTGAAAGAAATATAATTTTTATATCCTCTAGATATCTTGAGTATCACACCTTTAGTAAATATTTGTTGTGAATATTTCCCTCCCAATAACTATTTCCCTTCTAAATATAGTTGCGTTTGTTTCAAAAACAAAGGCTTTACAATTTTATGTGACAAGGTTTCAATTTTATTTTGATGATCAGCTGTATCACTTCTTTACTTATAAATTCTCATGATCATATTTATGCAATGTCTCTCCTATTCACTTCTAATTTTTTTAAATAAGGTAATCTTTTATACTTAAGCTGTATATTCACTCACTTTGTGGTTTTGGGGTAGGTCTGGCCCTTACTTTATTTGAGAAAAGTGAGAACTGGAATACATGATCCTTAAGATTCTTTCAAACTTTAACATTTGAGTATTCTTATGTTAGAATTCTGGTTTTTTCTATGTACCCATTTCAGGGCACAACCATAATATAATTACTGAATTCTCTTCCAAATGACAACTGAGAGTTTCCCAACCTAGGCTGGTATGACCCAAACCACTTCCTGGATGAAAGCAGCAACTCAAAGAGGAGAGACTACTTCATGCCTTTTTCAACATGCATGATAAGTTCATCTAAATTCATATGTCAAAGATGGATTAATAGCTCAAAGAATTTGGGTCCAATTTTCAATTCTATTTCTTCTTCCCTGTATGTCTTTTGTTGAATCATTTCATCTTTGCGGGCTTCATTTCTCTAATATTTCAGAGGAAATGGTTGAAGTAGTATGAGATTGAAGATAGCTCCTTATACTTTGAATGTTCTCTGGGCCAAGAGTCATCATTTGAAGTAACAAATCAGTGGAATTTTGATCAGTTGCTTCAGTTAATCCAAATGGTAGGGCTCACCGAGCTGACTGATGTACCTGGCGCTAGATCCGTATCTAAAGCATCCAATGGAAAGAAAATTAATTTAAGAGGTAAAATTAGCAAATACCTACACCTGTCTCAGTTTCCGTGTCATTATGCCTTCAGGGTACATCCCTGCACCTTATCAGGCTTTATTATAAGGGGTGATGTTAGTTCAAAGGCCCAGTACTTAGGTCCCATCAGAGACAGATCATTTAATCCTTTCTTGTGGTTTGAAATATCACAGATGTTAGAAGCCTGACTGAGGCAAAGAAGTCTGGATATTCCCAGTCATTTACATTTTTATGGGGCTTAATTAGTACAGAATTCACTATCATAGTGTACCTGTCCTTCTACCTTTAATAATTTTGGGATGATATAAACCTATTGCTTATAGGACAAGAGAAGAGGCATTCAAGTGTTGGATGTCGGAAGTGGAGATTGCCAGTTAGCCAAAAGTCTCTGTACCCTGTGACCTCCATAGCAGTGCCCTACCCAGTTAGGACTGAGGCTCCAGGAAGGGCCTTGATTGAGTGGTTTCAGGCTAGTGACTAGATGGTACTAAGGTAGAAGCAAGGAGTGGCTATAGAGTTGTGATTGTCACCCAGAAGTATGACTGAAGGCACCAAAGTGGATCTAATCTTCATTGCCCTATCATCTCCCACTACTTCAGGAGCGAAGATTACCCATATCCTTGGTCTTTGAGGGTTTGCTTTAGTGGCTGTTTGTTTCTTGGGGCTATGATTCCTGTCTTGTGAGTTTCTACTTCCAGATCTTACTATGGGTCAAGAAGACTGATTTGAAAGGCAAGAACTAGAGAAAGTTTCTCTTGCAACACAGTAGGAGCTTGGGCTTCAGGGAAATTAAATCTTGTGACTCCTTGCTCAAAGGGTCAACCAAAATGTTAAGTCTTCAGTCATTAGAATCTGCTTTCTTAGGGGAGATGGATGGGGCATGAAGCTCTGAACTTCAGAGGAGAAGCATGCTCAGTGTCTTCTACCTGAAGTCACTGGGTGGTGGTTGGGGAATCCATAGATCAGGAGCCATGGCTTAGAAAACCTATGTGTCTAAGAACTTCAAATCTTTATATTTGTGTCTTTTAGGAAAATGGATATTTGTTGGCAGCTGATTTGGGTGGAATTATTCCTTTTCTTTACTATCATCTTATAAAATTTTACCTTGAAACTTCTTATTGACTCAGAAGATATTCATGTTGTTATGGGATGGGAATGAAAGGTGGAATGATGGAGGGGAGGACGGGGGGGGGGGCTGCTGGAAGGACACACTTCTGTAGAGGGTCATGGACAGGGTAGAGAATAGAATAAGGGGGCCAGGATAGGAAGTAGGAACATATAATCAGTCTCTCACAATATGTCCACTGTGGAGATGTCCTACATAATTACACGTGTACAGCCTATATTGAATTGCTTGTCCTTCCAGTGGGGGTGGGTGATGAGGGAGGAACCAAAAGAATCTAGAATTTAAAGTTCTACAATCAAATGTTAAAATATACATATATATTTATTATCATTATTATTATTATTATTATTAACTACATGTAACTGAGAATTAAGATATACAGGCACTGGGGTAGGGAGACCCATTCTCCCCTACCAGAAAGTCAGAGGAGCAATGGAGGAGGACATAAGAGAGAGCAGATTGAGGGAGGGGGTATACAGCAGCATCGCTGTTTTGGGGTTGTGGGTAGGGGAAAGACAGTGAGAAAATTTGTAACTCAAAATCTCGTGGAAATGAATGGTGTAAACAAGAAAACAAATAAAATAATTCAAAAAGAAAAAAGATATCCATGTTGCCCTAGTTGCCAGTTGGATGGACAAATTATCCCCTCTGCACCTAATGCATATGAAGAGTCCCCTCTGGCTCTAGCTGCCATTTTATTTCTCCACCATATGTCATGAAGATGTTGGACTTATTCTTTTGCCTAATATTCAAAACCCTCCATTTTTCTGGTCTATCTTTAAAGGTAAATCTCCTACTATTTGTTCCCTTTGAGTTTTGCTAACCTGGTTCACTTGCCGTTTATTACAATCCCCAAGTTTATTGCCTCAGTAGCTTCACTTTTGCCTTTCCCTGGGCCTGTAATATTCCCTCTTCCCTCATCATCTCCACCTGATGAAATCCTGACCATTTCTACAGTCACAATTCCCATGCCACATCCCTATGACTTCCTTACTTGCAGTCCTGTGCAATTTAATGCTGTATTATACAGCTGTTTTGAATTATTCTTTCTAGTTTAAAGTGTGGTAGTCTTTTTCATCTTGTGTCTCTAAACTAGACTATAAGCTTCTTGTGGGCAAACTCTTTCTCTTATATTTGTGTATAATTGTCCACCAGTAATGGGGAAAAAGCCAATGATCCTTTAGCATACACATCAAGGTGCTGGGACTTCAATTGCTCACAATGTATTTCACTGCCTGTTCTAATTACTGAGCAGAGACATGTTATGAAGCTCAAGGTCTCTTTGGAGGACAGAGATTCTTCCAGGTTGCCTGAACCATGGAGTGCATAGAAAAAAGGGACTTTTTAATCACAATCTCCAGGAAGATTGAATAATTTAATGGAGACAGTGGTAAAAGGATATTTGATTCTGTATCTACACTCCAGTCCTTGACTCTGGAGTAGGATAAGTAGGAGCCTGACACAAAATCGAGCACCTTCTGAGCAATGGTCACTGAGCAAAACTCACACATTTCATTCAGCTTTTTTTCACTGATGACTTTTGTTTTTAGATCACAGTCATTTATGGAAATACCTTGTTCAAGTTTCCTCCTGCCCTCTCTCAACTGAATCCAAGATTAAAGCAAAGAAAAATAGAAAAGCAAAAAGAACCAAATCTAGTGACTTTTTCTGACAGTGTAGATAATATATCTTGTACTAGAAGTCTACACATCTCCAAGAGCCCCTCAGTAGAGGAAGAAGTGTTGGTGAGGGTGATGCCACCCAACTGAATTCATTTGCTGCTATGGGGGCTGGTCAGTTCCATGAGCCCCCAATTGTGAGCCATACTCAACGCAAATCCACACTGGGCCTGTTTCTGATACAAGGTGCAGTCCTTTGTCCAATGGGAGGAGTGGGCTTCCCCTTCTCTTATCTCAGAGCAGTCACAGAGACACACACATTACTCAGCTTGTGGTAGTTCTAGTTTTTAAGATAAGTATGTATGCATGTATGTATAGATGGATGTAGGTAGGTAGCTATACAGATACCATTCATGGATAGAAAGTAAGAGACATAGAAACAGCAAGACAGAAATAGAGACAGTGAAAGTCAGAGGGGAGACAGACACAGTAAGAGACACAAAGGTAGAGAGAAACAGATAGAAGCAGAAGTGAACTGCATAAAGTTAAAATTAACAGAAAGAGCCCAGTGCAGATGAGCACATGGAAGCTTAATAACCTCATGTTAATCCAGGCATCTTAGGAGCACAGTGGATAGAGTCCTGACCTTGGAATCAGGATGGATTTGAGTTCAAATTCGGTCTCAGATACTTCCTTACCCTGTGACCTTGTAAACGTCAGTTAAACTCTGTTTCCTTCAATTTTCTCAGCTGTTAAATACAGATAATAATATCTACCTTTTAGAGCTGTTGTGAGATTAAGGAGAAATATATTTGTAAATATCTTAGCAGAGTGTTTGGTCCATAGTAGGTTCTATAGAAATACTATTATTATGATGATGTTTTGAAGAAAATAATCAAGGAAGATAGATACACTGTTCAACATTGGAATATGTATGAAACAGGATTATTCTGCAAAAGGATGGCTTCAAAAAATGTACACTTCTAACGAAGGAAAATGTAATGTGGATTTAAAGTGTCTAAGGATCATCTAATACATTTATTGGGAAGAAATGCAGGAGGATATTTTGTAATAAAACCAATATTTCTTTGTCAATCTCAAAATCCTTTGGTTCTGAGTAGTTACAACCATCTACATTTAATATTATGAAAGTTCAGTTTATATTTTCTTTCATTTTTTCTCTAATTTTTTTAAATTAGGATTTTCCCCATCACTTCCTCTATAAATGCTACTGCATTTAAATCTATTATATACATATATATGTATGTATGTGTGTATGTATGTATGCATGCATGCATGTATGCATGTATCTTCTGCTAACAGTCTATTTTAAGGCAACCCTCTTCCCACTATTTCTCTTCCCTTTACCCTGAAGCCCTGCCTCTTCCTATTTATAACTCTTTCTCCTAGTTTTGGAGTTTTACTTATATGTTCCTTTTCTTCTTGCTTTTACCCATTTAAATCTTCTCTACTTTTCCCCTCTCTGTTAAGTAGGAAAGTAAAATCCTCTGTCCTTTCCTCCCTTTTACCTCATTTTGTTCATTAGCTTTTAAATTTTCACTTTATGTGCTTTTTGTTCTAAAAGAAAAAGAAATTCTTTCCCTCATCATCTTTATTATTTATTTTCCTTACTGTGAAATTTTATTCAAATTTCCTGGCTCATACTTATTTAGTCCTTCTTTAGTTTCTTTCTTCCTCATGGAATTAAATTTTCTAAGGCACCTATTTTGGGTTCCTTCCCTTAAACAGTTTCTATATTATTGACTTTTAGCTCCTATCCTTTGGTCTCTAATTTCTTTTGTGACTTACTATTAGATACACCAATTCCTGCAGCTGAGAGACAGACTATTGGCCCACAGCAGAAGTTTTCCCATTTTCCTGATTTTGCTGTTTCTTATTTAACTTTGCCTTCACCTTGGTCATTCCTCTTCCTCCATTTACCTTAAAATCTCCTCTCTAGGGACATGCCCCACCATGCTTCTGAGTATCATGCTATCCTGGCTCCAGGATCTCTGATCCCCCTTCTCCTGAGGCAGGATATAATCACTTTAAGAACCAAATCTCTGGAGATCACACCCTTCGTAAGGTTCCTGTCTCTCTCTCTAGAATATCTCTCTTTTCCTATAGGAACATTTGTCAGGTGCATCCCCTTCTACCATTAACACAAGATATCCCCCTTTTTCAATTTCTCCCTTGCCTCCCCCCCCATTCTCCTATAGATTCTCTTCTTCCTGAGAGACTAAATGAGCACTTTGCCTTCATTGTTAGCCTTTGACTTGATTAGGGTACAGTATAGTCTCCTCTATCTTCTTTCTCTCTCCACTTTTATCTGTCCTTCCATCCCTTAATTTTCATTATTGCTTACTCGTTTGTCATATCCAACTCTCCATGACCCCATTTGGGGTTTTCTTGGCAAAGATACTGGAGTGGTTTGTCATTCCCTTCTCCAGCTTATTAGACAGATGAAGAAACTGAGGCAGAGTTAAATGACTTGCCCAGGGTCACACAACTAGTAAGTGTCTGAGCCAGATTTAAATGCAGGAAGAAGAGTTTTCCTGACTCCAGTCTGGTATGCTATCCACTGTGCCAACTAGCTGTCCCAAATTAAACACAGCTCTACGTTATTGCAAAGGCCTTTTTTCCTGTAACTTCGTGGAGTTCTCATAAGGAGCCCTCTGCTGGACTCTGAGCATCAGTACCAAGGAAGAGTCACTTCAATTCTCTTTTATCCTGAAGATGTCATATACCCAGAAGCTACCTTTCCTCAGGTTATCAAGAAGGTTCTCTCTCACCTCTCAATAGGATACATTTTCAAATGTAGCTTAATTTTTTAATTTTCCTCTTACCTCTCTAACTTTATCAGGAAAAAAAAGAAAACCATTGTAACAAATATGCATAGTCGTAAAAAACAAATTTTTGCATTGATCAGACTCTGTGTGTATGTGTGTGTATGTATATTATACATACAGGGTCATATATGGAAAAGCTTGTTTGTTTTTTGGTGTTTAAGTGTAGAATAAAAATCAAATTAAATTTAAAAAGAAAAAGAATAAGAGATGACTCAATTACAATCCAGGATTATTGGGGAAAATGCTGTCGACATACACACACATGCATATATGTATATTTATATACACATATATGCATGTGTGTATTGTGTATATGTGTGTGTGTATACGTATTTGACAAAATCCCTTAGATTATCCTTAGGGACAAGATGAAAAGATTTGGACTAGGTGATACAATAGTTAAGTAGATTCAGAACTGTTTGACCATACTTCAAGAGTAATCATTAATAGGAAGATGTCAACTTAGAAAGGTCTCTAATAGAGGGTCATAGGGATCTGTTCTTGGTCCTGCACTGACTTTTTTTTTTCAGCAACTGTGGTGAAAGCATAAAATGTCTATCAGATTTGAAAGTGACATGAAACTATACAGGATAACCAGCACTTCCTAACAATTAGAGCTCTCCAAAAGAGAATAGAGGGGGTAGTGGGCTCTTTATCATCAGAGGTTTTCAAGCAAAAGATAGATGAATGCTTGCCAGGTTTGAGATTTATGAATTAGATTCCAAGGTTCTTTCCCCGACACCACCATGAACTACATCAAGGTTTCTCCACCTGAAAATCCCAATAGTTGTTTGGAAAGTTAGTTTGTTCTGTCCAGTGTGGAGACTAGTGTAAGTTGAATGAATGAACACCACCCCTCCCTTCGCTCTCCTAACCCCTCTCCTCTCTCTTTTCTGTGCTGTTTTGGTCTGTCCTGTTGTTTTGCCTAGCTAGCTGGTAGACGTCAGAAGACGACGAGTTAAAGCCCCATAATTGAGGTCAAGAGCAAGATTGGTCCTATTGGTCGAGATTTCGTGATGTGAAAATAGTTTAGGAATCCGGATGCTTGAGAAGGAAGCGGAGATACTGAAACGAAAAGAGCAAAGGCAGAGATGGTGAAGCCGGATCTTGGGGAGAGGAAGGATGGATTAGCTTCTATTTAGCGTCTGAATTAGGGACAAGTTGGTGTGGGTCCGGGACTCCCAGGAAGAGTGAGCTAAAAATCAGGCTCAGCAAAGACGTAAACGGTCGGTGCATAGGGTCCACACCCCAACTTCCCTTTGCTAAGTGGAAGTGGATCTTGCGTGAGGGTGTAAAACTCTGGATCTGGAGTCGAAGGACCTTCGTCCGCATCTCTACCCGCCCACTTAGATCCGTGACTTCGACTAGGTCCCAATTAAAGAGAAAATGGTAAGTACTGGCTTCTAATACCCCTGCCAGATAGCTCCAAATCTCCGACCCCCAGTTTCTTTCCGAAGAGAACAGCTTTAGATGAATAACAAGCCATTTTTATGGTCACAGAGTACTTTTCTCAATGGCGTAAAAGAGAACACCTCGAGATTGCTCATGTAAACGTAACTCGATGAAGTTTAAGGTGGGGCTGGTTTTGGAGTCTGGGAACCTCCGTGCCCTGGGAGCATGTCATTTCACCTCTCCATGTATCCCTGTGTGAGCAATATTCCTCAGAGTGCCGCCCCATCCCCGCTAAAGAATGCATTTAAATAGAAACCATCGATGGAAATGAAAAAGATAAACGTAAAACAAATCGGAAGATGAATATTACAAAATTATAACGAGAAAGCATGGCGTTAAGCGTCCCCCCCCCTTTCAGGAGTTGGGGGGAGGGATCCATGCATGTGGAATATTGCCTGTCACTCCAAATTTTTTTCTTTCTGCGTATTGATTAATTTTGCTGAAATTTTTCCCTCTTTTCCTTCTTAAAAGTTAAGGGATCCCTTAAAAGTAAGGGATTGTTGGGGGAGGGGGATTCTAGCTGATATAAAAACAAAAGATATAAAAATCTTTTTTTAATGAAAGAATCTAATCAGGAAATTTTTTTTGCTTTAATGTATTGATGATAATAATGATAATGATAACTGACATTTCTCTAGGGTTTTAAATTTAACAAAGTGTCTCCCATTAATTAACTAATCTGATTCTCAGAACCCTGTGAAATCCATGCTATTATTAGTCTCATTTTATAGATAAGGAAATTGAGGTTCACAGATTTTAAGTGACTTCCCCAAGGTCTCACAGCTAATATGTGTGTGTGAGATGAGATTCTAACTCTGGTGCTAATATCTCTCTCATTTCTGGATGGATGGATACAAAAAGTTGACTTGAAAGGCAGTTCTCATCTTAAGCCACCAGTCCACCTAGACAGCCAGGTGTGGTAGATTGAGAGCAGGAAATAGAATAAGGAAGACTTGAGTTTTGATTTATGCATATGAGAGCTATATATAGGCATTCTTTATTTTATTATGATTTATAGATGTTGTACTTTGTACAAATTGTATTTTACAAATACAAGTTTATGTCAATCCTGCAAGGAGCAGGTCTGTGGACACCATTTTTCCAGCAGCATATGCTTACATCACATCTCTGGGTCACATTTTGGTAATTCTCAAAATATTTCAAAGTTTTCATTATTATCTCTTACATTGATCTGTACCAATGATCTTATTTTTTCTTTCTTTTTTAAAATTTTATTTTAGACTCAAACAACAGAAGACAAATGCAGAATAGAGAAAAGACAAAAAAACATCATAAACTTAAATATGAAGCAAGAAAAGAAAAAAGCATGTCATGTGCATAGCACAACATAAGAGAGGATTCAAAATATGTAACAATACATTTTCATTTCAAGAAAACTTGTATGATAAATACCACACATTGCTGAGAGCTGTCCTTTGCTTCCTTGTGAGTTTTCTTTTGTTCTCTGCTGTGCATTTTTTACTTTGTTCTTTTTTCACCCTTCCCCCAACTCCAAGAAGGCTACAATTAAGTGCAGAGACATTACTATATAAGTATAGATCTATACATACATATACACATATATATACATAAATAAACATACACTTTCCCTCACAAATTCTACTCCTGATCTTTGTTTTTATGTTTGCGCATATCTCTTGTTTCTTATCCCTCCGGACTCCACCTACTTTACTTCTACCTTCTACCTTGCCCTCTTATTACTTAGCCTACACCCCTCCAAGGATCCCTCCCCCTATCCTCCCATTCCCACTGATCTAAGCCTCCTTCTATACCCTCCTTTAACCTATTCTTTCACCCTCCTCTCTAGAGATCCTTCCCTTGTCCTTCCCCTACCTCCCAACACCTTACCATTTTATTTCTTCTGAATATAGAAGACTTTTATACTCATATATGTGTGTGTGTATGTATAGTTCCCTCTTAAACCCACTCCCAATGAAAGTAGGTTACCAGAACTACCAGGTCTCCTCCCCTATCTAATTCCTCTGTATTGATTCTTCTTCTTGTACTTCATTTATATAAAATAATTACTCTTTTAAGCTGTTCCTAAATGGCTAAATGGTTTTACTTGTTAAAGTTGTACCATATTCAGGTCTACCACAATCTTTCTTACTAACTACCCAACTACGAATGACAATCTTAGACATATGTTTTATATTTTACATATATAAAAAAGTAGATGGTCTGTCCTTATTGAATCCCTTATAATCTAGTCTTTTATACATAGCTTATGTTTCTATTGTATGTCAAATCTTCCATTAAGTTCAGGTTTGTTTGTTTTTTTGACAAAGTCTTGAAAGTCTGATAGTTGATCAAATGTCCATTTTTTTTCCCATCAGGAATATGCTTAACTTGGCTGAGTATGATATTTTCAGCCAGAGTCCCATTTCTTTTGCTTTTTGATATGTAGTGTTCTAAGACCTGTAGTCCCTTAGTGTCCCCGTTGCTAGGCCTTGTGTGATTCTAACTGTGGCACCATCATATTTAAATTGATTTTTTTTCTTCTTGCTTTTGATATTTTATCCTTGAGCTGGGGGGTTTCAGAATGTGACTATAGTATTCCTATGAGTTTTCCTCATAGGATCTCTTTCAAGTGGTGTTCAATGGATTTTTCTATTTCTAATCCCCCCCATTGCTAATGCTTTAGGACAATTTTCTTTAATAATTTCTTGTATTATTGTATCAAGATTCTTTTTTATCATAACTTTCAGGCAGTCTGATTATTGTTACATTTTCTCTTCTTGATCTGTTCTCCAGATCATTTGTTTTGTGCATGAGATGTATTCCTTTCTCTTCTATTTTTTCATTCTTCATATTTTAATTATTTCTTGATCTCTTATAACTTCACTGACTTTGCCTTGACCACTTCTAATTATTTTTTTGCTTTTTGGAGGGGGGAAGGCAGAGCAATTGGTTTTAAGTGACTTGCCCACGGCAAGGTCAAATGTCTGATGTTGGATTGTCAGGTCCCTCTGACTCCAGGACTAGTGTTCTATTCACTGTGACACCTAGCCACTCCCCCCCACTTCTAATTTTCAAGGTGTCATTTTCTTCCTTAAGATTCTGGATCTCCTTTTCTAACTGGTTGGCTTTCTTTTCATAATCTTCTTGCTTTTCTTGGATTTTTTTTTTAGTTTTTACTCTATCTCCCTCATTTGATTTTTAAAGTCTTTTTTAAGTTCTTCTATGAATTCTTTTTGGGCAGGTGACCATTTGACATTACTCTTTGGGGTAGAAGATGTTTTATTTGCTTCAATATCCACCTCTGAAAATGAACTCCAGTGTTCTCTATTCCCACAATAATTTCCTATGGTTGGATTCTTTCTCCTTTGCCTGTGCATTTTTTATAGTAATAGCTTAATTTTTGTAATCACCTCTAGCCCTGTGATATAGAGGATGCCTCTTGCCCCTGATCTTCAGTTCTCTCTATCATGGAACCAAAGCCAAACCTTTAGCCTCCTATAAGCACTCACAGCCAAGGGCTTTCTGCCCCACTGCTTCTGCACTCAACAGGCATGTGGTGGTTCCTTCTCACCCCCACCACTCTCCACAGCACAACTGGGTCTGGTGTTCCTTGTCAGCAGAGGTTCCCTCAATCTTCCTTGGCTCAGATGCCCAACTCCCCTCACTATCACTAGGAAAAAATTTTAGTGCCTGGGGCCAAGGCAGCCTCCCAACCCAGCTATCTCCAGGGCTTGCCACTTGTTGTTAACATAGACCCTAGCCTAGAGATGTTTACTCTTCACTGAGACCAAACCTCATTCTAGGATTTTTCTTCTGATCTGTTTTTGTCCAAGAAAGACCCCTGTGGTGTCCCTATTCCTATTTATTTTTACCAATATGTTGTTTACCTTAAGGTGCTATCTTATGTCTTTTGTGGGGAAAAATCTTGAGAGCTTGAAATTTTCTGACCTACTGTGCTATCTTCCCAGAATCCTCTCCAGGAAGATTTTTAATGCATATATCAAAAATAAATGTCACCTTTTAATAATGGCCCATAACCATTGGGGACATTTCTGAGAAGACATTCTTCTATTAGAATGCCAACTAAATATAAATCTTTATAGCGGCACTTTTTGTTGTAGGACAGAAATGGAGACAAAGTAGATGTCAGTAATTGGGTAATAGCTAACAAGTTGTGATATATGGTGAAATGGACTATTGATGCACTTTAAGAAATAATAATTATGAAGAATACAGAGAAGCATGAGGTGCCATGAACTGATGCAAACTAAAGTAAGCAGAACCATGAAAACAATATGCATAATGAATATCACAATATAAATGGGAAGAACAATAACCACAAAATCTAAACTGAACACTGCATAATTATAAAGATCAAGTTTGGCCCTGGGAAAAGAAATTTCTCCTTCCCTTCTTTGCAGAGTTCAGGCTACGGGTATGGAACACTGCATATATGCCAGACTTGGTTGGTGTGTTGGTTTTGCTGAATGGGTTCCCCTCCCTTTTTGTAGTCTTTGTTTTCATGAGTGGTTTTCTGGGGAGGGGAGGAAGGTAAGATACAAAAACAAATGATATCAATAGAGATTTTTTTAAATGTTCTGTTGTGATGGTCTATGCCCAGTTTCTGCCATGCTATATTCCAATTTTCCCAGCATTTTTGTCAAATAGTGAATTCTTAACCTAGAAAATGGGGTCTTTGGGCTTATCAAATAGTATGTTGCTGTAGTCATTGACTACTGAGTCATTTGTACCCAATCTATTCCATTAAGCTGCTACTCTATTCCTTAGCCAGTACCAGGCAGTTTTGAGGACTGCTGCTTTATAATAGAGATTAAAATCTGGTATGGTAGAAATTAAAGATATCTTTAAGCATATGGAAAAATGCTCTAAATCACTATTTATTTGAGAAATGCAAATC
>CM053598.1:64288165-64316694 GCA_028646575.1 Pseudocheirus occidentalis | reverse complement strand
TTTATTGCAGCTCTCTTTGTGGTAACAAAAAACTGAAAATTTAGGTGATACCCATCAATTGGGGAATGGCTGAACAAGTTATGGTATATGAATGTAATGGAATACTATTGTGCTATAAGAAATGGGAAGGAGATGGACTTCATAATTACCTGGAAAGGCTTATACAAATTGATGCTAAGTGAGAAGAGCAGAACCAGGAAAAATTTGTACACAGTCACAGATACATCATATGTGTGATGACCAACCTTGATAAACTTCTCAGCAACACACAGTTAAAAGACAGCTCTACATGTCTCAGAATGGAAGGAGATATCTACATTCAGAGAAAGATCCAGAAAGACCAGAGTTTAAATGGAGACTGAAGCAATACATGCTATTGTTCTTTTTCCATGTTTGGTTTTGTTTCTTTTCTTTCCTTTTTTTCCCCATTGTTCGCTCCATTGGTCACAACACTTCTATACAACCAGACTATTGTACAATGTGAAAGTGTTTATAGATCCTGTACATGATTGTATGCCACCATGGTGGGGGGGGGAGGAGAATGGAGGGGAGAAAATCTGAAACTCAAGTGATTCTGGAACTGAATCTTGTAAACTAAAAGTAAATAAACAAGTCGATAAATTAAAAAATTAAAACAAAATAAAAACCAAAAAAAGAGTTAGTGTGAACAAAACACCTTGCAAATATTAACATGTCATAAATTATTAAACACCAACATTTTTTTTAAATGTTCTGTTGTCTACCATCTCTAACTGGCATACTGCTTCAGTAATTTCTTTCAAATTGTTAACTTTATCATTCAAAAATGACCAAGGAATGAATGGTCATTTCTCAGAGACAATTTGTTACCAGGTTGTTGACTTAGTAGCTATGCTCTCCCTGGAATAATTCAAAATTAATTAAGAGAGTCTTTCCTTTTTATCGTTAACAGCAGGTCAAAGTCCATTGGAGGTAAAGCCATAACTGCCCAAAACGACAGATTTGTTTGCTTTCTGATCTCCAGTGTGTTTCTCATGAGGTCTGGATTCTAAGCTCTCTAGTGTTTTATCAATAAGGAAAAACTTCCATGGATCCATCTGTGGTCACTGCTCTTGCCGTGGTACTCTGTCTGCTTCTCATTTCAGTACTGAGAAAGGGCTATGGAAAAGGAAAGCTCCCACCTGGGCCTACTCCTCTACCAATTATTGGAAATATGCTGCAGTTAGATACTAAGAAGATCAACAAATCCTTTTGCCAGGTAAGTAAGTATTTATAGCTAGATTAGATGTATCCACATAGTTTATGTAAATGTGATTTACAGAGAGACATAAACAGAGTAACCTTTACCTACCCATTTCCCAGAGAGACTTTGATTCCTGCCAGGCAGGCAGATTGGCACCACCAGCCTAGCTACTGTGCTCTCTTCAGAGACCAAGTTCTGAGGTAGAATTGTAACTATCTACTCCTTTCATTATTTTTAGTTTAGGGAAAATAATTTTAGATTCAAACTTTGCTTCTGATTGATATTCCATGACAGAGAATGCATCCCCCCAAGCTATATCCAAAGTCTTGACTCCCTTTTCACCAAATACCAGTTACACAAAGATCATCATACAGAGTAACAAATAATCCATTTATCCAATCCACTAGCAAACAGAAATTTGATGAGAATGTTCCAGACAATAGACAGTGAATTAGATCTCCTGCTGGGGGCAAGAGATCTCAGCTCAGCTGAATGAGAGAGTCACAAGTCTCATCCAAGGGTAAATTCCTTGCAGTCTCTTAGGAGGCAAGTTGAGGAAGGGTCATGATCAAGGTATCAGTTACTCTACATATCAGCTTCTTTCCAGAATCTTTGTTTGTCTCCAGAGACCTCTCTCTAAAGAGAGCTAGTGCCTAGCACAGCACTTGGTCCATAATATCAACTTAAAATCTATTTACTGATTTAAATAAAATATCTCAAAGTAGACCTTTAAACCTTTGGTCCTATGATGCTGGGATACCTACTAAGGAGGAGAGATTAATCAATTCATCAAAAGCCTCTATTAAGCTCAAAGATCTCACATCCAATAGGAGAGACAGAGAAATAATGAGGGAGGTAAGGAAGGGAAAAGAGACAGAGAGAGAGAGAGAGAGAGAGAGAGAGAGAGAGAGAGAGAGAGAGATGCACATGCATACATATAGATCATCAATGAAAAGTAATTTCAGAGGGAGGGAAAGGTACTAAGAGTAACTGATGGGAAGGGACTGGCACTGGGAAAGGACTCCTGCAGAAAGTGGGATTGAAATGAGTGGCCAAGGATGCTGGGAAGCAGGGGTGAAGAGGGAGGACATTCCAGGAATTTGGGGACAGATAGTTCAAATGCATCATCAGGAAATGGACTATGAGGAATGGCAGGTAAGCCAGTATAGAGTGAACTGTACAGTGAATTTAGGACAATAAAGTACAAGAAGACTCAAAAGGTAAAAAGGGGCCAGGTTATGAAGAGTTTAAATGTCAAATAATAACTATATTTCATCCCATGAGTAACAGCCACTGAAGTATATCAAGTAAAGGGGTCATATGGTCAGAACTACATTTTAGTAAAACTTCTTTAGATTTCAAGAGGAGGGTAAATTGGAGAAGAAAGAGTTGAGGCTTAAAGGAACCAATTGAGATTGCAATCTGTTAGAGAAAACAGAAAGGGATAGAGTCAAGAGCACATATAGAGGTCAAAAGGGAGAAAAGCTGCCTGATTTTCAGAGACTGGGAGAAAGGAGGACAGAGTGGGAGAGGTGCTTTGAATTTTAAGACAAAAAGAAGAGAAGAAGTAGATCATGGTAAATAAGCTGCCTACAAGTTTTCTTGGTAAAATAAGATTCTTTCTTTACTTTCTCTAGTGTAGCTGAAAGAAAGGGAATAGAGAGAAATGTGGTAGACTTGAGAAGAAAGAGAAAGCTTTGGCATCGCTGCTGTGAGAAGCTGGATAGAGAATCAAAAGCATTATCTTACTACAGTGAAGGCCCAAATTGAAGTTAAATAGCATAAGTTTATAATTTACCAAGTCTTTTTAGTTTTATTATTTCCTCCAGTTCTATTCAACAGGATATAGGCAAGAGCAGGGAAGGCAGGTAATAGGCATAATCCAATGTTGGGGTTTCACAAATCATGAATGCAGATAGGACAGAATGTCTGGTATTCAAGAGTGGAGGACAATGTGGAAATGAACTGGTTAACTAAAATTGAGATCAGAGAGGTTGAAGGTAAATTCAGAACAGGGCTAATGACCTGAGAATTTATTGAGGTTTAGGTTTTACAATGGGTGCAAAAGATAGGTTTTGGAGGGACATGGGGGAAATAGTTATGATAGGAGGTTATTGTTAGAAGAATGCTAGTGGTTTCAATTTGCGGGTAGTGGTGAGATAGGTCTAGGGTGTGACCATCCCTGTGTGTGGCTGAAGCATAGTGGAGGAGTAAGTCATAGGATTGATTTAAGGAGATTGAGGAAATGGGAGAGAAGGCTGTTTGAGAGAGCATCACCATAAATTTTGATGTCTCCAAGCATAAGATTGAGTGTTTCCTTAGTAGGTCATTGCAATAGTCCAAGTGAGAAGCAACGAGGACCTGATATAAGATGATGGCTGTGTTGCTGAGTTTCAGATGGTTCTGGATCATTGATTTTGGAATGTCCAATAGACAGTAATAATGTAGGACTGGAGCTCGGGAGAGAGACTAGGTCTAGATATATAGATAAGAAGTCATCAGCATACAGATACTAATTAAACCCATGGGAACTGACAAGTTCACCAAGGAAGAATGTGGAGAAGAGGGACCAGGACAGAATCTTGGAGGGTATACCCCAAAATATGGATGAAACTTTTTTCCAGCCAAACTGCTGGCAAAAGTTGTCTACCCTCATTGCCTTCACTTCCCTTCCTCTTACTCATTCCTCTGACTATATTACATGCCTTGATCTGAGGTTTTTCCACCAACACCTCTCTGCTTCCCCAACCTTATGTTCCTACCTAATGCTTCAGAGCAAGGAAAAATAGTTGCTCCTGTTTGATCTAATCCAATAAGTATTTATTAAGCACATATTATATGCCAGGTGTACCAAAGATACAAAGACAAAAAACAAACAAACAATTCTGCCTTCAAGGAGCTTAGATTCTAATGAAAGAATGTGTCATGTAAATAACTTAAGTAGATGCATTATAGTTTGGTAAAGAGGGACAAAATACTACTCACTATGGAGATCAGGAAATGCTTCCCATAGGAGATGATACATAGGTTGAATTTCAAAGGAACCTGGATATTCTAAGAGGGAGAGTTAAGGAGGAGATTGAAGACCCTATTCTAGGAGCATAAACTGCATGTCACCAGCCATTCTGCTACTTGCTAGTCCACAACTTTAAGCTTTTTGATCATTTGCACCCTGGTCAAAGTGCATGTCTTCCTTGGACTCTCTTTAATATAAATGTCAAGGATATCATGATGGAGTTATTTATGAGTTGAAAATTTCTCCAATGAGATTAACAATGCCAGTACAACCTGTTTACTATCAAATTTATCAAACTGATTTCTACATTTCCTCCTACAGCTGGCAAAAGCTTATGGCCCAGTATTCACTTTGTACTTGGGTTCTGAGCGTGCTATCGTGTTACATGGACATAAAGCAATTAAGGAAGCTCTGATCGGTCATGGAGATGTGTTTGCTGGCAGAGGAAGTTTCCCAGTGTCTGACACCATTAACAAGGGATTGGGTATGTTTCTGTCCAATGTAGGGCAGAGAATCCAGATAAAATGAAGGATGTAGAAAAGTAGCATTCCAAGAAATTGGAGGAAATTTAAATATAAATTCAACTGAATGAATTTTATTAAGTGCCAGCTATATACCAAATACTGTGCCAGACATAAAAGATACAAAATCAAAAATAAAACAGTCCCAGCCTTCTTCAAGGAGGGTACCCTACAATGTAGGGAAGAAGTAGGGAAGGAAGATGCATATAGATAAATACAAAATCTATACCAAATAAGTACAAAGTAATTTGGAGTTCAGAGGAAAACACAATCAGGTAATCAGAGGTAATCAGAGAATACTTCTTGTTTGAGGTGGCATTTAGAGTGAGTCCCGCAGAAAGGTAGGGGTTCTAAGAAGTGGAGGATAAGGAGGAGAGCTTTCTAAGCATGGAAAGCAGCCTACACAAAGTCATGAAGATAAGAAATAGGATGCCATGTTTGAGAAACAAAAAGCCCACTTTGGTTAGACCTTAGAGTATGTGAAAGCAAATAATATGTAATAAGCTTGGAAAGTAGATTGGGAGCAGGTAATGAATGGCTTTAAAAGCTAAGTAGAAGAAATTTTGATCCCAAAGGCAATAGGGAGCTAGTGGAACTTACTGAGGAGAGGAGTGACAGAGTCAGACCTATGCTTTAGGGATATTACTTTGGTGGTTTCTGGAGTTCAGATCAGAAAGGAGTCTGGATGCAGGCAGACCAGTTAAGAGTTCAATGCAACACTCCAGATCAGAGGCAATGAGAGCCTGAACTAAAGTGGGGGCTTTGCGAGTGAAAAGAAGAATGATGCAAGATATGGTGTGAGGATAGACTAGAAAAGACTTGATAACTGTTAGATGGGGAAGAGGTGAATGGGAAGGGAACAAGCTCTTATTAGACACCTATGTGCCAGGCATTATGACAAATGATCCCAAAATGTTATCCTATTTGATCTTGGAACAACAACCTTGGAAATCAGTGACATTATTATCCTCATTTTGCAGTTGAGGAAACTGAGGCAAATCCAGTTTAAGTGATTTGACCAGGGTCACACAGTTAGTAAGTGCCTGAGGTTGGATTTGAACTCCTTATGCCTTCTTGACTCTAGGCCCAGTGCTCTCTCCACAGTGCCACCTAGTTTCCAGAAGAGTGGAGAGTGAAAAATTAAGAACTGACTCCAGGATTGTAAACATGGGAAAATAGCATGGAAGGATGGTGATGCCCCAATGGAAATAAGGGAGGCATAAGTTTGTGGCAGAAACAGAACCATCTGTTTTGGACATTTTTTGTTTTGTTGCAGACATTTATGGGACATCTAGATGGAGATTCTAGCAAGTATTGGTAGAAGTGGGTTTGGAGCTCAGAAGAGAGACTGAGGACTTGCTATGTAGCTTTGGAAATCAGCTACATAAAAATCATAGATCACTGAGCTTATGAGAGCTAAGGAGATCACTGATAAAGAAAGGAGAGAGAAATAAAGGGAAGAGGGCAAAGGACAGAACCGTGAAATACACTCACCCAGTGAAGGTGAGATGTTCATCTATATCAATCTCCTCTAGCTGGATATCTACCCTGGATGTTCTGGGTCTACCAGGAACTTACATTCTGACAATCTGACCAATGTCTTCTACTTTTACCTTGCTCCCAAGTATATTATGAGACACTTATAAAAATACAGGAATACCATGTGAAAAGTATTCCTTTGATCTACAAATATGATAACCCATAAAATACCAAAAAAAAGTTCCCTATATTTGGTCCCCAGTGAAGTCTAGGAAAATTAGGACTTTAGCTTTCTTCAAAAGGTATCATAATCCCTTTGGTCCTCTGGACCAAAAGATGCACAAGTAGAGAAATAAGATGAATTATTCCATACCTGTTTTAAGACCTCCAGGGGCAACCTGAGTCCATTCTGGTTGTCAGTTTGGTGGCCTCTTCTTGCCCAAAGTAGGATGAAGTTATAGTGAGGCCATGGTGATAGATGCATGTGGTATGGGATATATGGAATGGGGCAGAAAACATGACTAAGAGAGACAGAAGAAAATTGACCTCTACTCCCCCCCACCTCATCTTGTTTTTCTGAAACCAAAACCAGGGGCCATGAGTCCTTGAGCAGGAACTTTGGGGTGGGTATTAATGGACTTTGAGGGGCATGAGAAGTTATGAAACTAAAGATCCTTATCCATGGTTGCTGGAGTTGGTCTCATTTTATCTCCCATTTATCTTCCTCTCAGAATTCAGATTAGGAAATTTTTTCTGTTTTTTCTTTACTTCCCCTTGTAGGACTCCTTTTCAGTAATGGAGAGAGATGGAAGCAAATTCGCCGCTTCTCACTTATGACCCTGAGAAATTTTGGGATGGGGAAGAGGAGCATTGAAGAGCGAGTCCAAGAAGAGGCAAAGTGCCTGGTGGAGGAGTTTAAAAAAACAAATGGTTGGTGTTTGCTTACTTTTCAACATTAATCATAGCAAATAATGCTTCTCTAATGACTCATATGGATCAAGGTTGAATTCAAAGGGCTTACTGGCATCCACACCCACCCTTTTTCAGGTCTATTCTGTTCTAAGCTCTGTGGTAATCTCTGGAAGCTGTAGAGGGTGGAGGCTACTGAGGGAGGCAAGAAAGAAGTCATAGTGTAAGAATCACTGGTAAAATTCACATTAAATTTCTCAGGGAGAAAGTGAGGTGGAAAGTGAACCAACAGATTTTAATTAAGTGCATACTATGTTCTAAGGACTATGCTAAATGCCAGGATTATAAAGAAAACATCTCTCGGCTGAATACCCCAAAATCCTTGTCCTAAAGAGCAAACATTTTGAGGAGACAACATGTAATTAACTAGCTATATGTGAGATATATACAGAGTAGATAAAGGTAATCTGAAAGGGTCAGATATTTGCAGGTGAGAAGACCAGGAAAGGCCAAAGAAGATGGGATTTAGAGTGAATCTTGAAGGAATCCAGGGAAACTAAAAAGCAGAGTGAGGGGATAGAGGACTAAAGATATGGGGTCAGGAGACAGAGTGATATGTGTAAGACACTGCAAGTGGGTCCATTTTCTTGGATCATAGGGTGAGGGGAAAGGAATAAGAAGATGGGAAGGTAAGCAAAGAGCCAGATGATGAAGAGGTCTAAATGCCAAACACATTTTATATTTGATCCTACAGGTAATCAAGAGCCATCAGAGCTCAATAAACAGAGCAGTGACATGGTCTGATATACGCTCCAGAAAAATCACCTTGGCGGTTGAAAAGAAGATGGATTGGAATGGAGAGGCAGGGATACCAATTAGAGGGTTTCTGCATTAGCCCATGAAAGTTGTGACAAAAGCCTAGTCTAAGGTTGTGGCTGTATGGGAGAACAGAATGGAACATATGTGAGAGATGTTCTAGGTAGAAATAATGAGATTTGGCAACAGATTGGATGTGTGAATTGAGAATGGGAAGCTGAGAATAATCCCAAGGTTGTGGACCTAGGTAACTGAGAGGATGGTGGTATACTCACTAGTAATATGGAAGTTTGGTAGAAAGGAGAGTTTGGGGGGGAAGACAATGAATTGTCTTATTCCTGTCGAGTTTGAGATTCTTATGGGACTTCGACTTGGAAATATCCAAGAGCAGTTATAGATGCATGACTGTAGTTCAACAGAAAGACTAAGGTTGGTTATATAGATCAGGGAATCATCTGTATAGATATAAGTGAATCAATGGGAGTTGATGATCTCACCAAAGTGAGATAGTAGAGTGAACACTGGACTGAGAGTTAATCAAGAGACCTGCCTGAAGTTTAGTCCCAGCCCTGCCACAAATTATGTGACATAGTATAAGGTCATTTAATATCTCTGGGCTTCATTTGTTTCATATGTCAAATGAGGTACCTGAAGCTTCCTTCCAGCTGTAACATTCTCTAATAATGGATCATTTCCCTCTTCCCCACTCCTGCCCCAGTAAGAAGCAATATGTTTCTGTTGTGCCTCCTTAGGAACATAATGAAGTAGAAGAATATTGAGTGTGGAATCAAAAGGCCAGGGTTTAAATCCTGGCTCTGCTGCTTATGAACTGCATGATCACAAATCACTTAACCTCTTTAAACCCCAGTTACATCATCTGCAATAAGGGTGGGTTGGGCTAGACAGTCTTAAGGTCCTTTTCAGCTAAAACAGCTATGATTCTATGACTGTTGGTTCCCTTAATTGAGTACAGTACAGAGAAGGGGAGGGTGTGGTTTTTATGATCATAGATTTAATACTGGAAAGGAGCAAAAAGGTCATCTTTGCCAATCTTCTCATTTTACAGACGAGTGACTGAGGCCAAGAAAAATTACCTAAAGTCACACAAGTAGTAAATAACCAGATTTTCAGCCCAGAGCCTCCTCCAAACACAGCTCTTTTCACTGAACTACATTGGCTCACGATCTAACAAAACTACATACAAATTTTTTAAAATTCAGTAGATGAGGGCATCAGTTCCATTGCCCTTCATCTCCTCCTTAACAATTTTGTTCCATGGAAAAATAACTTTCCTTCACTTATAGGAATTTCAAGAGGTTACAGCTATCTTGGTCAACTAGATGGTGCAGTAGATAGAGTTCTGGGCCTGGAATTAGGACCCAGTGACCCTGAGCAAGTGTATTTGACCCTATTTGCCTCACTTACCTCATCTGTAAAACAAGCTCAAAAAGAAAATGGCAAATTACTCCAGTATAATTGCCAAGAAAACCCCAAATGGGATCATGAAGAGTCAGGCACAACTTAAAAGGACAATATTAACAATAGCTTTTCTTAAACCTCATCCTTCTTGACATTTCTGTAGCATTTGACACTGTTGACCAATATCTCTCTTCTTCCTGGGCACTCTCTTTTTTCTAGGTCTTTGTGACTCTCTCTCTCTCTCTCTCTCTCTCTCTCTTCCCCCCCCCCCATCCCTCCCTCTCTCTCCCTCTCCATCTCAACAAATCTGCATTCTTTTCATAAATAGGATCAAGCTAGTGGTAAACAATGCCATCTGGTGGTTTTATACAAAGTGCTTATAACTTTAATTGTCAGCTAAAAGTATAATCTAGATTTGTTGGAGGGCACAGCAACCTTCTCCTGTAATTTCAATGAAAATCAATTTCAAGCTAATACTAAAGTTTCTCTCTTGCTCAATCTTTCCAATTCTTTAGGACTGCCTTGTGACCCCACCATCACACTTGGTTCCGCCCCCTGCAATGTCATCTGCTCAGTTGTTTTCCAGAAACGTTTTGAATATCAAGATCAAAAATTTCAATATTTAATGGAGCTTTTAAATGAAAATGTCAGGATTCTCAGCTCCCCGTGGATACAGGTGAGGCCAATCTTCTCGTGCCCTTTTTACATATGAGAAACTTGAGGGTGACAAAAGGTAAATGACTTGATTGGGTCCCACAACAAATAAGATAGAGGTCATGTTAGAACCCAGTTCATCCTGATTCCAAGTCCAATGCTCTATCCAGTAATGGTATTCCAATATTTTATTATTTAAGTAGTCTATATAAGTAGTCTATTCCAATTAGGTATTAAGGAGGCCCTAGAGACAGAAGGTGGGGTCTACAATTATAGTTAGAGGTTTGGGGAAAGTGAAAAGAGATGTTATCATTTTATTCTCCCCAACTTTGCCCCAGTGACTTCTGCCCACACAGTCAGTGTAATGGTAATGGAATTTGAAGATCCCCCTGTGTTGGCTTGGTTTGGGGGTTGAGTGTTATGTTATGGGAATCTGAAGATCTTCCCTGCCCCTAGGCTCTTTGATAGGATTAAGTGACTCTGAGAACCTTCCCTGATTTGAAAATATACTCTGCCCCCTAATAGGCTGAATGTGGTCACATGGAGCCTATGGCTTCAGGACTGCCCACACCTTATTACTTTGTGATTGGGCAGTTGGTCAAGAGGGTTGTGACATTCTCTGGTCCAGGAGAAGGCTATGTGGAGGTCCTGATGAGAGGTTTTGTTTTGGGGCTTACTTTGGAAAGAGTTGTGTGATTTGGCCAGATGAGAGTCTGGGAAGCCATTGAGCCCCCCAGCTTTGAAAACCCAGATGTTGGTGCTTCCCTCTCTGGGTATGGATGTAATGGTAAGATGGTTGGAAGCCCATCTGCTGGTCTGTTTCTTTGTCTGCTTGTAACTTCGGTTTGTATTCTCTGAAGTTCAGGGTGCTGACTTTTTCCCCAGAACTAGGTAAATGGTATACATTTGATTAAAGTAGGATTGTTCACCAATTTTGAGTTGCTTTCCTTTAGAAAAGCACATCTAAGAACATATGCTAGCAGCCACCCTGGGTACGCTAGGATGCTTGCTGTTACAGTCAGTTTCCTCTTCTGAATACTACTTGTATCCAAAAGTATGGACTTGTCTATCCCCCCAAAACATTGTGTGATTCTTTTCCCTTTTTAGGTCTATAATTCTTTCCCATCTCTAGTCCATTATCTCCCAGGAATTCATCATAAATTGATCAAAAACTTTCATGACTTGAATGACTTTGTTTTGGAGAGAGTGAAGGAACATCAAGAAACCCTAGATGCCAATGATCCTCGGGACTTTATTGACTGTTTCCTGATAAAAATGGAGCAGGTAGGATGGAAGCAGCAAGTCTGCAGTTCAATTGTCCTGGGTCATTTGGCTCTTGGAGAGGGAGAGAGGGGTGGGAAGAGGGGATTCTTCCCATCGGTACTCACATGCACACACAAATGAGAGAAAATGAGTATTTAGTCTATCTAAAACATAGGTTCTTAACCTTTTTGTGTGCTATGGACCCTGGTAAAGTATAGGGATCCCTTCTCCCAATGTTTTTAAATAATTGAATACTAAATTTCAGTCACAATCTAGTGAAAATGAAACTTTTTTCCCATTTAAGCACACAGACTCCTTGACTAATCTAAGAAACCTTTATATCAGTCATTCAGCAAGTATTTATAAAATACTAACTATTTGCACTGAATTATTTTTTTTAAAAAGGAAAACAGTCAATGCTTGCAAGGAGTTTACATTAAAATGAGGGAAGATATGTTGATAATTAGGTTTGTACAAGATATGTACAGAGTAGACAGAAGACAACCTAAGAGGGCCCTGGCAACTGTGACAGATTCTGTGATAGATTTGGAAAATCAGAATTCCCCCTTACCAGAACTGAAACTGGGCATTTTGCCCCCCAAGACCAGTGTTACCAACTGCAAAACCAAATATACCTTCAGCTGTAGGGGGAGTAATGAACACCTCTTTGTGACAGAAGAAAGAGACCTCAGGACACCAGCTCCTGTGGGCAGAGACCCAGAGACACCACCAGGCCATTGATGAGGAAGCTTCTCTCAGAGAAAGAAAACATGACTGTGGTGGCCCTATTCTAATTAATTACTATTGCTAACTAGGTGCTAAGATCAGGGTTTGCTTTGCACTTGTCTTCCAAGAAACATCCCCAGAGGAGATGTACACGTGCACATGCGTACATGCACATATACATACATATGTGTATATAAAAGTATTTGTATGTATATATACATGTGTGTATACCTATATCTATATCTATCTGTGGGCAGGTAGGTGGTACAGTGGGTAGAATGCTGAGGCTTGAGTCAAGAAGACTCATTTTTCTAAGTTCAAATCTGGTCTCAGACACTTACTAGCTGTGCAACTGTGAGCAAACTATTTACCTCAGTTTCCTTATCTGTAAAGTGAGGTAGAGAAGGAAATGTTAAATCACCCCAGTATCTTTGCCAAGAAAACCCTAAATGGGATCATATAGAGTTGAATGTGATAGAGCAACAACAAAAATCTATTTCTGTCTGTCTATTTTCTTTCTATAGCTAAATGTATGTGTGTATTGAGTCATTTCTCGCCTTTACTGTGGGTAATGTTCCTAGAAAATGGCACAAAAATTGAAAAAAACATGAATGCTGATACATAGAACCTATAAGAAATGGGAATTAGGTTCCTTCAACCACCAAAAACTGCAATCTTGTCCTAGAAATTGCCAAAAAAACATTTTTGCATGCAATTCTTGGTAATAGAATGTTCATGTAAATATGCAATTTTCCTAACACAGTAACCATGAATTTGCCCATAAAATCCAGTACACAAATTACATGCAAAACATTTTCTCTCTGCTAATTTCCTTGAATTTTGTGACCCTTTTGTCCTAACATCTTAATAAAACACACACACTGACTTTAGACATTATTTATTTTTCATAACACATGAAATCTATAGTCCCACAAATACTTCATAGCAAATAAAATTCATATAATTAAAATATTTTTAACCTGAATCTTACCTTCCATTGTGTCAAATGGCTGTGTGTGGGCATTGTACTGTATAAGATATTCTTATAAATCTCTCTACCTTGGCCATCCTGTAGAAACCAAAGGAGAGGTCATAACAGGGTTTCATGGCCAGAACATGGATACAACAAGTGTTTGAGGTCAGAGAACACTTGCTGCTGGTCAAAGCAATACAATAATTACATGAAACAATTCTGGGATTTTGCTGTGGCTGAGACTATCCAGAGGGTGAGCACAAAGGATTCTTGTTATGCTAAACTCAGGGCACAGCTTGCTTGCTGGGTCTTAGCTCTGGAAAGTAGGGTGTCTCCTAATATCTTGACAGGATCATCTACAAAATCCTTTCATTTCAGAGGAGTAAATAGAGACACAAAGGGGGGGGGGGGGAATGTCCAAGGTCACAGTAGAAGGCTTATTCACCTTTAACTGAAAAAGTAAGGCTGTGCTAAGGTGGAGTCTAATGGAGCCCAAATTCCTCAGACCCATAGACTACTGGAGCTGGGAAGGACTTTAGAGAATGATGCCTCCAAATTACAGAAGACAAAACAGAGATCTAAAGCTAAGGTCAGCTCAGGGACCAGAACCCGGCTCTCCTGACTCAGAGCATGCTACTTTCTTTACCTAAGCTATTGTCATTTGACCTTCTGAGATATGGCCAAGGATGACCGAGGGGCAGTGATGATAAATAATAATAGCTAATATTTACATGACTCATATTCTATGCCAGGCATTGTGCCAAGCACTTTACAGTGATCATATCATTTGATCCTCATGACAACCCTGGGGGGCAGGTGCTATTGTTATTCACATTTTACAGATTGGGAAACTGAGGCCAATAGAGGTTACATTACTTGCCTAGGGTCACATAGCTCAAAGGTGTCTGAGGCCAGATATAAACTTGTCTTCTTGTGTCCAGACCTGGTGCTCTATTCACTGTACTAGCCCAGGAGCCCTCAGGAACTAGCACCAGTCTTATTGGCCCCTTCTGAGCACTGGTCACTTAAAAAACTGCCTCATGCCCTGAGAGGTGAAGTGATTTGCCAGTCGTATACTAGGTAGTATGTATCTGAGGTCAGAACCAGGTTTTACTGACTCCAAGGACAGTTCATGATGCTGTCCCTCTTACCAGATTTTAATGAGGATCAGGTAAGATGACGTATTTGATAGTACTTATATACAGCACCAAATAAACATCATTATTTTATTAAATTTAATAAGTTACTCAATACTATTTACCTAATTTTTTCTCTAAATGATTGAGGGGTGCCAGGAGGGTCTGCAGTATCTGGATTAGCCAAATTCACAAGATATTTGCCATCACCTTGCTTTATTCTGGGTTGTATAGCTCAGATCAATTATTTGTCAACTAATTGTGTCAAATTGCTCCTAGGAAAAGCAAAACCCATGCTCTGAGTTTACCATTGAAAACTTAGTCCAAACCACTCTTGACCTCTTTGGAGCTGGGACGGAGACTACCAGCACCACTCTGAGATATGGCTTCCTGCTTCTGCTGAAATACCCCCAGATAACAAGTAAGCAGACAGATAATATGTGGAATGAGATGCAGAATAAAAGTTAGAAAGACAGCGACTCATAACCAGTCCTGCTGAGACTCTGCTTGGAAAAGTTTCTGTTGACGTTTAGTGTATTTAATATTAGTTATTATCTTCAAGTTCATTACCTTTCTATCCATCCTGGAACGATGTGAACTATAAAATGACAACCTGTGATTGTTTTTATTTAAATAAAGGGATAAGAGGGTCCAGAACTGTGGCTTCCTTAGTGTGAGGAACTTTGCATGTGGTAATTCCCTGCACAAATGCAGGTTAGTAATTCATCTATAATTTGTAGTCAAAGAGAGTTGCCTGGTGCTCTGAAATGTTATGTGACTTGCCCAGGGTCATATAGCCAATATGTGTCAGAGGAAAGACTTGAATCCAGCTCCTCTTGATTCTAGAACTCTGCCATGTTCTATCCACTTGTGAATTTTTCCCATTATGATTACTCATTATTACTTAAGTAATATGCAAGTCTCACCAGTAAGAGGCTTATATGGTCTCATAGATGAAGTTAGGTGTATACAAACAAAATGCTGATACAAAGCATTGCTACTTAGTCACTTTTTCAGTTGTGTCCTACTCTTTGTGGTCCCATTTGTGGTTTTCTTGGCAAAGATGCTGAGTAATTTATGAATTCCTTCTCCAGCTCATTTTGCAGATGAGGAAACTGAGGCAAATGGAGGTTAAGTGGCTTGCCCAGGGCCACCCAGATAGTAAGTTATCTGAGGCCAGATTTGAATTCAGGAAGATGAATCTTCCTGATTCCAAGCCCAGTGCTCTATCCACTGCACCACCAAGTTCCTCCCCAAAAAATATTGTTGCTGTGCAGTTGTATCTGGCTTTGGACCCCATTTGGGGTTTTCTTGGCAAAGATATTAGAGTGGTTTTGCATTTCCTTCTCCAATGGACTAAAGCAAACAGAGGTTAAGTGATTTGCTCAGGGTCACACAGCTAGTATTTAAACTCAGGTGTCCTGATTCTAGGCCCAGGGCTGTATTCACTGAGCTACTTAGCTGCAGATAAGGTGTTAGATGATGACTTATCCAGGTGCTACAAAGTGTGAGGTCAAGGGAGAGAGATCATTTCTGTGGAAAAGAAAATGATGTAAGGCTTGGTGGAGGCATTTGAACTTATATATAAATAGGATTTCAACAGGCAGAGATGAATCTCAGGAAGAATAAAAAAGAAGGCCTCTCCCAGGTAGAGGCAAGGTAATGGCCAAAGGACAAAGGCAGGAAAACCCAAGGCATGTTTGGGGAGAAGGAAGTATTTCCATTTTCACAGTCATAGAATCTCAGAGTTGGCAGAGACCTCAGAGGCCAGACTCAGGCTCAGAGCTGCTTCAATTGTATCTGAATAGGGATCTGTAGTATCACTGGCACATGGTCTTCCAGTTTTTGCTTCCAGACTCCCCCAGTAAGGAGATCTCATTACCTTTTGAGGCAGCCTATTCTCTCTGTATATGGCTCTACTTGTTGGAAAGGTGTTTTCTGTATATTTAACCAAAATCTACCTCTTTGCAATCCTATTCATTTTCCTAATTATGTCTTCTGGAACCCTGCTAAACAAATCTAATCCTTCCTTGATATAATGGCCTTTCACCTTGTGGAAAATAGCTTTCCTGTTTGCCCTTAGTCCTCCTTCTCTTGGATAATATTCCCAGTTCCTTCCCAGCCTTGTTTCCAGACTCTTCAGCGTTCTGGATTTCGTGCTTTTGGTCCAATTTACTCTTTGCCTAGGTCTTCATCCAGCACCTTGGATAAGGCCACAGAACTAGTCCCCAGATAGCGAAAACAAGATGTTACCCGTGCCACAAACATTTACTAGGCAAGCAGAACCGCCTATTTTATCAACTTTATTAGCTGCAAATATTTTCCAGTTTGTGTTTTTCTTTTTTTTTTCTTTTTTTTTGGAGGGCAGTTGGGGTTAAGTGACTTGCCCAAGGTCACATGGCTAGTTTTTGTGTTAAGTGTCTGAAGCCAGACTTGAACTCAGGTACTCCTGACTCCAGGGCCGATGCCAGTTTGTGTTTTTCTTATCTTGATTATATTGACTTTTGCTCTGTAGAATATATATATGTATGTATGTATGTATGTATGTATATGTATATATACATATATGTACACACACATATACATATATACATATACATATATATTTATAGACAAGGCAATCAGAGTTAAGTGACTTGTCCAGGGTCACACAGGTAGTAAATACAAATTATCTGAGGGTGAATTTGAACTCAGGTCTTCTTGACTCCAGGACTGCGACTTTATCTACTATGCTACCAAGCTGTCCCTTCTGTAGAACTTTAAAAAAATTTAGTTAGACAAATCCACTTTAGCATTAATAATTTCTTTTATATGATAGTTAAAATGTATCTACTCTTCCAAAATGAGATATTCCATTCTATTTTCTTTCTTCTAACTTCAATAGTTCATTTTTCTTATGTTTAACTTTACGAACTGGAAGTAATTAGTTTTACTATAATGTATAGGGTAAGCCTCCAAATTTTTTTCAACATATTGCTAGCCATTTTTCTTAACATTTATTAAATAATGAGTCATTTCCCCAGGATTTATTATCTATAGGTTTCAAATACTGAACTTGATTCTAACTTGGTTCTATTTCTGGGATTTCTGTTCTTTTCTGTTGATCTATTTTCTCTTTTTTTGCCTAATAGCACATAGTTTTAATTAGAACTCCTTGGTATGTTTTAAAATCAGTAAAGGCAATTCTTCTTTCATGCACTTTTTTTCTCATTAAAACTTAGCATCCTGTTCATTTGTTTTTCACAAAAATTTCATTATGGTTTGTTCAGTTCTACAAAGAAATCCATTGGTATCTTTATTACTAGGGCATTCAATCCATGAATTAGTTTAGGGATACTATAATTTTTATAATATTGATCTGACCTATCCAGCATCATTTAATTTTTGTTCTCTTCATTAGTTCTTCCTCAGCTTTTGTCAAGGTGGTACAATAATTATCTTCCTATAGGTATATCAAGTATACTTTCCAGCCCACTTTCCCAGAGCCTGGCTAGCTACATCTGTCCCTCAGGGTTCTAAGATACCTAGAAGCATTTTGAGGTGCCTCTTCTCTACTGTCATTGGCTGAGGCCTCCATTGATTATATCCCCCCCCCTCAATGTTAGCCACCAGGGACTAGCACAAAAGTTCCACTTAACATTAGCTTTTACAAAGGGCTAATACTACAAATACATGGCAAGGACAAAAGTACAAATATTCCCCCCAACTCATGGGGATATATATTTCTTTATCCCATCATGATTGGTCTCTGGGGGAAGTAGGCTCAAATACATCTCAATTCTTACATAACATTGGTCCTACCAAGTTCATGTCCAAATGTGGCATAACTGTCAAATGAGTCCTCACCTCAACTACCACTAAGGTGAATCCCCAAAGTCACTCTAAAAGTCATTCCTTTATCTTCAGGGAATTGACTCTGAGCTGACTGTAAAACCCAGGTGCCAGGACACTGGTATGTTGGGAGTCTCAGATACCTGGACACAAGAGTGCCCATTGTTTAATCTCTTCCCCTAAAGCAGAAAATGACAAATTTAGAGGCTGGCAAAGATCCCAGAGCCACAAGAATTCAATTGAAAGAAGACCTAAGGCTTTTCCCCTAACAGTATTATTCCTCACCAGCAAATGAGTCAAAGAAATCCCCCTTGACCCAGGAACTTAACGGAATAGGTGACACTCTTGTGACCAGTGCCTTTTGAAAGGTATCCTCTGATCCCCTTATGTGACCAATCAGAAAGGCTTTGCCTAAGCACAGGTGGGGTTAGCAGAACAGAACCAGTTACAGAATGCCTATGCATACTCCACGCTCTCTCCAAACTACATCAGTTATCATCACAACTCCCCTAGAATTTGCATCGATGTACTTGGTATGCATGCCAGTCCACATTAAGTAGATTACATGCTTTATTGGGTAAGGAAGTAGCTAATACTATGTATTTCCAATATAACTAACACTTATATTGCTGTGGTGCTATCAGATATTCTATTTGACTGATGTGGAAATTCCACTCAAAAAATTTTCTCTACACTTATTTATTTGTGATTTACCATCAGGAATTTGGTCATCAGAATCACCAAAATTGCATTCCTAGAGATCTTCCTGAAGGATGAACTGTGTCAACCAATGGGTAAACCCCAACTTTAAAAGTTGTTGTCATGGCCTGGAGAAAAACTACAAGACAGCTGTACAACCTGTATGGCCTGGTGGAGCCATTCAGCCGGGTTGGTGCATGGAGAACGGCTGGACGCCAGGCCGCCTGCCCCATTTGGGGCAGTGTGAGCCTGGGTCCTGTCTAACCTCACTGACACAACTTTTCTGCCATCCCTCGCTCCCCTTGGAGCACCTATCCCTTCTCTTAAATCCCAACCAATTCAAAACTGACTATCCCTCCAAAGACAGGTGAGGTGATGCTCTGGATGGCTGTGAGCACTTCTTCAGCCAAAAACTATTGTCCTTAGAAACAGGACCAAGAGAAAGAGAGCCCACCAACCAAGACATAAGTGTATCCGCCTTATAACACAACTTGACAAATATCCTTTCAATACCCCATTGGGTGTATGCTTGTTTTTAACTGTAGCCCACCTTATATAGCGCAGATAGGTAGCATAGCAGATAGAGGATAGTCCCTCAAGTCAGGAAGACCTGAGTTCAAATCTGACTTCAGATACTTACTATCTGCGTGACCCTGCCTGAGCAAGTCACTTCACTCTGATTGCCTCGATTTCCTCGTCTGTAAAATGACAAGGAAATGGCAAAGCATTCCAGTACTTTTGCCAAGAAAACCCTAAATGGGGTCACAACTTTGTAGCACCAACACCTTCCAATATCTCATGGGTGATCTATGTAATAATAATGATAACATTAGCTAACATACATAGCCTAAAGATTTGCAAAGTACTAGTGGCAGCTAGGTGGTGCCATTGCACCACTCAGCTGCCCTTACTCATTGCACTGTAAATATTAGATACATATATATCTCATGTGTATATATGTACATATATACACGCATAGTATGTATGTTTGTGTGTATGCATACATAAATATGTATCTTTATCTATGCACGCCTATATATCTATATGAATACACACATATATTCAAAGGAATTGGTAGTCACCATATCCACTTATTCCTTTTAGCATCAGAAACCTAAATGTGTGTTAATGAATTGAGATAAATGCATAGATAAAGGACTTAATTGTCAGGTATTTGATGTTTTTTGTTATTACAAATAGGGCCTCTTTTAACAACAATGTTTTTTCATAAACATTATGAGAACCTCATATTGCGGTGTTATCACAATTTTATAGATGAAAAAACTGAGACCTAGAGAGGTTAGGTGACTTGCCCAAGGTTGCACATCTAACACATTGTAGAACTCAAAGCCAAATCCCAATTCTAGAAAAGAAAAAATAATGCTTTCTCCATCTACCATACTTCTTCCCCTCAAACAGAAGAATAAATAATGAATGACCCATTAAACTTACAACATATAGTTAGTTTGCACAGTGGGGTCATGCTTAGTCCAAAAAAAAAAGTTAGACTTACTTTAAATAAATATACTGGCTTCTTAGGACCTGACTTCCCTGTAAAGAAAACATTAATAAGATAAAAGAGAGATTTATGACATAGTAATTAAGCTATTATACCATTCATTTAAAAAAAGGAAAATCTAGTTTACTGTCCATGAATTGAAGAATGATTAGGCAAATTGTAATCTACAAATCTAATTATGCCATGAGAAACTATTAACAATGAGGAATTCAGAGAGACATGAAAAGCATATATTCAATCCAATGAACATTTATTAAATACCTGCTAAGTACCAGATACCAGGGATACAATTAATAAAAAGAAATACAATCCCTGCCCTCAAGGAGCTTACAATCTAATGGGAGGAGACAATACACAAAAGGAGTCAGGGGAGTAGAATGGGGAAACACCAGTGGGGGGTTGAATAAAGCAGGAAGGGCAAAGATGCAGACTGGGGTTAGCCAAAAGTTGTTTCTACCCTTTATAAAGGAAGGCATTGGAAGGTGTTTGGTACCACACCCTCCAGTCCTCTGGAGGCTGTTGGAGGAGTTAGCATCATTCTAGGCTTGAATTAACAACTTGGTGATAAGATGATAAAGTGGTGACTTTAACCTGGGAAGGGCCTCTTGTTTAGTGGATTTGAAAAAACAAACAGGCAAGAGTGAATCCAAAAGTCCAGTTACCTGACTACAGTGAATAGAAATGGGAATACAAACATGTACAGTTCTACAAGAAACTCGTTTTAAAAAAATTAGTAGCACATTAAATCTCTGAATTTGTTGAGGGAACATTATTTTTTTTTAATTATATTGAATGGACTTATCCGAGAACTTGAACTTTTTTCTACTTATTGAGATCTTCCTTGCTTTCTTCATGTAGGTTACATATTTTATTGGAAGGTCAGATTATTTATTTCTAATATATGCAGCCCTTATCTCATGAATTCTATTGGTGTACAATAAAGGAATTGAAAAGAACACTGAAGTGAAGCTAAATGCCACAGAATTGTAATAACTAATTTCACCCCAGGAGATGTAATGAAGAAATGCACCTTCTTCCTTTCACTGGGTTTGGAATGCTGCATATGCATTTGGTTTGGCTTACATTGTTCCTTGCTTCAAAGGAAAACTCCCTGGGTGGTAGTATAGCAATTTATCTGAAAATGACTGATGTTAAAACAAAGGTATCCATGAAACTTGATGTATGTACATAATAAAAATATTTAGCCCTTGGGTTTTTTTCTTAAGTAAGATAAGGAGGACCATCAAGGCAAGGAATCCTAGTTTTACTCCGGACTGGGTTTATGCCCTCCACCTCCACACTGAATGATTCAGTGGGGCCAGGTCACCATGATTTAGAAAGAACTGGAACATCCCATTTCTCAGATACTACCCAGCTGGGTGGAGAAACCACCTGAATGCACTAAATCTGGCCTTATTACTTCCTTACTCAATGGTGCTTATCCTATATTTGTCTAGGACAGCTTGAGACCTGAGCTCTGAAGGGCAGGGGACTTAAGTGCTTCCTATGGATCCTTGGTTAACCCAAAGGACTGAAATGTAACTCTTTATTTTCTCAGCATTTATTCAGTAGCATTTTATTTCCTATGTAATTCTAGGTGAGAGAGCAGAGAAACTGGGAGATGTCGTGTCTTTCTCCCCACTTTTTACATGAATTCTTATTCTTATTGTGACAGAAAAAATCCATGAAGAAATTGACCGAGTGATTGGCCAAAATCAAAGTCCCAGCATGAAAGACAGAAGCAATATGCCTTATACCAATGCTGTGATCCATGAAATACAGAGATACATTGACCTCGTCCCTGCCAGCGTGCCTCACGCAGTAACAGAAGATGTTCAGTTCAGACAATACCACATCCCCAAGGTAAGAAGTGTATCGTTTGTTGAGTACAATAAAAGAAGGGAGCCATAATTAGCACCAGAGGAATGGGGTCTTTCCTTACAATGAGGGAAGGGTGACACATTTCCTCCCTGGAGCAACCACAGTCTTCATATATTTCATGACAATTCCCTGATATCCCAGTACTCACCACCTCTGCAACGCCATTCCTGAGAGCTCCCTTTACTGGATCTGCCTTCCCCCTCGACCAATTTTGGGATGTGAACTGTGCACACGGTTGCCACATCTGAGCCCATGGTTGGGGTGTCCTGTGTACCACCACTGCCATGTACCGAATAATTTTTGTTCCTAGTGAAATCATTTCTAATCAAAGCTCCACTCCACAAAGTGTCACTCCCTCCTAGAAGATTAGAGAATCATAGGAGTATAGCACAGAGATCACCTAGTTAAACCTGTATCCAAAATGAAAGCTCCTCTATCCTCTGCTTAAACACATCCACCAAGGCTTTTGTAACACCAAATAGGCGGCTCATTCCATTTCTGATAGGTCTAACTGTCAAAATGCTCCTTACATTACAGTGCCTGGTGCATGGTAGATCCTTAATGTTTGCTCTATAGGGGGCAGGATTACATCTCTCTGCACACTGACTTTGGGGTGCTTTGGTATGATGTAACGAGCTGGAATGAATATGGGAGGCAGGACACCACAGCTCTCTTGCCTTGGTGTCAACCAATGCTGGTCCCTAGTTTGCGTGTTTGTAAATGAAGGAGGGGAGGAGGTGATGGGGAAGATTGAATTGGATGATTTCTTTGGTCCTTTCAAACTCTAACATTCTAGGGCTTGTCTTCTCTGATTCAAAGTATGTCTCTTTTCATTTCAGGGCACCACCGTAATACCATTACTGACTTCTGTTCTGTATGATAATGAAGAGTTCCCCCATCCAGAGCAGTTTGACCCACACCATTTCCTGGATGAAAGTGGCAACTTTAAGAAAAGTGACTATTTTGTACCTTTTGCAACAGGCAAGACAAATTTTTCAAAATCTGTGCATCTATATAACTTAAAGCACCTGAGTTCCAAAGTCATTTACAACCTGTATGACCTTGAGCAAATTCCTTAACATTTCAGAGCTTTGGTTTCCTCAGATGTCAAAGGACAGTTCAGCCTAGATGAACTCTTAGCTCTCTTTTCCCTCTAAATCTTAGGAATAAGGTGAGGGTGGTTTCTGACCCTTCCTCCTCTTGTTTGGGCTGTATGGAAATGATGCCAGATGTGAGAACATATTTTCAGCAATGTTTTCTCAGTGTTGTGCATAATCAATGGGACTCTGGGCAGTTTTAATTTTTTTTTTTTGCTTTTTCCTCCAGGGGAGAGGACAGGACAAATGGGATTAAGTGACTTGCTCAAGGTCACACAGCTAGTATATGTTAAATGTCTGAGGCTGAATTTGAACTCAGGTCCTCCTGACTCCAGGGACAGTGTTCTATTCACTGCACCACCCAGCTGCCCCAAATTTTGTCTCCAGTTTTTCTAAAAGAAGAGAAGAGCTAAGTCCAGTGGCTACTGTGTCTTCCCTCCAGATCCATCATTAAGTCCCCAAAGGACTGAGAATTATCCTGTGAGAATTTCTCAGCCAGGAGCTTCTTCTCTCAGGCACAGTTTTCTAAGCATTTTTTGCCTGTGGAACACACCATGGCACCTCAGCAATCTGAGGAAGATGGCAGGGTTCTTTCAGTGGCCCACCGTTCAGGTGTCATTAGACACTATACGCCCATACTCCTGCTTTAGTGTCTTTAGAACATCTCAGTGAATCTTGACTCTGACAGATTCCTTGGACTAGAGAGGAAGGAATGTGCTTAATCCTTACTCCAGTGTCAATGTTATGGAATGCAGCCTCGTGTGGTATATAACAACAATAACAATATTGATACTAAGAACTAGCATTTATCTATTAGCACTTGCAGACTTACAAACAACTCATTTTATCCTTACAATATCTCTTGGAACTGAGTGCTATTATTATTCCCATTATACAGATGAAGAAACTGAGGCAGGCAGACATTAAGAGACTTGCCCAGGGTCACACAGGTAGTAAAATGTCTGAGACAGCATTTGAATTCAGGTCTTCATGACTCTAGGTCCAGTGTTCAATCCACTGTGCCACCCAAAGTGTTGGATTTAGAGTCAGGAAGACCTGAGTTCAAATATTGTCTCGGACATTTTTCTACTTGTGTGACATTGTTCTAAGATTCGAATGAAATAAAGTACACAAACAGCCTCATGAGCCATAAAGAGCCGTGTTGCTATTAGCTATCATTCTAGCAGTTACGGGGTACCTAGAAGACTTTTAACTCTATGCTTATCATCTTCATTTGTCTCTTTCAGGAAAACGGGCATGTGTTGGCGAGAGCCTGGCTCAGATGGAATTGTTTCTCTTTTTTACCACCGTCTTACAAAATTTCACCTTGAAGCCTGTCATTGATCCCAAAGACATTGATGTCACCCCAGTTGCTAATGGGTTTAACAATGTGCCACCCTCTTATGAGATCTGCTTCCTGCCTTCCAAGAGCATATAGCACCTTCTCACTGACCTGTGCACACGTTGTACCCATTCTCTTGCCTGGCATTCAAAGCCTTCTGTGACTTGGGCCAAAGGTACTTTTCCAGTCTGATTTCTAATTGCTCCCTTTGGCTTTAATAAAAATAGATCATGAACTTTCCCCTCCCAACATTTCTTAGGCTTCTTGCCCCAATGCTTTTGCTCCTGTCAAGCATTACTGTTCCCTGCGGTATTTCCTCCCACTGATCATCATCTCCTGTTGAAATACTACCTGTCCTTAAAGATCAGCTCAGATTTCATATCCCTTTGAATTCCTTAGCACTTATGCAATATAGCATTTAATTGTATTTTCTTTTTGTTTTGCTTGCTTTTAAGATTTTTATATATTTATATTCAAATATTTCAGGAGTCTCCTGGGCAGATAGATGGTACAGTAGAGAAAGTGCCAGTGTTGGAATCAGGAAGACCTGGATTCAGATTCTGCTTCAGACTCTTAGATAACTTTGTGGCCCTGGTCAAGTCCCTTAAATTTCTCAACCTCAGTTTATCCTTCTGTAAAAAGAGAGACAATAATAGCACCTACCTCCCTTGGTTGTCATGAAGATCAAAGGAGATGACATTATCCCGCTGCATCCAGGGTCATCCCCAGTTGTCCTGGTCAGTATCTGCCCCTGGACCCAGCTGGTTCCAGAGGACAAAGTGAGGCTGATGACTTTATACAGCCTTGCCTCACTTAAATCCAATTCACTTGCATGTCATGGCATCACTTCCCTGATGTGGTCCTCATTGAGAATGAAGGACAAACCACCACAACAATGCTAGCTAGTATTACTTTCTCTCTAACTAGAATGTTAGCCTCTTATGGTGTAATGGGAATCTGAAGCTCTTTCCTGCCCCTATCCCTTTGCTTAAGTGGCTCTGAGAATGTTCCCTGATTTGGTGGTCACGTGGAGCCCGTGGCGAGAGGCTTGTTTTTTGGCAATGGCCACACCTTGTTACTTTGTAGTTGGACATTGGGTCAAGAGGGTTGTGACATTCTCTGACCCAGGAGAAGCCTATATATATATATATATGCCCTGATGTGAGGTTTTTCTTTGGGGCTCATTTTGAGAAGAGTTGTGTGATTTGGCCAGATGAGACTCTAGGAAGCTGTTGAGCCCCCCAGCTTTGAAAAACCCAGATGTTGGTGCTTCTCTCTGGTACTTGAATAAGTAATGGATGTGAGGGTCAGATAGTTGGAAGCCCATCCGCTGATCTGTTTCTTGGTCTGCTTGTAACTTGTGCTTGTAACTTGGGTTTGTATTCTCTGGAGTTCAGGGTGCTGACTTTTTCCCCTGAACTAGGTAAATGATATGTTTGTTTAATTAAAGAAAGATTATTAACCCACTTTGAGTTGCTTTCCTTTAGAAAAGCAGATCTAAGAACCTGGGCTAGCAGCTGCCCTAGGTATGCTAGGGTGCTTGCTGATACACATGGTCAGGTACCATGTTTTATGCCTACAGTTCCCACACAGTTCAAGGGATAAAAAAGGCACTCACTCAATAGCTGACTGTTTTGATATATACTGAGCTGGCTGTCTCATCTTATAAGAATATATACAAAAATCTATTTGCCTTTTCAGGCTAGAAGTATGTTTACATATATCTGTGATTCTCAACCTGTGGGTCGCAAACCCTTTGGGGGTCAAACACAACCCCTTCACAGTGGTCACAGGGATCACAGGGGTCGCCTAAGACCATTGGAAAACATATATTTCTGATGGTCTTAGGAATTGAAACACCACTCCACTATCCATCTCCAGGCAGTCACCCCACATGTGGGCTAAGTATTCATGCTAACCAAAGCCACAGTCACACTATGCTAGTTCTGGCTATGGTAGTTTCAACTCATGAAGAAATCCTGAAATGTAGTGGAGAAAGCCTTGGCTTTGTAGTCAGAGGACCTGGGGTCATATACTGGTTCTGTTCCTTGCTATCTGCGTGCCTTGAACAAATCATTCATCTCTCTGGGTTTAATTTCCTTATCTGCAAAATAAGGAGGTTGGAGCAGATCAAGTACATGAACTTTTTAAGGAAATTTTTGATAACTTGTATATAAAAATAATTGGTTTCCCTTTTTAATTCTTTGTATTTTATTTTATCTATTTAAAACCATTATTCTAAGAAGGAGAACAAAGGCTTTACCAGACTGTCACGAATCCATGATCCAAAAAGGTTAAGAACCTCATTCTAAACCACAACTTTAGACAAAAGTACAACTTGTTTGGGCTTGTCTATTTAATAACATAATGTAACCCTAAGAAAGGTGTCCTTCTAGTCAATGTGGAAGAAAAAAGGAGTCTCCTATAACTGTTCACGGGATTTTGAGCTGGAAGGAACTTTAGAGATTAGCTATTCTGATACCCTCAATAGAGAAGGAATTGAAACACAGAAAGGATTAATAATAATAATAATAATAATAATAGCTAATATTAATTCCAGACCTCCCTCAATCTTAAAACAAAGAAACAAAAACAACTTCATTAGACTATATCATCTCTTTGCTGTCATACCTTATCTCTACCATTCACATTGCCAAGTGCCTGGGGGGGGGGGAACTTCCCTACTTTCCTTCACTTTCTCTCATTTCACTTTTCAGTGCTTTACAATTATGCCTCTAACTTTAACATTAAACTAAATTTGATTTCTTCAAAGACATCAATGATACCTTAATTGTCAAATCCTTGGTCATTTCTCAATTCTCAACTTTCTGGATCTAAAAGCAGCACCCAATGCTATTGAACACTCTTGGCTTCTGAATACTCTCCACTGAGTTTTCATGATACTGTTGATTCTTAATTCTCTTGCTACCTATCTGACTTTTACCTATCTGACCTTTGCTGAATGTATTTTCCATATTGCGTCCACTAACTGTGGCTGTACACGAGCTTCTAGTCTCATCTTTCTTCTCTGTCTGTCTCTGTCTGTCTCTTTGTCTCTCTGTGTGTGTCTCTCTGTCTCTCTCTGTCTCTGTCTCTCTCTCTGTCTCTCTCTGTCTCTGTCTCTCTCTGTCTCTGTCTCTGTCTCTTTGTCTCTCTCTCTGTGTCTCTGTCTCTCTGTCTCTGTCTCTCTCTCTGTCTCTGTCTCTCTCTATCTCTGTCTCTCTGTCTCTCTCTGTCTTTCTGTCTCTGTCTCTCTCTGTCTCTCTCTCTGTCTCTCTGTCACTCTCTGTCTCTGTCTCTCTGTCTCTCTGTCTCTGTCTGTTTCTCTCCTCATCAGCTCACAAAGATTTAATGATCACTTCTATGCTGATGACCCTCGATCTAATATATAGCCCTAGTCTCTCCTTTGGGCCCCAGTTTTACATTACCAAATATCTATTGTTATTGTTGTTCATTTCAGTCCCGTCTGACTCTTCATGACCCAATTTGGGGTTTTCTTGGCAAAGATGCCGGAGTGGTTGGCCATTTACTTCTTCAGTTCATTTTATTGTTGAGGAAATTGAGGCAAACAGGATGGAGTGACTTGCCCAGTGTCACACAGCTAGTGTCTGAGACTGTATTTGAACTTAGGTCTTCCTGACTCCTGCTCAATTCTATTAGACAGTTTATAATAATGTTAAAACCCATTGAAAAGCATATATTTCTAAATAAATGCCTCCAAAAGCTAGCAAGCTGGGACAGGGAATCCAGTGGAAATTAAAAGAAGTTGATGGAGTTGTTCTTTCAAAGAATGTTTCCATTAGAGATGTTACACCTTATCACCTTGCCACTCCTGGAAGCTTCCATGATTAGGCCTGAACTCCCTCCCACACTCTATTTTCATCACTCTATTTCTTTTTTTTTTCTTAATAAAGGATTATACTGGTTAGTATCTCCAGACTTTATTAAACCCTTCTCTGTCTCTCTGTCTCTCTGTCTCTCTGTCTCTCTCTCTGTCTCTCTGTCTCTCTGTCTCTCTGTCTCTCT
>CM053598.1:64268036-64287665 GCA_028646575.1 Pseudocheirus occidentalis | reverse complement strand
TGTGGAGGACTGCATCTATTGTGAAAAGCATGCCCGGGAGCGAGTGACTCCCCCTGAGGGCTATGATGTGGTCACAGTGTTTCCCAAGTAGACCAGGAGCTGTGTGCACACTAACCTTCTCCAATCCTCACTATATTTTCCTCTCTCCAGTTCCCTTTGCATTTCACTCTTAATGTCTCTAGCAATTGACATGGTTTTACCACTGTGATATAAAACCTTTCTCTTTGCCTCAGCTAATGGGATATCACCCATCCCATGACACTCGCTTTCTAAATGGTGGGCATCTTGGTCTTGAGTCCTATCAACAAGCATCGTGTCTCCTTGCCATACTCTACTACTATCTCCTGCAAACTGCATCAGATAGAAATTCAAAATAGGAACAAAACAAAAATCTATTGGACATGGAATTAATTTCTAGTCAATAAATGTGAAGAATTTGACTGAGATTATGTGATGTGTCATCACCTAACCATGTACCATATGGCTACAGCCACCCCATACTTTAAGCTGACCTTTCTTGCTCATCTACCTTTACTTCAGGGATTCCAGCTCTTCCCTTTGATGTCTTAGCAGCACCTCAGAGAGTGAGGAAGGGGGCTGATCCCATTGAGGCAGGTATTCAATGGAGACTTCAGGAAGTGAGATTTCTTCTCCCCAGCCCTGAGTTGATGGTACATTGAAACCTGGTAATACTTGAAGGAAAGAGGGGAAACACAGAGTCCAAAGAATTCACAAATGACATGATTTTCAATGACCTAGCTGATTCTCAGAGATATGGTAGAAGTGAGCAAAGGTCTTCAAGATTTCCAGAGGCATGAGTTTTCCTTAAAAGACCCAGGGCTTCCTTCCATTTTAAAGTCCCTTGCTTCTTTACTCTAAGATACCCATGTTAGGGCAGGTTAGGAGGATTAAAATTTAGTCACTCCCTGACTAAAGCAGAGAGCAGAACCGTAACCCTTATTAGCCAAATAAAAGATTTTTGCCTTTATCTCACTTAGAATAATTTATTTTCCAGCATTTTGTAATAAATTATTATTATTTTATTGGCCTGCTGATAGAGGCCCCACACCCATCTCCATTGCCCCTCCCTGACCCAGAGCAGGTGCTTACATTTAACTGCTGGACCTTGGGGGATGTGAGATTGAATTCTACTAGGGCAGGGATCTTCTTGGGAGCCCTACTCTTCCCAAAGCATTCACTGAGGCTACCTGTCCTGCTGACAGGTGACCTTCCCCTACTTGATATATGAAGAGTATCAGGGCTCATGTGGGAGGGTGGCTGGATGAGGAGTTTCCTAGTTCTAGAGCTCCAGAAAAGGGTTGAAAATTATTCCCATCATGGGTCCAATGAGGGCATCTAGTTCCACTTTTTATGGTGACCGCCATATGCATGACTGACACAAGCATGATAAGTAACTTTGTGTCATCAGACTGGGTTTCGCTATTAGCACTTGATCTCATGGGTCTGTCTATCCTAACACAGCGTGAATTTATCCACAGACAATGCGCTAGACCACTCTAGGGTCCATATGGGCAATACACCTGCCATCTGAGTGCATCCCATTCCTTTCTAGGCACCCTTCTCGTACCATCTATCAACTAGACAGCAAACATTTATTAAGTACCTGCTGTGGACCAGGAATCCTCAAGGAAATAAAGAAAAACGTGAAACAGTCTGCCCACCATGAGCTCATTTTCTATTGTACATATATAAGTGCATATAAAATATGTTCAAAATAAAAGGGTAAGGCACTAAAACCTAGTGTGTAGTAGTAAGGACAGACTTCATGGAGAAGGTGGCCCTTGAGCTGAACATTGAAGGAAACCAGGATTTCTGGAGGATAGAGGTGAGGAGGGAGTTCATTCCAGATGTGAGGGACAGGTTTGTTACAGATGTAGAGTACATTTTAGATGTTCTAGTGCCAAGACTGCTGTCCTATGACTGGGTTCAAAACTTGGACAACATACATGTGACTTTTGGGAAGCAGCATGGTCCAGTGGCCAAAGTATTGGATTTGGAGTCAGAAATCCAGGGTTCGAGACCTGGCTCTGCCCTTACCTGTGTGACCTTCACCTCTCTGGTACTCAGTTATAGCATCTGTAAAATGAGGGGGTTGGACTCTGTGACCTTTAAGATCCCTCTCAGCCCTTATCTATGGCCCTAGGATCACATTAATAATAAAGATATATTACAGCAGAGTAATCATATGAGGCCATACCCATGCTCCATCCACCCCTGGTGTTTCCAGCTGACAGTGGCACCAAAGAATCATATGTGAGATAACTGAGTTGTCCTCCCCAATCATAACCTTAGGTCAAACATCCCTTAAATATATTCAGCTTAATTAATTATTCCTCACACAAGGTGAACTCTCAAATGCATCAGAGGCTGTGTAATACAGAGGAAAGCTTTGGAGGCAGAGAACCTGAGTTCACATTACCTCTTCTACTTTACCTTGTAAAGTCACTTAATGTCTTGTCTGTTTTTTCTGTCAAGAGAGGGAGTTGGACTACAGCAGTGATGTCAGCCTCAAACAGAAACTCCCTGGGACTGCATATTGACTCAGAAAACCACAAATTAACATTATATTTTATAGCATTTTGTTTCTTTGGTTAGACATTTCCCAATTACTTTTTAACTGGGGCTTCACTTGGAAGTTGTAGCTTAAGACAGACACCTCAGACTAAAGGACCTCTGTAATCTCTTTCAACTTTAAATTTTGACTCCTGTGTACCTTTGTCTCCCTAGTGTTCATTTTTACAAAGGACTGAATCCCTCACGTTGGGTTTCTATGAAAATATGTTATAGATTGTGCCTTTTGGATTCCATCTGGCTGGTTGGAAGTAAACAGCTCCTGATTGGGGTGGTGAAGGGGAATTCCATCTCTTAACTGAGTTCCAGGATCATGACAAGAACTGTTTGTTTTTCTTCCAAATTAAGGAGGACAGTTTCCATAAATCCAATCAAGAATGTCTATGCTGACAGGCATAATAGTATATATGGAACTGACCTTGAAGCCAGGAACCCTTGGGTTCTGGTCTGGCCTCTGACACAAACTGGCTGTATGACTCTGGAACATTCACTTAGCCTTTCAATGTTTTCATGTAATTTTTAAGACTATAGGTTGTAGGGCATTTCATAGATGGACTATAAGTTCCATTTGTACTAGTAGAGGTAGAACTCATTGGCAGTTCTCTACATCAATGAAATCATAGGTTCGATCCAAAAAAAAGCCATACCAGGTGGTATGATAATACCCTGAATATCAGACAAACTGCTGACACCAGTACAAGCGTCAGTGGGCATTGAATTCAGACCTCTTAAAGGATGGTTCAGTGGATAACCTCCATATTCAGCTTCAGCATATTCACTTGTATCAACAGGAAGAGAAAGACTGGGATGAGACCTCTTGGCTAAAGTATATCTAATTTGAGTCACTCACAGAAATAGATCAACCAGTCTCAACTGAAAACTGGGCCATAGAGGGGGTGAGATACGAGACCAAGAACCATCTTATCAATACTAGAGGCTAATATAAAGGGTGAATTTCCAGTTCTACTCCTTTGTAACCAGCCAATCTCTTGGAGACATGATTGAAACTCTAAAGGGCTATACCTAAGTGAGGTGGCCAAGCTCCCATATCACCTCCCATGGCATTTCAAAGCCTGCAAAAGGAACTTTGGAGCAGCATCTCTTGGGTTTGCTCTGACTTCCAACAGTTCTGTTTTAAAGACTAAACTTGGGCACTGCTAATGCTGACTGTTGCTGCCCATGGATAGGAAAGGGATAAGTTCTTTCCCACCCTTTTAATTCCCCATGATAGACTCTACATACACAGTTTCAATCTAGGTAAATGAGAAAAGGGACGAGAATGTGTTTATGTTTTAATGAGTGTTTGTATATTGTCTGGGAAACTGGCGTCTATAAAATTAACTTGAAGCTCAAATGGGACGGCAGGAGCACTGGGCTTTGAGTCATGAGACCCTGCTCTGCCACAGTAAGCTTTGAGGCACAGATGAATTATTTTACATCTCTAGGCCCAAGTTGTGTCTTCTATAAAATGAGGAACTTGCAGCCAAGAATTTTACCACTAAATCACTAATGTTCCAGCTTTTAAAAAAAAGTAGCCAGATCAGATGATTGCTGTAGTCCAGGAGTGCTAATGATCTGTGAGTCTTTAAGGACAATGAAAATAGTGGGTGACTTGCCATGTTGGCAGGTATTTATATAGACTCAGAGCTATTGTATTTTGTGTAGATAGATTGTTTAGAAAAAAAAGGGGAAGAAACAGAAATATTTGGAGATGAAAATACCTAGGCAGAAATCACAAAACCATAGAATTTTAGAGCTGAACGGAACAGATGTGTCCTAGATGTAGGAACAGCTTAATCTGATTGAAAAAAAAATACTTGGATGGGAAGAGCTGCCACAACATTAGTGAATAGCTTCTCCTTTAGCATAATTTTAATTAGATGAAGAACAAAACACAGGGAAGACTTTGGCATCTCACCCAGTAATTATTTGTAAATAATAATAATAATAATAATAAATACATTTAATAGAAAGCTTTGGAATTTAGAAAATAAGTCCAGTGAAAGCAATTTTAATTGTCCACAAGAAATTAAAAGTCTAAAAGACCTGTTCAGCAGAATAGGTACAATATCAAAGGGAATAGGACAGTATCAAAGCTATACCAAAATTCTAAGAAAATATGGGAGTTATTCAGAGAAAAAGTTAACTGATTACCTAATGTCTCAAAATCCATATGCTTCTTTAAATCTTGCTCCAAAATATATTTGTCTTTCTATGTTTTAATTAGGTATGTAAATTATATTTATGTTAAATTTTATTTTTTCATAACAAAAATCTATTTTCTCTGCCTCTAACCACCTTCCATTCAGAAAAAAGAGAGAAAAATAAAATTCTTATAACAAATGTGCGATGTCAAAATAAATTCCTATGTCCAAAAATGTATGTCTTATTCTACATCTTAAATCCATCACTTTTCTGTCAGGATTTAAATAACAAGCTTCATCACCAGTCTTCTGGAACTGTAATTATTCATCATCTTGATCACAATTCTTAAATTTTTCAGTTTTTTGTCTACATGGTGTTGTTATCTTTGCACAAATTGTTCACCTGGTTCTGCTCAATTCACTCAATAACAGTTCATACAAGCATTCCTATGTTTCTTTAAACTCATCCCTTTTATCATTTCTTATGGCATTATAGTATCTTATTACATCCATATATCATTATTTGTTCAACCATTCAACCATAGATAGGTACCTTCTCATTTTCAAGTTCTTTATCAACACACAAAAAGCTGATATAGGTGCTTGTATTTATGGGTCCTTTTCTTCTTTCTTTTTCTTTTTGGGGTATAGGACTAGCAGTTGTATTACTGCGTGAAATGGTTATATTTTTATTAAAAAAATTTTATTCGGTTGTGATCTTTTCATCAGGAGTGATTGAAAGTCCTCTATTACATAAAAAATCCATTTTTACCCCTATAAGATTATACTTAATTTTCCTGATTAATATATTCTTGCTTATAAGCTTTCATCTTTTTCTCCTTCAGAATATAATATCCCATGATCTCATCTCCTTTAAATTTGTAAAGTTATTTATGACTCTTATTTACTCATAGTTTTTCTTTAACTCGGGAGTTCTGAAACTTAGCTGTGATATTCTTAGGAGTTTTATTGTAGGGTTTCTTTCAGAAAGTGACCAATGGGTTCCTTATATTTAACTTTGCCCTCTGGCCTGAGCACTTTTAATTTATGATTTCTTGAAACATGGTATCCAGGTTATTTTTTAGATCATAGTTTTTATTAAGTATGAAAGATTCTTAGATAATAGCCCCTTGACCTGTTTTTCTAGACCATTTGTTTTTTTCGCTTTTGGGGGTGGGGTGGGAGAGGGTAAGGCAGAGCAATTGGGGTTAAGTGACCTGCCCAAGGTCACACAGCTAGTACATGTTAAGTATCTGAGGCTGCATTTGAACTCAGGTTTCACTGTGCCACCTAGTTGCCTCTAGACCAGTTGTTTTTCATGAGAGATACCTTTTCTTCTATTTTCTTCATTTTCTTATATTTTTTCTTGTTTCTTGGAGTTTGTAATTTCTGTTTGACTCGTTTTAATTTTTAGGGAGTGTGTTACTTGTGTAGAATTGTACACCTTCTGTACTAAGCTATTTATCTTTCTAATTCTTCCCTCTAATCTCTTATTTCATCTATAATATCCTCTTTTGTCTCTTCTACTATCTCTTTGCAAAATTCTAATAGATATTGTTGTCTTGGATTTTGCCCATAGTTGCTGTGAAATTCCTCTCTTCCTCCAGACTGGATGTTCCTGAATCATTAAAACAAAGTCATCTAGGTGGTGCTGTGGATTCATCACTAGACCTGAGTCTAAGTCTCGGACACACACCAGCTGTGTGACTCTGGGCAAGTCACTTCTCTGCTTCAGTTTCCTCATCTGCAAAATGGGGACAATAGCACTTACCTCACAGAGGTCTACTTAGATGAGATAATATTTGTAAAGAGCTTTGCAGACCTTAAATTGGCATATGAGTGCAAGCTCTCATTGTTACTATTCCTATTTAAATTTCTTTATCTTCAGTTCCTTGTTTATTCGTATTTCCAGTTTTTTTTCTTCAATTAGTACTGTCAGGACCAGGTTCTGATTATTTCTTCCTGCTTGGGTGTAATGGTGTGCTTTGTTTGGCCTTGATTTGCATTGTCCTGGGTTTTGCTGTTGGTCCCTCCTTCCACTAGAGTCTATTGTACACAAAACGATGGCTGATTTCAAGATTTCTTGTATCTCTATCCTGGTATCTTTTCATGAAAAAGCGTAGGTTTTTTTTTTCCCTAAACATCCGACTCTATTATGGTTTAGCTCAATGAAGTATAGTTTCCTCCAAAAGGTTAAAAAAATTTTCCTGGGCTCTTGTCTCCCCATAGCTCTTCCAAAGATGACTATTTTTTGTCTTTTATCAATTTTGCTCATTTGTTGGGTCTAGGGTGACACTTCAGAGTTCTATGAATTTTCATTTTTCTTATTATTAGTGATTTGGGGCATTCCCCAATTCTCCCAACCCCATCCCTCAGGGTGGTTGTTGATGGTTTTCATTTCTTCTTTTGAGAACTGTTCATTTCTTTTGACTACTTATCTCTTGGTAAATGACTCTTAACCTTTATTTATAAATTGCTTTACTGAGAACCCCTAGTACAGTGCTAGGCTAATTGCTGCCCCTATAGCTCCCTTTCTACCATGTACCAAGATTCCCAGTGAATGGAAGAGCATAGCTATCAATGGTGATTCCTTTGTCACCTCACTCTGCAGTGATTTCAAAGCTTTAAGAAAATAAAATTCACTTTCTCAAAAAGACTTGGGTCTGGGACAGTAACTATGGCTATTGAAGATACTTGGGCTTTGGAATTAGGAAGACCTGGGTTCATGACTAGTGTCTGAAAAATTCTGGCTCCTTTGACTGGAGGCAAGTCATTTATCCCCTCCAGCACTTGAATCAACTCTCTGAACTAAGTCACAAAATAAGTAGCTAATCTATATTGTTAGAGGGGATTTCCCCGCCTGAAGATCCCCATATCCATGAAAGGTCAGGCCTTGGCCAAAAATAAAGCCCAATAAGGAAACAGCACTGTCTAGTAACCACCAGTCTTGGATGTGCTTCAGCCCTGAGCTGAACATGCCCAGACAATTCAGCCGGCAAGATGAAGTTTTAAAAATCAACCAAATAAACAAACAAACAAAAAACCAAATCAACTATCTCTCGGTCCAAGATAACTATCATGTGCCTTCTAATCACAAAGAACATCAACAGATTCATTTTATGAGAGGTATATGCATTACAGGGTAGAAAGAATGGTAGGAGGACAGTCCTGGCTCTGTTTTATGCTACTTGAGAAGCACTGACTCTGAGGTCAAAGTCTGCCTCTAACAATTACTATTTGTGTGATTTGGGGGCAAGTAATTTGACTTTCTTGAGTCTCAATTTTCCCATCTGTAAAATGAGGTGCTTAAACCAAATGACTTCTGAAGTCCCTTCCAGCTCTAGATTCTGTGGCCTTGTTAGCAGTATGACCTTGGGCAAGTCACTTAACCACTTTGAGCCTCCATTTTTAAATCTTTAAAGTTGGGATATTCATACCAAGCTCAAAGTTTCATAAGAATCAGATAAGATAATGCATTTTAGTTCTTCTGTGTCTGTAAAATGCTACCTATAGAAATGAAAGCTAATGTTCTCTGTAGGTAGTTTAAGGACAAAGAAAAAAACCTGTGCTTTGTGTTGCATTTGCAATAAACTAATACTGAAGAAACAAATTTCTCACAATTTTGTCAAGAGAGATTCATTGTCCATTCATGGCTTAAGAGACTCTTCATTAAAGAAGGAACCACTTCCATCTTCACTAGGGACAAGAATCAACTGTTGATATTACTCCTTACAAAAACTTAAATGTGTGTGTGTATACATATATGTGTAAAAAATATATGTATGTATATGTGTGTATATATGTGTATGTGTATATACATACATATATATATATATATATACATACACACACACATTTCAATAAAGGCTCATCCATGAAGACTAACTTGCTGAAAGTAGGTGTTCTAATGCTCAGGGAAACAGTAATAATAGCTTATCATTTTCCATGATCCCTTTCTTCTGAATGTAAAATCCCAGGGTTTGTTTAGGCTTAGATGGGCTGCTTTTGGGGAAAGGAACTGGAAGGGGCTTTCCTTCCTTTAGAGCAGTGTTGGGAAGATTTGTAACCTGTATGAGTGAAGGAAGCACCCTCAATGACAAAATCACAGAGCCTTGAAGGACTGAATAAAGAGAAGAAAAGAATTTTCTCATCCTAGAGTTTGCATCTGTTAATTGGAAGGGAGCAGGATAGATTACTGTGAATAAGAATTACCCAAGTGCAAAAGTAATTCATATATTGATCTCATTTTATAGGCAAGAAAATTGAGACTTAGGTAATTACTTACCCATAGTCAGACAGGCTGCTGCTTCTCAGCATACATGTTATCCAAATGTTTGGAAAAGAGGTAAATGTATTTTTTCTTTAGTCTCAATGTTTATTTTATTTTTTAAAAGTTTCTTCATGCATAAAATGCAGTTAACTATGTTAGAGATTCTGCTCCACTGGCAATCTTTGGACCATGGAATTTTATAGCTTACAGGGATCACTTATTCCAAACTATTAAATGAAGAAACTGAGGCTCAGAGAGGTGAATTAATAACTGGAATCCAGACTCCCTCATTCCCAAGGATATACAACGCCTAACTACTTCTGCCGAATGTCCCATCCCTAGCCCCACACGCCACCCTCCAAAGCTCACCCAGACCCTTCCAGTTCTTGCCAGCACAAAACAGGAAATAAACTTTGCCGTAAGTAATTTCAAGTTTATATTATGTTGTCAACAGCTCCCGTGTTAGGGTCATGGTAGTATATTTTTAATCGGACTCATAAATTCAAATAGCTGTTCTGGAAGGGAATTTTAAATTTCCACATATTTGTGCCTGATCATTGTTTAGTCACACAGTTCTTTTAGTACCCTTTGTATTTCAGCTATAAGTCAGAAGTAGAGGCAGCATGGTTGAGTGTATAAAGTGTATAAAAAGCATATAAAGAATTGGTCTCAAAGTCCAGGAGACCTGTGTTTAAATGCAGGTTCTCTGATCTTGGGCAGGTCACTTAATCTTTAAGTGTTCTAAGCAACTGTCTGAGACCATAAAGTGTAGAGGAGGTGCCCTGATCTAAATGGACAAAAGGAGTTTTCCTCACCCAGTAGTTCACTATGCCAATAAAACCACAGGTCTGGTTCCTATTCCCTGAAAAGTTAGAATTTGTTGAAGGGCAGCTTATCCAAGTATTTACCAAAGAGCAGTAACTTACTCAAAGTTACAAAGCCATCAGTGGCAAAGAGAACTGGCATTTCAGTCACCTAATGTTTCTTCCTTAGCAGTCCATTACTACAAGAAGGCTATCAGTGGAGACTATGTGTGTTTGCAAATGAGACACAAAGGCGGGAAGGTGAATTGTAAGATCATGATTAACTTAGGATTTCCTTCCCAAGTTTCATGTTTGAGAATCAAACATCTTTCATCCAGGGGAAGATGAGTCAATGCAGCCCCCACCGAAAGGGGATGCAGGGTGTGAGAGGCATTGACAGCTTTGTAGCCCCAGACTGTAGGAGGTGGGAATGAGAGGGGAATGATCAGGGAGAAGCTGAGAGGGAGGTTCCCGTTCTCCGAGTCAATTACCTCACAGAACTTGAGACCTTTGACATGAACTTCTGTATAGTTCCCACAGCTTTACCTCAATACATAATCCATTTTCTTTTTCTTTTTTTTTGCCAGTGAGGGGGATGGGCAGGACAAAAAGTGGATTTCTATTCATTAAAAATTAAATGTGACGACAACGATGATAATAATGATAACAAAAAGAATGGTGTGTATTCCTTTCTTTTCTGGTCCATGGCTTCCCATCCAGTCCATCTTCCTGTAGTCCATAGGCTCTGTGGGCTGGAGAGGCAGCTATCTCAATGCAGGGCTAGGTCAAGACTCCTTTAAAGCTCCTGACGCTGCTTTACAGGGAGGGGAGCCCCTTCCAGTTCCTTTCAAAAGCAATGCTCCATGCTAGCCTAAGTAAACCTTGGGATTTTAAACTCAGAGTAAAAGGATCATGGTCCTAGGGAGAAAGCAGTTAGCCACTTAACTTTCAAAGACCAAGGTATGGCTTCTCCCAATGCTGAATCGGGAGACTTCCCAGGGCAATGATGCTCAGCCCTTCTTTAGGGACCTTCAGTCACACTTCTGAGCCAGTAACACAGCTCTGGTGTCTGCTCTCTGCTTCTTTTTTACTGACCTACCAACTGCCCCACTCCAACCAACTCCAGTCCCATCTTCAGGTTGTTATGGAGGGCACTGCTATGGAAAACACAGGCAGGAGTTGGGAAGTAAACTTCCATCCTCCACCTTTGACAGATCCAGCCACTTAAAAAATATAGGATTTATAATCATTTTAATTTAATCTATGAATAGAAATTTCCTGTAGAAGTCCTCTTCTGATGTCACCTTGTGCCCTCTGTTCTATTTGTTTTGTTTTATTGATGCCTTTAGTTTTGTATATGAGTCATTCCCCTATATATGCTCCCTACCTCACCCTACCACTGAATCTTGTGACAAAGAAAAACAATGAAAAAACTTAACTCAGAAGTGATTGTGTTTGACTGTATATACCAGAGATAAGGAACCTTCAGCCTCAAAGCCATGTGTGGCCCTCTAGGTCCTCAAGTGCAGCCCTTTGACTGAATCCAAACTTCACAGAACAAATCCCCTTAATAAAAGGATTTGTTCTGTAAAACTTGGACTCAGTCAAAAGGCTGCACCCAATGACCTAGAAGGCCACACATGGCCTTGAGGAAGCAGGTTCCCCATCCCTGGCATATACATTCTCTTTCTGTAATCCCCTACATTTTTACTGGGAAGAGGAATCCAAATGTTTTATCATATGGTTTCCAGGACCAAGACTTGTCATTACAATGAATCTGACTTTCACTGCCTCAACATGTTGTTTTCATTTATATTTTTGGGATCATTATGCATGTTGTTCCCATAGGATCATAGGTTTATCGCTAGAGGGGACTACAAGGGACACCACCTAGCCCCATTCTCTGCTTTTACAGATGAAACAACTAAGGCACAAAGAGTCTAAGGATTTATCTGGGATCCCACAAGTCATGTCAGTACCAAGACTTGAAACCATGTTTTTTCTGACTCCAAGACCAGTGCTACCTCCACACCACTCTGCTGTCTTCTCCTATCCCAGTAACTTGTCTTGAATATTTCCCTCTTCCAATTCTCCTTCCTTGATCTAATCTGGAGCCTCCTTCCACCAGCAGCTTCTGTAGTGAGTCCAGCTGGCAGAGGGAGAGAATAGGAGTGGAATTCAATCTTTGCAGTAAACTGAAACATGATCTTACTCACTTCCCCACCAGGTGGGATGACCTCATCATCACTCTTCCCTGGTGACCTGGGGCCTCACTCTTGGGGCTGCAAGTGAACAGCAAAAGGCAGCCACTCCCCCATAACTGAGATCATCCAGGGGAGATCATGGGTTTCTACAATCATTACTGTGGATTATCCTGATATAAAAGATTCCCTCCAAGCCCATGAGCTGTAATTCTCTAATTGGGCCAGAATAATAGATATCTTAAGAATGTAAGTAACCAGGGAGGGGTCTCCCAGTTAAGGCCTCATTACTCCCCCAGAGGTTAATGGCTTAGTGTGGGTATGGCTCTGGATAAGGTCAGGGCCTCAATGGCTACTGATAAGTAGGGTCATAGAGTGACTTCCTGTCATGCCCTTTGAGTCACCTGTCATAATCAAGGATTACGATCGCAGGATATTGTAAAATTTTGTGATAAGACTTTGGGTGATGAGTGCCTGATGGTACCTCGGCATTGGGCCACCAAGATGGGCAATACAACAATTTTAACTGGTGATAACACAATAATGTGCTCTCCTGGGGTAAATGTTTAGATACTGGAAATAGCTCCTGAATGAAGAATGCTCATATGAGTTTTTTTTAAAACCTTGGGGGCTTTTGTATTAGGTCTGGAAAAAATACACAGGGGCCAACTGTCTCATCACTGACTTTAAAAAAACCACTGAGGCAAATACTCTAAACCTCACTGATCTAGTCTACTGCTGAGCAGTAGATGCTAATGACTGGTGTTCCATTAGCAGATCGATGACCTATACTGCAACCATCGCTGGAAAGATAAACTCTGCCTCTCCCTACTTCTAGGAGTTAGAGACGAAAAAATCTTAAAAGGTCATCTATCTAGTTCAATTCATTCCTTTGACACAAAAGGATACAAAAGCCCAGAAAGTCAATGATTTGCCTCAATTTGTATAAGGAATTAATCACAGAACTAGAGTTTGAACCTGGGTTTTCTGAAAAGTTGCCTTACCTGTTGCAAAGGCATACAATAATCCATCCTCCTGGAGCTGCCACTTTTATCCAGAAATTGGTGTGGGTCAAATGATCTACTTGGGGAAGTCTTTCTTGTCCCCAAGGACAGAACAAAAGACAGTAAAGGCCCTGTGGTTGTGCCCTGGAATTAACAGACACAGAGAAATTGAATGAAAAAATGTTAGAGCTGGAAAGTACCTTAAGTACTGAGTACTCAGTTTGCTTCAGTGATTAAGATCCCCTCTTTTGTTCTCCTCCCCCTTCAAACCTCAGTTTGTATCTAGTCCAACTTCTTTTTTATTTTATTTTTGTTTTATCTCTTTAAAAATTTTGAAATTAAATTTAACTTTTAATAACAAAAATCCTCCCTTCCTCCACTGGTGAGAGAAAAGGAAGAAGAAAATACCTTGTTACAAACATGTATAGCTAAGGAAAACAAGCCTCCCCATCGGCCACGTCCAAACAAACTAGGTCTCAGTCTTGACTCTTTTTTCTTTGGGAGGGGGAAGGCAAGGTAATTGGGTTTAAGTGTCTTGCCCAAGGTCATACAGCTAGTAAGTGTGTCAAGGTTTGAGGTCATATTCAAACTCAAGTCCTCCTGACTCCAGGACTCGTGTGCTCTTTACTGCCCCACCTACCTGCCCCTCAGTCTTCACTCTTAAGTCCACCACCTCTCGGTGAGGTGGTGGGTAGCATGTTTCTTTATGAATGTGCTGGAAACATGGTTGGTTATGAGTCAACTCCTTTATTTTACAAACAAGGAAACTCCAATCCAGCACTGGTGGAAGCTGAATTAGAAACAGAACCAGACAAATCCTTGTGACTCTCGGCTCCATCACTGTCCTTTGTACCATCCCACACATCCCTTCTACCTCTAAGTCAGTCTTTATCAGAGGTTTTCCAATGCCGTAGCTCCACCAGCCTCATGCAGTTAGGTGGAGTGTTTGTACACTGATGGGTGATGCAGATGGGAACATGGTGGTGCAGGAGAGGGCACATGAATTACAGGTTTGACCCTAGATGTTAATAGAGCCAGGGAGTAACTTGGTGAGATGTGCAATTTCTAACTGAGTGGAGACTGAGTTAGAGTGAAGGTGGAGCCATTGGGGGAGACTGACTTTGGAGAGAACAATTATTCGTAGGCTTTGTGCAACAATCCAGGTGAGAGGCATAGAGGCATGGACTAGGGTGATGGCCTTGTGTGTGGAGACAGATTTAGAGCTAAGAATTATAATAGGCTTCTCTTACCATTTCCCTTGATTGTAAAAGCTAGAATTTCTGCCAGCCATAGAGTGAATGTCTTCTAATTTGTGAAGTACTTTGATGTCCACTTCCTCAACTCGACCTCACAGAGTTAAGTAGGATAGACATCATCAACTTTATTTTTCAGATGAAGAAACTAAGACTGACATCTCACAGCCAGCTGGTGTCAGGGACAGCATTTGACCCCACATGGTCTGATACCTAATGCACTAGGGCATCTCTCTAAACTAAGAACACAGTGAGATCTTTTCCCACCTGCTTCTGTCGCTGTAGTTCTTGCCAGTTTCTATCTTGAACAATAGAGGGTAACCTAAAATTCTCATCTAAAAGGAGAACTCTCTCTAGCAAGAGGAATGGAATTTGCTTTTATATTTTGCTCAACTGGAGAAATTCTTGTAAATTCAGGTCTGTCTGAGGTAGTCTGGTCTAGGAGAAAGACTGCTGAAATTTGACTTAGGAGATCTGGGATGAAGTCTCAGCTCTGACCTGTAGTAGCCTGATAGAAGTGGATATATCAATTCACCTCTGTGGCACTCCATTTTCTCATTTACAAAATATGGCTTTGGAGAAGCAGGTATATGGCACAATGGATAGAGCACCAGCTTTGGACTCAGGAGGACCCAAGTTCAAATCGGGCCTCAGACACGTGTGTGCTGTATGACTTTGGGCAAGTCACTTAATCCTGGAAAAAACAAACAAACCTTAAAGGTCATCTGTCTAGTCCAATTCACTCCTTTGACACAAAAGAATACAAAAGCCCAGAAAGTCAATGATTTGCCTTAATTTGCATAAGGAATTAATCACAGAACTAGAGATTGGATATGGGTTTTTGCATAAGAAATTAATCACAGAACTAGAGATTGAACCTGGGTTTTCTGAGATTTATAGAAGTTGTCTTACCTGTTGCAAAGACATACAATATGGTTTTAGAGCCTGCAATATGATCTATGTTTAATTTTTTAAAAACCAATTAATATCTTTTATTTTTTATATCACATTCATTACCAATATGTACTCCTCCCTACTCTTAGAGCCATCCCTCATAATAAAAAAAGAAAAGAATTAAGGGGAGGGAGGAAAGAGCAGTCCAGAAAAACTAATCAACTCACCAATGGAGTCCGGTGGTATTTTCAGGTTTCCTCACCGATACCCACCCACCCCCTACCTCTGCAAAGAAGGTATGCAAAGAACCCCTTTTACTCCTCTTTTCCTGGTCAAACTTGATCTCAGATGAATTTTCATGTAAGGAAACTGAGGCGATGGGGCAGCAAAGAGGATTTTCATAGGCCATTCTGAATCCCATTCTCCTCCCTTTCTCTTCCTAAAGCTTATGGCTAGGGTTGTAGGTGCCTTATTCTGGGCAGGCATTAAAAAGAGGTGTGGTCTGGGCATTCTGGGAGTTGTGCCCATGCTTGCTGTATAAACTGTAATTTATGTCAGCCACAGAATGAGCTCCACAATGATTTAAAAAAAAAACTGAGTAGGCAATTGTTTGACCAAACTCTGTCATTGATCATTGCTCTGGGGTGTGCCTGCAAAGGATGGACATTATCCAGGTTGGCCAGGCATGAATTTAAACAGAGTTGGGATAGAATGAAAAGTAGGAAAAAAGGGCAAAGTAAGGAAGGCCTGCTTGGGGTCCAAGTGGAATAATCGACCCCATTGTCCTTCAGGGCATAGACAAAGTCAAATAAGGATTCTTCACTTCAGTTCTGATCCTATGTGTCAACATCTCCATTACTTCTTGGAGCCTGTATGAATAGGATATTTAATAACCTGTAATAGATTTGTTAGAACTGAAATGGAATCCTGATTGTAGGGGACAGAACAAGGACAAGAGGTGTGGAAGTTACAAAGACAACAAGGTTGAAGTCAGTTAGAGCTGTTCAAAAATGAAGCAGGCAGAGTTAGGCTGGGAGTTATAGGGGGATAGTTCTACCTTAGCAGACATGTGCAAGAAGCCAGATGACTGTTTCTCAGGAGTGGATTAGGTGACGTTTGAGGTCCCATGTAACTTACTCTAAGTGTGTTGTAGTGCATAAGTGCATAGAGTGTTGGATAAAGAGTCAAGACAACAAACAGAACATCTTTACCAAATAGATCTCTCTCTACAGGGTGCTCATGTAGCCAGGCATGGGCCAGTGGAAAGAGCAATGAGTATAGTTTCAGGACCTGAGCCCAAATCCAGGCTCTGGCACTAGCTATATAAGCACTTCACTCACTCTGAGACTTTGAGTCTCAATTTCCTCATCTTTAAAACGAAGGAGTTGGATAGGATGGCACCTGAGGTTCCTCCCAGCTCCAGCTCCTAATTCAATCTAACTTGCCAAACATTTATTAAGGGCTTACTGTGTGCAAGGCATCATTCAAGGTGCAAAAAGACAAAAAACAAAAACAGCCCCTGCCCACAGGGAGTTCAGATTCTGTTCTGAATTAACATTAAAGCAAATCTCTTCCTTTTTGTATGTTGCTTTTGTGATAAGCTAGCACCCATCTTCAGTCATATTTTGAATGAATTGATGATATCTTTGTTTCTTCATTTTTCATTCTTCCCTCCAGGAGAAGTACTCTAAATGAGAGATCCTTGTGCAGTGACAGATGAGACATCCCACACTAACTCTAATGAAGGAACTAATCCAGAGGGATCTTTACATTCTTCTATGAATGAAAGTGGAAGCAGCTACAGACTCCCAGGTTCTCCTTAGAACAAAGGGGTTGTTTTTTATTGTGCACCTCTAAGCAGCAAGAAATGTAATTTAATGAACCACTGGATCACTTCTGGGGTTACAGGGCTTAGGATAAGCATTTGAAAAGAAGAACATCATAATATCCTATTTTTCTCCTCTGTGTTCTTGGCAGTCTGTCTTTCCCACATGCTGAAAGGCCCTCCCTTATCCTTATCTCTACTGCTTAGAATCTCTAGCTTCTTGCAAGGTTCAGCTCAATCACCACCTGACTCCTTCTTCCTCCCTTTTCCCTTCTCTTCCCCCACTGCTGCTGTCCACACCTTATAAGTGATTTTGTATACATTTTACATCGACTTTTCTGTAAATATGTTGCTTTCCCTCCCAGTAAAGTAAGTCTTGTGGGCAGGGATTGTTCCATTCTTGCCTTTATATCTCCAGCACAGATTGGAGCTCAGGATTAATAAATGCTTGCCCAATGACTCAAGCTCTTGTAGCTGGGACCATAGTGATCCACACCCCTCTCCCAATCAGGGCCGTTGCAAGTTGTATTTCTAACTTGGTTGGTGATGGGGCCTGTGAAAAGAAACATTCATTTTGACTGTATTTAGCAAATACCAATTCCTTGAGGTTTACATGCTGACAGTGTTTGGCCATTACATTGCAGATGCTGAGTGGATGGGAAACAGGTGGTAGTGGTGTGTGGAACACAGCTGGTCCGGAAGGCGGAGGATGAGAGCTTTGGTCCTCCCTCCTCCCTCCTCCCTCCTTCCTCCTCCCATGCTGACATTTGGCTTTTCTATTTCTCATAGCCCTGATAGTTTTTATGCAAACATCTCAGAGGACTGGAGGCCAAAGGTGAAACTTTCCCATACATGCACATACACGCACACATACATGTATACATACATGTGTATATGAATATATGTGTATATTATATGTGGGTATATAATATATATAGACCTATTCTTGTATATAATGTGTATATACACTCAGACAGATATTTGAAGAACAAGGTACAAAAAAGAAGTATCATAAAAGACAAACTTGTTGGCAAAATCGCACGGAGAAGGATGGTGCAAGATTATGAGTAATATTGCCTCACAAAACAGCAAGAAGTGGTGGAAAGATATAATAAGTTTGTGGAAATATGGTAAGAAACGCAACTAAGCCGGATCTTCCTAGGTGCATTTAAGGATGAAACTAGCATGAAAAACAGAAACTATCTGTCAAGATTTCCATAATTAGTCTGGCCATCAAAGCCAGTGAGTGGAGTTGCCACATTTGGACTTGAGGATCACAGTTCCCCAGATGCATGAAGGAGGAGCAATCACAGTAAATAAAGCAAAAATGGAGTAAGCAATTGAACTTTTAGGTCAAGTATATACAGAGGAAATCCATGTTAGAAGCCCGACAGTTTTGAGGGCATCAAAGAATCAATTTTCAAGATATGTTAAAGAAAGGAAGTTATTAAATGCTTGAAAAACTCTCAGGTCTTATTATTAGCAACAAAAGCAATTGAGAAGACATCCATATCTACCAATGTAGATGCCTGCTTTTCCCATTTCTGTGAATTTTATGAGTCTGATGAACGTACAAGAAGGAAATAGGAAGACTATGAAAAATAATAATATGAAGACCACATCTTTATGGTCACACAATTGTTTGAAAGATGCAGAGAACCTAAAATCATTTTTTTATTGCTTGTTGACCATAAAAAGCACTTGATTTTATAGAGCAAATTGTCATCTTACAGGTTATTTTCTAGCAAGGAATCATCCTTACACATATTACAATCATACAAGATTACTCAAAAGGAATAGCATTGTTTAATGCCCCTCACGTTATTCATATCAAGTGAACAAGCAAAACAGAACAGGGAAGTTTCCTTTTCTCAAAGTCTTTGCCAACTGTCATGGAGGATGTCCATGACAGAGTCCAAAATGAATCTAGATGGTATCCTCCAGGTACTTCTGTTTCCAGATGACATCAGGCTGATTGCAGTAAGTGTCAAACTATTGTAGACTCTCCTAAATACAACTGACAATTGCTCAAAAGAGTTTAATGTAATGTAAAGTTAAATATATGAAAACTATCTTTTGTCCAGAATATACGTGGTCGGAGGGGCAACTCACAGAGGAAGTTCATCAGTACCTTTATCTTAGACAAGTTACTGCAGATGTATGAGCTGCTCCTAGAATTGAATAAGAGGAAACCAATGGTCTGGATTGCTTTGGGGAAATTAGGCAGATTTTAACCAAACCTAGGCTTCTCCCTGAAACAAATACTGTGGAGGTGATGAAAGGAAAGACTGATGAATTTGGAGTCAAAGGGTTAAAAATTCTTGCTGGGCTCTTGATAGGCATCTAGGTGGCACAGTGGAGAGAGTTGGGGCTAAAGTCAGGATGGTTCAAAGCTGAGCTCAGATAACATACAAGATGACTGAGCCTGAGCAAGTCACTTAATCTCTGCCTGTAAATAATTTTGCAAGCCTTAAAGTGCTATATAAATGCTGGTTATTATTATTACCATAATTATTATTAGTATCACTTTGCTTCTCTGAGTTCTCTTCCAGTCCTAAAACTATGATCTATCACTTTTTGACATTAATATTCTTTCAATTGTTCTGCTTGGATTGCCAGTTTAGAAAGAACTGGTTGAAGGGA